>OY744520.1:118112425-118399925 GCA_963556195.1 Sepiola atlantica
ATACTGTTTATACATATATGCGCGATATCAGTCGCAAGGTTAACTAATTGTCATATTGATTTTGAAAAAGAATATTATATTAATTAACTATTACTTGTTATTGTTTTTTAATTCAATGATTGTTCTGATTTTAATATAACAAATAGTTCTGTTTCACAATATTGTTTTATTTCCTGGACAAATATCTAACATTTGTGTTCAACTGATCCTTTCTTTAGAGGGGCCAACTTGATTTTCAACAAGTGATCTTGAGTTGAAAAAGAAGAAATCAATTTACCTTTTCACTTGCAATTTCGAATTTCTAAATTGCAAGTGAAAAGGCAAATTGATTACTTCTTTCTTTTCCTTCTTTTCTTTACATTAACAAAATAAATAAATTTGTATCGAAATTACCAAAATGTTAATGTTTATTTATCTATATGAATAAATGAGAAAGATTTTGTTTCGTGTCTACAACAAAGTAATGAATGAAATGTTTATTATTTTAAATTAATGTTTCAAGTATTTCAAGTAGTGAACTTTGCAAAGCGATAGCGAGCCGGCAAAACCAGCTAGTTATATATATTTACAAGATCATGAACGGCTTATATTTAACGAAGAGAACCACTCTGTTTGATTAGCCGTCACTTTGAATAGCTTCAAACAGATACTTCTGCAAGATTAAATTGTTTGCTATAGTTTTTCGTAAAAATTGGTTACCGGTTTTTTCTACCCCATAACAAGTAAGTATTTCCTAAAATCAGACTTTTATTTAGCATATTTACCAGGGAGTATTATGCCAAAGAGGCACCAACCTTTTCTGATTTCGTGGAAATATCACAAATCTACAATCTACAATCAGTCCATGTATGGAGTACTGTTGTCATATTTGGGCTGGTGAATCTCTGTCCCATTTGAGGGTTCTTGATAAGATGTAGAAACATATCTATAATTTGATTGGCCCTACCCTTTCTTCTTCTCTGTCCCCTCTCTCTCACAGACGTGATGTTGCTTGTCTCAGTTTTTTCTATGAATACTATTATGGTATGTGTTCTTTAGAATTATGTGATCTATTCCCGGCTTCTTTTGTTCCAGCTCGTTTGACTCGTTGGTCTAGTGGTCTACATCAATTCACTGTTTTGTTACCTCATTGTAATACAACTTCCTATTCCAGTAGCTTCTTTCCACGAACCGCAGCTTGTGGAACTCTCTTCCTGCTAGCTATTTTCCTCCTACCTATAACCTTGGTCTTTTCAAAACTAAGGCCAATAGGCATCTCCTGTCTTTGTGATAACCATATTTGTTCTTGTTAGCTCTTTACATCAAGTGTCTTCATGCCTTGTCCAGAGCGATTTACATAAAAACAAAAAAATAACAAAAAAAATCCTAAACGTGAGAAAATGAAAATAAAAACAATGGCATAGTTAAAAAAAGAAAGTGTAGAGGAAGAGAGGATGTCGGGATGGCCAATTTGTAGATTGGCTGAGAAGCTTGTTGTATAAAGGAAACGGTTGTTGAGTAGATATCCATTCGTCTGGCCTTGCTGGATATGAAGAAAACGGTTTATCATCGTTTGGTTATA
Source organism: Sepiola atlantica (assembly GCA_963556195.1). Taxonomy (NCBI): domain Eukaryota; kingdom Metazoa; phylum Mollusca; class Cephalopoda; order Sepiida; family Sepiolidae; genus Sepiola; species Sepiola atlantica. Next base: position 118,113,987 of record OY744520.1, read on the forward strand.
AACACAAACTTCTCTACAATTTGAATCAATTTTATTAATAGAGTTTCATTGACATAACAAACATAGTTCGGAAAGAGTTATGAAAATAGGAATACAAAAATATGTTGAGTCAGTAGACATACATGTACTAGACAAGTGGGATTGAGTCGAGGTCTTTCATCTTGTCTAGCCAAGTCATGACTAGAGGCGAGAAATGAAATATGACATTTGGTTACGTAGACGTTTAAACTCTGACTGTTCATAAATTGTGGGAAAAGGTTTGGGCGGAAGTTACCTCCCACGCAATAGGTGTTCTGACCAAACAGTCTATAAATCATTCCGTGAGTGAGAATATGCAAAAGAAAATAGATCGTAATTATGTAACTCCTACACTATAAAGCAATTCTCAACAATTAAGAGTTTAGATTTAATGGAAATAATTCTCAAACCCAAGCGATAATAAAAAATAAATAAATGGAGTGGTAAACATTATCAATAGCGTTGAAAATTATTTCAAGAGTCCAAAACAATTTATTTTGCTCTATACTTTGCTTGTGCATGATAGCAGGCCCATTAATTCTAGTGTTTCAAATTTGAATTGAGATTTGATCCATACTCATTACACACCAATTAAGCGAGATTCCCTGAATTTCACTTTCTTCTTAAGATTCCTTAAATTTTAGATATTTTCTAGAATCAAAATCATGTAATGATTCTAGACATAAGATTTAGTAGCATTATGTCATGATTAAATCTTCGTAAGTCGTAGAAACTGTTTTCTTTGGGGGGAAATAACTTTACCTGTCCTGGGACGGGTATTCTTCTAGTATCTATATAAAAGAGAAAGTTAGTTTGGCTGTTATAGAAATCGATATGTTAACAGCTAGAAAGTTTAAATTAGTTTCAATAAAGGTTAAATTTTTCAAGGAATTTAATGACACCATTCAAAGTATTCTTAGATTCCATCTGGGGTCACTAAGATCCAATTATCAATTTCAATCATCACAATTGAAAACAATCATAAATCTATGACGTCACGTCAAAGCTATAATTATTATGTTAAGATAATGTTATAAGCTCTATTTATAAGAAAATCCAAATAAGTCAGTTGGTAGAACCTTAGACTGAAGATGTTAAAGTTTCGGTTTCGATTTTCGGTAATGGTATCTGCTTTATTTTGTCAGAAATTTATTTTCTTCTTCTTCTTCTTCTTCTTCTTTTCTTTTCTTCTTCTTCTAAAACCCCCTTTTATAAGAACTTGTAATGAATGACTGCTGCTGATGGCACGCGTCGGGTGTCTGAAGCGTGGGCGTTTGACGCCGGAAGCTGTTGAAATAACCGCGAAATTCAATCAGTTGCTGAAACAATCTCGAGGTGAAGAGGTCGGTCGACACAACTCGGACATGAGAAAGTCCTAAAAACAAAAATGTTAAAAACAGGAACATCTAGAGAGCATGCCTGTAAAAATCTTCAAAGAAGTTGGAGTTTCAACTAGTGTTCGAGGTTGAATATTTACGTTGGACGGAGAAGTCCACTGAATTCTAAAAACAGAAGCAAGGAAGATATTAATTTGAAAGGCAAATGTGCCTTTAGAAAAGACAAAACGAAGTGTGTTTCGAAAGATGTCTCCAAATGAAGAGTTGACGTGAAAGAGTGCCGCTATTCTCAAAAGGAGTCGATCGAAGAAACGATGCGATGTTAATGAAAAAAAATGAACAATCAAAGGGAAACAAATCAGCGCGGACTAAAAGGATTTTTCTATATTCTTCTGGTATTTTTTTATTTTACTAACAAAATTCTTACAAGTAAGTCTTTCTCTTTTTCTGACATGTCTTTCCTAGCAAAGTTAATAAGCCTTCGGGCAGCATAATTAGGACTTTATTTATGCAGCCTTTCCGTGTGTCCATCGGAACTTAAATTCAGTCTATGAAGTGAACTTTGAGCCATGAACTTTCTGCCGAACTCATTTTGCCTTTTTTTTTCTTTCTTCAATAAATTATTTGTTGTTTAAAATAGCTTGTTCTTTTCTCTTACTGTTTGCTTTATTGTCTAGTTATTGCCCGAGGTCTTTTACGTGTATCGGTTTTGGCCTGTACGTGGTTAAAATTGCGATATTCTGCATAAATAAAACTCTAGGTCTCTGTGTTCTATTCTGTATCTATGTTTAAACACAGAGGTGTTCGGCCTAATGGTTCTCTACGCTCTGTCTTACTAAAAATAGTGAGCGAGACCATTTCTTTCTGTCTATCGTTTGGGAGTGATTCTATAAACGCTATTTTATTGTACTGTAAAGGTAGTCGTTTGTGCCCAAACTGTATATAGACTTATCAAGGTTCACTGGACTGAAGAAGCTGCTTTTATAGTCAATTAATGATTTTCTGTTTTATCTTCGTCGCTGCTTTGAGTTCATTGTGTAATTTATCTTGCGCGCGTGCGTGTCGCCATTTTATTGTCTCCACGTGGTGAGTCAGCCATCTTGTCTTGTTCAGTTTAAGTTGGCGGGAAAATTTGGCGCCAAGTGTAGGTGTCACTGTATGTAGTAACCCCCCCCCCCCCTCTCTTAGTACATGTAGAAAGGAGTCGGTGGGGAGGGATTTGAAAAATGGCGAGTTTAACAGCAGATGTCTTGTTGAAAAAAATAAAATACGCTAAAGATAAAATATTAGTCGTATTTGAAGTGTTAAAATCTTCTAGTAGGATAGAAGAATCTAAATATATTTTGTGTAAAGAACAGATTGATGAATATCTGAAAGACGTAGTTCGGTTGGAGGAACAAGTTATGGATGCTTATCTCTCTGATGGTGCAGACGATGAGTTAGTGGAAGTTTTAATAAGGGAGCTGCCTTATTTAAAATACAAGTGATAGAAAAATTAACTACGTTTAAGCCTTGTAAAAAAGACGCTGACGAGAATTCCAGAATTAGTAAGGGGATAAAAGGCATCGATTTAACCCCTAAAATAGTTTGTCCCAAGTTTAGCGATAGGGATCTGGAAACGGATAAGTTAGCTTATCTAAACTTCCATAGAGAATTTTTGAATTGTGTAGCTAATCTTGATAGTGACGCATTAAGATTAGTGATATTGAAAAACCATCTTACTGGTTATGCCTTTCATGTGATAAAACATCTGTCTGTATCAGATGAAAATTATCGAGTAGCTTTGGACTTGCTATCGAAAGAGTTCTTAGACGAAAAGTGTATCGTCGACTCTATATTTTCGTCCATGTTGAATGAAAATCGCATGTATAATAATAATGTCGTAAAGAAATTCCTGACTAAGATGAAAACCCAATTGTACGAGTTAAAGAACTCGTTCGGTTTGGATTTCTTTGAAGGTAATTCTCCGGGAAATCGTTTGTTAAGTCACATTGTATTCAATAAACTGACAACTTCCTTTAAGTCAGAATTAATACATAAGGTGAACGGAAATTATCCTTCTTTGAACCAAATTCTGGAGAATAGTGTTGAGATATTTAAAACACTGGAATTTTGTGAACACGATTCGAGATATCGTAAAGTTGATTCCTTTAAGGAAAAGAGTAAATTCAGGCCTTTCGAACCTGAAAAGAAACCTTCCACGTTGAAAAATTTTCATGTTAAAACATATAAGGTTAAGTTTAAGTGTTGTTTTTGTAGAAACGATTATCATCTGTCTCGTGACTGTAATAAGTTTCCCTCTTACGAAGAAAGACTTAAAAGATGTAGCGAATTAAAGTTATGTGCTAGGTGTACTAGCTCTTATCATCTGAAGAATTTATGTCCTTATGAAAAAAACGATAAGATTACGTGTTGGTCGTGCGATCAGACGGGACACTTGTCCGCCTTGTGTCCGAGTTTTCTCAAACCTGTGGTGAAGTCAAATATTTGCAGGTTGAAGAGTAGTTCTTCATTGTTGCCTGTGATAGGTATCACAGTTGAAGTAGGTGGCGAATTTCACACCGTAAATTGTCTGCTAGACACTGGTAGTGAACGGTCTTATATGGGTAAAAGATTTTCTGATAGATTTATGAAAGAAGAGTTGTCTCCCTTGCATCGTCGAAAATACGTAATAAAGACCTTTATTGGTAGCCAAGAGAAAGACTTGAATGAAGTAACATTGAAGGTGTCCTTTCCCGATGTTGCGAGAAGTATCAATTTTCTGATGGATGAACAGTTGGATTTGTCCTTCAAAATGAAAGGGTTGGAGGAGGTGATCAGTAATTTGAAGAAAAGCGACGTTAAACTTGCTGCTGATTTCTCCGAATTGAGAAGTGATGTTCTTGAAATATACGGTCTGATAGGGATTGATGTGATTAGATTTCTGGAACCCTTAAGATTAACAAAGATTAAAAATGGTTCTGCTTTTGAGTCCTCGCTAGGTATGATATTATTTGGCGACCCCTCTGATTTTGAACCACATATGGAGATTGGTTTAAATTATAATCAAGTCATCGGTGAACATGCTTCTTGTGATGTGACCCATGTTTACTTTGCTCTAGAACCTAAGTCCAACCATCTGGATCCTTGGAATAGTCTTGATGGAGCTTCCGTGGACAGAGGTATTGAGCAAATGTTCAAATTGGAATCATTAGGGATAGTTGATGAAGTTAGTAGTGATTACGACAGAAAGAAAATAGAAGAATTCAGCTCCTCTATTGAATACAGAGATAATAATTACTACATAGGTTTGTCGTGGGACTTAGATAAATTAAAGAAAGTACCCTCTAACCATAGAGTATCGTTAGCTGTCCTAGATAAAGTAGTGGACAGATTATCCTCTCAGAACTTATATTCTGAGTATTGCAAAGTCTTCCTAGACCAGGAATGTGAGGGTGTGATTGAAAGAATCCATCCGACTCCTTCGGAGTTCTACAAGTATACGTGGATACCGCACCGGCCAGTCTTTAAAAATGATGTGCAGTGCACGACTAAGATTAGGCCTGTTTTCAATTGCTCGTTGAGGGTAAATAATAAACCTTCTCTCAACGATTGTGCTTATAGTGGCATAAATCTGTATACTGACATGTTAGAACTTCTGTTCAAGTTTAGAACAGATAATTATGTATTATTGGCTGACATCGGAAAGGCGTTTCTGATGATTAGACTAAAGAATAACTTTGACAAAAATAGATTCTGTTTCTTTTTAAAAATAAAAGATGAATTAGTGTGTTTTCGATACAAAACGCTGATATTCGGGTTTGTGTCTAGTCCCTTCATCTTAAGTTACGTAGTGAAGCACCACGTTGAGAAGCACTCATCGGGACCTTGTAGAGACATGTTGTTAAAAAACTTTTACGTAGATAATCTAGTGAAAACACATGGGTCTCCTGATGAATTGTTGAAACTCTATACCGAGGCTGTGAATGTCATGGAAAAGGGAAGCTTCTTATTGAAAACGTGCTGTAGTAACAGTAAATTGGTGTCTGCTCGCATTCGAGCAGATAACAATTACTCTTCTCATGGAGTGCCCTGTGAGAAAGTACTGGGGTATTGGTATGACCCTGAGTCAGACGAAATTGGTATCTCCAAAGGTGAAGTTAAAAAGTCAGTCTCCACAAAAAGAGATATGCTATCCATTAGTTCGTCTGTATTCGATCCGTTAGGTTTAGTATTGCCTATAACTATAAAAGGAAAAATTATATTAAGTCAAGTTTGGAAATCAGGAGTGGCATGGGATCAGGTAGTTCCTGATAGCTTGTTGTCTGTTTGGAATAGTTTTCAGGCAAATCTCCGAGATGTTCAAAAAATTGGTTTTGAAAGATGTTCAGTACAAACCAATTCGCCTGTTACCTTGATCGTGTTTTGTGATGCTTCGAATCTTGCTTATGACATAGTCGAATATATGTATCAGGGAGGAGAGGCCAGGCTATTTTATGCGAAAGCCAAAGTGGCTCCTTTTGTTAAAAGAACTCTTCCTACGTTTGAATTACTAGCTGTATATCTGGGAATTAAGCATCTCCTTATTTTGATTAAAATGTTTCCCAAGCTGTTTGAGGAAATTATCATTGCTGTAGATGCACAGGTAGTGCTATCTTGGTTGTTGTCTGAATCTGTACACACTAAATGCCAGTTCACTAAAAATCGTTTGAAGGATATAAAATTCATTATGAATGAGATAAGTTGTAAGGGTTATACCTTAAAGTTCAAGTATGTAAGTACTAGTGAAAACCCTGCAGATTTGTTAACTAGAGGCGTTTCCTTTAGTAAGTTTAAAAAGGATAAAAACTTTTGGATTAGAGGTCCAGTATGGTTACAGACAGAAAAGTTGAAGTGGCCTGACTATAAGTTGGATTGCATTAGTGACAAATGCAAGACCTTGGTAACTGCTTATACTGGCTTGAATGGGGATTCTAACTCATGTGTGGTTGAGTTAGAAAGATTCTCTTCTCTCAAAAGGTTGATAAGTACCTTAGAGATTGTGTTTAAATTTATTGCCAAGTTAAAGGGCGATAAGCGTGATGTCAATTTTACATCTGAGGCAAAGTCCTATTTGATTAAGGTTACTCAGAGTGAGTTTTTCGCTGAAGAAATAAGTTTTCTGAAAAGTAAAGTTGAAAGTAATATTCCTTTGTTGGTGAATAAGTTGAACCTAATTTTGGATGACAACAATTTGTTACGTTGTCGGGGACGTATAGAAAACTCTGAATATTTTTCCGAAGAAGTGAAAAGTCCTGTTCTGCTGCCTAAAATGTGTCACCTAACCAGTTTGTTGGTGATGGAGTGTCACATAAAATGCAAGCATTTGGGGATTGCTGCTACGCTTGATAAGGTGCGCAATTCTGGGTTTTGGTTACCCAAGGCCAGGCAGGCCGTCAAAATTGTTCTTGCTAGTTGTATGATATGCAAGAAGTTTAATTCCTTGTCTTTTCGTTATCCTAAGATGACAAACCTACCCAGGCATCGAGTTAATCTTATCAGACCTTTCTACCATACGGGGATAGACTTCACGGGTCACCTGTGGGTAGAGGACGGTAGTAAAGTAAAAAAGATGTACATATTGCTATTCACTTGTCTTAGTGTGCGTTCTATACATATGGAGTTGGTTGAAGAAATGAGTACTCAATCGGTAGTGTTAGCCTTTTTGAAGTTCTTCAATGTATATGGTGTGCCATCACACATATACTCAGACAATGCTTTATCCTTTGTTGCTGGGTGCGACTTAGTAAAAGAAGTTCTTCTCTCTGATGGATTCAGAGGAGATTTGGAAATGTGTAATATAAAACACTGCAGGATTCCTTCATATTCTGCTTGGTTCGGAGCAATATGGGAAAGGTTGATAAAAACTGTCAAGTGTTGTCTATTCAAAACAATTGGTCGCAAGAGGTTGGATTACTTTCAACTGCTAACCATTTTGTCTGACATACAAAGAGCGGTAAATGATAGGCCTTTGACTTATCGTTGTAGCGATGATGCTTCCCTGGAAGTCATCTCTCCTAGTGCCTTTATGCGTTTTTCTCCTGGGAAAACCGTGTTCTTGAACCTTGAAAACGATTCTTGTTTAGAAGTGCCCCCGAATCGAGTGGATTTGATCGAGAGTTTGAAAAGTAGAGAATGCCTTTTAATCAGATTCAAGTCATTGTGGTATGAGCAATATTTACTGAGTCTGAGGGAATTGTCTAGGGATTTGCATCAAGCGGAATTTGGTAACAAAATTAAGGTAGATGATATAGTCCTAGTTAGGAATCTCGTTAAACCTAGGCCCTATTGGAAGCTAGGTAGAGTTGTTAAGCTCACTCAGGGGTCTGACGGAATTGTTCGCTCTGCCTTGATAAAGAAGGGAGAGACATGTAGTGAGCATTCTATTAAGCATTTGTATCCTATGGAGCTATCTATATCTCATTCGTACCAAGTGAGACCTGGGAAAAATAAGGATTCGTGCAGTGATGATGATGAAGCTGAGAATTCTAAACCTAAGAGAGGTAGAAAATGTGTTAAGGATAAGAATCCTGACTATGTTTACTATTAGACTGTAAGTGAGCGATCTTTTTCTTTTTCTTTTCTTTTTGTTCGGGAGAGTGTCAGAAATTTATTTTCTTCTTCTTCTTCTTCTTCTTCTTTTCTTTTCTTCTTCTTCTAAAACTCCCTTTTATAAGAACTTGTAATGAATGACTGCTGCTGATGGCACGCGTCGGGTGTCTGAAGCGTGGGCGTTTGACGCCGGAAGCTGTTGAAATAACCGCGAAATTCAATCAGTTGCTGAAACAATCTCGAGGTGAAGAGGTCGGTCGACACAACTCGGACATGAGAAAGTCCTAAAAACAAGAATGTTAAAAACAGGAACATGTAGAGAGCATGCCTGTAAAAATCTTCAAAGAAGTTGGAGTTTCAACTAGTGTTCGAGGTTGAATATTTACGTTGGACGGAGAAGTCCACTGAATTCTAAAAACAGAAGCAAGGAAGATATTAATTTGAAAGGCAAATGTGCCTTTAGAAAAGACAAAACGAAGTGTGTTTCGAAAGATGTCTCCAAATGAAGAGTTGACGTGAAAGAGTGCCACTATTCTCAAAAGGAGTCGATCGAAGAAACGATGCGATGTTAATGAAAAAAAATGAACAATCAAAGGGAAACAAATCAGCGCGAACTAAAAGGACTTTTCTATATTCTTCTGGTATTTTTTTATTTTACTAACAAAATTCTTACAAGTAAGTCTTTCTCTTTTTCTGACATGTCTTTCCTAGCAAAGTTAATAAGCCTTCGGGCAGCATAATTAGGACTTTATTTATGCAGCCTTTCTGTGTGTCCATCGGAACTTAAATTCAGTCTATGAAGTGAACTTTGAGCCATGAACTTTCTGCCGAACTCATTTTGCCTTTTTTTTTCTTTCTTCAATAAATTATTTGTTGTTTAAAATAGCTTGTTCTTTTCTCTTACTGTTTGCTTTATTGTCTAGTTATTGCCCGAGGTCTTTTACGTGTATCGGTTTTGGCCTGTACGTGGTTAAAATTGCGATAATTTGTTTGGAATTTATTATTTACTATTAATGCAATAATCTCCACTTCTAAAAGTAGTTAAGATCTCTGATGTTTCGAAATTAGGCAAATTGCGCAATGTATTTATTACGTTTAAAAAAATTGTGACTGACGCACAAAATCTCTATTTATATAAGATGTGAATTTTCAAATGGGAGGCTGTACTCATATTATACCCCTTAAAACCTTTTAAAATGCTCCAAAGAAACTGAAATTTGGAGAATATTTATTAATCAATGTTTAATACCTATTGTTAAAATTTCACAAAACCCGGAGGTATCCGAATTTTCACGAATTACTTCCACACCTTCTTTACCCCCTTTGCATAAAATTAATTAAACTAAATATAGACCACATTACGACCCTTTATGCCTAGCAGCTGTGTTCCAAAATTCATAATGATCAGTTAATTCGTTTAGGAATGAATAGCACGGTGGCTAAGTGGTTTACGACGTGGACTAAGGACCTGGGTGTGCCCGGTTCGAATCCAACTTGTTCCACAGAAACACTTTCGTCAAAACCCACACCTGGCCTTGTGTCTAACCTCCTGTAGAGGAGGTAAATAAAAAAAATACACATACCTAAGTTTATCTTGATAAAATGGCACTTTACTTTATGTATAGGGGGTCCTGTCTCATTCCTGGCTTACATAAATTATATTGATAAAAATGTTAAAAGCGGAATTCTTAAATTGGCTGATGACACTAAAATGTTCAGGTTATCAACAACAGCGAATGATGTGAAAATACTACAGCTAGATCTACAAAATTTGTTTTACTTGTAACATTACCTACCTTTCTCAATGCGTTTACACAGACATTCCCCAGAGGGCGTCAGATCCAAGGTATCTCCATTTTCGGTTGAATGAGTGACAAATGCTATTCCATGCCGAGAAATACAAAAGCATCCATTAGTCATCACTCATATATTATGAATGGTCAGATTTTGGAAACGATTGAAGAAGAAAAAGATCACGGGGTCATCATAACTGACAACATTAAGCGTAGCAAACAGGTGACAGAAGCTAAATAAAAAAGGCAAACAAAATATTAGGTGTTAGAATGAGATCAATAACACATAAAAGCAAGAAAATTCTACTTCAATTGTACAAATCCTTAGTGCGACCACATCTGGAATATGTTGTGCAAGCATGGCCTCCTGCATTGCAAAAGGATATTCTAAAGTTAGAAAAGGTGCAACGAAGAGCAACAAAAATGATGACTGAACTAAGGCACCTGTCATATGAATAGAAACTGGCAAGGATGAATTGAAGACGCTCCTGGATAAACCGTAACCGACCTGAGGGAGATAACTCTATTTTTCTTAGACTCCGCTATTCCGAATCCCCTGTAACTTTGGCAAGGGAGATAACTTTTTTTTTATCGCTGCATGAAAGAAAATGCGAATATTTTTGTAAATGTCCATTTTTGTTTACATGTCACAAAAAAAAGAGTTATCTCCCTTACCAAAGTTACAGGGAATTCGGAATAGCGGCGTCTAAGAAAAATAGAGTTATCTCCCTCAGATCGATTACGGCTTATCCAGGAGCGCTGAATTGAATTACTTTGGAAAAAAGGTTATAGGGTGACCTCATTGAAATAGTGAAGCTTCTGCATGGTTATGAAGAAGTAGATCCGAAGAATTTTTTTTATTCATCATTATTATAATCAAACAAGGGGCCATAGGTTGAAGCTGTTTAATCTGTATGCTAGACTGGAAATACGAATACAGTTTTTCTGCTGCTCACACAAAACTGTACTAGTTTTCTATTCTTTCAATCTACTCCACTTCTTAGTAAGGAAAGGGGTGGAGGCAGGTAAAATCAAGTAAACTTATTTAAATCATTTTCATCATTTTAGGTTTGTAAAAAAAAACGCAGTTCATGGGAGACAACTTTTTTTTTTTTTTTTTTTTAATTGAGAGTTGTGTTATCCATGATATAATTAATCTATCAGACAAGACAAGTGTGTGTGTGTTTCTCGACTATACGTAACTTTGATAAATGTACATTGAATTATTTTTTTATTATTAATTGAATATTTATTCAAATCAAAAATCAAATCAAGGAAAACTAAAATGAATTTATACAAATCCTATTTTTAAAAAAAATATGTGTAAACATGACTATATTTGAATTATTTTTCTCTAAGCCCTTCACCCAGCAATATATCCTCATCCGGGAAACACCGGGTAAATACAACTAGTAATAGATAAACATAGCAAGAGACAAGATAGCCTCTTAACTAGTTGAGCCAATGTGTCATGTCCGCCCTTTTTTTAAAATATTTTTATGGTGATAGCATTCATCCAAGATGCCCACTGTCAACTTTTATTATGACCATGGCCTCCACAATATGTTCCTTTCTTGGAAAGACAGCATCCATTCACAAACTCAACCCTTATTTTATCTTCTCCCACTTAAGTTCCACTCCCATTTAGAGATTTACTTGCTTGTTTTCGGTTCTAATCAAACTTGAAAACAGTGAGCGGTATATTTTTAGAAAGTGTTGGAAGGCTCTTACTAAGGTGTTTGTATTTTGTTTCCTTTTTATTTATTTATTATTATTATTATTTTTTTGCTGTCTCACATACCATATGTCTGACAATAAAATGTTATATATATATATATATATATATATATATATATATATATATATTATTTGTTATTGTTATTGGTTTTGTTTTTGGCGATAGCGACCAGTGTCTTTACGGTGCGTTCCTATTTTTCGCTCCCCTGAGCGTTTTTTGTTTTTATTATTTAAGAATATGCAAAAGAGCGCATATTCCTTATTTTAATTCGCCCTTAATCGGACGAGTCATCAATTGTATATAGAGATTTTTTAAAATTAATTAATTAATTTATAAACCGATTTATTGTATACAGATTTTTATAATTAATTTACAAATTAATTTTTTGCGTGCACAAAAGTTAGACATGGATTAATTAAAAACAAAAAATCTCTCTCCCTCTCTCTCTCTCTCTCTCTCTCTCTCTCTCTCTCTCTCTCTCTCTCTCTATATATATATATATATATATATATATATATATATATTATAATTTTGAAATAAAAGAATTTATGACATAATAATAATTCAACATCAACAACAGTTTAGGTCTATGATCGTTTCTGAGATGAAAGGTCTTTATTGATACCAACTTTGTTCATCAGCACAGGTTTCAGACATCAGAAGTAAGAAGAAGCCTCAAAATTTCAGTATGATTTACCATAAAATACACAGTAATTTGAGAAAAATGGGAGGTATGGGGAAGATCCCACAATTCATATCCTCCTAAAGAAACGCCACACATAAAAAATTACATATAAAAATCCAATAGAAGCAAATAAATATCAAAAGTACAATATTAAAAATATTAATTAAAAAAAATTAATTTGAAAAAAAAACAATAACAACAATAATATTAATAAAAAAATAATAGAATATTATAAGAGTAATGATGAAAATTAGAATAAAAATACAAGTTAAAAATATATGCAGGTAAGATAATAGTCATCTACAGAGAGACTGTTTTGCTGCATCACAGCTCTTCAGTGTGGCTAGACAAGCAAGTTCCTCAAGCCGAGATTGAAACTCGACTGTCTAGACGACAGTCAGTGCTTCTAACCCCTTAACTATCATCTGACACATGCTGAAAATAAACGAAATCTCAATGTAAACATTGTCAAATGCCTAAGAGCTCCAATTGTTTACACCATGAGCAATGCATCATAAGCTAGTGGCAGTTGACGATTTCAATTCGTAATTGTATTCTTAGTATCGTCTGTACTTACAAATTACTTGAGACTTCTACCTGTTCATGGCTAACGGAACAAGAGCAAACTACCACGGGGGATTAAATAAAGGGTTCCGTTCGAAATTCTGTACAGATTCTCTGAGTTCGATAGAAAGATTTCCGAGTTCAACAAGATGCACCTGAAGAAGGTCGGAGGTTACATCGGCCGAAACGTTGTGAGAATAACATCCAAGATGAGAACAGTAATGCAAATAATATAAATGATCAATCCTCATCTAAAAAATTCTGAAACTAAACCTTATGTCTAGAATCCTTATTCCAATTTTGATAAAAATCCATTACATGATTTTGATTCTAGAAAATGTCTCAAATTTAAGGCTTAAGCTTAAAGGGTGATGGGATTCCACATTGATGCTAGCACAGCGCCGGGTATCCCGTATATATATATATTTGTGTTCACAATACAAGCATGTACTAATGAAAGCAAAGTAACAAGCTGATAAAAATAAAACATTTATTGTATGCGGAACTGACTATTAAATAGTGTTCATTAAAACGTATACAAAGTAAGTGTAAGTGGAATGATGTATGCATGTGTGTGTGTGTACGTACGTACGTGTGTACATAGAGAGGAAAATTGTCCATTGGGAATGTCTATAGTAGAAAGACTAAGTATTGTGTATGTATGCCTGTGAGTGGAGAAAAGTTCTTACATATGGGGATAGTGTCATTGTGTGTGTGAGCACATAATGATAGCAGCCGTCAGCCTGAATAGGGAGAAAGAGACGATCTGACTGACGTTATCTGTAGCAGGTCGTGAGAGAGCAGATCAGTCTGAGATAAAACGACGATAATAATTGATAATAATTGACGAGTCCTATGAATTGTTGCAACTGACAAAGTGAGGTTTATGGTTGGAATTGCTGTACTCTTTCTGTCTTTTCAGGCAGGAGTGTTAAAGATTTGTCTTTCTTTTGAGAAAGTCACCGAATTTGTTTTGTTGAGAAAGATATATGGCCTTTATCAATTTGGTGTCCCAAAAACTGAAGTTGCTTGGCGCTGAATGTACACTTGTCTACATTTATCTTTAGACTATGTTGTTCTAGGGTTTGTAGAACTTGGTGTAAATTGTGCTTGTGTGTCGCTTCATCCAGACTTCCTCTGAGGACGTCATCTATGTACGTGTATACATAAGGTAGTTCTCTTAGGACGTTATCAATGAGGCATTGAAAGGTTTGGGCAGCGTTTCTTCACCCAAAAGGCATCTGTTTAAACTGGAAGAGTCTGAAAGTCTTTCTCGAAATGTCCTCTTCTGCTACTGGGATCTGGTAGAAAGCTTTAGTCAGATCCAGTTTGGAAAAGACTGTAGTACCCTGAAGTCTGATTTAAGAACAAGGTGGAGAGGTGAAGCATATGGACTTTCGGAAAGTTCAATTATTCCATCTTCAATCATCTGTTGAAATTCCTGCTTGCCATATTTGTACTTTTCAGGCATGTTGTATTTTTCATTTATGTCAAATAGCTTGGTTATGTCTGGATATTGGTCCAAGATATTGACATATTCTTTTGTGGTGGTGGGCAGCGTTTCTCAACCCAAAAGGTATCCATTTGAACTGAAAAAGTCTGAAAGATTTGGTCACAGCCTTTTTCGGAATGTCCTCTTCTGCTACTGGGATCTGGTAGAAAGCGTTAGTCAGATCCAGTTTGGAAAAGACTGTAGTACTCTGAAGTCCTAATGTGAAATTGTGTATGTGCGGTACGGGATAGTGGTCTGGTATGGTTTGCGTATTGAGTCACCAATAATCGACATATACACATGTGTGGTGGGTTGTTGAACAGATTCCTGTTGGTCCAAACTGTGTTAGTATTCCTTTCACCTTATTGTCTGTCATATTGTCCAAGAGTTTTTGGTTGTACATGTGGACAGACAGGCCATAATGTGAAAGTAAATCGGCTCCTATGATGGGCATTTTGACGTTTGCTTGCACAAATTTCCAGACGAATTTTCGGCGGAGTCCTAAATGTAGAGTGAGTTCCTTGGTGGCGTATGTCTGGATTTTTTTTAGCCATTTGCTGCTTGCAGTTCGAATGTGGAAGGAATTGGTTTGTGTCCAAGTTGTTGTAGAATTGTAGCGGTCATAAACATAGACCTATTTTCTCCTTCCGCTGAAAAACTACTTCAGCCTCCTTTGGGAATCAGGAGAGGTCAGCAATGAGCCCTTGGCAAGCAACGATGAAATACTTCTTTCTCTCTCTCTCCTGCCCCTGTCCACTGGACGTGCCAGCAACTATCATCTTCAGCTGCAGGTAACTGCTCGGGCTTTCGGCAGCCCTAAGAACTCCTTATTTTTCCTCTTCCTCACTCGGACACTGTCCAACTTTCTTTCTTTCTACTTATACCAAACGGTATAGGTAACCTTAAAGAATAAACCCTTTATGTTGTTGTTATAAAAAGGTTTTGTTATTTCATTTCGTAAGATAGGGACAACGTTCCCTTCTTTACAGGATAACACTTATCTCTGCACCGGTATCCACCAAAAATGAGTAACCACTGTTGTGGTCCTTCACATAAAACAAGCAACCTTTTCTTCTTTCTCCAGCCACAGTCGTCGCTATTACTGACTGGTCTTTTCTTGTTGCTTGTAGTTGCAGGGGCTGTTACATTTTCTGGCATTGTTGCCAAATTTAAAGTGGTACCAGCAAATACCACCCTAGGGTTGGCTGTAAGTGATCTCTCTGTGCTACAGCTCTTAAGGTGCCTGCCTCTGGACTATGAACGACCTCTTGGCTCCCTACTTTGAGTTTGGAGGGTTTTTATCATAGACTTGAGTTCATTGATTTCAAATTTCAACTCCTGAACCTCATTGCATTGACTGCTAGGAGTGGCAATTGTGTTTATCGTTTGTGAACCGCTGTTGGACTCGAGAATTTTATCAGCCGAGTCTGCCAGTATGTCTATTGGAGTGGTGTCTACCACTGGCACTAGTATTTGTGTTGTGTTCCGGTGAAGTTTGTCCGACCACAATCGCCGCAATATTTTCTCGGACATGGTATTTCGCCCGAGTTGTATCTTCATATGCCGTAGTAGTTGTGAAGATGTCCTGTCGTCAAGACTGATGTTATTAAACAGGTCTCGTACCATGGCTTCTTCAGAGTGATTCATTCTCTTGATGATGGCGTCTTTCAGGGCATCATATGGGTACACTGGTGGGACGTCATCCAACAGGTTGGTCACCGTCTACCACTTCTGAGGGCAAGGCTTCCACCACACTGGCAAATTTGCTTCTCTGCAAAGTTATTTTTATCACAGAAAATAATGCCTGCAATTGAGTGAACCAGTTCTTGATGTTGCAAGCCTTAAAAGGTGGCAGACGGTAATTCGCCGAACCTTCAAAGACCTCGTCAGTAGCAGTAATATCCATAGTGCATGTTGAGAAAGAGAGAGAGGAATAAGAAGAGAAGTTGTTTCTTTTATAATTTTTTTTAAAAATTTTATTATTAATATTTTTGTTCTACGTGTTCACAGATAAAAGAAAGAAATGACATCAAGTAAGTTTTTATGTTTTGTTTATACATGCGTATTCAGTAAAGGGGATAAAATTGACAAGTTTTTCGGTGTTAAAGATTTGTTTGCTTTTCTTTTGAGAAAGTCACCGAATTTGTTTTGTTGAGAAAGATAATATTTTAATTTAAATTCTTTGGGAAATTTTATTTTTTTGGCTACTAGTGGTGTTGGAGTGGGGGTCAATTTTTCTGCCACTGAGTGTATCCGGGTATTAACCCGGACACACTCAGTGGCATCACTCAGTCATCATCATCTTTATATTTTTTAGGACCTGTTTTTACATGTTGCCGTGGGTGATGATGGTTTATTTATAAGAGCCTTATTTCAATGGCTGATTTCTTACCCTATCGTTTGTTTCGAAGGGTAAGAAATCAGCCATTGAAATAAGGCTCTTTGAACTCGGACGAACATTTATGTTGACTTTTCTTTGTGAGAAGTTGGATTTAGAATTCCCATACTATCATTGGATTGGAATGGTAACTTGTAAGCGGTATCTTGAATGATTTAGTTCTTTTGTTTTTTTTTGTGGGGGGGGGGGGATTTATTCATCATTGTGCCGGCCGACGTGAAAGTGTATTATCGCACATTGTTCCGGTTTTTTGGGTTTTTTTAATGTATTTGAGACCGATTATTTGCTTGTTGGCTTGGTGGAAGAAATAATGCACGAGCTACTTTTCTAAGACTTTTCTAGGACTTTCTTTTTTTATTGTTGTTCTTCCTTGTCTTTTAATTTTAACTTTTACTTTTATTTTTTTTTTATTTTTATTTTTTTTCCTCTTCTCTTCTTAAGTGACCTCAACTATTGCAACGCCACATTGTGTATTGTCGGCAGTTGAAACCAGTATTCCAGACATTTAATTTCCTTGATGATCTGCCAAGCAAGTAACTGCTTGGTAGTAAAACACGTGTTGGAAAAAACATTTAATTTGAATAAATAATAGTTGTAAGAAAAAATATCTTTAATGGTGATCATTGGTGTCCTGAAAGGAATGCTTTGGTAAGCCTTCATAAAATCACATATAAATGCTCTGTACTCTGTAATCGCGTATCATCGAGCTTGTTTTTATTGGAACAACCCCGGTCTTCACTGAATGATCTATTTTATAAGTGAAAAATCTAAATCTATATATATATATATATATATATATATATATATACTAGCAAGAAGACCAGGACCACTATGTCCTTTTTCACTATGCTCATAACACCAAATTACTTATTTTTTTACTTCCCCTCGTTTTGCCTCCTAATATAGTTGGAAGAAACTGAAATTTTTAAAACTCTCTGAATTAGTGTCTTATATATATAGTTTAAATATCATTAAAATCAGATATACGTATTTGAAGTTTTAAGAGTGTTCTTAGAGAGAGACACATAGAAATTCGGCACATTGTCTTCATCTAAAAAGAATATATTTTAAGTTTTATGGGAGGTTCTACCCTCATAGCTCCTTTAGGGAGCACTTATAAATTCAGGACCACTTCCGGTCCTTGGAAAATTTTACATATAAATACAATTTTAGTTACATGTAGGTTCTCTAATCTTTCTTTCTATAGGGAATACACACATACACACACTCTCTCTCTCTCTATGTCATCCACAGACAGACTTTTTCGCTGTACCACATCTCTTCAGTGTAACTAGACCAGCACCCATCCCAAACCAAGGATCGAACCACCAACCATCTAGTCAATAGCTCTAACCACCAGGCCACGGATAGGTGTCACTAGTAAATGAGATCTACAATGTTTTTATACAAACATTGACTGCCACTTGAACAGTGCTCCATTTAATGAACTAATATATTGGCACATTTTGAAATATCGTTTCGTATTTGAATTATTATTAGAAAATTTAAGAAAGCCAAAAACGATATGGTTTGTTATATTTTTTTTTTCTTCAAACTAAATTATTTAGTTATCTTAAAGATATGAACAAGCAAGTTTTCAGCCTAATGGATACTTTTCAAGCGATTTAAAAAAAAATCATTCTTTTCACTTTTCGTTGGAGATATAAATATTTCTCGTGGATAGTGTGGATAGTCCGTCTTGATGTTAATATCTGTTCCTGTGCCCCACGTGGCTACGTGATATGGTTAACGAAATAATATATTGGCACATTTCATCCATGCGGACAGCACTGAGAGCAATCATATCACCTGTCTCAGCTATTTAGAATTTATTCGTGTGGACAGTGTAGTGAGCAGTCATGTGAACTATCCGAGCTTCAAAATTCTCTTATTTTCCTTGGAACCTCTGTGTGCACAAAAATGTAATAGTTTTTTTTAAATGATGATGTAATTTTAGAGGTGTGTCTTCAGTTTTATGTCCCTCTCATTGGTTTTAACAGACTGGGTATAAATAAGCCAGGAAAAAAATTATATCAGTGCACACCTACATAATAAAGTAAAGTCAGTTTGTTTGTTAATTTTCATCATCGATAGCTTTCGTCCTATGCCACAGCATATTGTTAAGAACAATAAAATGTACTCCGAGTTAATTCTTTCCAGAAAATAATTGTCCTAGTCGAAATTATTTTCATATAGTCGCTATTTTTTATTAAAAAACGGAGAGGTAACTCTGTATTTGTCCGTACAGTCTTATTTCCCTTTGTTTGGAAAAGAACAATAATATTTTGAAAAAAAAAAGGGACGTAAATTCCCTTTGTTTAAAACAAGAAAATAATATTTTGGAAAAGAAAGGAAGTAACTTCCCTTTGTTTGGAACAGTAAAATTATATTAAAAAAAAAGGGACTAACTTTCCTTTTGTTTAGAACAAAAAAATAATATTTAAAAAAGAAAAGGGCGCGCATTCCCTTTGTTTGGAACAGAAAAATAATATTTTGAAAAAAATAAACGGCGTAAATTCCCTTTGTTTAAAGCAGAAAACATATTTTGGAAAAAAAGGAAGTAACTTCCCTTTGTTTGGAACAGTAAAATTACATTTTAAAAAAGGGGAACGCAACTTCCCTTTGTTTGGAGCAAAAAATAATATTTTGGGAATAAAGGGGACATAACTTCCATTTGTTTGAAACATAAAAATAATATTTTAAAAGAAGAGGTAGGTAACTCTGTATTCGTGCATACATCCGTACTTCCCTTTATTTGGAACAAAAAATAAAATTTAGGTAAAAATACAGCATAGTTTTACAAAAAATAAATGCAAAACAAATTGCACCCAACTAGCGGGAAACACCGAGTAGGTACAGCTAGTATACAAGAAAAACAAAACATTACGTTATTAACTTTTTGGAAATACCAGTTTTTAAGATTGACTAATCATAAAGTGTAACCCCCCTCCCCGTCGCTGCCCCCCCCCCTCCTCAACCGGTGTCTCTCTTTTTTCGTTCTCTTTCTCATAAAACTAAGCAGTAAATTTTAGGCTGAAACTGAAAATGTATCAATATGTCGCGACCTAAACAGAATATATAAATTATGACCATTTCTTGTAACAGATGGAAGGCCTGTCTATCTCAAGAGACAATGGATACCCTTTGAAACTAGCATTGTTCAATTTTAATCTAAATCTCAGTCATGAATGTCCAACAGTCTTTGTTTTATCGCCGTTCAATGCTATGGGGGGGATTTTGGTGATCGTCTCACCAGCAGGAGCTGTGATCCTGAATAGGTTTCACACTCACTGGAAATTACCCCCCCCCCCCTCATATTTTTATCTATGTGTTTATCTCAAAGATAATGTTTATCAAAACAATCCCCAGACTACCCCTGAACTGAAGAGTACTATCACAGCCTAAATCAGGACAATACGAAGAGAGAAGTGTGTCAGTTATTAACAATTTTGCATGTCGTATCCACCAAGATTTTGCCCTCAGAAATCACACTGTACACGCCTATAAGATTATGGGGCACAAATCCTAAAATCCTTACTGGATCTGAAGAAATCATTTTTTTTTTCTTTTTAATTTTGAAGCCGATTTTATTTTTTCCAGGAACAAGAAAAAAATGATTCAATTTCTATGAAGGCTTAAAAGAATCCCTTCTGATATTTACATGTTTTTACACACGCACATACACCCCTCGGCGATCGTCTTGGTTTTTCAATGTTTCACAATGTCTTGGCTGTTGTACTATCCAGCCTTTTTCAGGTAGTTTGTCGTATTCAGTACTGGAGAATCCAACAGTCAAAATGCTATGAAAATGGAATCGAACAAGATGAGGAAAAAAATCCAAAAAACATGTAAGTAACAATATCTTATCTCAGAAATATCCTCAAATACCTAACAAGGCACACAGATTTGATAAGACAGCTTTTTTGCTTTTTTGTTTCGGTTTTCAAATGAAGAAACAAAGCCATGTTGGATTGCACCACTGAAAACAGTGACTGGATGAGAATTGATAATTATTTGATTGAATAATTATCAAATAAAATGTAAGAAACAGATTTTCTTTTTTAGCGGAAACGGATTAAAATATGGACGGGTAATGAAAGTGAAAGTAATTTGTTTTTTTAGCCTCAAAAATGAATTGAACCAAAAATGAATTGAACCAAAAATGAATTGAACCCTGATTGAAAAAAAATCCATTAAAAAATCAGAGAATTATCCAATCATAATGAATTTTTCAGTATTTATTAATTAATTAAAAAATTGTTAATATAAAGTATTTATTTCATTAAAAACAAAAAACTTATAGATTTTTTGAGGTTAGTTCAATTACTTTATCCCCCCCTTCAGTTCAAGGAAGAAATACATCTTATTATACCCATAGCCGAAACTTAGTGACCGCCTTTACAACAAAAAATAACACACTGAAGGTGCGAAAAAATTCAGAATGTCAAGGGTAAAACAGTCATGTTGAATTCTTTTACTTTCAAAACTATTGACCCTTAGACATCGCTTTTTATCATACATTTGGGGATGACTTAGTCATTTATTAGTTGGGGATTGGGAAAGGTGTGTGATATAAGATGTAAGTTTGCTATGCATTATAGACAGTAGGGCATGGCACTATCTGCTGCATGACTGGATTGGGCTTCTTTTAGTCCAAATAAGGGTCAAAGTTGAGTGTTGCAAGTCAACTGCTTAGCCACCAGAATCCCGTCCTCAGGCATCATGGGTCACCATTTGCAGCAAACAGGTGGCCCCATTGGTGGGGGGTCTTAACCCTCTACAGAGGTGCAGTCGGTGTATTCTACAGCCCCAGCCGACAGGGCGATCTTCTGTAAGTGTTATTTGGGATAAACAGAAAACAATGGCGATGATGGTGGTGATCTGTCAAACTGCGCATGGGTCAGCATTAATAAATAAAATGGATTTGTCCATTTATGAAATGCATGGAAGATATTTGATGATTTCCTTGGCTAAACTTGCTTTCTTTTTATGAAAAACGAGTTCATTATGAAATGCATCGAGAAGAATCTGCGGAACAAATCCGATGTGGATAGCGTTGCAGATAAGCTTCTCCATGATTGTTATTTCAGTCATTAAGTTTTTAGCCACATTCGTTACATCTGGAGGATGATTGTGTGACCCTCGATGGATAATGCTGGGTGTGAGGACAAGGGCCAGATTTCTGGCAGTCATGCCATTCTTATCCGAATAGGAGGCAACTTTGGCTAGGAACAAGGTCAGATAGCGCAGAGTGTAGAGGTGTTCTGGTGGTAGAAGCAGGCACAACAACAAAATTGAGGCAACAGCAAATTCAGAGTCTTTGTGTTGAATAGCACATAAAAAGCTGTCGTAATAGACGGTGGTCAGAAGAGGTTCCTTCAAGAGGCGGAAGAAAGTCTTCACAACGTCGGTGACATCAAAGATGGTGGCCGCAGATAAATCCATATTAGCTTCGATGTCAGCCTGAAAAGATCGGAGAAAATGACAAAATTAATAAATTAAAACTAAAATGCTGTAATGCAAGTATAAACTAAAAATATTTCATATTCCAATTTTATTGTTTTTATAGTGATGTATGTGTTGGAGTCCCTTTTTCAACACGCAGAGGACATATTGAATATGCTGTATTATCATGGATAATACAAGGTCGGAATAAAAAGGGCAAAACAAAGTAATGATACAGAAACAGTAATAATAAAGAAACTGTTGAATGCACACATATATATTCATTGATTGTATAAGCTATCAACCTGGTCGGGTTGAGTTGGCTTCTTTCTGTGTAGCAGTTACATAATTGCGATCTATTTTCTTTTGTACTTACATGTAATCACTCGTATAGTGATTGGTATGTGGTTCGGTTAGATAACACAAGTATGTTCAGACTCGTGCCATGATACGTCGGCCGATTAGAACACTTTGCACATGCACGCCTTTCTGCCATTTCTGCTCAAGCCTGTTTGCCGCCTTTTACAAAAAGTTTCTCGATAGATGTCGCTGCAACCAGATGTCATACATCTCTTCTTGTCTCTAGCAATGGCGTTGCGGGATGAGATGGAACTGAGGATCTCAATTCTTTTTCTATAGTACATGCCCATCGGCCTAACTAACCTGTCTTATATCCTGGTGTTCCTAACTCTTTCTGGCCCCTATTCTGTGTTGATGAAACTGTTGAATAAAATTGATATAAATTGTAGAGAAGATGTTTGTCCTTATAACTGAAAACTTGGTGACCCTTTTTCTTCTTCATCTGAAGCAAGGCCAGTGGGTCATTTTTGGGCGAAAACTAATAAAAAACAAAGCAAAGAGCAAACTCACATGTGGGGAGACTCACTAGTATGCCACTAGTATAGTGTAGTTTTTTTTCAAGACATTTTAATACAAGAACTTTTTATTTCTTTGTGGATTTTTCTAATGATTTTGTAGTGTTGCAGAGACGATATTGACATAAAAATGTTGTTTGGCTCACGTTTTTGTTCTTGTCTTTTAAGGGAAGTGGGGTCTGATCAACTCTGCTGGGAAGCCAAGAGATAAAATACTGTTTTGTTTTTAAATTCTCGAAACAGTTTTTCATGGTAAACAACTGATTATCCGTTAAATAATGTTAAAACTAGCGTAAATTCTTGGAAGCAAACTAATATAGTGACTGCAAAAAGTAATTTTCCAACGAAGGACTTGGGACAAAAGTGTTTTGTTTTTTTTGTTTATTCCATATAGTTTTAATGGTTGAAAAACTTCCGAGACTATATATATATATATATATATATATATATATATATATATATATATATATATATATATATATATATATATATTTATGCATATATATATATATATATATATATATATATATATATATATGTATATATATATATATTTATGTATACAGGGTCGGGCAGCTAAATTGGTACTTTTTTTTATTTTTACAAAATTCATAATTTAAAGGATTAAATATGGATATATATCATTTTAACATTTATTTATTTAATTATTACAGTCTATTGAACAAAATTATTCAATATGAGCACCCTTTGCATCAATTATTTTGGAGATTCTTTGACGAAACCGTGAACAGCTCCTCTTTATTTTACTGGGATCGAGATTGTGAAATGCTCGTTGAATGGCTGTCTTCAATAAGTTTATATTTGGGTGTGGATTCACATTAGTCTGTCCCTCGACGACGCCGAATAGATAATAGTCGCAAACATTTAGATCTGGAGAGCTGCTGGGCCAAATATCCTTCGGAACAAACAAGGGAAGATTCTCCTTCATGAAATCTTGAACTTTCTTTGCTCCATGCGCTGGTGCCGAGTCTTGGATGAGCGTGACTTTCGTAGGATCGTAGTTTCTACGGATCCAAGGCAATAACACATTATTAAGAATGTTCAAATACTCCGCTGTGTTGATTTTAAGACCCGCTTCGATGAAATGAGGAGGCATTACCTTTCCATCACTTGCCACGGCTGCAAAAACCATCACAGAAGCAGGATTTTTGCTCTGCATCACAGGAGGAACTTCCGAAGGGTCACAGGCAATAACTCGAGTGTTCTGGCGATTTGGAACCTCATCCACGATGAACTTTTTCTTATCAACAAAAATGCGCACATGTCCTCCTTTGTGTTTAAGATGGTTGATAAGATTGGGGCATCTTTCAACTCTGATAGCTTTTGAACGGGCAGTGAGGAGATTACGGCGTCTCCTAACGTAGGACTTCATCCCAAGATCTTCGTTGATTGCTCTGCTGATAGTTCTGCGACTCACATTGCGCTTTTTTGCCAGTTTCGACATCGACTGACTTGGGTCTGCCTTAATCGACCTTTTTAGTCTCACCAGGAAAGTTTTTGTGCGCTTTCGATCACTACGAGTACTGTGCCGACTTCTCTCAACCTTACACTCGGTATCGAAAGTAGCCACAACCCGATAGACAGTCGTTTTTGCATAGCCAGTGCTCTTAACAATGTCCGAAGGAGAACTCCCGGCGCGTCTCATTTCGCATATAGTTATTCTTCGTGCTAATTCAGCCATATTAAAACAAATTTGAGTAAATATAATTATGCTTTAAGGATCTTTAGTAAAAAAAACAGTAATCATATGATCAAAAATAAAAAAGATATTAGCATTTTGAATTAGTTCCAATTTATCTGCCCGACCCTGTATGTATATATATATATATATATATATATATATATATATATATATATATATATATATATATATATATATATTGGGATCAATTATACCTTAGGCACCCCAGAATTAACAACGACCAAAAGGAAACATTTTGCCTTGACACCGATTTCTTTTACTTCCGATTGAATTATAAACAAAACAATATGCACATTTACCTTTGCAGATGTTATATGTACAGTTTTAATTTTTTTTTAAGTTTTATTTATAAAACAAAAAGTGACAAACTTTTTATTAAACAAGATATATAAACATTTAATTATAAACAAAACAATACGCACACTTGCTTTCGTGGATTTTTTTTTATAAAAAAGGATTTTATTTATAAAACGTTTTACTAATTTACAAAACGTTTTGTTTTGTAAACTTGTGAGATTTATAAAAAAATTGGAGAAGTCATATTAAATATCTATTTACAAGCATAATAAAATAAAATAAAATTTTAAAAATACAGTTTTATTTAGAAATCTTTTTATAATAAACAAACGAAACAAACAAACATAAAAAATTGCAGAGATGATGTTCCTATTTACTTGCCTCCACACAAGGGCAGAGTTAGACACAAGGTCATTTTTTTACTGTATGGAAAATCTAGCTCCTCAATTCAAAATAGGGAACTCTTGATTGGAACAATCCAGAGCGCCCAATATAGTTGTATTTCTTTCATTAAAACTTATTATCTATTGAAATAAAATCTTTAGATTTCTATGAGAAAAATCATTTTTAGATTTACCAAGGATTTCTTTGGTCATTCTAAACAATTACTCCCTTTGGTCGG
This sequence comes from Sepiola atlantica, assembly GCA_963556195.1. Taxonomy (NCBI): domain Eukaryota; kingdom Metazoa; phylum Mollusca; class Cephalopoda; order Sepiida; family Sepiolidae; genus Sepiola; species Sepiola atlantica. Next base: position 118,139,544 of record OY744520.1, read on the forward strand.
AAACAGTTGATGCATACAACTTTTGCCATTGATTAGGTTAGGTGTAAAGGCGAAATTTAAACTTTAACTCAAACATATAATTTTAACGTTATAGGAATACATTATATTACATTATGTTGAACCACTCACCGCCTCCCCACTACCCAAACCTTTCTGTTATCCTAAAACCGTCTTCTACCCTGCTGATGCCCATATTTTGGATTTACTTCCATCACAGCATCCAATGTATAAATACTGACTCTATTATTTCATCATGTTTATTCTTGACAAAGTCCTAACTTAGGGCGAAATATTGAATCAAAGCATGACCCTGTGTTAATTTCGTTTTGTTCATATTTGTTTATCTTTTTTGCCTTATCCCCAATTTGCATGTTTGTGATCTATGCATAGTGTATAATGAATGGAGGATAAAGAGATACAAGAAACAAAGATAATGAATAAATGCCAAAAGAATTTTGTTGTAATTCTTCTAAAATCGAAAAGTTTGGATTTTACCATTTCTCAAGTTGTGCTTGCAAAACTGCTGTTCGATTTGAGTGAGTTAATTTGTGCTTTTTATGCCTTTGTTTACCTCTCACAGTATTTTCTGCTTCATTTATCATATTTATTTTGTCCCTATGGAAAGTCTGAAAAAAATCCTTAAATATCCCCTGATAGAAACAGTTCTGCTTTCATTCATCAGTTGATTTTAAACAAAAATAGTGAATGTTTTAGTCTCAGCACACTGTAGACTAATTTTTATCACACACGTAAAATCAGTTGTTATAAAAACATAAAAATCATAATTTCTGACTGTGCACCAAATGTTTCTGACTAGATCGAGTATTTTCAAAGAAAATTATTTTATTTTGGAATCATTTCAAAGAATAACTTACCAAAATCTGGTTAGAACCTGCTCGTCTAAAAATGCCTTCAACTTTGAAGAGGTCATTCTTTTCGAGATATTCAAAAGCTCGAAGCAAAAACCTGAATTAAAAAACAAAACAAAAACGAAGCCAGAATATATAAAACAAACCTAAATTGAATTTTGACTAACAATTCTAATTTTTCAAATTCAGTTTTAGATACGCCCACGCATTTCTGTAAGAAGCTCCGTCGGTCGGTCCGTCAAACTTAAGTTTGAAATATTAGGTTACATGGAAAATACTGATCGATTTTTCAGCACGCTTTTAAAAAATTGATTTAGGTTACTGTCTTTGTAGCATGTTATAAAAAACATTGCATGATTTCTAAGTGATGTGTAAGGAGGTGGCAGTTGTGAAGTCGATACCAACGAGGACTGACGACCTGGGTGTGTAGCAGTCATAAACACTGACATTTCTTTCCTCTCATGGAGAGCAGCCCCTGTGAGCTGGTTAGGTCACACGATGACCAATCAGACTCCTTGGCATATTAACTTCAATCGGAACTTTGAAGGAATAACTTCCAGACCTTTTGGGATTTACACAGCAACCTCAGAGAGCTTCCTGGCACCAACAAAGAAAGACGTCCTTTCTCCTGCCTCTGCCTAATGAACAGTCGAGCGAGGCTATCTTCACTTGAAGATATACCACTCTCAGAAAATAATTTTGTCAGACGAACTATATTACTTTAATTCCTTTCTTCAGTGTCTTAACTTCTGGCAACCTACACCGTTGGGTGTAGGTCACTCAAATAAATATAGTATTCATTATTTATAGAAGGGCTTTTGTTTCTATTTCATTTGACGACCCTGTCGTTACAAAATATTATAGGGGTTGGTCTTACAGTCCATGCAAAGATCAAGCCTTTATAGATGTTCCAAATTCGAATTCAGCTGGTTTCATAGTACCAATTTCACGATGGATGTTCGTAACCTTCACGTGGTACCTCCTGTAAGTACCTGATCCTATAAAAACATAAATTGGAGAAACGAATGCCAACAAGAGAATTGAGCTGGTCAAAAAAGTCGTACCATGCGGATTCATACGAATTTACTTTTTATTGATGTGTATCCTTTAATAGATTTTCGATAATTTCTTTCAGAATAAAATTTTGAAACATATAAACCCTTAATAACAAAGATTAACATTTAAAAAATGCATATACTTTTCTTGCATGAGTTCAAAGTTCACAGGATATCGGGGTCATGGGGTCAGCAAGTATGTACTCAAATATCACCACAACCTGGTAGCCAGAAGTGGATGTGATGACACATGGCTCAAAGAGGGAGAAAAGTGTGCGGTTTGTTGGAAGTCTCAGAGTGAACCGGATGGGTGTAGATAACTTAAGGTACTCTTATAGCTGACGCACCATGTTTCCGTGATTTTGCGTTTTCAACGTTCGGGCAGGTCTTGGAATCGCCCGAGAGTTGACGAAACTATTAACCAAGCAGCCGATAACTTTTGGAAGAAATTAATCGAGTTCAATAAAAAAAAAAATGAATTTCTATAATCTCTATCAGCTCGTTGAATCTCACAAAGGACTAATTGAGTTTTTGGAAAAAAAAATGTAAAAATATACATTGTAAAAAATTTTAAAAACAAAAACAAACATTGGCTTAACAAATCAAATAAATCATCTTTTTAAACTTTCCGGTGCACAAACCAAAAAACATTTTATTTAAAAACATTAGATTAACAATGGTTCCTTTAACAAACAAAGAACAACAAAATAAACATCTAATTAATAACAGTTGTTAAGCTATGGTTTGGTTGGTCTTTATTTTTATATATGTATTTTAGTTTGATTTTCTTCGTCGTAAGTTATCGACTGCCAGTCTTCAATTTAACGTTTGGCAGTTTTCGCTTTGTCAACTCTCGGGCTCTTCCATAACCTGCCCGAACGTTGACGACGCAAAGTTACGAAAACATGGTGCGTCATCTATAAGAGTACCTAACTTAAGATCGACGATAAACTACGGAGCCAAGGAGCCAAATATCTATAGTTTGGGATATTCTCTCCTCTTCCACTAACAGAAGAGAAGGCAATGCCAACATCTCAATAAAAGGGTCCTTTTTTCAAATTGATGATTTCTTCATTTTTTCGTGATGTTGTGAACTATTAATTTCAGGTGCCACAGTCATAGGAGGAATGGATAACACGTGGTAGGATTTAATTGTGCTGTTATGATTTGTGATTGTATTGATAACAACCTATGTATTTTATTTGGTTGTGACTTGCGAGACATTTTGACCTACCCTCATAGAGGAGGTAATAAAATAGGGAGAAGGATCCACGAGTGATCAGACAATATAATGGTTGTTTCAAAAATTCTGTAATGGTAATGAGAGCCTTGAATATGAAGAGGGTAGAGAATGGCCATGCACTGAACATTTAAAAGCAATTGTTGCACAAGACACATGTCAAAGTTTCAGAGAAATATCTAAGGAAATTGATGTCAGTATTTCAACAGTATCCAATCATCTGAAGCAAATTGTCGAGGTAAAAAATCTCCATAAATGCGTCCTTTATGAGCTCAATGAAAATCAAAAAGTTTGCCATGGTAAAAAATTGCCAGTATAAGGACTATACTTATCTCCATTTGGAAGAAATTATTTTTCAGGACAGAGTTATTTCCCTTAGGCTTAGATCCCTAAATCTCGTGAACACAAGAGTTTGAGTGGCAACTCTTGTACCAACACCTGGTCGAGAATTAAGGTCAGACATCTTCCTCATTTGCTGGTTAGACATGCCACTACCAACATCAATTTGGGGGCATTTCCCATAACAAAAAAGACACTATGTGTCAATGTAAGTCTATACATAATTTACATATGAAAACTTAAATTACTAACGTAATTCTATGATTTTATATGAATATTAGTGTGAACACTGGCAAAGCATAAATTTTTTTCCTGTCATTTTTGACGGAGGATGTACACTAGTAGTTTGTATCAATTCCAATTTTTTCTCCGAGCTTCATTTTTTAAAAAATCTTTGACAAGATAGCCGATTACTGTTACTACCAGACCATTAATGGCATTACCATAGATCTTATTGTTATGATTTTTAGATCTCATTTTGATTTAAAGACGCCGTAATACTGTCGGCACGTGTTACCGTGACGACCGCTACCCAAGTAAGCCTTGTGTATGTGATTCCCGACAGCTTAAAAGTGGAATCGGCTGCATTGGGACCCGTTCTGTAATCGCTGTGATGGCACAAAAGTCGGAGCACATGATCATACTTGTTACCATAGCAATTACATGCGGATTGCTCATGTGCCAGGCTCACTGTGGCAAAAAAGAACGTCCCAAAAGAAACACAATTTTCTGAATCATGAGGCCATCTTTCATCCGAAGACATATGTCTACTACTACATCCGCCACTTTTCTATAAATAGTGGGGTCTAGCAACAGGCAGGCAGAGGGACCGCTGGCCACCGAGACCCGCGGCTGCTGCGGTGGGAATCGCGACAGCTCTACCCCGACCATCAGCGCTGCTGCTTCTACTAACAACAACGACAGTCATCGCTGCTTCTACTCCTACCAACAACAACAACAACAATCATCACTGTGTCTACTTCTACCAACAGCAACAATCATCGCCACGTCTACTCCTATCAACAACAGCAATCATTGCTGTGTCTACTCCTACCAACAACAACAACAACAGTCATCGCCACGTCTACTCCTACCAACAACAGCAATCATCGCTGTGTCTACTCCTACCAACAACAACAACAACAACAAGTGCCGCCGCTGCTTCCATCACTACCACCAACAACAACGACGACAATTCTTGGTAATTTCCTTCCGTTTGTTTGGAAAATAAATGATTGAATTGTTATAATTTCCATCCTGTGTTGTCTATTCCTTTCTGCTTGCCACCATACGCTTTAATAATATAACATTATCTTGGAAATTTTTAACCTAAAAGGTGACTTTCGTAGACAAATAGTCCCTGAAAATGGCCTATTTTTGGTGATTTTTTGCCACAAATGCCCAAATATTTCATAAACTAAATCTTTCATGCACCCCAATAAAGCATACATATTCTGAAAGTACAAGTAGAAGCAGAGGTTATGAGTTCGAACCTCAGGACTTCATAACTATTTTTACTCTGATTTTGTCTGAAAATGAACTTAAACATTTCAAATTGCAATATTACACAGATTGTTTCGTTTTTTTCTGTAATGTATGTACTTTATAGAAATTAGAACTCCGGGCTAAACCAGATAGCCCTGCTAATAAATTATAAATTAATCCCCAAAATAAACCTTATTCATCAAGCAGCTTATTTTAATTCTAGAGTAATAACTATTTTTGACAGACCTTCCAGCAGAAGAAATATACAAAGATAGGTGATTCATACTTACATTGGAACATGCCCAAAGTTCTCCGTCCAACAAAATGGAACATAGAGCAGATAATTACCAAACGTTCTAACTGGTTGTTCGTACTGAAAAACAGAAAATGAGAAAAATCATAAGAATTTCAGCTTTTAAGTGTTTCATAATAAATTCATGTTTAGGAGGAAACAACAGCAATATTCTCAAATATTCAGAAGACAAGGAAAGAATAATGGAAGATGAGAAAAGACAAAAGTAAGAACATGGTCATATAAAATTCAAATAACCTGACAATATTATTCTTAATTGTTCAGAAAACAATGTCTCCAGGCAAGAAAAAAAGAAGAAAGTATTAGTATATTAATATGTGTTTGTAGGTATTACAGTAAAATACATAATCCAACATATGGTAAATCCCGAATAAGAAATAATACATCCTAACGTTCAACCACCAAAGACAAATTATATATTTTTTTATCCTGGTCACAGCACCAAATGATAATATTGTTATATTCCACTTCACTTTATATATATGATGTATGTAAGTGTTACAGTAGAATAAATAATTCCAGATATGGTAAATCCAGAATAAGAAATAATACATTCAAATGTTCAAACACCAGTAATTTGCAGAAGACAAATTATAAGATTGTATCCTGGTCACAGCACCAAATGAGAATATTGTTATATTCACATTTTCAGTGGTTGTTTCAGTGGTATTGTCTGTTCCTTAGATTTCACATGCTTAACCAGGTCGATTTTTGTCCCTTATAGTGATTGGAAGCTGACTCAGGATGAACGGATTAACGCAGACAATGTTGAATATGTATAATTCAAAGTTATCTAATTTCTAAAAACATCATTTCTGTATATCGTTGTTAGTTGGAATCCTAGGAATCTTTCCAACAACCTAGGAATTTTCGATTACTATTTTCTTTATATCTAGACAAAACTGGGGATAGAGAACCTAGGTGGGCTTCTGGATGCCACTGCTTCTCAAAATCAATTGATTAACTTAACTGCTGCCTTCATCAAAATGCCTCCCCCCCCTCTCTCTCTCTCTTAACACGTGATCTTACTCGACCAATCAGAGCTTTTGAGAAACCCCTTCTATCTAACATATGGCTTTTCAACACTCCACCTATCGAGTTGCATGTAACATATTGGTTTCATAATACGGTTTCTAACAGACATTGTATGATTTGATAAGCATAAAACAAAAACAGATCTGTTCTTAAAATGCGTCCATTCAATCGGCACATTTCAAATTGAAGTGTGACAGCCTGACGGACGTAAAGAGCATCCTATAAAAATGCGTGGACACATCTAAAAATGTTATTACAAACTTAAGCATGACAGATTGATAGATGGAAATGTTACTTCAAACTTAAACGTGACTGACCAACCAACCAATGAACAAATAGATCTTTTCAGAGACGCTTGGACATATCTAAAAAAAATTTTTTTAAATTCAAGTGTTTTTTTGCAGAGGTGAAAAGTGGGATGAAAATAAAATAAATCTGACTCCTTAATCCAGAGTCTTTAAAATAAAAACGACTTAAACTTGTGTAAAAGTTGTCGATTCCAGACTTATGGTGGGAAATTGGTTTAAAAAAAAATCCCAACTCCAATACAGACTTCTGCAAAAACTGCCTACTCGCCACTTTTCATTATAAGTGTTTTTTCTTTACTTTCCAAATATCCTCTCCACCCTAACATCTTATTAACTGTCATTATCTGTATAATCACATGCTTCCACTTCTAATTTAACAAATGAGATCGCCCGATTGCCAAATATGAAAGACAAAAAAGCAATTGATGATTATCTGGTGTTACTCTCTGCCAAAAAATTAGATTTTATCCATTTAAAAATAAATTGTCCCAAAATCAAATAAGACATCATAAATAGAATTCTGGATTTGTTAAACAGTCGATACAGATTTTAAAAATGTTTAGTCAACTTCAGGTAGGAAACCAGGAATGTTTGCAGAAGGAGGAATCGTTTTTATTTTACAAAGAAAAAAAACTGACTCCGGCATTAGCCTATTTTTTTAATCAACTTTAAGCCAAGCAAGGACTGTCATCAGCTTTATTATTCTTTTACAATTAAACTGCAAATTAGTTACAGCCTGGTTTGCTTTTTGCCATGCAGCTATATTATACTAAGCCAGTAATTCTCAACGAGGATCCACATGAACCCCAAGGATCCATGTAACATTATTGAGGATCTACAGATTTTATCAAAATTAAGCATTTTCTAGCCTCAGAATTATAAGAATAATCGCCCTTGGATTATATCCATGTTATCTCACCTGAATTATACTCGCCAATAAGAGAATGCAATTGCTTGTTCCAGAAATCAAAAATATCTAATTCAACCTTTGTGAGGAATATAGAACCGGACATTATCGTCTTTCCTAGCTGGGTTTTAAAGCAATCGGATATATGTCCGATCAGCTGCCATCTTTATATGGCCTTCACAACTCTAACACTGTGTTCGTCAGATATCTTTCACAGTCACAGTTGTCTTAGACTCCCTTTCTTCTGGTCGCAGCCGCAGGCTCCTAGAACATCACAAAAATATGTCAGTAATATTTTCTTATACATTATTCATGCATTTCTCTCTATACTGTGACCCCGGCAACACATGTTTTATCGATTGTATTTGAACATTAATGTATTCGCTCACTCAGTAATTATGTCTGTGGTTTTAGCACTGTGTTTTTCATGTTAAGTGTCACCTTACATGTTTTCATATACTCCTGTTACAGTTGTCATCAACATGTAATAATAATGTATATATATGTAAAATCAACCGTTTTTTCGTCATTGTCCTTCTTTTTTTCTCTCAACCTTTGTGTGAGTACCCTGGAGAACACAACACACAAAATGGTGACCACATGGCCGAGAAAGATGTCCAAACACATGGTTGCTAAAAAACGTAAAAATTAGAATAGCCCATATTGGTCAGTTTCATACATTGATGCAATTTGTTTACTTTTTTATTAATGAAAAAATAGAATAAGTTATGGAGATCCACTAAAAAGAAATTAAGAGGAAAACAGGTTAATGGTTAATAAAGGTTGAGAACCTCTGTTGATATAGCTACAAATGAACACCAACAATCAGTGTGGACACCAACTATTATTATAGACACCAACAATCATTATGAACACCAACAATCAGTGTGGACACCAACTATTATTATGGACACCAACAATCATTATGAACACCAACAATCAGTGTGGACACCAACTATCATTATGGACACTAACAATCATTATGGATACCTAAAATCATTATAGACACCAAAAATCACTATGGGCATTCTCACGTGTGGCGGATTTTTTTGTTAGTTTTAAATAAGCGTTCGTCCCATCCCAAAAATTATCTTTTAAAACTTTTTGGTGCTTCTTGACATGACACTCCCCAGTAAATATGCTAAATACAATTCTAATTTTTGGAAATACATACTTGTTATGGTGATAAAAACCCTATAACTAAATTTTATGGAAAACAATCCAGTAGTTTTTTTTATTATTTAAGATATTCAATTTTTTTCCTTCGATTTAGTATTTGAGTTGAGAGATGCCATTTTGTTAATTATAAAGGGAAGGAAGCACGATCCCTGGTGAGAGAAATGAGTAGCTCTGTGATTAATGTCACTTATCGCCCGTGTTAATGTAGAAATGGTGTCTCTCCAATCAAATACTGAATCAAAGGAAAAAAATTGAATATCTCAAATAATAAAAAGCTACTGTATTGTTTTCCGTAAAATTCGGTTACAGTTTTTTTTATCACCATAACAAGTAAGTATTTCTTAAAATTAGAATTTTATTTAGCGTATTTACCGGGGAGTATTATGTGAAGAAGCACCAACCTTTTCTGGTTTTGTGGAAATATCAAAACAGCTTTTTTCTTCCGGATATAAATTCAGGAGTTCAAAAGATTCATCGCCTGGCTTGGAAACTAAGTGTTTCATTCTAAACGTGGGAAATTGAAAATTAAAAAAAAAAATGGCATAGTTTAAAAAAGAAAGTGTAAAGGAAGAGAGGATGTTGGGATCACCAATTTGTGGATGGATTTAGAAGCTTGTTGTATGAAGGAAACGGTTGTTGAGTTGATATCCATCCTTTTGGCCTAGATGTATATGAAGAAAACGGGTTACCATTGTCAGGATTCTAGGGGGAATCATGGTTACATATTCATAATAAAAGCAATGTCACATGCAAGACAAAATAATAATTCACAGGCAATAGGTTGTTTAAATAAAGCGTTTATTGAATGTGTATAACGACAATGAAACAGAGTACATTAATATGTCTACACTGTGTATGTGGAATAGTGAATGCTGTGTGTATATATGTATGTATAATGTGTGTGGAGTTGAAATAGTTCATATGATTGAAACGCACATGGGAAAATATGTTCAGTAAAGAAATTGTGTACGTGAAAATAAAATGTTCTGGAGAAGAAATTGTCTCTGTAGGAATATGAAAGCATGTGTGAAGAAAAATCGGTACTACTCCAGGGTTTGCGCCTAATTTCCGTGACTGCTTGGCAGCAGCGATCTGACAGCTCACGGAAGCGTCCGAGACCTGCCGAGTCGAAAACGAGGCTGTAAACAAAACTGGACAAAAAAAAAAGTCTGTTGCGCAACCCTCGGCGACTCGGAGGCCCAGGGCATACGGTGGAAATAGACGAGTCTCTATTCAACCGCCGGGAAAAAAAAAACAATGCTGGCCGTGTTTTCTCCAGCAGCTCTAGGTCTTGGGGGGGGGGGGTGGGGTGGATACGACCCCGCAGAGAAGGAGGGGTTTCCTGGTGACAGTGCCTAACAGGAATGCCAAAACCCTAACTCTTCCAATAATGAAGCCAGTACCTGGGACGACGTTAGTATCCGATTGCTGGAGGGCATATAACAGTCTTTTGCTCAGCCTAACAAAACAAGCGGCAGCAAAAGTAGCAGTAAACCCTGAACATCTACGAGAAAATATACGTAATTTCCACCCCCTCCCCAAAAAATATATATAAAAAAAGAACTTGCCTAATTGTAAAATTGACTTCTTTGCTTTACGTAACACGAAACACATAAAAAAAACATAAAAATGTTTCATTTTGGCCACGAAAACAATAAAAAAAAAGTGTATTTATAGTTCTTCAGCTATGGATTTGTTCATTTCTTTCATTTTTTTTAATGAAAATATATGCATTTCTTTTTCTTTCCATATATTCATCGTCTTATATTGTCGTCTGCCAACCTTCCATTTTTTTTTGCACGATTTTTCGGTTTTGTTTATACAGCGTCGTTTTCGTCTCGACAGTCTCGTTTTTGACTCGGCAGGTCTCGGACACTTCCGCGCCCTGTCGGATCGATGCGGCCGAACAGTAGAGTTGGGCGGTTTTGAAATTTTGGTTTCGGTATCGGTTTCGGTTTTTTTCCCTTAAAACCTCGGTTTACAGTTCGGTTTTTCGGTTTTTTTGAAAAAATTTTTTTTACTATGGAAACTATTCATTCTCTTGTGTGATGATTAGTTATTATTCAACGTTTAGTTGAATTATGCCACTGTTTCGATAATTTTGTGACTGAATCATTCTCCATGATATGAATCATATAAGTTTTAAGGTGTTGACTGTTGTAATCAAAGTTCTGATACCTTTTCAACAGTTAACTCGTTAAAACAGTGACCAAAGATTCATGAAAGATTTCTGAAGAATAAAACTGAGTTTGAATATACATTCTATCTAATTCTTTAATCCATCAGAAGCGGAAAAGACGGTGGGCCCTATAGTCAAAATATCTTGGCGGAATGGAAATTTATGACCCGCCCTTAAAAATAAATGGACCATTCTTCATTTTTTTTTAAATCACCCAGCTTAATCCTTATTATGCCACAGAAATTAGTTTCAACAAAAACAAAAAAAATAATCAATTTGATAGCGTTTCTGTTTTGCAGACATGAGTTTTCTCCCTTTAATTTACTATAAACAAATAATTAGCTTGGATGTACTGTTGGATTAATGGGACGCATTTGATCGATTTTGAAGAAAATTAATTTAAGTTGGGAATTAGTTCAAAACAACTTATTTTTTCTTAAACTCAAAATGCGTGAGGTGTTAAATTAAATCAGCAATGTTTTTACAATAATTCTATCATGTAGAAAAAAGTAGAGATTATTAATTCGACAATGTTCAAGTACGACTAACTCTAAGCAAAGTTGTTTCCAACCGGAAACGGTGTCCGTTCGAAATTGGTTCCGATAATAAAAACTTCCTGTTTTGGTTAGTTTTGTACTGAATTTTATTTTAAATAATTTATTAAACAAAAATAAATAACTGCTAAAATTTTATTTTAAATAATTTATTAGACAAAAATAAATAATCACAGTTACTAAAAATAAATAATCACAGTTATTAACATTTTTTGGTAATATTCAATTTTATTCAAATCGGAAAATCTTTTCAACCGTGTTTCCTTGTATATGGTGGCTTACTGTAGTAAAAACACAATACCGAACGGTTACGGTTTAAAAAAAAAAAAACGATTCGGTATTCGGTATGGAGACGAAACCGAAAAACCGCGGTTTTTCGGTAAAACCGCCCATCTCTACCGAACAGTCACGGAAATTAGGCGCAAATCCTGGAGTAGTACCGAAAAATCTCTTACCGAGAAAAACGTGTTAATGGATTATAACATGTGTGATTTTGTGGGTCAGAAAAGGAGATGAGCAGCGTCCCTAATGACTACCGTCTGCCGTGACCGGAACTAAAAAGAGGCCTGTCTGACGTTTTGCACCGGTTTATATAATCAAGTAGGGCAGATAACTCTGTAGTCATTTTACAGCGCCACCTGACGGTGAAAAGCGATGCCTACTGGCACAGTGGCACACCAGTGCAATTATGTTTGAGAGAGGGAGATAACTGCTACACCATCGTTTGGTTATAAAGACAAACTTCTTCTCTACAGTTTAAATCACTTTTATTAATAGTTTCATCAACACAACAAACATGGTCTGGAAAGAGTTATGAAAACAGGAATACAAAATATGTTGAGTCAGTAGATATGCATGTACTAGACAAGTGAGATTGAGTCAAGGTCTTTAATCTTGTCTCTACCTCAGGTCATGGCTAGAGGCGAGAAAAGAAATATGACATCTAGCCATGTAGACGTTTAAACTCTGACTGTTCATAAATTGCGGGGAGGGGGTGCGGAAGTTGCCTCGGATGCAATAGGTGTTCAGGTGCTTTCTTAGATTAGGACCCACTCTAAAATCGACTTGGCGTCGCTACTTTCTGAATGTTTACGTAAACCGTCGGAAAGTACCGACGCCAAGTCGGTTGATCTACCTGCGTCCAAAAAATCAAAAACGAGACTGGATTTACAAGTGGAAAAAAAACATTAAACAACATTTAAAGCAAAAAATTAAAGCAAAAAAACTTAAATAATATATTTATTCAAATTGTATGAAAGAAATATTTATTTTTTAATGAAGAAATAAAAATAAACAGGTGATAAATTATATTATTTAAGTGTTTTTTTTTACTGAAAATTATTTTTGGTAAAAATGGTGTCGTTAGGATTAAGGCTTATGGCGTCGTTAGGTTTAGGGTTAGGGTTTTTTTTTACTGAAAATTATTTTTGGTTTCGTTAGGGTTAGGGTTAGATATTAAAGTTTTTTGGGGTGTTATGCCTGAAAATGGTTGCTATGTCTTGGGACCACAGATAGATTAACTTTATTATCTGACCAATACCCAATCGAGCCTGTTCATAAAAAGTACCACTTCTTATTGATATACAACATCTGCATTTTACGTTAATGCATCGTCAAGAATATTTATCGCTGAGTTTGGTCGTGGTACTACTCCAGCCTATGCGCCTAATTTCCGTGACTGCTAGGCCGCAGCGATCCGACAAGTCGCGGAAGCGTCCGAGAGCTGCCGAGTCGAAAACGAGGCTGTATAAACAAAACGAGGCTGTAAACAAAACTGGAAAAAAGAACTGACCAATCAGGTTGCTGCAAATCAGTTTATAGCAGCCGATAATAATTTGAAGGAAATGCTAAGCAAAACGCAAAATGAATTTCGAGCAGTTGTGTGATACCTTAAAATCTCCGGAGCAAGTGATGAATTTCTGCCATCAGAAATGTCTTCTGCTGACCAGAATGCGGTGCGGCAGATGTGCACGACTTTGTCGCTTGACGAAGAGAACACAAATATCGGACAAGTATGCATGGAGATGCCCCACCCAGGAATGCAGGGCTTGGGTGTCTTTGCGATCGGGGACATTTTTTTCGCGGTCACGTCTGGAGATAGCGACGATACTGAAGCTGATCTACCTGTGGTCCCATCCTTCTGCTCCTCCTTCCACATCCTCGACGAACCCCTCCTCCTCTTCTACCTGTCTTTCGCTAAGTCCCAAAAACAAGCGCCAGCAACAACAACAGCCGAATACCGTGAACCTCTCTGCGAAAAAAACGTCTCCCCCATAAAAAATCTATAGAAAAAAAAAGACTAAAAAAAGACTAAAAAAAAGACTTGCCTAATTGAAATAAAAAAAAGTTTATTTATAGTTCTTCAGCTATGGTTTGTTCATTTCTTTCATTTTTTATAAAAATATATGCATTTTTTCTTTCCGTATTCATCGTCTTATATTGTCGTCTGCCAACCTTCCATTTTTGCACGATTTTCGGTTTTGTTTATACAGCCTCGTTTTCGTCTCGACAGCCTCGTTTTCGACTCGGCAGCTCTCAGACGCTTCCGCGACCTGTCGGATCGCTGCGGCCGAGCAGTCACGGAAATTAAGCGCATAGGCTGGAGTAGTACCCAATAGTTAATCACTCCTTCGGGAGACACAACAGCCAGTGATAGCTTGTGAAAATTTATTGCAGTACTTTCGCGTTTCAATCAGTTGAAATGTTGACATGTTGTCTGCTAATTTTCTTTGCATTTTTATTGGCTAACCGCTTTGCTACTTTCCGGCGGTTTATGTAAAAACTCAGAAAGTACCGATGCCAAGTCGATTTTAGCGTGGGTCCTAATCTAAGAAAGTACCGGTGTTGGTACTGTTTTAGATATTGACCCTACTTTCCGTGACTGCCCGGCAGCAGCGAGCCGACAGTTAACGGAAGCGTCCGAGACCTGCCGAGTCGGCAGACGACAACAATGTAAGACGATGAATATACGTAAAGAAAAAGAAATGCATATATTTTTATACAAAAAAATGAAATAAATGAACAAACCCATAGCTGAAATGAATAAACTTTTATCATTAATATTTAACCATTTTATGTAAGAACATTTTTTAGAAACGCTAACATTTTAAACCATTTTTTTTATGTAACTGAAATAAACTGTTTTTATAAACTTTAGAACGCGAAAATAATAACTTTTTTAAACCATTTTTTTTTTTTTGCAATTACGCATTGTTTTTTTTGTTTTTTCCATTATTTTAGCTGGAGGGGTAAGGGCTTGTTTTCCGTTTTTGGAGGGGGGGCTTAGCGAAATACAGGCAGAAGAGGAGGACCACAGGTAGATCATTTTTAAAATTGTTGATATGGCGAGTTTCGACCGCGAAAAAAAAACGTCCTCGATCGCAACGAAATCCAAGCCCGGCATTCCTGGGTGGGGCATCTCCAAGCATATTTTTCAGTAACTGTCTTTCGCGGTACTAGCCGGCAAAGTCGGCCGCCGCCGCAACATCGCATATCTTTTGCCAGCAGAGCTTTCTGCTGGCAAAAGTTAATGCACTGCTCCGGAGAGGCAATTGAACTACACAACACTTCAAAATTCATTGTCAACAAGTGCCAAGCGTCGTCTGCCAGCCTCGTTTTCGATTTCGGCAGGTCTCGGACGCTTCCGTTATCTGTCGGCTTGCTGCTGCCGGGCAGTCACGGAAATTAGGGTCAATATCTAAAACAGTACCCCGGTGTTCATACCAAACAATGTATAAATCACTCCATGAGTGAGAACATGCTAGCGCAAAAGAAAATAGACCGTAATTATGTAACTGCTACTGAGGAAAATAAAAGAATCAAAATTGAAAGCAAAAGGACTCCCGGGCAACGCCGAATATGTAAAGCTATTAAAAAAAATGTAATTATAAAATTCATAATTTGGGTACTTGTCCAGATTTTGAACCTAATTTCCGTGACTGCCCGGCAGCAGCGAGCCGACAGCTAACGGAAGCGTCCGAGACCTGCCGAGTCGGCAGACGACACAATATAAGACGATGAATATACGTAAAGAAAAAGAAATGCATATATTTTTATACAAAAAAAGAAATAAATGAACAAACCCATAGCTGAAATAAATAAACTTTTTTTCGCTAAAATAATAGTTTTTTTTTTGTAACTTTTAAATGCTAAAATGGAGCTAGTGTACGAATAGAGTACCGTTATGATCGTCTGCAAACAGGAATTTGTCTCACAGCAGAAGTCACCGTTTTGGCATACCTTACGAAAAAAGTTCCGGGTCCCCACCCCCAATAGAATAAATATATGTAAAAAATCAGAACTAATTTTTTTTATGAAACAAGTAATTCATTAAAAACAAACAAAATAGAATAAATAATCTTTTTTTTTTTCAAGAAACAAGTGATACATTTTGAGCAACGAAATGTGATTATTTCTTCTTTTGAGAATAATAACAAATAATTTTTTTTCCAAGAAACAAGTCATTTAGAAACGAGTAATATATGAAAAAAATAAACAATGTTTTTGAGCAACGAAATAATGTTTTTCGAACAACGGAATGTGATTGTTTTAATAAATTATTAAAAGAATAAATAATGATTTTTTTTTTCAAACTTAATTCACAGGATAAAAATTAGAAATATGCATTAGCATATTATTAAAGGTTATTTGTTATTTACTTTAAGTAAAAAAAGAAAACGAGACTTGTTTATTTGTTATTTACTTTAAAAAAAATACCAAAAGTGGGGGGGGGGGCGAGATTTCCAGTATATGGCTTTTCCTGGGGGGGGGGGGGGGGTACCACTTCTCTGCGACATTACCGACTATCCGGAACTTTTTTCGTAAGGTATGTCAAAACGGTGACTTACGCTGTAAGACAAATTCCTGTTTGCAGACGATCATAACGGTACTCTATTCGTACACTAGCTCCGCTAAAATAATAAAAACTGTTTTGTTTTTTTAACTTTTTTTAACCATTTTTTTTGTAACTTTTTTTTTAGTTTTTTGCAATTACGCATTGTTTTTCTTCATTTTTTAGCTTTTTGGGGAGGTTTTTTTTTTTTCACATTAGCCATTTTTTTCCTTTATTTTGTTTAGCTTTTTTATGGGGGGGGGGGGAATTTTGAAGATTCTTTTCTTGGAGGGGTAGGGCTTTTTTTTAGGGGGGGGGGCGCTGGAGAACACGGCCGACGTTATGTTTTCTACGGTTGAACAGACTCTCGTCTATCTCAACCGTATGTCCTGGACCTCCGAGTCGTCTGGGGTTTCGCGCTAGATGTTCGGTGCACACCTCCCGTAGAAAATTCTTCCAGTCCACTTGCGTGATTCGAGACAGTACGCCGCATTCTTTTTGGTAGGTTTTTACCGGTCGCCATATCCTGGGACCACAGGTAGATCATCTTTAGAATGGTCGAAATTTCTAATTTTGATCGCGAAAAAAAAAAACGTCCCAGATCGCAACGAAATCCAAGCCCGGCATTCCTGGGTGGGGCATCTCCAGGCATATTTGTCCGCCAGTCTTTCGCATACACCGTATTACTTTTGCCAGCAGAGCTTTCTGCTGACAAAAGTTAATGCACTCCTCCGGAGATCCAATCGTGCGACACAACACTTGGAAATTCATTTTTTGCAATTGGTTAACAAGCGTCTCTCGTTCAAATCGTGCTATCGGCTGCTTGATGCCAGCCTCGTTTTCGACTCGGCAGGTCTCGGACGCTTCCGTTAGATGTCGGCACGCTGCTGCCGGGCAGTCACGGAAATTAGGTTCAAAATCTGGACAAGTACCATAATTTGTAATATGTACATTGTAAAGAAAAAAAAAAGTAAATACATTGGGACCCGCGCTAACTTTGACCGTGACCCTAACCCTAAACCCTAACCCTAAACCCAACTCTACTGCTAACCGTAACCCCACTTTGACCCTGACCATGGCCACCGAGAGTAGTAACTCTCGGTGGCCATGCCCTAACCCTAACGACAGGTCAAAGTTAGCGCGGGTCCCAATGTAAAAAAGCCCTTTTTATTTTTTATTTTTTTTAAATACGATCATCGTAAAATGTACACTTACTTTATAGTCGGTGCAACAAACATTTGGAAATTTCCCAAATAAAATTATCCCTCCTCTTAAAATTAAAACAATTTCATTTTAAATGGGTAAACGAATTTTTATTTTAATTGACACTTACATTTTTTAACACTATACACATGACAAATCATAAATTTATGTTAAAAAAATAAAACATTATTTAAATAATAAGCATAAATAATTTCATTTTCTTGAAAATAATCTGCGTCGAAAATAACCGTTATCTAACTTTGAAGTAAAAATTAATATCGAACCACTTCCGTCTCAAATCGAGTGTCTTTTTTTCTTTTTCTTTTTCTTCTTTTTTGAATGGTTAGGGTTTGGGTTAGAAATCGTTCTCGGGGCACTCAAAAAAAACCCACCCGATTGAATACGGGAGTGATTCTATAAAATGACAGTAATTTTTGTGTATGTCTTTTCTTACCTCTGGTTGCATGACAGTCCAAGACCTTTGAGGAACTTTAATCCGATTACTGCGCAAATAATTCACAATGAAAGAGCGCAGCATCTGCATGTTTTCAAAGCTTAAATCAAAGAATTCCATTTGGAATTGTAAAAGCCGAAAGAAATACCGTTTTTATTGTTTTGTTTTTATTTGTTTTTGTTTTCTTTGTGGAGGATAAAACGATGAGAGATGGAGAGGAAACAATACGCATCAGTTATGAGAGAAATCAGAAATTATTAAGAATTTATAAGAATCCGAACGCACAAAAACAAAGTCAAAGTTTTTGTGCGTTCGGATTCTTATTAATTCAATTCAAATGAAACCGTCTAATGAAGCGTCTCTTTCCTCAACATAATTTTGAGAGCAAGCGAGAGACGGCCTTTTTGGCTGGGATCAAAGTGTAGTTTTTGGGGTTTTTTTTTGGTTTTTTTAAATTTAATTTTTATCTTGGAAGAACAACACCTACCCCGTTTCATTACCACTCACTTAAGTCCCACACCTCAGATCAACCTGCTTGTTTGCGGTTCTAAACAAACCGGAAAACAGCGGACGGTTTAGAAAAGATTAGGAGGGTCTTACTAACCTGTTTTTATTTTGTTTATTTGTTGTTGTTTTTGTTTTTTGTTAAACTTTTTGTTTGTCTTTTTTATTATTCATGTAATATGGTTACCAAACGCAAGAAATTTTAATTTTCTACCGACCTGTATAATTTTAAAGTGTGGAAACTGATTGTAAGATTTTTACTATCACACCCATCGTATTTTATCCCCAACCCAACGAGATTCTACTTTTTTAAGCGATTAAATGTAAACAGCCTGAAAAATATCCACAAAACAGGAATTAAAAAAATTTTGTTTTAGATTTTAGAGAGGAGGATCACTTTCCTATATAAATTTACGGTAAAATGAACACCCACTTCCGGACCAGTTAGCGGTAAATAGAGACGCGTAAACGATTTTTTTCTTTTTTCAATTTTATGGAGGGAAAGAAAAATTTGTGCAAGATGGAGGTTACTAAGCTTATTATTATTTTATTTTTTGGGGGAGGGGGGGGGGGTCACTAACCAAAAAAGATAAGGAGGAGCTTTGGGTCAGGGCATTGGGGAATAATGTTTTCGTGTGTGTGGGGGAGGAGAATTTGTTTAATGAAAAAGTGTTGATTTTTTTCTTGTGTTTAAGCATATTGTTTAATTGTTTCTTTTTTTGGTTGGTTTGTGGTCATTTGGATATAAAAAGAAAGTTTTTTTCTGTTATTTTTTTAAAAGTTATTTAACGTGAAGTGTGTTATTTTTTTTCTTTACACAGGAGGTAACGGTTTTTCTGTTGTTTTTTTTTCTTTCTTTTTTCTTTTAGGTTAATGAAATGTAGTTTTTTAGTGCCCCCCCCCCCCCCCCGTGTAGGTAAATGAATGAAATTTCTTTTGTTTTTTTTATATGGCGGGGAGGGGGGGCGAAAGGAATTGGAATAAGTATTTTAGACTTAAGGTTTAGTAGCATTATATGTTGATTTTAATCTTTGTTAAAGGGACATAAAATTGGTGCAAAACTGTTCTGTTCGAGGAATAAATTTTACCTGTTTTCCACTATCAACCAAGGGAAGAGTCTATCAGGCATGTGTATGCAGTGTGATGATGTATGGAAGTGAAACCTTGCCAGTGAGGATTGAGGACATGCGTTGCATGGGAAGAAATGATATGAGAATGATACGATGGATATATAATGTGAGTCTTAAAGACAAACTTAAATCTGATGACCTCAGAAGAAGAGTAAATCTGGATAGTATAGGGAGATATGTGCAGAACAGGAGACTGTTGACTTCGATGGTATGGCCAGGTTGAAAGAATGGATGAGAGTTCTTGGATCAATAAATGTAGAACACTTAAGGTAGCAGGTCCTGTTCACAGGGGCAGGAAAAGGAAAACACTGGAGGAAGTGATAAGAATGGACTTGAGGGAAAGAGGGATGAATAAAGACCTGCCCAGAGATAGGCTAGTTTGGAAGTCAATTTTTCAAAGCGGTCAAACATGTTATATCCACATATTTTGCCCCATAAAGCATGAAAAGAAGAATAGGGGACTTATTGGCACATGTTCTCTTACAATAAAAAAAAGTAATGTGCAATTACAAATTGGGACCGCATCTATTCCAGACAACGGAGCAAGGGAGGCAAATGATTGGTCAACTAATCACAAACAAGAAAACCCTGTTGCTAGGCCAAGAGCCGTAAAGTCAGCCCACGCAGTTTGCAGGGGGCTGGCGGATTAAGGACAATCAATCAAATTGGAGAAAAGCCTGTTGCTATGCAAACGGAAGGCCCTAGACAGGGAGAGGGAAGAGCCCGGCAAGAAACACAGGGAGATAGATTAAAGCGGCCGAGGGAACAGGACGTCCCAAGATTTGCTGCTCAAAAAGCAGACAAATCGAAAAAAATATATCCCCGTACACAAAAAAGTTGGATTCAAGATTTATTGGCCTAAAAGTTACAGCGACAAACTTACCGCTATCTATCGAGTGTTAACAAGGAAAATCCAGTCCGAGAAAGTTGATGATAAATACCACAACAGACGAAGTCAACATTTTCCTTTCTGGATTTTTGCACAGAACCAATCCCACTCTTTAAACGACTGCCACCTTCATCCCAAGAGCAAGTCTACATCATTGGAAGTAACAGTAGCCGTAGGTGCTATATCAGAGTTTTCGATACTTCTCTAGATAACTCACCTGATGATATGCACCTTCATATCCAAGCATGAAGAACTGCAGGCGGCGAGTACTGTATGTGTTTGTGTCAGTGTTAAGAAGTGTGGGGTTCAATTAAAAATTTGTTAGTGGGGTCCTTTACCCTATAAAAACTGATGTGTTGTGTAGTATGCCAGTCCAAGTTAAGATACACTGAGGCCCTACAACTAGCCACAATGATATGTTACAAATTGGAAGCTTATATGAAAACTTAATGTTTTATTACAAGTCAAGTTAATTCCTGCAATACTCTTTATACACAAAAAAACGGTCATCACCTAAACTTGAATAAGTTTTTAAATAATTAATCTATTCTTTCATTTTTCAGATTTACCAAGTAGACTCAATGTTCTAAGAGTCTACCAAATTTGAGCTTCGAGATGTCATGAACTACTGAGGAAAATACATTTATACTTGAGGCATATTTTCGGCTGAATATCCATGCAGCTCAATTGCAACTCAAAGAACGGTTCGGATGTCGTGAATTTCCTGTCCACTCAATGATCTACAGATGGGTCAACAAGTTCAGAACCCATGGGACTGTGCATAACCTCAATGGTAAAGACACTAACAGACAATCACACTCTGGACGACCAAAATCATCAACGACACCACACAACGTTGCTGCAGTCAGAGACTCTGTTGTTCGCGGCCCAAGCAAGTCTGTGCATCGGCAAAGTTAAGAGCTTGGAATCAACCGAGAGTCCGGGAGGAGAATGTTGATCACAGATCTCTATTTGTATCTTTACAGGATACAGATTAAACAAAAGCTTACACCTCACGACATGAGGAAGCGAGTGATCATGTGCCAGTGGTTTTGTGACAAGATTGACGATGTACCAGACTTCCTTGACAATGTCTGGTTTTCGGACGAGGCACATTTTCTGTTGTCAGGTCACGTTAACTCTAAGAATAAAATTTTCTGGGGTAGCATACCCCCTGAGTTCTGTCTCCAAAGGCTATTACACTCTGTGAAGTGCACAGCCTCTGTCGTCATATCCAAGCATGGCATCATTGGGCCATTCTGGTTCAAGGACGACAACGAGCAGTCTGTGACAATCAACACTGAGCGATATGTCCAGGTGCTTGGCAAGTTCTGGACAGCATTTGGTCGACGGAGAGGGATTCATCAGGGCCCTTCAGTTGTTCCAGCAGGATGGTGCCACCCCCACACCTCAAACGAATCATTGGCACGGCTACGGCAGCGTTTCCCTGACCGATTGATCAGCCGCAGGTGTGACCCGGAGTGGTCACCGCATTCACCGGACTTATCTGTGGGGATAACTTAAGGACAGGCTGTATGGCAACAGCCCCCAGACCATCCCTGGCCTGAAGGCAGCAATCACAGCAGCCATAAGAGTGATCCTGAGGGAGAAATGCGAGAGGGTCATCGAGAACTTTGCCCACCGGATCCAAGTGTTCCTGCAGCGCTGGGGAGCTCATTTGGAGCATATTTTGGAGCGCCAGTGAAACAAAGAATTTTTGTAGTACAGACTTTAAACTTTGGGGATGTCTGCTACATAGGCTTGACCTAATGTAGCTGAAGTTTTGTGTTGATCTAAATAAAATTTCGGAAGTTATTTGACTTTTGGTGATGACAGTTTGTTTTTGTGTCACCTGGTACATCGGCCTATTAAAAACACTGTTCTGACTTCTTTATACTAGAAATCATTCAAAATAATTTAAAAGTCAAAGTTTTTTTTCATGTCTATAAATATACTAGAAGAATACCCGTCCCAGGACAGGTATAAGCAATATGTATAGCATTTTGAGCTGCAAATTTTCATACGTAGAGATATATAAGAGATATGTATTATTTGTATTATTCAGAGTAATGTTCGTATCTTGGATGTTATTCTCATAACGTTTCGACCGACGTAACTCCTGACCTTCTTCATGGTGCGTTTTGTCAAACTCGGGAATCTTTTTGTCAAACTCGGGAATCTGTACGGAATTTCGAATTTAACCCTTTTATTTAATCCGTGGGGGTAGATTGCTCTCGTTCCATCAGCCATGTCTCAAGTAATTCTTAATTGTATTCTTAATATCGCCTGTACTGAAGATTGAGCCTTCAACCTCTTGAAAACTGTCATTTAGAACTGATACCACTTAGCACTTTATCCGTTGCGCCACAGGTCCATATGAATGTGTTTCTATTCCTGTATTATTTCGTGTCCGTACCAATTTGATATTGTTTCAGAATTTTTTAGATAAGGATTGATAATTTGTATTATTTGTATTATATGGAATTCCATATGTACTCTATCCATCCCATAAATGACGAAGTGTAATTTATTTTTAACAGCTTAAATAACTAAACGTTATTTATTTTTAACAGCTTAAGTAACTAAACGTTGTTTATTTCATAGGAAACTGTATCTCGCTTATTTTATTTTATTTTTTTTGTGGGGAGAGATAGATTGCGGTTTTGGAGGAACACCCCCCTAAATATATATATTTTGATATTTCACTGAGAATAGTGTATACTCAGTAAAGTCCGGAACATGGCCAATAAAAACAAGCTCGATGAGACCCGATTATAGGGTACAGAGCATTTGTATGTATATTTGGAGAGTTTACCAAGACATTTCATTCAAGAAAGGATTCATCACAACAACAACAAAAAATTTTCTTTTATTATGTATTTATTTTCTAAAGTCATTGTTCCCTACACGTGTTTCGCTACAAGAGCAAGGTACCTGCTTGGCGGTTCATCAGGGGAGATATAAAATCCAAAATATGGACCTCAACAATTGTAAATGCTCAACGGGGGATTGACCTAATTAAAGTCACTTAAGAAGAAAAAGTTTAAAAAAACAGCTCAAAAACTTGATAATATGTGGTGGCTGTGATGCGCCCCACAAGAATTAAGTCTGATGCAATCACCCCCCCCCCCAAAAAAAAGGGGAAGAAAAGGGGGAATCCACCCACATTTGGCGGAAGACATACTCTTGGGTCAATCTCAACAGAGGTAACCCCCCCCCCCAAAAAAAAACCGTCCACAACGCAATCCTTAAATAACGTCCAGGCCTTCAGATTGGCATATGCAACCTGCAATTAGTCCGTTAAAGGGTCCAGCATCAACTTCCATTGAGAGACATCTATCTATCTATATATATATATCATAGGTGCATTCCAATGATCAAAGGCAGAATCAATCCATAGCCATACCTTTTATCTGTTCTTTCAATTTCTTAATCTTCATATATCGTCGAACGACCACAACCAGACTTTTCTTCTGTTCTTGGTATGTATGGTTATGGATTGATTATTCCTTTGATCATTGGAATGACCCTATAATATATATATGCTCTGAAGCTTGTAATACAATTTCATTGAGCTTGCAATTTGGAACATTTTCGGATATTATAAAGAGTATATACTTAAATATATAATTATATATATATATATATATATATATATATATATATATATATATATATATAATTATATATATATATATATATATATATATATATATTTAATTATAAATATTTGTTTTTATCTACATACGTATACGTTTCATCCTTTCGGGACTCGAACCCCGGAACACAAGTCATATTTCAAACTCAAATTCCAACGTCTTAGCCTACACAGCCGTTATCAACAACCCGGTAAATCAGCGAGAGATTAATCCTATTTAAAAGCAGCCATTGTCAAAGTGTTCAACTACTGAAAGGAACATGCATTGGAGCCACGATAACGGCTGTGTTAATACACATCCCAGAATGGATATAAGCAATAAATATAGAATTTGCTTTAAATTTGAATGATTTTCTTTCTTTGGAGGGTATCTAACTTATTTTAAAGGGTTTTTTTAAGAGGGGTGGGGGGGAGGCTAAATGGTAAAGTTTATAAAAAAAATAATGTGCCCATGTTATACTCACAGTGTTGCCAAGGATGTTTCCTTCGAGAGCTATTATGGGTGGGATTTTGTTACTAGTCGGGTTGGTCGGGGGTATTTATGTTGAGATGGTACAAGTGCAGTAAGTTCGTCTGAGCACATTCCGTGGAAATACTTGTAAAATAAGAACAGGGATGCAACATTGCGGTGATGGGACAGAGACTGGAGCTTGGTAGACAGTATGGGACCATTTAGGTTAGAGAATTTTTTACACCTGGAACTAGCAGAAATAAAAGAAAAGATAAGTGATGCAACATTTTCATGCAAAAAGAGGCTCCCAGCAAAATATTGACAAAAGAGTGAAAATAGCAGCCATGTGATGTACTTAAAAATACATCCGCATGCTCGCAATCATTTTTGGCGGCCAAAAGTAAATTCACTATTTTGATCTGGGGGAGAGAAAATGACTATTCTCAACTTACTCACACACTAACAAAAGACAGTACACACTCACACACTCTGTCGCACACATATACATACTCTCACTGACAAAAAACAAACATCTAGACACGTACACTTATAACTTTCGTCGCCTTCTTCGAACATTTTACAAATATTCAATATTTTTAATGAACAATTTCCATAAAATATCATCTGTAAATTTATATATATATATATATATATATATATATATATATATATATTGTGTTGGTTAACCATGTTCTTTTCTTCTTTCATTCAAATTCAAGTTTTTATCCATTTTCAACAGTTATAACACTTTAATTGATTGCATGGGTCTCAGCACATTTCAAAGATGCAACCATTGTCTAAGCCAGGATCCACGCTACAGTCTAATGGGCGATTCAAAGAGACTGTCTGCCTATTTGTGATAAAATGTGATAAATATTCAACCCTAACCAATGGTTTCGAGAAACATGGTCACTTTATTACTTGTGTAAAGTATTAAAACTTAAACGTTTCTAGAAACTGGACAAACGTGTTTTAATTTTACCTTTTTAGGATTGGGTAAGTTAAATAAAAATGGGGAAATATTCATTTTTAATGGTATATTTTCAGTTCATTATATTACTTTTAGTTAAAATTTACTTGTATTTGAAAGTCAATTAAAAAAAATTAACTTTTACATTTTTTTTTAAATTTAAATTAAAAAAAGCAAAAGCAATCTTGAATTCATATTATTTTCATGATTTTGATTCTAAAATAAATTATTATCACTGAAAAAGTTATAAATAGTTTACTTGGAGTTATCCCCCTTGTTTTGTCTACTAGAGGGCGTTTCGATCTTTTGCTACGTTGCATTTGTCGCCTTCACAAACAGCCATTTCATATTCCTGTTTCTAGACGTGTCACAGGTCACAAAAACATGGTAAGATTAACATTGATCTTAAAATAATAATTATTAATATTAATTCATATCCCTTTCTTTTAATTACTGAATGTACATATTGTTGTTTTTATGTGTCGCGATAGATGTTATACACTATTAATGTTGAAAGAAGGTGAGGTCTAGTTAGAATTCTGATTTGAAATCGGTGATTTCAAATTTATTTTTATAATTTATTTTAAATTATCACGAACTTTTAACAAATTCCTTTCAACCAAAAAATGTCTTAATCTAAAGAAATGCATAAAAAAAATTATTTGGCAAGATTCTATAAAGTGTTCCAACTAAAAAAAAATGTTTGAAAAAAAAGTTAAACGTGGCAAAACTTCATTTGTAAAAATAATCCAAAAATAAGACTTTCTTAAAACTCAAAACAAAAAATAACTAATTCCTATTTATATTAACATTTTTTTTATTAATTAAATTTCGAATATATATGTGCGTGTGGGTTTCGTACTTAACTAAAAAAAAAAAAACAACAAAAAAACAAATATCCCTTTTATTCTTTCATATTGTATTGAGATTCAACATATTTCTCTTTCCGTTTCTTTTAAAATAATTTTAAACATTTATAAAATTAAAATGACTTTTTAAAATTTTAAATCTTTTAACAAAATTAAATAATACATTTAAATACTTTTTTATATATACATTTAATTATCTAACTTAACTCCACTACAAACAGCTGATTCCTTTTTCATCTTTCTTCCATATGTTTGTATTTTCATAGTTACAAAAAAATATTGAAATATTAATTTTTTTTAAATTTTTTTACTTGATTACATTATTACAAAACTAACTGTATTTGTCCTGGTGGAAAGCTTAGAGAAAAAAATCAAAATATAGTCATATTTACAATACCTTTTTTAAAAAATGCCTTAGTTTTCCTTTATTTTATTATTGATTTCGATAAATATTCAATTAATAAGTAAGCAATAATTTAATCTGTATATATCAAAGTTACGCATAGGCGACAAACAGACACGCGTGAAGTTTTTTTTAAATATTGGATATCGTTACAATCTACTTCTCCTTCCAATAGTAAGCTCTGCTACAAGACGAAAAATATTTGTTTTCGTACTTACGGCGAGGATGGGTCTGTTCTCTATGGTCCCCGACTATCGATCCAGTATCGGAAACTGGATATTAAATGTTTTATTACTAAAGATTAAATAGTAAACTGAAAATATTAAATGGTATAAACATTTTTTTTGTAAATTTGTGGATTAACGCCTTCAGCTAAATCGGGGGGGGGGGGGATTTAGATTCTACAATTATTTTTTTTAGGTGTGAACACCCTAAAACGATTTAGAGTAGGGGATCAGTTTCGTTTATAAATTAAACCTAAAATGATCCTCCATTTCCGGTCTATTCTAACTTTTTAAGGTTATTAACTAATTTTTTTTTACTAACCCTACGTAAAACCACACGTAATCGCCTAAAAAAGTAGACTCCCTCACAAAAAAAACAATTGGCACTTCTGCATTCTTTATGAAGCCGCAGCCAATTAAGAAATCGAAATTGAAGAGTTCCGTTTTTTTTTCTCCAAGTACCATTCATTCAGAATTCACCGGAAGTTGAATTTACCGGGAGTTGAAGTAGAATTTAGTTTTTAGAAAATGGAGTTAAATGAGTTGAATCTTCGCGACATTGGTAATTTAATGAACCAGACGCAAAAAACAATCGATTTTTTACAGGCACATCGCCATCCACAGGTGCCACAACAAATCATGTGGAAAACATGTGGCAAAATGCGTAACAAAATAGAATGTGGCACCCACACGCAAATGGTGGAGTCTTACTTAATGGAATTTATGTGGCGGCAGAAGTTTTCTGCTAACCCACTGGAAGCCATTATAAATCAAATTGCAGAACTTTATCCTGTTCAATAAAAGAAAAAGGACAAAAAAATACAGTCCCCCCCCCACCCAATGAAAACTTTTCATTTAGATAAAAAAAATCTCACCAAACAAAACTTTTCAACTATAATATATTTAAAAAAAATAAAAGCAAAATCAATGTTGACCAAAAAATTCATTCCCCCCCCCCCCACCCCAATCAAAACTTTACATTTTTATTTATAAAATTTTTAATTCATATAATAAAAAAAAGAAATTAATTGTTTCTTGTTACCCAAAAACAAATCAGTCTTGCATTTTTTTTTTAGGTTATAAATAAGTCACTTCCGGTTGAATTACTTCCCTTTATTTTCAGTAGAAGGACAGAAAATCTGCGGCTTCATAAAGAATGCAGAAGTGCCTTTTCGGCACTTCTGCAGTTTAGCTGTCATTCACTGTGATCAGAAATCGTAATTGAAGAGTTCCATTCATTTAACCCAGTAAACCGGAAGTGTTAGACTGGATTTTTTTTATTATCCCAAAATGTGTCTGAATTACCTCAATCTGCGAGATATTGGTAGTTTAATCAGCGAGCCTCAGAAAACAATGGACTTTTTGCAGACACACAAAGTATTGTCCATTAGGAACGGTTACATCTGAAACTGGAAGATATTACAAGTTTTATTCATGCATGGGCCTACGAAACGGTAAGTTATGCCGCTGTTAGAAGAGAGTGCCGCATACTTTCCGATCACACAATTTGTGATTGGAGAATGTTCCTTAGGGAAGTATGTTTGGAGCACTTTTTAAAGAATCCGCAGCTTATTGGAGCAGAAGGTTGTTTCGTGGAGATAGACAAAAGTCTATTTTCACGAAGAAAGAACACAGGCCGTATAAGACGACAACTTTGGGTATTTGGCGGTTATGAACCGGCCACCAAATCTGGCTTCTTAGTCACAGTTCCTTCCAGAGATGCCGCTACATTGATCCCGGTAATAAAGCAGTATGTGCGTCCAGGGACCACAATCATATCAGATTGTTGGCGTGCATACGATCGCTTCGGAAGGATTTCACCATTTGCGTATAAACCACCGATATAATTTTGTGGATCCATCCACAAAACATGTGGCAAAAGGCCAAGATGCGTAACAAAGTAGAATGTGGCACCCACATGCAAATAGTGGAGTCCTACTTAATCGAATTTATGTGGCGGCGGAAGTTTTCTGCGAACCCCATGGAAGCCATTGTTAATCAAATTGCAGAACTTTATCCTGTTCAATCAAGAAAAATAAAAAATAAAACATCCCAAAGTTGTAAATTATATATGTATAAAAAAACAAAAAACAATGTTAACTGTTTGTTGGATTTTCGTTTTAAATGATCACTGTTGACTATTTTTAGTTTTAATTCATACGATAAAAAAAAAATCACTGATCATTCATTTAAATGATAAATTTTCTTTTTAAAAGTCACTGACTATTTTGAGAGTTTCAATTCATACAATAAAAAAATAAAAGCATTTTTATAAATTTTTACATTATTAAATAAAATACTTTCATATTCAATGAAGAAACATTGTTCGCTATTATTGTCATTTTGAATAAAAACATCTAATTCTGTTACTTCCGGTTGGTTGTCTGCCCCTGCCTTCAAAAAAGGAAAGCAAATAAAGTGTGAGTGATAGCTAAACTGCAGAAGTGCCTTGTTTTCTTTTCAAATTTTGTGCTTTGTCAATAACTAATTTTTTAAATGATGAAAAATATTTGGATTATTCAGACCACTGTCCTCGTTTTGAATGTTCTCACATTTTAGGCAATTTAACCTCTGACCTTCTTCCGGTGCGTCTTGTCGAACTCGGGAATCTTTATGCTGAACTCTGGATGTAATTCACAGGAGTAGATTGTTTTTGTTCAATCAGCCGTAATCGTGTAGAAATCTCAAATACATTTTATTATGTTTTTGGTATCACCAGTACTGAAGATTGAACCTTCGACCTCAAGAAGACTCTCACTTAGAACTGCTTATTACTGAGCATTTTATCCGTTGTGCCACGGATAAAGTGCTAAGTAATCAGTTCTTCGAGAGGTTGAAGGTACAATCCTCAGTACAGGCAATACTAAGAATTGTTGTTTTTTTTTCTGTATAAAAAATGTTTAGATTTAACGCTTTATATATATATATATATATGTATATATATGTATATATATTCCATGAAAAATGCCAGTATACTGAAATCATATGCCCTTAATAGGGTTAAGATGAAAATTCATATACACTAAATGTATAAAAGCAAGGAAATTCCCAAATTTTTACACTTTTATTGTCATTAAGGGTATGCGAGCACAACAGGCTATGTATTTTTCTGGTAGGAATTTTTCTTCAGAGCACCTCACACACTTCATCCACTCATGCATAGAGATTTATACTGTAGTGATGTGATAATGAAATGACAATAAAAGTGTAAAAATTTGGGAATTTCCGTGCTTTTATACATTTAGTGTATATGAATTTTCATCTTAACCCTATTAAGGGCATATGATTTCAGTATACTGACATTCTTCCTGGAATGTCACTACTTTTGTAAAGGCTATGCCTCAATACAATGCCTTCTCATAACTGATATAGTTGGTAGTTTGACTAATCAAGGTATATGGTAAACTGAAATTAAAATGCCATCAACTAGACACTAGAACCTCTATTGCTGCCAAAAATCAGCTGAATCCATCAAATAGTTGATGAGATACAGAGTGGCACGTACGTACGTACGTACACACAGATAACATGATTTCATGATTGAACTTTCTGGATCTCTGGGTTGCCTTGACTAATGATGCTGAAATTCTACACACTCATAGAACCTATCAAATAAAAATTTTGTGCAAAGTATTGGTTTTTGAGTTATGATTGATCAAAGAAATGAGATTTCCAGCATAGGCCATTCATAAAGTCTATTAAGGGATAGAGCGCTCTCGCGCCTCCTTTGATTCTTTCCAAATATGATCTATGGTTAAAACCGGATTCTAACTCTCCCTGATGAGATCTCAGTTTATAATAGCTGTTGATCGATAACATCGACATGCCAGTGTCGCAAATTTTGTACATGTCTGTGTAAATAAAAATAACCATATATAAAAGCTCTATTTGATATTGAGCACTTTATAAACCCGGTTGAAATTCTTTGGATTACTACCCTGTGGATGTTTTACCTGGATTATTATTATTATATATATATATATATGTCATATTCTTTTATCTGTTTTTAGATATCCAAACGTCTCTAAATTTTGAAATAGCATTTTCGTCAGTAAACATGCAGACTCATCTTAAAAATATCAGTTTTTGTTTATTTTTAAACTTAAATGCTTAAGGGAGATAATTCTCTTTTAAAAGTACGGTTTAAAAGAGAATTATCTTTCTTACTAGATTGTTTATAAACTTAGGGACGGGAATTTTTGTGTGTCGGTACTCCGTAAATAAGGGGCGAGTGGAGTAAGTACTGCAAATCCATTTATTTCTGCTTTTTGTGTCTACGTAACAGTTTTGTTTCAAAACAAATTTAATTTTCCTTAAAAAAACAAATTATTACAAGATTTTACAGCTTCTTTCTTTTTCTTTGCAGCCAGTTCCTCCAAGTTCTACTAATGTTGGTGCCGGACGGGGCCCGACTTCAAAGTCGGTAGCACAGCGTGTTGGAGGCAGCAATGTCAAACAGAGGTGGGTGCAAAGTTTTCTATTTTCCATCCCTCACAGCCTCCCAATCTGTTTGTCCTCCTTAAAAAAAAATTTTTTTTATTATTTATAACCTAAATATATTTAAAAACTTTATTTCAGTTATAAAAAAAATTCTTGCTTAAAATTGCAACTAAAGTGAAGAAATCAACATTTATTTCTGATATCAATATTTTATTCCATTCAGTTCCAGTTTACAGGATGAAATATTTCTGCAATTTCTCAAACTTTATTCAATTACATTTTCTCTGCAAAAACTAAATTTTCATTCAATTAAGATATATGGGCACTAGCATTCGCCACTAGCTTTTCAAATCGACTGAGAACCGCATCAACTGATTTCACAAATAACTCATTTTTTTTTAAGATTGTACTCTCAGCACCTTACCTGAGAGTTCATCTTTCAGACACTCACAGACAACATAAATTGGAACAAATACACCCCTGCTAAAATAACCCTGAACTAATCCTAATCAGATTTTTAAGTTCGGTTCGGTTCAAATTCTGTAGAAGCGGTCATTAAAGGAGATACCTTTCTACACTGCAGATATCCCTTTACACTGTGGCGATTTGTATTTTTGTTACACTCCAAGGTAAACGTTTTCTTGGATACATGGATTTTTCACAATTCAAAAGCGACATTTGTTTCTTTACATTAAAACTATCCGTTGTGACCTATTTGCATTCGGTCGGCAGTTTACACATTTTATTTCATTCTTTTACATTTATCCCGAGCGACGGGTACCCGCTAGTTATTTATATAATTTGCAATTCGAAAAAAGAAAAAAAAATTTAAAACATTGTGCCTAAATTGTCAGTTATTTCTGTTTTGAATTTTATTGAATAAATTTCTTTTCTTTTTTTCAGGAAAACGACAACAGCAAAACGCACAACCACCACCACAACCACTGGAGGCGGTGGTGCTGGAATGTGGCGGTTTTACACAGAAGATTCGCCAGGCATCAAAGTGTGAGTTTATTCTCTTGTAAACTCCATTTTCAATCATCTATTTAGTAATAGTGGGACAATTTCCCTGAATCGACGTTTAATCACATGAGTCGGGCGAATGGCGAGTCTGGGTTAAGCCTAAGGTGAAAATAGAACTAAGAAATAGGATAGAAAATCCTTCACTCTATAATAAAGACAAATGTGTATTTACTTGTATATAAATTCGTCTCATCACACAAATTAGCTAGTAAAAAACCATTTCAAGTGGGGAGGGGAAGGAATAAAGCTAATAACAAGTCAGACAACCACATCCGACTTGCCCAGCTGCCTTGAAGGAATTAGGAAAGAAATATCCTCCACTCTAAAATAAAAAGTCAACGATGAGTGATTCTTTTTTTTTTTTTCTTTAGGTCATCGGAAATAATAATTTATTAATAAAAAAAAAATTAAATTACTGAAATAATTCTATAATTTGATATTAATATTAGTGCAAACACTTGCAAACTATAATTTTTTTTTGCTATTATTTTTGATAGAGGGTGTACACTAGTTATAAAAGAATTAACAAAATAAATTTAACTCCAAACTTAACCAACAAAATATTATTGGCATCAAAGAAAAATTCCCAAGAATTGGGTTGTTTCTTTTTGCTCCTCACCTATTACACCTCTTCGAGTTTGGGTACTAGATGGGACTGGGAACCCAACATGAAGACCCTTGGAGTTGATACCTTGATCAGAGTTTGTCTCAAAATACCATCTGGCTATTAGCGGTAAAATAACAAGTGTGTTTGAACCCCTTTCTAAAAACAAGAATGGATAATTTGGAACAGGGGAAAATAATAATAAACCCCCTTGGTATTGTGGGGACTAAAAAAAAAATTTTTTTTTTTCAAACATAAGTTAATCTTTATCGATGTTGGTGGAAAAATAAATAGGAGGAATTTGGTCAGGGGAGATTTTTTTTTTTTCTTCTATAAGTAGATTGATAATGCAGAGAGTCAGGTAGGCAGTTAGAATTCATTCTGGTTGACAGTTTTCCATTTAGAGGACCCTAATTGTTTTTTTTAAAAAAGTACAAATTCATGTGATAGCCAACTCAAGGAAGTAGAGAGAAACAGTCGCACAGCATTCTCTAATGCCACACCCTGAGGATTGTTTATAGCAAAAGAAACTTGGGACTAACATGCATACTAAACACTGGACTCTTAACTTTAGCATCAATCAAGAGTAAGATATAATTATCTCTTTAAATTGTACATGAAAAATAATTTCTTTTTAATGAACACTTGATTTTTCGGAGGGAAGTTTGTAAATTTTCGATTAGTTAGTGGCGGGATTTTGGATATCTTACACGTTCAATGTCTGAGGTGGTTTGGCCATGTTCAGCATGTCACCTCTTGCATCAACTCCATAACATACCTGGATACCCCATGCACTCTGGAGCGTGGTAGACCGAGAAAGACCGTAAGCATCTTAGGTGGTTTAGCAATGTACAGCGTGCCACTTCTTGCATTAACTTCTTGACACACCTAGATATCCTGTGTACTAGGGAGCATGGTAGATCAAGGAAGACCTGGCTTGAGTGTGTAAGAAGTGATTTAACTGAATGCAACACTACTAATATCAGCTCTTTGGATCGAACCATATGGAGAGCAGGCGTGAGAAGTTGTCTGGTGTTGCCCACTCCAGAGTCCAGCACACTTGCAGCATCTTAAATACCAAAACATGATAATGATATGAATATGTACTACCTCTTTTGCGATACACAAAAATTTGTTTTGGCGATTTTCAAAATTATGTAAATATTTACTCTTTTGCCATCCTATTCTAAATCCGTTTCAACTGCCAAATTTAAGTGTGTGTGTAATATATATATATATATATATATATATAAACACAATAGTAATGGTACCACTAGCACCTCTCTTTCCAACCTAATAAAAAACTTTCACATCAAAAATACCCCCTACTCCCTAAGTTGGTCTATATTAAAAAAGTCAAACTCATATACTCCTGGTTCTGCATTCTGCCAACTATATACCTTGGAAACTTATATGATAGCTACAGCACACAAGAACTTAAATGTCATTAACTCCAAAAATGAACTTATTTCAAATTGCAGACACAAACGAAAATTTAAATACATTAATTTCATCACTCCCTCTGACACTCCTCCTCCCAACCAATAACTCCCCCCATTCTTTAACATCTGACAAATCTCTAAACTATATCCCAGGGGAACCTTGTAACTTCCATTCTTAACACCCCCATTCTCACTAATTAACCCTCCCAATAAATTCTTCATCACCATTACACCTAATAACCACATTTACCCGGAAAACTATCAGTAGATTGAACTAACATTACTCCTCCAACTTTCCACCGATCATTAACATACCTAATATCTAGACTTATATACCTCTCCTGCAATATAGCTCCTTTTTATCCTTTTGCTTCAGCTCCACTCCTAACCCCTTATATTTATCTCATTGTTTCTCCTATCCGTAATCCCACCTACAAACTCACTCTTGACCTCTTTTCCCCCCCCTTATTATCCCCTACACTTCCACTATATCGTCCTTATATTTAGACTCTTCCTATTTGCAACATATTCCCCTGTAACTTCTTTTTGTTATCATTTTAACTACGACATTTGAATTCCCCTCCAATTGGGTCCATTAATACCCCCCTATAATTCTCATCAGCTCTCTAACTCACTAGCTTCAAAACGCAGGTCTGCTTAATTTTTCAATCTAACTCTGGCCCATAACACTTATATTATATAAACTGTTACTAGCACTTCTGCTCTACCTCCTTAATAGCCTCCATAACCCCCTTTGTGTAATCTTTTTAACTATTTTGATTGATTCGAGCTAGTTACATAACTACTTATTTTGGCCTATTCTTGAATAATCCTAATCCCTCTAAATACTCGCGAGCCACTTTCTATCGGCCCATTCTCTCTTTGTTCAACTTATCTTATCTTGGACCAATTTCACCCACCCCCCAAATCATATGTTCATACTACTTGGAAACCCCTTGCAAGTTTCCCTTATATATCTAATTAAATTTAAACTGTAACTGTTAATTGTTACCCTGTTACGACTCACTCACCATTTAAACCACAGATTATAAAATTGACACTGCACTCTAATTTTTGATTGAACCAACCCAACTCCACCCCTATTACTAGAAATCGAAACAAATTGTTTCTAACTATCTTTCCTTATCCCTTACATTGTTCCCCTCTCCTAAATTTCAATATACCTGAGTAGAACAGACTTGACCTTTAAATTTCACTAACCCTTTTCCCATCAATTTATTTCCCCCTTCCCCATTATTTCCCCCCCCTATTATTCCCCCCCCCCCCCTTATCTCTTTGGCCATTTAATGTCCCTCCAAATTATTCATCTAACCCTTAATTTGGTTTTAAATTAAAAATAAATAAATAAATTCTTTATTAACTATTCCCTAGCTTTTTAAATTTAAATTTAATCTTTTAATTTTTAATTTTAATCATCCACTCTCTCACATTCCTATATTTATTATTCAATGATTCTACTTTATTCCTTTAACATATCTGATAACTACAATTTAATCTGCCCTTAGCCGCCTGATATATTTGGAAGCTCACATTTTACTTCTATTTTTAGAATCAACTTTTTCTATACCTATTCACCATTTAAGATTAACCCCACCCCCAAAACCTACACCCTACCACTAGCCCGCACCCTTAACCCACCTGTCACTTTATCTACATCCCCATGCCAACCCGTCCTACTTTTATTTTCCCCCAAATTCACAAAGCGACTTTTTAAACTACCCCGCACCTCCTAACCCCCCCCCCCCCCCATCCTGACCCCAAATCTGAAACTTTCATCAACTTTGGCTTTTTCTCATTCTGAGTTAATCCTTGTATGAGATCCTACCGTTTTTTCTAGGCCCGGAAGAAAATCAAAAAATGGCCTGTTTTCCTCTTCAAAGCCTCTTTTAAGTACATCTGGACTTATCTACTTTTGAGCACCTTTTCCAACCTGCTCCCATGCAAAGTGTTTTTATTCACTTTCTACAATTTCACCGAACCTTTTCAACGGAAACTCACCACCCGGACAATTGTATTTCTTTTTCACGAAATTTTCTCTTCATTCAGTACGTTTTTTGACAAAAATTATTTTTAATAATTTTTAAAAATAATTCTCATATTTTTCAAATATTTGAACTTTGGTTTTTTCGAAAGCCAACTTATCCATCTGTATTTCTCCTCTGATGATAAGATCTCGATCTTTGAAAAGCCTTGGCTTAAGGAAAGGAAAATAAACACTAGTTTATTACTGACAACCTTGCATTGAACAATTGAAATTTGAAATAAATTTGGACAATCGTCGCATATTTATCAATCTTTTTTCTTCTATCTCTATATATATATATATATATATATATACACACATACAGGTTGGCCCCAAAATACGTTTCCAGTCAGTAAAGTATCATTTATATGCTTGAAGTTACTTGCTAAACACACTACAAGCTTTTCTACAGTATTGGTTCAGAAGAAGAAATAGCATCAAACGGCCACCATTTCGATCTGACTTAACCCCAATAGATTTCTATTTCTAGAGTGTTGTAAAGATTGTTTATGAGAAGAAATTCAAAAGAGTAAATTAATTAAAAGATTACATTCATGACGCATTAATAAAAACTGAAGATCAGAATTTGTGTCGCACAGTGCGTCAGAGTAACCTGGAGATATTTAAAGCATATTGCGATGTTGAAGAAAGACATTTTGAGCATCTGAGAGATTAAATAGTTTCTGTTTGATGCTTGAAACATACTTACATTTTAAAAGAAGTAGCCAATGTGATAACTGTAAACCTACTTTTCGTCCACCCTGTGTGTATGTATTTCAACGGTATTACTTTGTGCAATATTAAGGAATGTTTATTGACGTTTGACTTTTAAAAAAAAAAAATGGAAAACCATTCCTCACATGTTGGTCTGATGTTTCAACTTGTTACTGGCTATCTTGCTTTCGCTTGTTGCTGGACTCCACATTTTGAACTGAGAGACAGATCTAGCTGTCATACAAAGCTAGATCTCTTTATTTACAATCTTAGTACAGATACTCCTTCAGACAATAACACTTTTCTGAATGAAGGAGTGGCACTAGTCTGACAAGATGTTGCAGTCATATATATGTATATATATATATATGTTTTATTTATACAAACATATAGCTACACATCCAGAACATGTTTCAATTGTAGCTTTGATAATCATGATTTTCTTCAGGCTATAAAACAAGCGTCCGTTCTGTTTTCTATATTGGAAAATGGAGCAAAATTTTTATCCATAAAGGTCATGTGGCTAAATTCAAAATATCACTTCTGAAACGAGCTTACCATTAAATTTTTCTATTTTCAAAATTCAGACATTATTTTACACGAGAGTTCAAACTGTCTACATTGCTAGATTTAAAGTGGGTCAACCAGCCGATAAGATGAGATGTTGTGTGTGGGGCATAAAATATATATCTGTCTATGACATGTTGTGTGTGGGGGGAGGGGTGTATTTGTTTCTAGTAAAATATATCTACGCCCAATAAAATTGCACATGAGGCTCACACAGAAATGATATTTTGGATTTAGCCATGTGACCCTTATGGATAGAAACTTCCCTCCATTCTTAAACTGAAAACATAAAGAGTAGATGCTTGTATTTTAGCCTGAAGAAATCAAGCTTATCAAAGCTACGATTGAAACATGTTCTGGGTGTGTAGCCATGATATGTTTGTATAAATAGAACTTTAATTATATAAATAGCTCTATTTATTATTGAGCACTATTATATAAACACAGTAAAGATTTTCCAGATTTTTACTCTGTGAATACATATCTTACCTGGATTGATATATATATATATATATATATATATCTCAGAACCATCACTATTTAATTAACCGTGGAATTTTCAGGGATCCAGCTAGTCTAAAAGTTTCACTTAAACACTATCTCGCATTTAAAGTGGACAACTTCATTGAAGACTGAAGTCATAGATTTTGTTAAAATCATTGGAGATGTGAGTTCTCCACTTTTTGACTTCCTGTCTCCTTCCCTCTCACGTCCGCACTGGTGGCTTTCTTTTAATTTTGCATTTCTTAGCTGAAACCGATTGGAGTTGCTGTTTGGATAGGAACAAAATGTAGTATCTGTTCTGATACTACACTTCATCTCTTCTGCCCTCAATCCGTGAGGGAGAAATCCTTCTAGACTGAGGCAATTTTTATTTATGTCTCCTTCCAGAGTGACCCTTTTTGTGGACCTGGATTTTCCAACATTAAAAACTGACAATGTGTCTAACTGCCCTCGTAGGGATGCAAGTAATAGGGACTATAAATGAAGTTAAGTTGCGACAAATAGATGCAGTTGTAAATAACAAATTTCAATAAGATTGATTAAAGGTTTCTATTTTTTTTTTTTTTACTTAGATTGATATTTCACTAATTTAATATATTTTAAATGTGATTTTACTAATCATTAACATACACACTGGGTGGGCCCCCTGTAATGTAAAAAAATATTTTCTTATACTTGTTAAATACATGACCCCAAATAAAATAATGTTTTAAAATCATCTAAGGAGATGACATAATTATTAATATTGTCAAAATTATTAACCTCTAAATGGGTGTGGTTCAGTGAAGTTCTTCAGAGGCCACTGCACTCTGTGATATGTACCACATAGTCATCACTCAGCAGATGTGTGACATAATGATGGAAGAATTAAGCAGTTCAAGTATGTCAGTCACACATTTAGAACCTGTCATGTAGAATTTTGTAAAAGAGAAACAATTTACTTGATGACGGCTTCCGGTTTTTAAATCGGAAATAGATGAGCAGTGTTTATGAAAAAAACTGTTATCCATTATATTTTAGGTTAGATGTTTTTTTATTACAATTAGTAATTTGTTTTCACCATTTTTTTTTTATAATTGGAATGATTTTTTTGTCTAAATATATTTTTTAAATAGTTTTGTTTTGAAAATATATTTTTTAAATGGTTTTGTTTTGAAAATATATTTTTTAAATAGTTTTGTTTTGAAAGTATATTTTTTAAATAGTTTTGTTTTGAAAGTATATTTTTTAAATAGTTTTGTTTTGAAAATATATATTTTAAATAGTTTTGTTTTGAAAATATATTTTTTAAATAGTTTTGTTTTGAAAATATATTTTTTAAATAGTTTTGTTTTGAAAATATATTTTTTAAATAGTTTTGTTTTGAAAATATATTTTTTAAATAGTTTTGTTTTGAAAATATATTTTTTAAATAGTTTTGTTTTGAAAATATATTTTTTAAATAGTTTTGTTTTGAAAATATATTTTTTAAATAGTTTTGTTTTGAAAATATATTTTTTAAATAGTTTTGTTTTGAAAATATATTTTTTAAATAGTTTTGTTTTGAAAATATATATTTTAAATAGTTTTGTTTTGAAAATATATATTTTAAATAGTTTTGTTTTGAAAATATATATTTTAAATAGTTTTGTTTTGAAAATATATATTTTAAATAGTTTTGTTTTGAAAATATATATTTTAAATAGTTTTGTTTTGAAAATATATATTTTAAATAGTTTTGTTTTGAAAATATATATTTTAAATAGTTTTGTTTTGAAAATATATATTTTAAATAGTTTTGTTTTGAAAATATATATTTTAAATAGTTTTGTTTTGAAAATATATATTTTAAATAGTTTTGTTTTGAAAATATATTTTTTAAATAGTTTTGTTTTGAAAATATATTTTTTAAATAGTTTTGTTTTGAAAATATATTTTTTAAATAGTTTTGTTTTGAAAATATATTTTTTAAATAGTTTTGTTTTGAAAATATATTTTTTAAATAGTTTTGTTTTGAAAATATATTTTTTAAATAGTTTTGTTTTGAAAATATATTTTTTAAATAGTTTTGTTTTGAAAATATATTTTTAAATAGTTTTGTTTTGAAAATATATATTTTAAATAGTTTTGTTTTGAAAATATATATTTTAAATAGTTTTGTTTTGAAAATATATATTTTAAATAGTTTTGTTTTGAAAATATATATTTTAAATAGTTTTGTTTTGAAAATATATATTTTAAATAGTTTTGTTTTGAAAATATATATTTTAAAATTAGAATGTTTTTAGTTTTTTTATGGTTTGAAAATACATTTTCTAAATAGTTTATATTTAGTGAAATAAAAAAAATTCTGCCAAAATCTAAGCGTAAAACAAAATGAGGCACTGTTTTTTGATAAATATCGCTTGCCAATTTCTGATTTCAAAATGTGATGTCATCAAGTAGACTGTTTCTATTACAACAATTTTAATTTTATAATAAGGGATATTGAATGAACACTCATTAATCGTTATCATTTCAGCTTTTAGGAAATTTTCATAAGTTCTGAGCGTGTAGATGAGTCACGTTTATACTGAGACACACTATTATCTTTCGTTAAAAGATTTAATTAAATTTTGTTTTTTCCTTTAGAAGTTGTGTGGTTTAAAAAATTTTTTTCTTTTTCTTTATTTTCTTTCAGTGGTCCAGTACCGGTCCTTGTGATGAGTTTACTCTTCATTGCCTCTGTGTTTATGCTACACATCTGGGGTAAATATACCCGTGGATAAAATAAAAAACAAAACAAAAAAACTCTTTTCCAACTTTAACCATCTTCATCTCACCTTGGATTCGTCCACACTTGAATGACCTTCTGATGTTGCATTCCAGTGACAGAAAAAAAAAAAAAGCTTATACGAAGCCATTTTTTTTTTTTTTTTTTTTTGTTAACCTGTGGAGAGACATTTTGTATTGTTGAGCAAACCAAAAAAATAAAATAAAAAATACTCCAACTAAATTATGTCTGTTAAATTCTTTAATTTTCCAAAAGATTTTATTCTAGTTTTGAAAGCTGATACTTGTACATCTTCTATAGTCCCTCGGACATCTTTCTCGTTTCATAGACCCTGAAATACAACAAAATGAAAAACACATTAATTTTTAAATGAAACACAATTCCGTCCAATTATCTCTCCTCGTACTGGAAAATTCAAACGCTAAATCTACCACAATTAGACTTTTTTCTAATAGAGGAATATATTTTTGGACACGTTACACAATCAAGTTTTTTTTTTTTTTTAAATTAGGAATAAACTGGATGAATTCAGAAATGTTTGTTTGTTTTTTTACTAATGATTCACCACTTATCAAGGCTAAAAGCCACTCGACAAGATGGATTGTTAGTTCCATTTTTCTTTCTGCTTCTCGTAAAGTCAGTTCTCCCTATCGCTGCAAACGCTTTCTCACACCTGAGGCTATTCTCTATATCTACTATCAAACCTTGTATGGAGTACTGTTGTCATATTTTGGCTGGTGAATCTCTGTCCCATTTGAGGGTTATTGATAAGGTTCAGAAGTGTATATGGAATTTGGTTGGCCTTACCCTTTCTTCTTTGCACCTTCTATCTCAAAGACGTGATGTTGCTAGTCTCAGTCTCTTCTATAAATACTCTTATGGCATGTGTTCCTCAGAATTGTCTGGTTTATTCCCTGCTTCCTTTGTTCCAGCTCGTTAGTCTAATGGTCTTCATCAATTTGCTCTTCAGATACCCCATTATAATACATCTTCCTATTCCAATAGCTTCTTTCCCAGATCTGCAGGCTTGTGGAA
Organism: Sepiola atlantica; assembly: GCA_963556195.1. NCBI lineage: Eukaryota > Metazoa > Mollusca > Cephalopoda > Sepiida > Sepiolidae > Sepiola > Sepiola atlantica. The sequence goes on from OY744520.1 coordinate 118,181,718, forward strand.
CTCTCTTTCTGCTAACTGTTTTCCTCCTACCTATAGTATTGCTCTTTTCAAGACTAAGGTCAATCGACATCTGTCTTTACGATAATCATCTTTCGTTCTTTTTAGTTCCTTACACCAAATGGCTTCATGCCACGAATTCACTGACTACAACCTCATGCAGAGAGGAAAAAAACCAAAAAACGGGCCATCTGTTGACTGTAGGATGGGATCCTGGTTGCTAGGCATTCGGCCACTTTGGGCCTTACTTTGGCTAGACGAGAGGTCTGAGAGGCCCGATCCGATCAATCAATTGGTCATGTCATGCGCTATTATCTATAAGTTCATCCCCAACTGTATTATACTATCTAATTCTTCAAAAAATCAAAACCTTTTTTCTCCCCAAATAGATACTAGAAGACGATGGCAGAGGGTCAATCGCGTTGAAAACGAAGATTACCAATATCAAAGAGTAATGTTTTTAAAGAAGCAATGTTTATCTGGGAGTGGTGTTTCCTGAGAGTAATGTCTCTTTGTGTATAAAATTCCCCTCTAGGAGTAATGTTCCCACTTTTATTGTGAAATTTCCTCCTGGGAGCAGCGTATTTTTGTATTCTAGAAATGCCGTAAACCAAAAATTCAACCTGTAACGACAGCAACATCCTCAGCGAATTTGCTATGCACATCAATGCGGCGAGGTGCACCGACAAGAAAGGCAGACCGAAGATTCGCCGTTATGGAAATAAAAATGCTCCGCTGGAATTACACTGCTTGACCACATCTGCAATGAGGATATCTGAAGGCACTATGGCATCGGACCGATTGGAAGCAAGATAAGGGAATGGCTGCTCAGATACCGTCGAGAAATGTGCCTTTGCATTAGAAATCACTGGACAGAGGCCGATGATGAGATGAGCAGACACCCTGCACAAAGATTTCTGTAAAACTCGCCTTCACCCAGACCAGGCCTGTGATCGTGTCAAATGGAGAGAAAACTCAGGATTAATGCATAAGAAAAAGGAGAATCCTCTTCATCATTTAACTAACCATCCGTCCATCTTATTTAACCGTTAGATCTCGACAAGTGACTCTGTAAAAAAAAAAATATATTTTTTTTTCTACTTACTATTCTATTATTTCAGGTCTGTATTGACGGCAATTTCTTCTACGGAAAGGTTTCTGAAAAATGAAGTTGGTATCAACTGAAATGAAACTTTTGAAAGAATTGTCACATAAAAATAAACAGTCAGTGTTGGGATATTAGGGGAGACAACTCTTTGTAAAGATACCAGTGTGTTAATTTTTTAATCACCAACAATCAAAATTATTTAATAAATTATATTTTATAAGAATCTAGTGTAATCATGTCATTTCCCAACACATGTAATTCTATCGGAAAGACAATATGCAGTAGCTAAAAAAGTGTTGTTTTTTTTTTGTTTAAGATTATGACATGCTGGACGTATTGGCATTGAAATCAATTTAGTATTACATATGAAATAGGAAAAAAAAAACACTTTGAATTAGTACATTAGCTGACATACTGGCATAGATCCAACATGGCTAGTAGTCGATATAAAAATGGGAATATAGAAGGGTGTCAAACGAAAAGTTCAAAGCATTTTTCAAGAGTGGAAGTTTGACAGAATTTAAGTTTTGGCGAAATTAATACACATACATAACAATTAAAAAGAAAAAGCACTTTATGTATTCTGCCAAATATCTGTATTATAGGCGTTGTAATATGACATGTGGAAATAAGAAGAAAAAGAAAATTTCTGCATCAAAATGAGATGACGTAGAAAGAGGAAATTTGCACTAGAAATTAACTTCGAAGGAGGTGACATAACGGTATCTCAAGTAACAAATAAGCCAGTTTAATCTAGCTCTTTTGGGTTTTGCCGATCAGACGTGTTTCGGAAGTTTGGTGTACGGCATATCAACCATCTATGGGTTATTTAATGCTGAATAAAGTTGTCAAATATAATTCTAAAGGTAGGATAATTATTTATATTCCTAGAATGCATTACTCTCTGAAGACATTACTCTTAAAGATGAAATCAAAATTTTGGAATTACATTTTTTTTTAACAGTCCAACTTCTTTGAAGTCTAAAATTTTGGTCGAATTTGTCTCTTTAAACAGGTCATTTAGATTTTTCGAGTTGTAGTATTTCCTTCGGCTTTGAAGATCCTGACAGTTTAATATATGTTTGACTATAAGATTCTTGACATGATATGCACATTGGAGACTCTTCACCTTTCAATAAATGTTTGTGAGTAATATGTGTATGTCCTATACGGAGTCTGGCTACTACAACCTCTTCTCTTCTTGCCTTTCTGTAGTCTAAGGGCCACTCATCAATAGTTGGCCAAATCTTGTGTAATTTATTACTTTGGCATTCACACCAAGATTTTTGCCATTTTTTTTTTTTTTTTTTTTTTTTTGATTATCCTGATTATAGAAAGTCGAAGATCAGTGGATGGAATCCGGCGCTCTTGTATAAGCAGTATCCGATCTGAGGGAGATAACTCTATTTTTCTTAGCCGCTGCTATTCCGAATTCGCTTATACTTTGGCAAGGGAGATAACTTTGTTTATCGCAGCATGAAAGAAAATAACTTTTATGCCACAAAGTTTATAAACTTCAAAACAATTGATAAAAAAACATGTTACGGTTTTGAAATGCGTTAAAAACCCTAACCCTATCGCAGCATGAAAGAAAATAACTTTTATGCCACAAAGTTTATAAACTTTATAACAATTAATTAAAAACATGTTACAGGTTTTAAATGCGTTCAAAATAACTTTTAAGCACTTTTATTTACATGTCACAAATTGTATACACTTTATATAAACATAAAAAGAAAAGTTATTTTCTTTCATGCTGCGATAAACAAAGTTATCTCCCTTGCCAAAGTATAAGCGAATTCGGAATAGCGGCGGCTAAGAAAAATAGTTATCTCCCTCAGATCGGTTACTGCTTATACAAGAGCGCCTGGAATCCTGCTATAGGTAGGTATCATGTTCAGTGATTCTTTTTCTGCGGGATCTGCTTTTTCATTCCCACGAATGCTGATATGACTCGGTATCCAGCACAATAAAAAAATCTGGGGTGTTAAGGTTTAGTGTGTGTGAAGTCCATTCAGGATCACACCTCCTACTTATGAGACGATCACTAAAGTGCCCTCCCCCCATATCATTAAACAGCAATAAAACTAAGACTATTAAACATTCATGACTGAAACTTGGGGAACAAGTCCGGCATAGACTGAAGTTCATTTGTACCAAATATGGTTGGATTACAGAAAGGATTGTGAATTTTATTAACGATTAGTGGCATTTTTAGGAGGTCACCCTATATTAAATAAAGATTCGGTGATTATATAGATGAGGGCACATATGAAAAACGCATTTCAAAATAAAAACTATTGTTTATACTTACATATCAGGCAAAAATAAGTATCCTCACCAAAACGTAGGAAAGATTATTTAGTAGAATTTTTATTAAAAATAAAAATCAGTTTTATCGTGTTTTGCTCACCGCCATTCATGTATTACTTGTTTATATAACAGACTGAGTTATGTCCCCTGACATCGCTCTAATCAATGACGTATCCGTAAAATACGATATAGCTGATTTTTATTTTAAATTAAAATTCTACTCGATAATTTTTGCTATTTTTATGTAGATACCTATTTTTGCCTAATACACGAGTATATCAACAAATTTTCCGGTTAATTTATTTGGAACTGCGATTTTCACCTGTGTAACTGCATTTTTCATCTCATCTATATAAGCACCAATGATTCTTTTGAAATTATTTTGTTTTAAGGTTATTAAAGGGAGGTAAATACTTAGACTTGACTTGAATTATTTCCCTTAGATAGATCTTAACTTGATTTTATTTCTGATAAAAATCAACTTTTTTCAAGTTGAGAGAAATTGTTTAGAATAGGATGCCAACAAAATAAATGTTTACATGAACGTTAAAAACGTGTAAAAAACTGAGGCATTCATGCAGTATAGTTAACAGCCGAAGAATCGAAAACAAAATATACAACAAATAACTTTTACCAAACGCAAGAAAATTTCATTTTCTAACAACCTGTATAATTTTAAAGTGTGTAAACTGATTAAAATATTTATTATCTCTGAATTTTTTATCGTAACTTTTACTTAGCCAAACACGTGTAAGAAAAAAATGGCGGTCGATTTTGTTTGGAGATGATCGCTAATTTCAGGCTTAAGATATAGTAATAAAAAAAGGCTTACCCTACTAACCCTAAGTCCGACTGCCCCCCCCTCCGAACTGAGGGTTCACTAACCCTCAGTTCGAAGGGGGGGCAGTCGAACTTAGGGTTAGTGGTAATATAAGTACTTATTTTAAGGAATGAAACACCGCCAACAACACATGGAGAGATATCGATGAAATTTAAAAAAACAAACTTTTAATATAGTTTCAGAACTTTAAAACTATGCAGGTCGGTAAAAAAAAATTTCTTTCGTTTGGTAACAGTTATTTGTCAATTATTTGGACCTTGATAAGCGGTGACCTTTGGCGTAAAAAAAGAAAATAAACTATATGATTGACATCCTCTAATATTTTATCAACAAACGGCATAAACAGAAACAACTCCGAATTTCACTTCAACACAAAACCTCAAAACCGGGGCCATAAAAATCGGCTCCCACGATCAGCATCACAAAAAGGCACAAAAAAAAACAAAAATAGCTGTTACGTGACCTGCTGCCAACTACGTCGGCCAAACCACTGGTCAAACAATATAAAAGCAGACCGCACGACAAAATCTGTCTCTTCCTCTCTCTTTCTCCTCATTTCCAGCAAACAGCCAACAGCGACGGTTTGTTCCAACTACCCCCCTCCCTACACCTTCACACATACGTACAACCACTGTCACACACACGCACACACACCTTATCTATCGCACGCAACCACACACTCGCGTACGCATACATACACTGTTGACAAGGCGTACATACAAATGCCTACATGAAATAGCAAATCTCAACTCACGTGCACGCAAACACATTCGTACAACTACGCACACACATACGCGCTCATAAATTATAGGCACAGACATTTTGTTATTTTCCCAACGGAACAATTTCAAATGAACAATTCCTGTATTTTGTACATATATAAATAATGTTTGTTTAAATATTCTTTCTTCTTCTATTCATCCTTTATTCATGCGTGTTTTTATCTGTTTTTTACTCTTTTAAACATTTCTTTAACAATCTAAATGTAAGTGTGGATTTTTCTCTAAGACAAAATATCTTAACAAGCAAAGGTTTGCGCTGCTACATAAATGAGAACACGTCCCTACAAAAAAAGGAATTTTGTTTTTGTTTTCCTGATTTCTGCTCTGTTAACTATACTACAGGTATGCCAAAATTGAACTTTTATATGAATTCCTTTTACAAATTGCGGTCATTTTCTTTTTGATGATTTGATATTCTTAAATTATTGACTAGTAGGTTTTAATCTCTTCATTTTTTATTTTAAATTTGTTAAATTCTGTTATAAAATAAATAAATGTTATTTATTCATTTGTTTTCGACCATTAAAAGATTAAAATGGCTGTGTTGTTTATGAAAAAAAAACCGAAATGCATTATAATTGATTTAATTTTACAATTAAAGTATTTCTTAAAAAGGATTTTCAGAAAGTTATTTTTTGTATTTTAAGCTATTGCAGATGTTTGTGTGTTTGTATATATTTCTATGTACAGGATCACCTCCTAAACTAATGAATGTGAATTTTGGAATATATATTCTAAGCAACATGATGAGTAACATGGACACATTATATTTTTGTAAGTTTTAACATTTAGGGGTGCATATACATAAAGTTAGGTATGCATGTATGCATATTTCTTTGTAAAGGATAAACTCCTAAACTAATGAAACAATCATTAGGAATTTTGGAATATATATTCTAGGCAGCACGGTGAGTAACATGGGCATATTATTTTTTTTATTATAAACTTCACTATTTAGAGGGTGCGTTCACCCTAATATTCACCCTTCTATCAAAAACTTTTAAAATAAATTAGATGCACAAAATTTAATAGAGAAAATAATTGCTCTACATAAAATTTTGAGTTATTTTAAGTAATGCATTTTTAAAAGGATCAGTGCACATCAATATGTATAATGATATGTATGTGCTTGGTAAAATCCTAAACTATTTTTAATAGCATTGACCCTGACTTATCATTATGAATTATGGAATATGTATTCTAGGCAACAGGGTGAGTAACGTGAGTACATTATAATTTTTTTTTTTACTTTACCATTTAGTGGGGTGCCACCCAAACGGTACCATACCCCACAAAGAAAGAACATTAAAATTTAAAACTAATGCTATATTTATTGCTTATATCCGTCCTAGGACGGGTATTCTACTAGTATATATATATATATATATATATATATATATATATATATATATATAAAGCAAATTTGGTTGTATGTATGTCACATCATCACAGTTAAACGGTTGAGCTAAGAGCCAAACTAATGACAGATTTGGAATCGGTACTTTCATCCAATGTCCTTATTGATGTCAGCAGTTCTTGAATCTTTTTTAAAACTCATTATTCAAAATTTAAAATACATCAAAATAATATTAGAAACAAATGTTCCATCATTTTTCAGCATTGCCTTTCCATTAATCGACTGAACAACATGCTTATAATAATCGTTTATACTTTTCACATCAAATCGTTGTACGTATTTGACATATTGTTTACTTTGAAGAGAAACCATTCATCTTTCTTTTTTATTAAAAGTAGATAAAAATATTTGATAAATGTTCGCTAATATTTTTATGTTTATGCGTCTTTATTTTAGACAATCAAACTATTTTAAATCTGTGCGGAGAGGTAAAACAGATCATCCCTCTGCTGAACTCATTGAAGTAGGTTTGAAAGACAAAATATTTTCGTTTGATTAGTGCCCGTGTGGATAAAGCATACGCCTTCAGTTCCAATATTTTATGCCATTGTAGGTTTGAATCTCACACTAGACATTTTTTTTTGCCATAGCATTCCAGTTATTTCATAGCTGATATCAATCATCATCATCATAAACCTGAATATTATTTTTTTGATAAAAAATGGATCAAAAAATGTATGTTCTTAATTTCTAATATTGGCTCTAAAATTCAAGGAAAGTTGAGAAACCCAGGACAGACATGTACTTCTGATAGTTATTAATAAATTAGGTTAACAAAATAATCATGTTTTATACCTGAAAATATATCCTGTTTTTTTGCAAGGTGAGCGTTATCAGGAACAGCAGGATGAAGTTCAGGAACAACTGAAGGAAAGGTAGCAGCAGCAGCCGGAGGAATTTCAGCGGGAATACTTGGAAGAAAAGCATTGCCAGTGGAAACAGGAGGAACCGTAGTAGCAGCTGGAGGAAAGTTAGCATCAGCAGCTGGAGGAAAGGTATTAGCAGCAGCTGGAGGAATGTCGAGGGTAATAGTTGGAAGAAAAGGATTGACAGGTGCAAGAGGAGGAAAGAGAACATCGTGCAGGATATTTTCAGGCCAAGGATTTGTTTCGACCTATCATAATTAGAATTTCAAATAACATTAAAACTGACAAGCATATATTTATGAAAATCAAATTTATGAAAATCGTTTATTTTTAGTTATGGAAATCTCTAGTCTATATAATAATATGCTGAGGCACTTTATGTTTGTACGTACGTTATCACCTTTTACAGACATTGAAAAAAGATGGTAATTGGTGATTAATCTGATGTCACTAAGGTAAAAATTCCAACTTTACCCATCTTAAAATGAATTGTTCCTTAATCAAATAATATCATCCCAGTTGACTAAAACATTTTTAATAAATTTAATAATTTTAAATAAATACATTTTTTAAAAAGTGACATTCGTTTTTTTGATTTTTAACAATATTTAGCTGACAATTATTTTCTAGTAGAAGACATAATATTTATTGTTTTAAAAAGAATTACATTGCTGCAATTTTGAATGAATAAATAAATAAATAAATAAAAAAGAAACAATATTCTTTAAATAAATAAAACTAATATGAGCTGACAATGGCAGTTTTTTTTTCACAGAAGAAAGAGTCATTTCTTTTTAATAGCATTGACCCTGACAGACATTTATTATTTTAAAAGGAATAATATTCTGAACAGTAAATTATACAGACTGATGTGGAAAGCACCGTGGAATTTCCATGTGGTCCTGCTAGTCTATAATAATAAAATTAGGAGACAACTAATGAGATCAATCAATCAATCAATCAATCAATTTTATTGGTAAAAAAATAGCAAAGCACAGCAAGCCACATAAAAAGACAGAAGATATTGCATCTATATACCGTCTGAATGTTTGTCCAAGGCGATTTTAAATCTGTGTATGATCAGCATCATCACGACTTTCTCTTGCAGGCTGCCTTTCTTCTGTTGAGATGAAAGCGACTTAGTGTTGGGGTGAAAAACTCCTCTAAAGGTAGATTTACATTCCCGTTGATTATGCTTTATGTCAGAATTAAGTCTTCTCAAGTGAGAACAGATTTAGTCTTTGAAGCCGTTCTTAGTAGGCAAGCATGAAGAATCCCATCACTATCCTGGTTGCTAATCATGGAACATGCTCCAGGTGTAAGATATCTTTTTGAAGATAGGGATTTGTTACTTGGATGGCATACTCAATGGACCGTACCAGGGTTATGTATAGAGGATGGAAGGTGTCTGCCGTTAGGCTTAGAAAAAATCTCCATACCAGGCAATGATCATCAAAGTGGTGATAAAACAAAGACTGTTGAATATTCATGACTGAAACTGGGTGAACAAGTCAAACATAGACTGAAGCTTATTTGTACCAAATATGGTTGGATTGCAGAAATGTTTGTCGATTTTATTAACGATTCCATGGGTGAGTGACATTTTTTGACGACACCCTACATATCATTTATGACAGTTCTGTCAGTCGGTGGTAACAAAGAGTATTAGTATTACTAAAAATGAGGGAAATGTTAAATTTTTTGAATCGCTTGCCTTTGGAATTCCCTCCTTGCTCCTTGTTTCCCCGACTGTACTAACATGCCGGAATTTAAATGTAATATGAACAAGCATCTCTCTGCACAATTCCCCACTTACGAAGCCTCTAAAAATCTGGCTCCTAATTCAGAGTAGCCCCTTACGTCTCAGTGACAGTGTGCCTTGTTTGGGGTAAATTAAAGTAAAAAATTTAAAAAAAGTGTAAATAAAAAGAAAAAAAAAGACAAACTTTTTATATCACAACAAAATGTATTTTATTTTCAACAATGAACATCATATGCATAAAAATTAGCTTCATACAAACCACAGTCGGTTATGGGGTGTCCATTAATGAAAAATTAACTTATTCAGGATATTGTGAAATTAGATTAAATTCCCAGTATTTTGCAAAGAAATATCAGGTCAATATCTCCATGCATAAAAAAAAAAATATGGCAATTTGAAGTTACGGAAGTTCACCAAGAGTTTTCACAATTTTGTATATTTACCTGGAAATCTTATAAAAATTCACATTTTTCAAAAAGCACCTTAAAAATCATTTTTCAGCCTGTTGAATTGGTTTGTGAGTCATTATTATTCTATCAACTTCAAATACATCGTCTATTTTCTCAGTTTATATACTTTTGTAGGGTGCTGAAGACAAAGTATTGTTACAATTTGACCCCAAAATGCCTATTTTTGCATAGATTTTTCCTAGAAAAAGCATATTTAGTGCTAAATATCTCCGAAACTATATATATATATATATATATATATATATATATATATATAGGAGATGTGGTTGGATATGCGGTTTTTTATTGAGGAAGCACCGGCTCCTATGTAACTCCAGGGTTTCGAATAGCGTGACCGGTAGTGAATAGTCATATCGCTATGCTAAAGAGTCCAGATTAAAAAAGACGAAACGTATACGTACATAGATAATAAACAACAACAAATATTTATATTTGTCGCTCCTCAAAAAAGTAGAGCACTGTAATGGTAGTACTAACACAGCATGGCGTCACTTGCTTTATAATGAATCGTTCCTTCCCTTAAAAAAAGAAGTAGAATGCCTTGACGTTAAGCCGCCGACAAAAGTGTTAAAATCATCATTGTTTATCAGCTATTTAAAATTGGTCGAGCGGTTAGAGACGTTGGATTTAAGTTGAAAAATACTTGTAGTCCAGGGTTTCGAATCGCATGACTGGTAGTGAATAGTCATATCTCTATGCTGAAGAGTCCAGATTAAAAAGGACGAAACGTATATGTACATAGATAATAAACAATAACAAATATTTATATATATATATAACGTCAAGGCATTCTACTTCTTTTTAAGGGAAGGAACGATGCATTATAAAGCAAGTGACGTCATGCTGTGTTAGTACTACCATTACAGTGCTCTACTTTTTCGAGGAGCGACATATATAAATATTTGTTATTGTTTATTATCTATGTACGTATACGTTTCGTCCTTTTTAATCTGGACTACTTCAGCACAGAGATATGACTATTCACTACCGATCATGCGATTCAAAACCCTGGACTACAAGTATTTTTCAACTCAAATCCAGCAAGTGACGTCATGCAAGTGACGTCATGCTGTGTTAGTACTACCATTACAGTGCTCTACTTTTTCGAGGAGTGACAAATATAAATATTTGTTATTGTTTATTATCTATGTACGTATACGTTTCGTCCTTTTTAATCTGGACTCTTCAGCATTCACTACCGGTCATGCGATTCGAAACCCTGGACTACAAGTATATATATATATATATATATATATATATATATATATATATATATATATATATATATATAATTATTAATATTTGTTTTTATCTACATACGTATACATTCCACCTTTTTGGGAATCGTCAGTGTAGAGATGATTATTCATACCGGTCGCCGAACTCAAACCCATGAACACGAGTCATGTTTCAAACTCAAATTCCGATGTCTTAGCCCCCACGATCACTATCAATAACCCGGTAAATCAGCGAGAGATTAAACATGTTAAAGGCAGCCGTCATTAGATATATATACATGAAGTAAGTTGAGAGAAATAAAATTAGAACATTATTTATATCAGTTCTAAGAATTCAAACACAATGAATATTTGGCATACGATCGTTTCTAAAACAATTTGGAAAATTTTATTTTGTATTATACTTTAGATGATTCCAAAAGGTCTCTTCATAAGTGACTCTTATAACATCACATATAGAAGTCAAGCAAGAAAAAACATCAACTTTTAGTATTATTTTAAGAAAAACACACATATCCAGTTAATATGAGAAACAGAACCTCTTATGCAATTTCACACTACTCGATTTGTAAGATCAAGTATGATAATAGGAATGAAAATATATAGGATACAACAAATTAAAATATATAAATACAGAATGAACAAAGTTGAAAAATAAATACTAAAATAAAATTATAACAGAAAATAAATCATAATACATCACAATGGGTGGGTGGGTGCTGCATGGATACACGCCAGCTTCAGATGTAAAAATAGATTTTAAAGCAGGAAATGAAGTGGTGTGAGGAGCTAGACAAGTGACTGACTGATTAGAAGCTACAGTGTTATATTAAGGGAGGGGGAATATAATTAAAGTGCTTTACACTTTAATTATATTCTCATTTTTGTTTAGTCTTTAGGTTTTAGTTTTTAGTTTCTTTTCCCTAACCTCTGAACCCAGTATTAATCCTTTGCCAATCCGAACATTAATTCATTAAAGTTACAAATAGAAAGGAAAAATAAGATTATTGTCGAAAGTTTAAATAAATGAATAAGAATAAAAGAAATAATATCTCAATCGAGAAGGAATCATATGAGAAAAGGGACATATAAGGGTATTTAAAAATATTACTGATATTTAGGTGGGTATTAGTCTTCCGATGCTAGGTAGATCAATATACAGGGATCAGGGTTGGAGTTAGGATAATTAGAAGTAAGTGTGTAAAAAGGAAAGAACTAGCTTATAATTAAATAAACTGAACTTAATTAGAGTGATAAATGAGATGAGAAAAAGATATAGCAGAGAATAGAGCTATAAAAAGTTGGTGGTCAGTTATAAATGTTAAAACTGCAAAATCTGTAGAGTATGCTTTGAGAAAGAGGATAGGAGTAACCGTTAGTGGAAAGCGAAAAATACATAGATTCCAAAAAGAATAAAAGAAAAATATAAGAATAAAGAATTAGGGATATAAAAGCCATCAGAAAGTGGTAAAATTAAGATTAATAAGATTAATATGGGGGGGGGGTATACTTAAAGAATACCTAAATGTAAAATTTAAAGAATGTGAGGTGTCTAAGGTGCAGGGCATTAAACGGGAATGTACATAAAGGTCATGGGTTAAAGTTAGTAGATCAAAGATTGAATTTAAAACTATCAAGATTGAATTGGAAAATAAAATGAGGATAGGGAATATACTTATAGTCAAAGATTACTATCAAGATTAATGGGTTAACATACTCTCCATACAGAATTAACAAGAGTTCTAAACTTAGGGATGCCAAAAGTATGTATAGTCTTCAATAGGTAGTAAAATAGAGGTTTGAAAAAGTCCAGGGTAAGAAATTGTTTCAGGTAATTTTAACGCAAGGCAATTGAAGCAAGTTGTTGAAGTATTGGTCCCTTGTTAGCTTAGAAAGGCTTGGTTATTGGATGGGGGAGGGGTATCAGTTGGGGCTATAAAGTTGATATATTTAAATTAATATAAAAAAAATAAAAATTGTGGGATCTCATGAAAATTATGACTTTAGAATGATTACTGCATGGTCATTGGAATTAATCAATATATATATATATATATATATATATATATATATATATATATATATATATATATATACCGGCATCTTACTTGAGGCTCAACTTCTTCCATGTGTTTTTGCGATCGCATCTTAGCTTGGAAATCAAGTATGGAAATCTTATCAGAAAGTTCTAAAATAGAACGTTTGTTCGGCACATGAATTGTTGTCTTCTGTGGAAGTTTGTCGATGTTGCTTAATGTTTTTAAAAAATCTTCTTCTGAAAAGGCAAAGAATTCAAACAGAAAACATATTAAAAGTTTTAATTAATTAAGTTTTTAATTTCAGAATTCTTTAGATGAGGATTGATAGTTTGGATTATTCGACCTACTATTCTCATCTTGGTTCTTATTTTCAGAAAGTTTCGGCCGGTGTAACATTCGACCTTTTTCAGGTGCATCTTTTCGAACTTGTGAATCTTTATTTCGAACTCGATAACCTGTAATGAATTTCGAATTGAACCATTTATTTATCCATGGGGGTAGATTGTTCTCATTCCGTCAGCCATGACCGGGAAGAAGTCTTAAGTAATTTTTATGTTATTCTTAGTTATTATCGCCCATAGTAAAGATTGAACCTTGAATCACCAGAAGACTGTCACTTAGAACTGATTGCTGATCAATGCCTTTAACTGTTGCGCCAATCAGTTCTAAGTAACAGTCTTCTGGAGGGTGAAGGTTCAATCCTTACTACAGGCGGTAATAATTAAAAATAAAATAAAAATGAATACTTCTACCTGGTCATGGCTGATGAAGCAAAAACAATCTACCCCACCAATTAAATAAAGGGTCCAGTTAGAAATTCTGTTTAGCTTCCCAAGTGGGACATAAAAATTCTTAAGTTCAAAAAGATGCACCTTAAGAAGGCCGGAGATTAAATCGACCGAAAGTTGTGAAAATAACAACCAAGATGAGAATAGTAGTTTGAATAAAACAAATAATACAAATACATTAGCTTATAAAACAAATTCAATGAGTAAATGTTAAAAAATTTATTTTAAAAAATACAATAGGAAATATTTATTGGATTCACAGTAAATTTATATTCTTGTAAATAATTATTAAAGTATTTCCTTGTCTGGTCTAGGTACGAGCCCCATGAGTCAGCCTGGTTATTCCAACACATCTCCCTGGCTATCGTTCGTGGCAACGCTATGTCAGTAACGGCGGCGTCACTTCCGTTCTAATCGTCATCTGTTGATTCTCTCTTTCTTTCTCCCCCCTCTCTATCTACCTATGTCTGTATCTGTCTCTTTGCTTCTCTTTCTCTCACTAACTTGCCAGAGATTGTTGTAAAAAAATTTGTGAAAATAAAAATAGTTTTGAATACAAAAAAAAAAAATTCATATCAGTTCCTTTCTATCCTTTCTATATGTATGTGAGTTTTTTTTTGTTTTTGTTTTCTTATCCATTGATTTATCCTGAATCACAATTGTATTTGTTTCTGGTGGAGTTTTTCTTTTTCAAATTGGATATGAGTGAATATATGCATATATGTATGTATATGTGTATGTGCGTATATACATGTGTCTGTTTAGTGTGTATTATTGTATTTAGTAAGGAGTGCACATTTTCTGCATGTTGTAGTATATTGATTAATATTTGTTGCTGCTATCTTTTGTATTTTTTTTGTATTTTGTATATTTTTTCTTTTTTTTTTACTTCACTTCTTATTATTATGAATAATAATTAAATTAGGGAGTTGGGCAGCAGAAGAGTAACTAACATTTGTATATTTTTTTGTATTTGGAAAAATATTAAATGAAGTCGTCGTCGTCGTCATCATCATCGTCATCGTCATAGGCGTTGTCGTCTCACACATCTCCAGATTTAATCTTCCTCTGAGGTCATCAGAACTAAGCCTGCCATTAAGACTCACATTACACATGCATCGTATCATTCTCATATCATTTCTCTTCATGCAACGTATGTCCTCACTGGCCAGGTTCCACTTCCATACATCTTCACACTGCATACACATGCCTGATAGACTCTTCCCTTGATCGACAGTGGTTAGTAATGGCAGAAGTTCCCTGAACTTATTCAATCTACTCCTAATTCTTGCAATGACATTAACACCGGTTCCACCCTGTGCTCCAAAGTAACAGAACCTCAATAGTTTCATCATCAAGATATACTTTCTCCACATTTAAATTCTCATCCATCTTCATTGTCTTACACTTCTTGCGCATGAATTGTTATCCTCTCTCAACCTACATGCTTACAGGTGCCGCAAAAAATTGAATTGCACCTGAAAAGGTGAACTTTCTTCCTTTTGGAAGCTGTTGCTGCTGCTGCTGCTGCTTTATTATTATTATTATTATTATTATTGTTGTTGTTGTTGTTGTTGTTGTTGTTGTCGTCGTCGTTGTCGTTGTCGTCGTCATCATCATCATCATCATCATCTTCTTCTTCTTCTTCTTCTTCTTCTATATGTTAATATGATAGCGTGCGTGTTTGTGTGTCACGTTTACATCAAAAGCTTTGCACATGCATGCCGCACCTAGATTTGGTAAAGCATTCAAGTCACCTAATTTTCGTAATATTTTCAAGTATTTCCCTTTGGTGCAACGGTTAGTGACGTAGGATTTTGACGTCGGCCCGACTGGTTTATAGTTTGATCCCAACCAACCTCTAAGATTTTTTTTCTACATTAGAGGGAGGGGGAGGGAGGTAGGGAGGTGACGACCGGGAAGACACATATTAATACGATGTTCATTTTTTAAAATAAATATACAAGTCAAATCTTATCATATTTTATTCAAACATGTATAGGTTAGGAACAAGATAATTAGTATTGAAAACGTGTAAATTTGAATCTGCAACATATTTCTGAAATGAGGTATTTATATTTACATTATCAGTCGTACCTACCCAGCGTTGACCAGGAGTCTTTTTACTTTCATTTTTGTTTTGCTCATTCTACCGCCCCCCCCCCCCCAATCACACACCTAAACCATTAGAAGATACTGAGTTCCAATTACTGGTTTCTCCATATAAGACATTCATAACAAGAACTCGTTTTCTACCACAATGGAAAAGAACATCCCTTTCTTCCTCTGTGTGCCTAGCATCAGGCGAAATTTCCACAAACAGAGCTTCTTCACAAGGGCTTCCTGTCTGCGAAATAAGTTATCGTGGGACTGCTTCCCTACAGATTGCAACATGGTCGTCTCCAAATCCAATGTCAAAAGATTCCTCTCAGGAACTGTCCCCACAACTATTCGAACTTGGTCCATCCCAGCAATCTTTCCCAATCCTCTCATAATATTCTTCAGCTCTCAACTGACAATCATTCCGTCTCATTAACCCTTATCCTCGAGTGGCTTTTGGCCTTCATAAGTGATGATCCGTTAATAAAAAACAAAACAAAAAAAAATCCTTCATGGTCTTTTCACTTAATACCGTTTTTATTTATCAATTTAATTACTTTTTAAATAGAATTTTTTAAAGTTAAATTTAATTATTACGGTCATCGAACCAAATTGTTATAAAACTAAAACATAGAAAAGATGGATTTCCTTAACTAGAAAGATCGATCAAAGCAAAAACAAAGTTGGGTACTTATGCAGATTAGGACCCAAGCCATCCCTAACAAACGCTAAGTTGATTTTAGCTTGCTCCTAATCTGCATAAGTACCCAAAGTTGTCTACAATATCAGCATGTTCGTAAAGAGAGTGAGTGAAGATCTACGTGACGAATATACGGAGGGAAAGGAGACTGTCACCCTGGTGTGCCAGTGAAAGGGAGGAGAGCATTTAAGAAACCGAAATGCATTCTGGTGGATTTGTAATTTTTTTTTTTTTTAAATAGGAATTTTAAAAATTTCGTTTTACTTTGCAGTAATGCACTTTTGATTTAAATAAATATTCGATCAATCGTAAATAATAAAAATAATAATTCAATGTGTAATTATCTAAGTTATGTTGACACGAGATACGCGCACACACACGTGTGAATTTTTCTCATAATTTTATTAATATAGAGATTTACACGTTTTGGACTGTCATGCTCACTACGTTTTGGTCGTTGGCCTCTTTGGCCTTCTTTAAGTGTTCTTTGTCATAGTTGGTGACCATCTGGGAGTTTTGTACCTGAACCCATTATTTAATCAAGTCAAGTCAAGTCAATTGCTCTCACACAGATACGAAGAATAAATACAATCCTTATGAAGGTGTTAGCCCAGAATAATCTGAGTTATCTCCCTTGGATTTATTCTGGCCAATGTTAGAGAACACACTCTCCTAACGGGAGAGTTTGTAATCTCATTCCACCCATGTGCAGTATTCATAGCTTTTCAAAGAGATTTGTTAACTTCCCAACTGAAGATTTGTAATTGTGACAAGGCTGTGGGAACATTAACATATTCTACTTGTCCACCTTTATTCCTTCCTTTTCTTTTTTTTCCTTACTTTCTTTATCTTTCTAAAAAGCAACACTCACAGGAAAAGGGAAGTGGGGTGGAATTGGAACTACTGTATACAACCACGTCCGCAAAAACAGGTTACATGATCTGATCACAATTAAAAAATGAAATAATTTTGATTAATCAATTGTAAAGTTTTCTGCAGGATTTATCGAAATTTGTCTGAGAGCCTCAGGATTCAGATAAAATAAATAAATTGTTGACTAAGAGAAGAGAGTTTTTTTTGCAGCTGACACCAGAGCATTGACACAACTCAATGTTAAAGAAAACTGCTGCAGAGTGAAGTCGTTTGAATGGACAAGTTTGAGTGACGCCTAAGGGTCAGAGGTGACCCCAGAACAGAAGTCGACAAAACCATGTAATTTTCTATCTCTTTTCTGGTGACACTTCAAGTAGAGAAGACGTGTCCAGGACACCGTCCCCCATGGGAGAGGGGGCCACAATGTAGCTAGGTGTAGCGAGATGAGATATCCGTCTATCTATCTGTCTATCTTTCTTGTCCTCTCACATGTATGCAAGTAACCCGTCTTTCTGAATTTTTCTGTGACCATTCATTTTTTTTTTTAAATAAACCTTTTTATAAATTAACATCGGCGTTCGAGTGATTTTGTCAGCAGGGTTCCTGGCAAGTGTATAAGTGAAAACATAACAGATATATATATATATATATATATATATATATATATATATATATATATATATATATATATATATATATATATAGCTGTATTTTCATCCACACACGTTAAACTTAAACAGCCATAAACAGTAATAAAAAAGGATGATATTAATCTTTACCACATAATTAAAAATTGAAAATATGTGTTGTTTATTTCCTCTGTTACTCGTATCTCATTCTCCTTACTTCTAACAAACAAGCGTTAGGGTATTTTAATTTCACTAGTCTCGGCCTCTTGGACAAGGTTAAAAAAGAGCCTCTAACCTAATAAGTCTCGCATTGTCTAGCAAGCTCCAGCTCCTTTCCCATCGCTGCAATGTTGCATCCTTGTGCTTGTTTTACAAGTACTTCAACGGAATGTGCTCCGACGAACTTACTGCACTTGTACCCCCTCAACGTAGATACCCGCAAACAACCCAACAAGCAGCAAAATGCCACCCCTTTCACCGTAGATGTCCTCAGATGCCAGAAAACTTTATACTCTGATAGCTTCTTTTTCTCAAACCGCTTGCCTTTGAAATTTCTTCCCTGCTCCCTGTTTCTCCGACTGTACCAACATGCAGAAATTTAAATGTAATGTGAACAAAAATCTTGCTGCACAACTCTCCACTTAAGATGACCCCTATGGATCTGGCCCCTAATTCACAGTAGCCTCTTATGTCTTAGTAGCAATATGCCTTGTTTGGGGTGAATAAAAAATTTATTAAAAAACGCACTGAACTGCGACTGGAACAACATGTGACAAAACATGTTCTTACACAAAGAATGGGATAAGCAAACTCTGCAATTCTATACGGTTTTGTTGGTTCTGACTCACCTATTGTATGTGGTATTAAGGATGCTCGCAGATGTTTAATTGTAGTTGCGTCTGGTTTCTTGGTAGTCGTCGTGTCACTCTCCATGTAAAACGGAGTTTGTTTCATGAGGAACTTTCTCCCGACTGGTCTTTTCAAATAATCTGAAAGACAAAAATTATTTTTCATTCGAATCCTAAAAGAGAGAGACCATTTATCTCTACTAGCGTTTCAATATATTTATTTCTAAATAGCAATTACTTTGCCCGTAACACTAAAGTAGTTATATCTAGCCACACTGGTGATTCTTGGTAAAGATAAAACATATATGTATGAGGATATTAAAATATTTATTATTAAAATAATTATTTAAAGCTCGCTTCATGGATGAGCAACATTAAGAGAAGTATTAAAAAGCTTCTAATTAAGCAAAAGTTGCAAGTTTCCTCCCTTGGATTGTCGAACACTCTCAGTGGTATACTGTATATTTGCTTAAAGAGTTATATACTTTACTTCTTTTCATTTCTCATAGCTGTTACGATAGCCACGGTGATAAAGGGGTTGGATTGTAGTCAAAGGTGACTTGATTCCAGGGTTTGAATCGTGCAACCAGCGAAACAGTTATATCTAGTCACACTACTGATAATTCTTGGTAAAGATGAAACATAAATGTATGTGGATATTAAAATGTTTATTATTAAAATAGTTATATATATATATATATATATATATATGAGAAAGGAAGGATGAGGGTAATCCGACGTAATGGGAAATGAAAAACGAAAAACCAAAGATGTTTTTTTATGCATTCATCAACGTTTCGTCTTTATTTGTAAGCCTTCCTCAGGATGATAATTTAAAGAAAAATGTCATGCAAGTACATGAAAATATTGGGTTGACATGATGGGTTAATGAGAAGAAGTAGTAGCCACTACTGGGAGCACAGGACCGAGGTCCGGGCTGAGAGAAGTCAGTGGCAGGGAATTAAATTAATGTGGATGGCTGTGAGTGAAAAAGTGGAGGGATGGGGAAAGAGGGAGGGAGGCTCTGTGTTTTTGGTGTGTAGGTAGTGTCATAGAAAAGATTTGAAGAAATGAAGGTGATTTGAAAGTGGGATGGGTGGGTGGGTAAGAGTGTGAAAGAAGTAGTGGAAAAGGTGAAATGGGTGAGGGGGGAGGGGAGATTGTGTTGTGGTTAGGTGTGAAATTTTTGAAGAGTAGGAGTACTTGACCAGCTGACTATGTCAGGAATGTGTGGATATAAGTAAGTTAGAGGGAAAGTGTTGAAATGTGCTGATAATATGACAATGAAAGGGAAGAATATATATATATATATATATATATATATATATATATATATATATATATATATATATATATGTTGGGAAAAAATGATGCTTTGACAACTTCAATAGCTTTGTCATCCAGATATACTTTCACCACATCTGAGTTCTCATCCACAAGAATATTTCTCACTTCATAAACTTTTTCAAATTAATAACTGAAGCCAAAGTTTTTATAACTAAATAAATGGTTTCACCGTCTGATGAGAAGAAAACTTTTTCTTTGAAAAATCTAGATTTAAAGGATGTTTTTGTATGTATACTCTGCTTTGTTGCACTTTCAGAAAATATAATAATAAATTTGTAAAGTATATAACTTTAAATTTGCCTATTTTCGCTCTTACTTGACTATATATATATATATATAGAGAAAAAATCCACAAAGAAGGAAAGTTCTCAAATTGAAAAGTCTTGAAAAAAAAAACTACTCCACACAGTGGACTATTGTGGGCAAAAACAAAGAAAAAAAAACAAAGAAAAAATCACTCACACGTGTAAAACTCAGTAAGACGCCATAATTATTTTTATTTATATAGACATGTACATAATCCGCGACACTGACATGCCGATGTTATCGATAAACAGCTGTTAGAAACTGAGATCTCATCAAGCAAAGAGAATCTGATCTTTTCCTCAGATCATATTTGGAAAGAAATTCTTCGGGTCTTTATCCTGTGGATGTTTACTTTACCTGGATTACTCTCTCTCTCTCTCTCTCTCTCTCTATATATATATATATATATATATATATATATATATAATAAAGATTTTGAGTGGTACACAATTTAATTAAGGTTTTAAGAAGAATAAATTGAGTGAATCGGGGGGACAACATTAGATACTAAGGGGGTAGAGAGAACAAAATAAAACTTTGTTTTCCTATATTTAATAGGCAAAAGATCATTCGACTAAAAGCTAAAAGTTATAGGAAGAAAAGTAATAATAGTAACAATACATTCGACTAAAAGCTAGAAAACTAGAACTCGAGGTGCCTTTCAGTCGACACATCTTCAAGAGTGAAACGTTGACAGATAACGTTTAAAATAAATAAATTAGTAGTTACAGAAGGTTACCTTTAGAGTTAAACAAAAAAAAAATCCTTTAACCCCCCCTCTCTCCCCTCGTGACTTGCGAAACCATGCTGTGCCACTCTGATTTTCAAGTGTTGTCTGTCAACATAGTCAGCCTCACACTGACAAAGCACATCTGGGTGTTTACAGAGCAAAAAGAAATACCTTGCCTTCAATTCGTTAATATATTTTCTATTCACTTATTTGCAGAAAGCAATTTCCACTTCGTTTCTTTGCCATTTGGGTGATATTTATTTAAACCCCCTCCCCCGCTTTATCTCTTTCTCTTTTTTTTTACTATTAAATATAGGAAAACAATTTTTTTTTCGTTCTCTACCCCTCCTTACTATGTAATGTTGAACCCCCCCCCCCCTCCCCGATTCACTATTGTTCCATATTTATTATTTTCTGGGAATATTAGAAGTTTGTTTTTTCCTGAGCAGAGAGGGAGCGAATCTGGGATACTACTGATTATTATGAATTAATAATTGTTCCTTAGTTAGGATATTATCTCCGATTATAGATAACTTTATTCTCATCATTAACAAGATGTCCACCATTTTTGTTATTATTTTAATATTATTACTGCTTACTATGATTATTATCATTGAATGTTGTCACTGAATTGGGTATTACTAATCCTACCTCTCTCTGGGGTATCGATAGATATGCAAACTGTGTTAGATGTCTAAGCTTTAAATTCCAATAGTCCTTAAAAATTTTACTGTAAATCTTAATAACAATTTTTAAGTTTTGTGTCGCAATCTAAATAAATCCTTTAGATACTAATTTTCTCAACTACTTTAATCTTTAATGAATTTTCCAAATTTATTTTTTATATAACTTCTAATCTATTAGAAATAATTTTTGATAAGGCTTCTTACTAAAGCTAAAATAACTAATTACTCTACCACTAATAATAGGCCATTTGAACTTTAATAAACCTTTTCACATTGTATGGTTATATGTGTGCATGATTTTCTAGTGAGAGAGCATTTCACTTATAATGGCTTTTATGTTTAAAAAAAAAGATTTTCCTCTTCCTTGTAATGTGTTTCTACTTGCATGTTATGTTACATCCATTTATTCCACTTTCAGTCCCACTGTACATTCCCAAATATTGTTTTCTACCCGATCTGCACTGATTTGATGTATTCATACCACTAATCCCCTATTTGTTTCAAATTTGCTGTATACTTGGTGCAGTTGACCCCTAAAGCCTTGATGCTGTCTGTATGCTTTTAAATTGGTGTCTATACCCTGTGTTGATGAAGAGATCAGATATTAATAAAGATATATCGTCTCAGAAAAGATCGTACACATACTGTTGTTATGTTGAATTTTAGAGCACAAATAAATGATCATGTAATAAAGTTTACATTATATCTATGTTATATATATATATATATATATATATATATATATATATATATATATATATATATATATATATTAAAATTGGAGAGTTCATATTTTTTTTCTTTTAAACATGTTTTAAGAATTCAATAATAAATAAGGCGAAAAGCCTATAAAAGCATGTTTAGATGTGATATTTATTAATAAAATAAAAATCAGAACAAAACGTGTCCATGGATTACTTTTATGTACGTATAAAATCAATAAAAATATATATATCAACGAAAAATACGTCCTATAAAGTTAAGGGCGATTAATAATGCAATTTTCTGCATCTTAATCACTTAGGAAGTGACACAATCGAAATAATAGTAAGCAACAGCATATGCTGCAATCTACATTAAAAAGAATTACATAAAATTCATTATATATATATATATATATATATGTATATACATAGAGAGAGAGAGAGAGTACTCCATTTTGAAACATACTTTGCAGAAGCAGTCAGTGCTGAACGTCCCAGACACATTTCAATCCGACCTGTGGTTTATGTGGCAGAGCCTGTCTGTCAAGGGTTGGTCTATTGAGTCACATGAAATCCCATGGTAAGAGCCAACAAAATAAATGTCAAACAGGAGTTGAATATAGCTATGCACAAATGGAAACCAGTGACCTTTTATGTCATATCTAGAAGAAGACTTTTTTTAATGAAAATCGCTCCAGACAGGCATGAAGCCACTTAATGTAAGGAGCTAAAAGAAATACCACTTCAAGGTCAAAAACTAGCCAATAATAAGTGTTATATGGATAGATTCCAAACTAGAAAACAGCACTTCTTCCCCCTTTTGTCAGAAACATCGCTCATGGAAAATGAGGACTAAGGACAAAATAAAGGGAAGCGAGAGTTACGAGGCTGCCGAAAGTAAACCCAAAGTCCACTTTCTACTCCCCTTGTAAAACCGAATATCCATAAGTAAAGTCGTGAGAAAATATACCAGAAAGAACTGTTGCAAATAAGTCATACACCACCCACTATGACTATGCAATTCCTACAGCTACTTACTTAGAAAATGGAGCTGTTAAACATGACATAGTGATATAGGACGAGAGGGAGAAAGTAGCAACCCTTAAAAAGAGATGAGAGAAAGAAGATAACTAAATACAAAGGTCTTATGTACGACATGAAAAGAAACTGGAATCTTAGGAAGATCTCCATCATTCCAGTAATCAGAGGAGCAACCGGACTAATGAAAAAGATTTTCAAAAACTACCTGACGAATATACTCGGTGAACCCAGTGTTAGAGAGATCAAAACAATTGTGCTTAAAGGGACGGTTAGAATCCGAAAAGGATCTCTCAGTTGGAGTCTCTGAAATAGCGGATGAAGGTCTGACATTGCCCCATCCCCGGTAAAAACAAAAAGATAAGAAAATTGAAAAATCAAAATAAATAAGTCGGGTCTGCTGAGTAATCTGCGTGCCCACAACTTGACATTGGAATCTAGAAGTGGCAACCACCATATATATATATAGTATTAAGTTAAAAACCGCAATGGCGTGAACCTGCAAAAAGTGAAAGTTATTGCATTTTATAAAAAGATTTGTGCCTCACCTCTGACAAGGAAATGGGGACTTATTTTCGAGGGAGGTAATTTTTTCATCTTTTCATCTATTCGCATCTCTGATTCATGTCTCTTTGCCAGTTTTCTGAGAGTCCGTTCATTGATACGATCACGTGCAGTCGGCCTTTCCTTTCGGATATTCCAATTGCTATCATTTGAGTCCGAAGAGATAATCTCTATAGAGTTGTTTTCCTTAGGTGATCTGTTTATAATTTAAAAAAAAAAAGATTAAACGAAAATGTATTATTATACTAGATGTGAGTTAATCAACATTTGTTTTCCTAAGGCTTTTTTCATATATACTTTAATAACACACAATACATGCCAAAATATACTTTAGTTCTGGGATTGAGTTATGTTTAGAAAAAAAAATTGTTTTAATTGTTCTAATTAACTATAATTTATAATTAACTGAACAAGTCAACCATCTCTCTGCATATTTCTCTCGCCCCTTCTCACTCTGCTTTGATTCAACCACTCTCTAATACTTTTTAATGTCTGTGAGTATTTAAAGAAAGCGTGACTCGCTTTTCCCAGCACCGTAATCTAATTTACATATGTGTGTCGGTACACAGGACAAACACATATGTAAATTAGATGGAAAAATAATAAGTCTCTTTACTTTTATAATATATTATTTGTACTCACTAGGAGTTCTCACACAGATCATCGTCAGTGATTGCTCACCGACAACAACCAGTGGTATTTCTTGGAGTCTGAGTGACAACAAGTCTCCCTAGACTTCCAGTATTCTTCACCTCTTTTCGATAACGATGTGGTATCGCAACAGTCTCTTACCATTGATTTCTCGCTGGTAAGGACAATTGGTCTTCACTGAGATTTGGGTGGCAATAAGCCTCCCCAAGGTCTCAGCATTCTCTGCACTTTTCCAGTGGAGGTCTGGTTTGTGCTGTCCCTCCTCGGTCTTCTCATCCTCCTCGACCCTCTACAAATATGTTGTCTGGTGTCAGCCTAGGCC
The DNA here is from genome assembly GCA_963556195.1 of Sepiola atlantica. Lineage (NCBI taxonomy): Eukaryota > Metazoa > Mollusca > Cephalopoda > Sepiida > Sepiolidae > Sepiola > Sepiola atlantica. Next base: position 118,206,837 of record OY744520.1, read on the forward strand.
GGCACCAGTTAAAAAAATAAATAAATGAATAAAATAATATTTCTTTAAATTAATTTTTAAAAAAAAAAATTAATTAATTTTTTTTTTAATTTTTAAATTTTTTCCTTTCAATTTCCTTCTTTTTTTTTTTCTTTTTTTCCTTTTCTCTTCCCTTATTTAAAAAAATTTTTTTTTTCTAATTAAAATTTTTTTTGGGGGGTGGGGGTGGGATAGATTATAGTGTTTCTTGTAATTTCTGTTTCTTGGTTCATTTTTGTGTAGTGATAGCTGAGGCCGGTGTAATTTATTGGGGGGGGGGGGGGGATTATGAAGTGCTGTTTCTTGCAGTTTCTATTCCTTGGCTCTTGTTGTAGTGTTCTTCGTGTGGTTTTGTTTTCTCAGTTGTAAATTCCTTGTAGCTTATATGTGTTAGTTTCCGCATTCGAGGATTTTCCTTAAGATTGCAGCTGTTTTGATCATTGCCGTCCTTTGTATGGTTTCGATAGTCCATTTGATTCCAATTTCTCCCAGTCTTTTCTCCAGTTTTTTGGGGATTGTTCCTAGTGCTCCTACGATTATTGGTATTATACTAACTTTCTTCATGCTCCATATTCCTTTCAGTTCTCTGGCTAGTTCTGTGTATTTACTTCGTTTTTCCGTGTCTTTGATCTTCACTCTGTTGTCTGCTGGAACGGCGAAGTCTACGATTTTACAAGATTTTTCCTTTTTGTCTATTATAATAACATCAGGTCTCCTTGCTTGTATGAGTTTATCTGTTTGTATATCCATATTCCAGTGGATTTTGTGTTTTTCGTTTTCCAGTACTGTTTCTGGTTTATGTTTGTACCATTTGTCTGCATATTCGAAATTCAATTGTTTGCACAGTTCCCTGTGTATTACTTTCCCAACACAATCATGTCTGTTCTTGTATTCTTTTTGAGCAAGTTTGCTACATTCACTTATTATATGATTTACTGTTTCGTCTCTTTGTCCATTCAGTCTGCATTTATTGTTTTCCTGGGTTTTATCTATTTTAGCTTTAATGTAGTTTGTACTAATCGCATTGTTCTGTGCAGCCATCAGTAAAGATTCCGTTTCTCTGTTCAAGTTTCCTTTTCTTAGCCATGTCCAGCTATTTGCGTTGGTTTCTTCTCTTGTGAGTCTTATGAAGCGTCGATATAGTTGTTTTTCTTCCCATTTTTCTTTTCTTGTCTGTTTGTGTCCAGTTTCGATGCTTCCTGCGTTGTTCGTTGGGATGGTATCTCTTGCTGCGGTGATCAGCCTTTCTGTGTTCTGGTTTATGTATTTCTCCAGCTCTTTTTTAGTGTCGTCCACACAGTCTTCTATACTTACCAGTCCTCTTCCCCCTTCGTTTCTCTTCACGTAGAGTCTGTCTGTATCGTCTTTTAGATGTAGTGCATTGTGCATAGTCATTAATTTTCTAGTCCTCTGATCAAGGTGCCTGAGTTCTTCTTTAGTCCAGTTTATGAATGGTCCAGAATATCTTATAAATGATACTGCCCAGGTATTTATTCCTTTGATTAGGTTTCTGCTATATAATTTTGTTTCTAAGGGCTTTCTTGTTCTTCTCAGGTATTCTTTTCCAATCTTCTCTTTCATTTCTGTTGATTTGATTGTGTCTGCTTCCAAAACTCCCAAATATTTATAGCTCTCTTGTTCATCTAGCGCCCTCATCTGCTCTTGGTTGGGTAGTTCCATGCCCTCAGTCGTCTCCAACTTTCCTTTTTTAATCTCTAGCAATGCACACTTTTCCATTCCGAATTCCATTTGAATGTCCTGACTGAAGATTCTGGTTGTATTTATCAGCTTTTCCAGTTCCTTTTTGCTTTTTGCAAATAGCTTCAGGTCGTCCATGTACATGAGATGGTTTATTTGTTGTTCTCTGCCTGTGAACTTGTATCCGGCATCACATTTCCTGAGTATGTAGTTGAGTGGCATCATGGCTATGATAAACAGTAGTGGTGATAGGGAGTCTCCTGGGAAAATGCCTCTCTGTATTTTTATCTCCGTCAAGTATTCCATCGTGACCTGGTGCTTTCCAGTTTGCCATTTTCTTTAGCGTTATTATTATTATTATTATTATTATTATTATTATTATTATTATTATTATTATTATTATTATTATTATTACTGGTTTAAAAAATTCACGATACATGCATACTGGTTTAAAAAATTCACGACCCTGCATGAAAGACTAGCGCAGAAACTGAGTGGATGTATCCGCAAAACAGACGTACCAGAATGGATGACGGAAGGAAGAACAACATTAATACAAAAAGACCCCAAAAAAGGAACGACCCCCAGCAACTACAGACCGATAACATGTCTACCAATAATGCGGAAAATTCTCACAGCACAACTGAAAGAACAAATCTACCAATCCCTAGACAAACGTGGACTGCTCCCCGAGGAACAAAAAGGATGCCGGAAAGGACAAAGAGGGGCACATGATCTACTATACATTGATCAAAAGACCCTGAAGGAGGTAAAGAGCAGACAAAAGAACATAACCATGGCATGGATTGACTACAAGAAAGCCTACGACAGGATCCCCCAAACATGGATAATTGAATGCTTAAAAATATACAAGATACCAGACAGGATTATTAATCTCATCCAGAAAGCAATGGAAACATGGAGACTAAAACTGACAGCCGGAGGACAATACCTGTCTGAGATAAAAATACAGAGAGGCATCTTTCAAGGAGACTCTCTATCACCACTATTGTTTATAATAGCCATGATGCCACTCAACTACATACTCAGAAAGTGTGATGCCGGATACAGGTTTACGGATACAGAACAAAGAATAAACCACCTGATGTACATGGATGACCTGAAACTGTTTGCAAAAAACAAAAAAGAACTGGAAAAGCTGATAAACACAACCAGGATATTCAGCCAGGATATCCAAATGGAGTTTGGAATAGAAAAATGTGCACTGCTAGAGATCAAAAGAGGAAAACTGGAGACGACAGAAGGTATAGAACTCCCCAACCAAGAGGAGATGAGGGCGCTAGGAGAACAACATAGTTATAAATACCTGGGAGTTCTGGAAGCAGACACAATCAAATATACAGAAATGAAAGAGAAGATTGGAAAAGAATATCTACGAAGAATAAGGAAACTCTTAGAAACTAAACTATATAGCAGAAACCTAGTAAAAGGGATAAACACATGGGCTGTATCACTAATAAGATACTCTGGACCATTCATAGGCTGGACCAAAGAAGAACTCAGGCACCTTGACCAAAAGACTAGAAAACTAATGACTATGCACAATGCATTGCACCCAAAAGATGATACGGACAGACTCTACATTAAAAGAAATGAAGGAGGTAGAGGACTGGTAAGTATAGAAGACTGTGTGGAAGACACCAAAAAAGAGCTGGAGAAATATGTAACCCAGAACACGGAAAGACTGATCACCACAGCAAGAGACACCAGCCCAACAAACAACTCCGGAAGCACTGAACCCAGAAACAAAAAGACAAGAAAAGAAAAGTGGGAAGAAAAACAACTACATGGACGCTTTATAAGACTCACAAGCGATGAAGCCAATGAAAACAGCTGGGCATGGCTAAGAAAAGGACACTTGAACAGAGAAACGGAATCTCTGCTGACGGCCGCACAGAACAATGCGATTAGGACAAACTTTATTAAAGCAAAGATAGATAAAACCCAGGAAAACAGCAAATGCCGATTGTGTGGACAAAGAGACGAAACGATAAATCATATAATAAGTGAATGCAGCAAGCTAGCACAAAGGGAATACAAGAACAGACATGACAGCGTGGGGAAAGTAGTACACCGGGAAATGTGCAAACAACTGAATTTCGAATATGCAAAAAAACGGTACAAACACAAACCAGAAACTGTACTAGAAAACGAAAAACACAAAATCATATGGGATATGAATGTACAAACAGACAAACCCATAACAGCAAGGAGACCGGATATGATAATAATCAACAAGAAAGAAAAATCCTGCAAAATCGTAGACTTTGCCGTTCCAGCAGACCACAGAGTGAAGATCAAAGAGACGGAAAAAAGAAGCAAATATACTGAACTTGCCAGAGAATTGAAAGGAATATGGAACATGAAGAAAGTCAGTATAACACCAATAATCATAGGAGCACTAGGAACAGTCCCCCAAAACATGGAGAAAAGACTAGGAGAAATAGGAATCAAAGGGATAACTGAGACCATACAAAGGACAGTAATGATCAAAACAGCTGCAATCCTGAGAAATGTCCTCGAATGCGGAAACCAACCCACATAAGCAACGAATGGGAACAAACACATGGAAGCACAAGAAAACAGAACCGGGGAAAATACAACCGCACGAGAGAGGCACAAGCATAGGCTGACGCCACGAAAATTATGGACAGAGGGTCGAGGAGGGAAAGCGCAAACCAGACCTCCACTGGAAGAGTGCGGACAGCTCTGGGACCTTGGGGAGGCTAGTTGCCACTCGGGCCCCAGAGGGGACCAATGGCCCTTATCAGCGGGAAATCGGTGGTAGGTGGCTGTTGCGATACCGCAAGGTCATCAGCGGTGATGAACGAAAAGAGGTGGAGCATACTGGAAGTCTGAGGAGACTTGTTGTCACTCAGACTCCAGCAAACATCACCGGTTATTATCAGTGGACAATTACTGATAATGACTTGTGTAAACACTCCTAGTGAGAAAAAATAAAATAAAAAAAATAAAAAATAATAATAATAATAATAATAATAATAATAATAATAATAATAATAATAATAATAATAATAATAATAAAAAAAATTAAAAAGAATTTTAAAAATTCTTTTTTTTGATTTTTTAAATAAGGAAAGAGAAAAGAAAAAGAAAAGGAATTGAAAGGAAAAAATTTAAAAATTAAAAAGAAAAATTGATTTTTTTTTTGTTTCTTTTTTTAACTTGTGCCGGCCTAGGATGACACCAGACAACGTATTTGTAGAGGGTCGAGGAGGATGAGAAGACCGAGGAGGGACAGCACAAACGAGACCTCCACTGGAAAAGTGCAGAGAGTGTTGAGACCTTGGGGAGGCTTGTTGCCACCCAAATCCCAGAGAAGACCAATTGTCCTTACCAGCGAGAAATCAATGGTAAGAGACTGTTGCGATACCGCATCGTTATCGAAAAGGGGTGAAGAACACTGGAAGTCTGGGGAGACTTGTTGTCACTCAGACTCCAGGAAATACCACTGGTTGTTGTCGGTGAGCAACCACTGACGATGATCTGTGTGAGAACTCCTAGTGAGTGCAAATAATAGTAATAATAGTAGTAGTAGTGATAATAATAATAATAATAATAATAATAATAATAATAATAATAGTAATAGTAATAGTAATAATAATAATAACAACAACAACAACAACAATAACAACAATAATAATAATAATAATAATAATAATAATAATAATAATAACGATGACCAGTGTGATAACTCCTAGTGAGTAAATAATAATAATAACGGAAACCAACCCACATAAGCAATGAATGGAGAACAAACACATGGAAGCACAAAAAAACAGAACCGGGGAAAATACAACCGCACGAGAGAGGCACAAGCATAGGCTGACGCCACGAAAATTATGGACAGAGGGTCGAGGAGGGAAAGCGCAAACCAGACCTCCACTGGAAGAGCGCGGACAGCTCTGGGACCTTGGGGAGGCTAGTTGCCACTCGGGCCCCAGAGGGGACCAATGGCCCTTATCAGCGGGAAATCGATGGTAGGTGGCTGTTGCGATACCACAAGGTCATCAGCGGTGATGAACGAAAAGAAGTGGAACATACTGGAAGTCTGAGGAGACTTGTTGTCACTCAGACTCCAGGGAATACCACAGGTTGTTGGCAGTGGGCGATCACTGACGATGACCAGTGTGATAACTCCTAGTGAGTAAATAATAATAATAAATAAAAAATAAAAAATAAAAATAAATAAATAAATAAAAATAAAAAATAAATAAATAATTTGCTGCCTGAGGAACAGAAAGGCTGCCGAAAAAGATCACATGGCACCAAAGATCAGCTTCTGATCGATAAAATGATCCTGAGAAACTGCAAGCAAAGAACTACTAACTTTGCCATGGGGTGAGTGGATTATAAGAAAGCATTTGACATGGTCCCTCATTCATGGATACACAAATGTCTTGGGAATTCAGGTCACAGCTGAGTAAAAGACGAGTAAGGAGTATTCTTAAATCCTACCTCTGCAGTCGAAATACAATCTATGCTATCAATCCCAGAGCAGTAGCTATCATTTGATACACTGCCAGTATACTTGACTGGAATGTAGATGAACTAAAATATTTGGATACCAAAACACAGAAAATGCTTACAATTTATGGAGTTTTTGCAAAGAAAGGAGATACAGATCGATTGCATCTACCTAAATAGGACGGTGGTCGAGGTCTACATAGTGTTGAAGATGTTGTGAATATAGAAGAAGGTTGTCTATATAAATATATTTCTGAGAGTAATGAGATTCTTCTTCATGAAGTGAAAAGAGAGGAAATACTAAGAACTGGGGTGAAAAAGAATCAAAAGTTACAAGAGAGAGGGTTAAAATTATTTGGAAAGAAACTACACAGTGTATTCTTTAAGAATACTGCATCTAGAGATAATGACAGCTGGAATTGGTTGGTCAGGGGCGATCTCAAAAGATCTACCGAGAGCACCTTAATAGCAGCCCAGGAATAAGCCACCCGCACTAGGTCCATCAAACATTACATTGACAAAACTGCAGAATCACAGATATGCTGATTGTCTAATGAAAGGGAAGAAACCTTAGCGCATATTGTATCTGAATGCCCAATGCTAGCACAACACCAGTATAAAAAATGGAGACACGACAAAGTCGCTCAGGTACTACACTGGAATATATGTAAACTTTATGAATTGGACCACAATGAGAAGTGGTATGAGCATAAGCCAGAAGTGGTACAGGAGTACGACAATATCAAACTTCTTTGGGACATGTGCATACAGACTGATAAGGTTCTTGAACATTCAAAACCCGACTTAATCTATCTAAACAAAAACAAAAGAACTTGCTTAATCATTGATATAGCCTGCCCCTTCGATACCAGAGTGCAGGAGAAAGAACACGAAAAAATAAATAAATATTAAGATCTAAATGGGAATTAGTTAGACTATGGAAATGTAAAGAAGTAAAGGTGATTCCTGTTGTAATTGGAACGCTTGGAACAGTAACATAAAGCCACCATAAATGGCTTAAACAAATTGCCGAAAAAATTTTTGTCCCAATTCTGCAAAAGGCTTGCCTGTTAGGAACAGCGAAAGTGTTAAGGTATAGCTTGAATGTTTAAGGTCAAGGGAATTGACTTGATGTTCAAAAAAAGAAAACTCCAACTAAAAACATCCAAAAGTTGAGACTACTATGAAATAATAATAAAAATAATAAGCCTAAGAAAAAATGGACAAATTGGAAAGCATCAGGTCACGATGGAATACATGCATACTGGTTTAAAAAATTCACGACCCTACATGAAAGACTTACGCAAAACCTACGTTAATACAAAAAGACACTGAAAAGGGAACTATCCCAGGCAACTACAGACCAATAACCTGTTTACCAACCATGTGGAAAATCCTAATGCCACAATTGAGAGAACAGATCTACCACTCCCTTAATAATCATGAACAACTTCCTGAGGAACAGAAAGGATGCTAGAAAGAGAAAAGACGTGTTATACATAGATAAAAAGATCCTGAGGGAAGTAAAAAGCAGAAAAAAGAACATAGCCATGGCATGGATCGACTACAAGAAAGCATACGACAGAATCCTTCAAGCATGGATAATTGAATGCTTAAAGATATACAAAGTATCTGACAAGATTAGCAATCTTATTGAGAAAGCAATAGAATTATGGAGATTGGAACTGACAGCTGGAGGACAACACCTGACTGAGATAAAAATACAGATAGGCTTTTTTCAAGGAGTCTCACTATCATTACTACTGTTTATCATAGCCATGATGTCACTCAACAACATACTTAGGAACTGTGATGCCGGATATAAGTTTACAGACATAGAACAAAGAATAAACCACCTCATGTACATGGACGACCTGAAGCTATTTGCAAAAAGCAAAAAGGAACTGGAAATGTTGATAAACACGACCAGAATCTTCAGTCAAGACTTTCAAGTGGAATTCAGAATGGAAAAGTGTGCACTGCTAGAGATGAAAAGGGGAAAACTGGAAACAGCAGACAGCATAGAACTGCCAAACCAAGAGAAAACGAGGGCACGTGGCAAACATGATACCTATAAATATTTGGGAGTTCTAGAAGCAGACATCACCAAATCAACAGAAATGAAAGAGAAGATTTAAAAAGAATACCCGAGAAGAACAAGAAAACTCTTAAAAACTAAATTATATAGTACAAATCTAGTAAAAGGAATAACCACCTAGGCACTATCACTAGTCAGATATTCTGGACCATTCATAGGCTGGAAAAAGAACTTAGGCATCTTGATCAGAAGACTAGGAAACGAACGACGATGCACAATGTACTACACCCGAATGATGATACTGACTGATTCTACGTGAAAAGGAATGAAGGGAGAAGAGGACTGGTAAGTATAGAAGAAAGAATTGGAAAGCTACATAACACAGAAAGGCTGATCACCACAGTGATAGACACTGTCAAAATGAACAATACAGGGAACAGTGAAACGATAAACAAAAGAAAAAAACGAGAAAAGAAAAGTGGGGAGAGAAACAACTACATGGATAATTCATAAGAATGACAAAAGAAGAGACTCACAAAACCACTTGGAAATGGCTATGAAAAGGACACTTGAACAGAGAAACGGAATCATTACTGACAGCTGCACCGAACAATGGGATTAGAACTAACTTATCAAAGCTAAAATAGACAAAACCCAGGCAAACAGTAAATTTAGAATCTGTGGACAAAGAGACGAAACGGTAAATCACATAATAAGTGAATACAGCAAACTAGCCCCAAAAGAGTACAAAAACAGAGACGACTGTGTGGGGAAAATAGTAGTCTTGGAACTATGCAAACAACTGCATTTTGAACATGCAGACAAATGGTACAGACACAAACAGGAGACAGTACTGGAAAACGAAAATCACAAAATCCTCTGGGACATGGCGGTACAAACGGATAAACTCATTCAAACAAGGAAACCAGATGTAATAATAGTCAATGAGAAGGAAAAAACCTACCAAATCGTACATTGCTGTCCTGGCAGTTCACAGGGTGAAAACCAAGGAGACAGAAAAACGGAGCAAATACATGGAACTTACCAGAGAACCAAAAGGGATATGTAATATGAAGAAAGTCAATATAATAGCAATAATCGTAGGAGCATTAGGAACAGTCCCGAAAAACCTGGAAAAAAGACTGAGAAATTGAAATTAAATGGACTATACAACAAACACAATGATAAAAATGGATGAAAATCCTCGAATGCAGAAACCAACCCACATAAACCACAAAATCTAACCAGCTACATGAAAGTTGCAATAGAAATAAAACAAAACATAAAAAGAACACCACCACATGAACCACAGGGAATTGAAACTGCAAGAAATTTCATTAACTACCCCCCCCCCCCCCCCCAACCTAAAAAAAAAAACCCACACAGACACACAATGTGATGGTACCAGCCTCGGCTGATACCACACTAAATGGTAGTAAAGGCACAAGGAGGATGGAAAGACCAAGGAGGGAAAACACTAACCAGACCTCCACGTGAAGGGTGCAGAGAGTACTGGGACCTTGGGGAGGCTTATTGCAACTAAAGAAGACCAATGGTCATTCCAGTCCGAAATCAATGGTAAACGACAGTTGCAATAACGCCAATCATTTGCTATGATTATTGAAAGAAGTGGAGAGCACTGAAAATAGGGGAGACTTGTTGTCACTCAAACTTCAGTGAACACCACCGGTTATGGTCAGTGATGACCTGTGTGAAAACTCCTAATAAGTAAATAACAATAAGTATTTAAAATTCTTAGCAAATGTATTGAAAGATAGAAAGTTTGGGAAGCTATTTCATCCAAATATTTTATAAATAAAGATTAAAACATTACCACAAAAAATTTATTTGTAATTTTATAACAGTTTGGTTTAATTTATAATTTAATCAACAAACGATACTGTAATAATTAAATTTAACTTTTAAATCCTTTTTAAAATAATAATATTAATTTGGTAAAAAGAAAACCGGACGGTTATATTGAAGTGGTTAGCTCCAAAAATGGCTGCCAAATTTTATCAATTAGTTTTCTCTGACTTTGCAAGCGATGATGTGGCAAAATAATCCACCGTAATGATTTGTTGTCTGATTTTTGCAGATTATTTTGCAAATACTAATTTTTATATTCTTTATTTTTCTGGATTAAATTGTATTATTGTGGATTATTTTGCAAATAATTTATTTTCTGATTATTTTTTTTCAAATATCCCAAATTATAATTATAGATTAGCGTTTTTCAGCAACTTATAAAAACCTTCTTTTAATCTTACCCACGGCCATCGTAAGTAAAGGAGGCCAGAGCACTGAAAAATGACGTCATGCTATAAAGTAACAAACGAGCTCTGTCGAACATTCAGACTATGAGCATTTTGACCCCTTCCTTCACTTAAAATTTATTCATCAAAATTCAGGAAATCAACCAATTTTAATGAAATTTTCAGTATTTATTAATTAACGATCACGGAAATAATAAATCCATTACTTCATTAGAAATTTTAGTGCAAATGTATTATTTTGTGTAATTTGCGTAGGCTAGACAGCAAACATTGGATTAATACTTAATAATAATAAAAAAAAAAAATTTAATTTTTAAAACATGAACATTTTTCTTTGAAAAATAATTTGTCTGATTTAATATTCATTCTTTAAATAAGTTCATTCTTTTCGGTCTACATCGAATGAAAAGACGAGTATCAGTTATACTTCATGGCAATATCTCTTGGTTTATAAGCACAAGAAGACAAATCCCTATTCTTAGGCAGTTTTATTCTTTATATAAACAATTCATTATCAGTAGTTTTAGCTGAATTTTGATTTGATAAGAGTTATTCTCATTTCCGAGAAAAATAAATGTTTCTTGATTTTTTTAAACTTAAAAGTAAATCAAACATGAAAGATTACGAATTCAGTAAAGTAACACAAAATAAAAAATTCAAAATAATTAATTAATAGAACATTTATCGAAATAAATTAAAATGTGTTTTTTTTTTTTTTTGCAAAATGAACAATTTACAATATAGTAAACATTTGTAATGAATTGAAACAGTCATGTTTTTTTTTTGGGGGGGGGGGGTGAAACTTATTAATTAGTTTAAAATTGTATTTTTTATCCCGAAATAAAATTCTAATGTATGTTCTTTAAGACTTTAAATTCGAGCTTTAATGCAATGCCTTCATCATTGGACGCCATGTTCGATTTAAAAAAAATTCTCTTTCGCGCTTGACATCTATAAAAAAGGAAATACGTTTGAAAAAAAGGAACAAGTTAACAATGATTTTCAAGTCAATGAATAATCCTCAGGGGGTTAGCCGTGTTCTTGGCAGAGGAATAAAGTCACAATAGCAGGAACAAGTTAACAATGATTTGCAAGTGAATGAATAATCCTATGGAGTTGAGCCTGCTTGCTGTTATTACTTGCTCTGATTACAGATGGACGCATGCGCGTTAAACCATGGCTCACTTCCGGTCCTGATTGATAGTGGTTCTTATTCCTACTATCAATGACATCACCAGAAAAACTCGACTCAGTTGACAGGCCTGGGTTATTACGATGGTCATGCCTTACCACAAGCCCTAAGTCCAGGTGGCAACCACTCTCTTTCTTTCTCGGTTCATTTGACGGATAATTTGCAAAAAAAATCAGAAAAGAAATTAATATCTGCAAAATAAAAATTTAACGAAAAAAAGAAATCCGCAAAAAACACAACAAATTAATACAGTGGATTAGTCAGACAAAACTAATCGATAAAATTTGGCAATCATTTTTTGAGTCAACTGCTTCAATATAACCAACAGAATAGTTATATAATGTTTCCAATTGCGAGTTACGGAACAAACCGGAAATGGCCGAAGCAATTTACGATTTGAAAGCCGCAAAAAAAAATGTAAAAAGGCAGACGACAATAGGTTAGGGTTTAAAAATTTTTTTTTAACCCCTCAAAAAGATCAATAAAGTTTTAAAAAACAAAAAACATTCTGAAAAATAATAAACGAAATAAAGTTGATTTACTTAATGATTTAAAGAAAAGTAGGGGGGGGGGGTAATTGACCCTAATCTTAAGTCAGGGTAAAAATGAAAAAATTGTTTCATTTAGTGTCGCTACTAATTGACTGTTCGGCGACGTCTCGGATAATTCCAGGCTGTTCTGTGAATCCCAATCGGAAACATTCGGGCCAATATGGTCCCTCTCCCATAGAACAGTGCAAAAAAAAAAGAAATCGGAAAAAAATAAAGAAAAGAAAATGGGGAAAAAACAAAACGAAATGAAACAAACAAAAAATACACACAAAGCACGCAAGCTGCATGGCCTTTGGGCTGGGATCGAAACGTAGTATGTGTTTTGTCCTTGGGTGGGGGAAGAGAAATCCTTCTCAACCTCATCATTTTTTATTTTGTCACAATCCAGACTGCCCCTTTCGGGGGAGTTGGATGTCTCCCACATTAAACCGACCCTGTGTCACATTCGAACTTCGTGGGGAGGCGCATTAAAACGGCACTTAATTAAGATTCCAAAGAAAAATAACAATCTATCTATCTATTTGTTGTCTCTATACTGGATGACGTCACAAAAGGCGAATAATGTAAATAAAGGTCGAATGATTAGAGTAGTGGGAGGAGGTGAATGATGTAAATAATTGAAAGAAAGGGGAGAGGGGGGGGGGGAGTGAGAAAGAGGAAAAGAGAGAGGATAAAAAACGAATCATGATTATCAAGCCATGACAGATCATGGTGTAGTATCTGTTTTGATACTGCACTTCATATTTTTTGTCCTCGACATCGGTCAGTGAAGGAGAAATCCTTTTAGATTGAGGCAATTTTTATTTTTGTCCCAATCTAACTTTGGGTAGCTAGATTTTCCCAACATTAAATAACCACCTCGTGTCTTACTCTGCCCTCGTGGGGAGGCAAGTAAATAAGGACAGACTAATGCTCACTAATGTGCCATACCATTGTGCATTGACTTAGCTTTATGAGCGCCTCTCCATCGATGCTGTTCGTGGTAACGCCTTTGGCTGATAAAACTTGCTGATATTTGCATATCGATTTTGAAAAAGAAAATGTTATTAATCAACTGTTATTTTTTGTTATTTATTGAATACATTTTTATGATTATCAAGAAAGAAATATATATATATATATATATATGTATATTTACTTGAAAATGAATGACGTCATAAAGGGTGAATGGTAGCTTTTACCAACTTTTCAAAAAAAAAAACTCATTTTGTGACATTATCCATTTTCACATATATATAGATTTAGATTTTTCACTTAGAAGATAGTTTATTCAGTGAAGACCGGGATTAGGCCAATAAAAATAAGCTCTATGATACTCGATTACAGGGTATAGAGCATTTATATGTGATTTTTTGAAGGCTTACCAAACCATTCCGTTCAGATCATTCATCACCACAAAAGACTTTTTCTTTCAAAGTTTATTTATTTATCATATGTATCCAAATTAAAGAGTTTTTTCCTACACGTGTTTCACTACCAAGCAGGTCCTTGCTTGGCAGATCTGTTGGAATTTGTTAAAGCCCACCTCACTGATTGGCTGTTGCCATGTCCCTTAAGGGCCTCACGGATTGGCTGTCAGGCATTGCAACCCCTTTTTAGTAAAAGTGTCACGTGAGTCAGCCCTTAAAAACCCTTGTATACGGATTCCCGGCCTCCTTTTCGACATCTCCGCTCAAGTCAACAATACATCGGGTGGTCTTCTCTGTGATACAGCCCACAACGTCCTCACAGAGAATGACCTCCCACTTCTATACAGACTCTTTTCCACGACTCTGCTCGAGTCAAGAACACATCGGCTGGTCTTCTTAGTGATACAGCCCACGACGGCATCACAGAGAATGACCTCCCGCCGATACCCGAACTCTATGCAGACTCCTTTTCAACGACTCCACTCCAGTCAACAACACATCGGGCGGTCTTCTTAGTGATACAGCCCACGACGACATCACCGAGAATGATCTCCCACCGTTACCAGAACTCTAAAACAGATAAGTTCTAGCGAACCACGTTTTCGCAACAAACCTCAAACCATCCTCTCTTCCATCCTCTCTATGATTTACCAATGCCTAAATGAACTTTATGAAACTGTAAATACTCGATCCAACTTTCTCTTTATTACTAAAATGATATGAAATTACACCCTTGTGTTTTGTGTTCCTTCTTCAGACTTCCGTCCTATACATATCTTTGAATTTATCTGCACATGGTTACCCCATTCTCACGTGGGAGAATTGAACTTTATTTCAGGATTATTTTAATCCCAACATTTTGCGAAAACGTGCACGATATATAGGCGATTAGTTTGGAGAAGGGAACGAAAAAAAAAAAAAAGAGAAAGATTCTCCTTGAAAAAAAAAAACACGTTTGTTCTTTGATTAAAAGTTGAAAAAAACAAAAAACGTGTTACATTCATAACCAGTTTTGAACGAACAAAAAAACAAAACACGTTTGTCTTAAAAAAAAAAAATCTCTTCTACAGAAAAATCTAACTCACGTTCTTTTTTAAAGATAAGAGAGAAAGATATCTCCTTGAGAACAAAAAACAAAAACACTTAAATTATTTCTACAAAAAAAAACGTGTTCCATCCCTCACCATTTGGAGAAAAAAAAACACGTAAATTATTTCTAAAAAAAAACAAACCGTGTTACGTACCTCACCATTTAAAAAAAAACCCTTAAGTGGGTCCCATTTAAAATCACATGAAAAACTGACATTCAACCTTTGGAACTTCCAAGTACTTTATATAATGCTATGAAATTTTCATAGCATTATTCTCCTAAGTCGGGAATGTGTTGGAATTTGTTAAAGCCCACCTCACTGATTGGCTGTTGCCATGTCCCTTAAGGGCCTCACGGATTGGCTGTCAGGCATTGCAACCCCTTTTTAGTAAAGGTGTCATGTGAGCCAGCCCTTAAAAACCCTTGTATATGGATTCCGGGCCTCCTTTTCGACATCTCCGCTCAAGTCAACAATACATCGGGCGGTCTTCTCTGTGATACAGCCCACAACGGCCTCACAGAGAATGACCTCCCACTTCTATACAGACTCTTTTCCACGACTCTGCTCAAGTCAAGAACACATCGGCTGGTCTTCTTAGTGATACAGCCCACGACGGCATCACAGAGAATGACCTCCCGCCGATTCCCGAACTCTATGCAGGCTCCTTTTCAACGACTCCACTCCAGTCAACAACACATCGGGCGGTCTTCTTAGTGATACAGCTCACGACGGCATCACTGAGAATGATCTCCCGCCATTACCAGAACTCTAAAACAGATAAGTTCTAGCGAACCACGTTTTCGCAACAAACCTCAAACCATCCTCTCTACCATCCTCTCTATGATTTACCAATGCCTAAATGAACTTTATGAAACTGTAAATACTCGATCCAACTTTCTCTTTATTACTAAAATGATATGAAATTACACCCTTGTGTTTTGTGTTCTTTCTTCAGACTTCCGTCCTATACATATCTTTGAATTTATCTGCACATGGTTACCCCATTCTCACGTGGGAGAATCGAACTTTATTTCAGGATTATTTTAATCCCAACAGATCATCAGGGGAATTAAGTACCTGGAGTAAGAGTTTCAACAACTGACAATACACAATGTGGTGTTGCCTTAATTAAGGTCGCTTAAGAAGAGTACAGAAGAAAAAAATAAAAATAAAAAATGTCTTAAAAAAAGTAGCTCGTAAGATTTTCGCAGTATTGTTGCTACTAAGCAAAACAGCAAAGAATTAGTCCCAAATGCATTCAAAAGAAACAGGAACAATGTGCGAGAATACACCTTCTCATCACAACAATGAAAAGCATCCCCCCCCCAAACAAAAATAAAACAGTCAAAACACATATATATATATATATATCTTGATTTTTGTTGTTGACAATAATCATTCGGAAAAGAGAGGAGGGTGAGAAAGGAGAGAGAGAAAGAAGGAAAGGGAGAGAGAGAGAGAGAGAGAGAGGGGAACAACCGCTGACTGTTGGGTCAACATTTGTTATATATAGTAAGTATTCACTTATACAAACTGCTTTCATACCTTGTAATTTTGTAAATATATAAATATGCTGTTTCATTAAAAAAAAAATGTATGCACAACGTCCTTGACAATCAATCCGACAGTGGCTTTGTTGCTGTCGGACTGAGGTATGGTTCTGTTCAGTCCTAGGAAGTCCACCCTCCCAGGCATTACATTCTCTTTGAGAAGGGTTAGTGTATAGCTAATTACCTGAGGCGCCCCAACCGGGGAATGCCGACGGGACTGCTCAGGCATTTTTGTAGGCCAGAATGCACTTCACTTAGTGTGCTGGTTTTTCAAAATCCCACCTGACCTTGTGTCTAACCTCCCACAGAGGAGGTTACTAAATACACACACAAAAAGAATTTGCTTTTCATTGAATTTAACATATTGAAAAATATTTGAAATATTTATCAATCTTAGGTGGAAGGGGTATCATAGAATCTAGAACAAATTGTTGAAAGACGCAGCAGCAGTGAATATTGTATTTACATATCGACTCTACATTGGACAACATCTCCAATCAGCAGTTTCTTTAAGCCAATCAGAGAATTCTAGCATGTGGTATAAAAACCTAAACATAGATTTTCTCTCTCTTTTCTGTTCTTCTTTCAGAAACAACACAGGTGCATATGTCACATTCCAACCTAGCCACTTTGGGACTCGAAAGGCTCTCGGCAATAGCACATACATGACGAAAGACACATACAAATTTATTGAGAATGTCGGGGACGAATCTTGATTATTTTTTTTAAATTTATTTTTTTATCATAGTTCACCCCAAACAAGGCAGGCCGCCACTGTAGACGTAAGGGGCTACTGAGAAAAGGGGGGGGGGGCAACCTAAATTAGGAGCTGCGCAGCGAGATGTCTGTTTACATTAGTTTTAAATTTCTGCATGTCAGTAATGTCAGGAAAGCAGGGAGCAGGGAGGACGTTCCAGAGTCTAGCAGCACGAGGAAAGAAGCTTTTGGAGTAGAAAGCTCTTCGGCATCTGGGGACCTCCACAATTTTCTATTTAGTCAAAACGACTAATTATGTAAAAGGTTTATTGAATTTAATGTTTGCTTATCCGAAGGATAAATAAATAAATTTTAAAAAGTGAAGTCATTGAATATCTAATTCAAAATTTTAGAGGCCCAGAAATTTACATAAAGGAGGAATAAATTTATATTTAAAATATTAATTAAGTTAGGAGGTAATAATTATTACATTAGCGATGTAATCTGGAAATGGCTGAAGCAGTTTACGATTTGAAAGCCGCAAAAATATGTAAAAAGACAGATGACACTAAGTTAAGGTTAACAATTAATTATTTTGACTGGATAGACTTTGTCATTCTTTCATTTGATAATGTCCTATCCTCTTCAATATCTTTAAATCCTATATTTACGAACCAATAGCATGACCACAAACAAACAAGATATGCCTCAAGATTACATCTAAAAGAAAAAAGTTATCACATTTTTTTACAAACAGAGGCTCTAAACAGGATATAATTGGCATACCTTTATCAGAAAATAAGCATTGTGCTGTCTAGTGTAGAATAAATCCCCTAGCATTTATCTCCCTTTGCCGGCCCTTTTTTATTAGGGGATTCCTTCTAGCTCATCATTGGCAAGATTCTTCCGGTGTATTGTCTCCAATCTATTTAGCTGCTTTCTTCACAACAGTTTTTCTATCTCTTTAGATATCCCAACATTTTAAGCATCGTCGATAAGAATTATTGCCTTTCTTCTCTCTAAGAATAGAATTAAATAGTGCTAAGATTATTTTTTCGTATTATTTCTATATCTAGCGTATCTTATTTACTTTTCCTACGTGTGAGCATACATTTCTTATCGCTTGTAAACCGGCTCCTACCTAATATTATTTTTGTATTTTTCACTTTCTACCTTTATTTCTATACTCAAAAATTTTCTTTTCTGCAATATTATTTAGCTTACAGCTCACTTTATATCTTAGTAAACTCCTCGTCTCTGCCTTGTCTCCATTTTATATTTACATGTTTCTGAATGTGTCTAAAATATACCATGCCTCAGAGTCTTGATTGTTGATAAGAGTTTATACTAGCTGTCCAACGTTTGCACGTTTCTATGAAACAAACGTATCCTGGAGACAGTATAAGCATATTGTCATGATGCTTTGACAGTTTCATTTTCCATCGGAGTATGCTACCACCATCAATGCTGAGATTAATAACAGGATGTGAGAGCAGAAAGGAATTGGCAGCCTTTTGGCAGATGTTTCCCCCCTTACTCTGAGCTTGTAGTTATAATGTCACATGTGCAGATTAACTTTTGCTATTCTTCTTTCATCTTGGGTTCATTTAAACCAAGAACATTGCTAGTCTCTCTCTACTCTATCATTATTTCCATGAAAGGTGCTCGACTGAGCTCAAATCTCTGGTTCCTCCTTGTAAGGCATTCACAGCAAGAACGTATCTTTCTACCACAATGTGCACAAACAAAGCTTCTTCACAAGGATTTCTGTCTGTCGAACACATTTCCGCAGGACTGCTTCCCCGCAGATTACAATTTCGTCCCTTTTAAAGCCAATGTTAACAGATTCCTATCTAGAACCATCCACACAAATATTCTGATTTGATTCTGACAATTATTCCATCTTATTAACTCTTATCCTCGAGTGGCTCCTGGCCTTGATAAATGATGACTCCTGTCAGTAAAAAAAATCGAACAAAAAACCCCACCTTGTTCGATATCAGAGAGAGAAAATATTGTTAACCAAACTTGCATTCTGAATAACATTTCTGCAAAGTAGATTTTAAAATCCTCTTGGGGGACATCTATCAATTTCTTAGCTTCCCAAACATCATTAGTCATCTTTGAGTACTTCCTTACATAACAATGAAACTAAATCTTTCATATATCCACTTTGGCTGCCGCTAGATTTGCCTTTCATTTGTTTTTTGGCTATTTACAAAGCACAATGTTGAAATATCAAAAATCTAACAGCTCTTTGCTAAATCCTTTACCATAAAATCGACCCTCATTGTAAAGTTAAAAAAGGTAGAGAAAACATAATTCTAGATAGAATAATGTAAATATAATATAAATAAAGATAAATAGGATAAATAACTACTCATTCCCATTCTACATAGTTTGACTGGTGCTACCAGATCAGGTTGTCTGAAGATATCGGCTTCCTGATCTAAAATGCACCAAACATTGATGCTATTGTTTTCTTCCTTTCCCTCTGCAAAACCCAATCATGTTCTGCAAAGCTAAAAACAAAAACAACAATAATCCTCTACAAAACAATCAAACAAAACATCACAATAAATATTTGAAGATATAAAGAACTTAAAACATAGATTTTTTACCAAAATGACTGGATTCAGCATTAAATAACCCGAAAAGGGTTGATATGCCGTAAAACAAAACAACCAATCCAACACCATGAATAAATATTTGAAGATATAAAGAACTTTAAGCATAAAAACTTTAACTAAAATGACTGGGTTCGGCATTAAATAACCCAAAAAGGGTTGATATGCCATAAAACAAAACAACCAAACCAAACACCATGAATAAATATTTGAAGATATAAAGAACTTGAAGCACAAAAACTTTTACCAACATGACCAGATTCGGCATTAACTAACTCGAAAATTGTTGATATGCCGTAAAACAAAACAACCAAGCTAAACTAAACATAGTTTGAAAATTAAAATAAAGTAGGAACCCCGATATAGGAGCCTATCTTAGCATGGACTGTAATACAAACTCCTATAATATTTTTTAACACGGACGTCAAACGAAAGAAAACAAAACCTTTTTATAAACAACAACGAGAGGTATTTATTTATGTTACCTACGCCGTTGAGTGTAGGTTGGTTAAAGTTATGACAGTGTCAGAGTGATGAAAGGAATTTAGTCAGAAAGTTAGTGGGCTGCTTCAAGTGAAGATAGCCGCTGCTCGAGTGTCCAGTTGACAGAGAGGCGGGAGAGAGGAGAACGTCTTTCTTCGATGGTGCGAGGAAACTCTCTGAAACAACGTCTGAAAGTAGTCCTTCAAGGGTCGGTTGAAATTAATGTGCCCTGGAAGCTGATTGGTCCTTGTGTGATCAAATCACCTCACAGTGGTTGCTCTTCGTTGGAAAAAAGAAATGTTTATGCTTATGATTGCTATACCGACACACGGACAATGATTCGGTTAGTGAACAAGCCAGTCCCTTTAGATGAAGGGATATGGAACAGACCATGCTTGTTTTTAAACTGGACTCTTGGAGAGAATTTCGTCGTTCGTCCACCCTGACCATCGGCCACGTTTAACAGTAGTTTTTTCTTTAGCCCCTAAAAGTGGCAGTGAGTTTTCACAGCTGCATATGTGTATTGGAAAATAAAATATCCTTAAACATAATTCACATAGCTTTTCAGTTCTCTCACGCAAAAGGCGGCAGCTAAATGAATCACATCCACTTCTAAGATATTTAACAATTCCAATTCAGTGAAATGGAATAGGAAAAAAGTGTAGTATCTGTTCTGATGCTACACTTTTTCTATTCTGTCCTCTGTCAGTAAAGGAGAAGTCCTTCTAGACTGAGGCTGTTTTTATTTTTGTTCCAATCCAGAGTGCCCCTTTTTTGAGGAGCTGAATTTTCCCAACATTAAAAATTGAGCTTGTGTCTAACTGTGCCCCCGTGGGGAAGTAAGTAAATAGGAACTTCTATATTTCTGGCTCGAATTTGTCTAAAATTGAACAGTTTCCTCTTAAAAGTATATCAATTCGATATATGTATAAAATGATTGGCGTGAGTTGAGATGCTTATCGGAGATAGCCATTTTGTAGTATTCATCTGACTAGTCGTTGCTTGAGATGAAAAAGAAGAAAAAAGGGTCACCAGGCTTCAGTTCAAAAGACAGACTTCTCTGCAATTTATATTAACTTTATAAAAGAGGAGACTCTGGTGGTTTGGTCACACTGAAAGAATGGATGAGAGTGCTTGGATTAGTAGGTTTAGAACAGTTAAGGTGGCAGGAGAAGACCAATGAAAATGTGGGAGGAAGTGATAAGGATGGATTTGAGAGAAACAGGAATAAATAAAGACCTGGCCAGAGATAGGTTAGTTTGGAAGTCAATTTCTAAAAGTCAGTCAACACATGCCAGCATGTAAAACAGACGTTAACCCTTAAATGTTTTTTTGTTTCAAATATGACGCATTTTAACAAAATGCCTATTTAATATAATATTCAACGAAAATGTGTCAAACAACAACTTGTTTCACGTCTGCAACGATCATGTTGGCAAGTGTGAGTAAGTATTAGTATGATGTTGCATCAGCACACCCGCTAAATAGGTAATCAGTATCTTCTATACGGGCGAGTGTTATCTGCCTAATTCAAGAGCCTAAACTTCTAAATCTGGTCATTATAATATTAAGTAAAAATTATTTTATGATTCTCTAGTGTATTATGATTATTTAGATGCATATATTGTAGTGTTTTGTTATATATGTAAAATTTTATGCCATTTGTTGCACATTTGCAACATCATTTAATTTTGTTCAATAAATTCTTTTTTCCAAAAATCATTTATACTATTTTATATTATCTTTATGAAACATTTTTCACTTTTTTCAAGGCAACTCGAAAAATCTAAAGGACCTGTTTAAAGACACAAATCTGACCAAAATCTTAGACTCCATTAAAGAAGTCGGACTGTTCAAAAAAAATTAATCTCAAATGTTTTTTCCCCGAAATCAGTATAAAATAAATTGACCTATCTTGGGACTTCATTTGACAACATTAATTGGCATTAAATAACCTCTAGATGGCTGTTATGCCGTAAACCAAACATTGATGCTAATTTTATTCTTTATTTCTTTTTCCTCCTTTTTATCCCTTTTTATAAATCATGTTCTGTGAAAACAAAAACAACAATTTTCCTTTGCAAAACAATCAAACCTTGAATACATATGTGAAGATATAAAGAACTTAAAGCATAAAAACTTCTACCAAAATGACCGGATTTGGCATTAAATAACCCGAAAAAGATTGATATGCCGTAAAACAACCAACCAACTGTTTTCAAGCCAATATAAAAAATAAAGCATTTGAGGGTTAAACTGCTGCTGCTGCTGATGATGATGATTGTTAAATGACTTTTTGGAAGTAAATGATTGAATAGGAGTCAACTCAACGATGATTCTTTAGAGTGGTTGGTGTGAGTTGAGATGCTTGTTGGAGCTGGAGATAGCCATTTTGTAATAGCATCCGTATTCATCTGACAGTGCTTGCTTGAGATGAAGAGGAAGAAAAAGGTCACCAGAGTTCCATATAAAAGCGCACACATCTTCTCTACAATTGAATCAACTTTATTTAACAGTTTCGTCAAACAGAATACAAACCAGAAGGAGTTAGTAACACAAGAATAGGTTTGATTTGGTTGGCAGGCATAAGAAAAATTGAATTGTGTTCAGGTCTGTTGATCTTGTCTAGAGCTCGCCTCCTGTTTAAGCCATGATGAGAGACGAGCTCAGAATTTCACGTCTTGTCAGGTCAGCATCTCCTTAGAACTGTTTATATTTTAGCGCCAAACTAAAGCTGGGTGGAAATGAGTAAAGGTGGACATGTACAGAGTGTTCTATTGCCTGATGTATTTCTACGCAAGTTTGGGCATGTCTGTTTTAGCTAATCACTACACAAAATATTGTGTGAAAATACAAAAGAAAGTAGATCTCAATCATGTAACTGCTACATATGAAAATAATCTGGTTGTATTTTACTAACCAACCTTCAAGTACACTAAGCTGACCCCAACTGAACCCCATTTAATTTTATTCTCAACTAACAGAATTATACTCGCCCAATATTTAATACTACTTCACTAACAAACCAGGATTTCCTTGAAATGTAAAATTTAGTAACAAAACAAAAAATAGCTTTTTTTTTTATCAAAACAAACTATTTTTTAATGAACAATATTTTGAAGAACTATATGTCAGAAATTTGACAGTCTGACATAACCCGCAAGGTAAAATGAAGGAGAGGAAAGTATGATAGAACAAAGAAGTAAAAATGATCTTGTTTGAAATCGAAAGACAGAGTTTATTTTACATCAAAATTCCCCAAGAGAAAGCACATTTAAAGTTGCATATAATTCCCTATGCAGGCATTATGTAAAATAAGAAATGTGCCAATTAACAATAGAAATATTGAGTAAAAAAGTTATTTCTGAAAACAGTTTTGATCTAAAAGCACAGAAATGAACAAAAAACAAAAAACAAACAAACAAGTATATAGGAGCTTATCTTCGCATGGACTGGAAGACCAACTTCTATAATAATTTATAACAACAGAGTCGTTAAATGAAACGAAAACAAAGCCTTTCTATAAACAACAAACGATATGTATTTATTTATTTATTTTACCTACACGGTTGGGTGTAGGTTTCTGAAAGTTAAAATAGTGTCACCTTGAAGTAAGTAATAATAAAGTAAGAAATTTTGGCTGCCAAAAGTATTTTCGAGGAGTGTATCTTCCAGTAGAGAGTAGCCTTGCTTGGGGTCAAGTTGACCGGGGCGAGAGAGAAGACGTTTTTCTTCGTTGGTGCCTGGAAGCTCTCTGTAACTGCTGTGTAAATCACAAAGGGTCTGGATGCAGTCCTTCATAGGTTCGGCTGAAGTTAATATGCCTTGGAGGCTGATTGGTCATCCTGTGACATAACCACCTCACAGGGCTGCTCTCCACAAGAGGAAAATAATGTCAGTGTTTATGACTGCTACAAGTATACCCAACCAATGTTAGACAAGCAAAAATAGGAAAGGTAAAAATGGTGAATATTTACAAAAGTGACTTTGCCAACAAATTTGAAATAAAATAAAACCTTAGATAAAATATGGGTTAACTTATTGAGGAAGAAGGAAATGGGGATATATACGGGCGTGCATGCATATTAAAGTGGATAGAAATAATGAATAAAATAAACATTTGAGGAATAGAAGGGTCACCAGCTAGCAAGTGCTAACTTAGCATGAACATAGTTTTGTAAATGAAAAATCAAGTAAAACATGATTAAATAACAAAACATTTATATAACTATAAGCTTACATGAATATAAAAGTAAGTTTTAGTGAAGAAATTTTCATTTGGTAAAGTTTATACTTTATTACTGGTAGAAAAATATTCAGTGAATATCAGACACGAGGGCTAAGGATGTGTATGTCTATATATATTTGTTAGTGTGAATATGCGTGTGTGAGTAATAGACAGTCTATCTGAGTAAGTGGTAATGTGACACTGTGTGTATGTGAGCCTACCTTGTTCTGTTAGTGCGTGTGAGTGGGTGAAAGGTAGCGATTCGTTTCTGTTCGTCTGACCACTTGTTTGTAGATGTGCACGAGATATTCTTTTCTTCCCCCCCCCCCTCCCCTCCGGGGGCAAAGGCCTGGGGGGGGGGGGGGGGGGTACGTTCTTTGGTCTTTTCTCGATTTCTGCCCGATTTGATCTCTTTTTCCTGGTTATTTCCTCGTTCTTATAGGGGTTTCCAAGTTCGTGTTAGATTTTGGGCCCCAAACGATTTTCATTGGTTGAAAAATATTGAGTTAACACGTTCCTGTGAAAATTCTTTATTTGCTTTTTGAAGTGAAGAGAAGAGTGTATCCAAACGAACCAGAGACAAAAAGAGGGTGACGATTCAAGCCAGTCGCTCTTTGGTGTTCACTCTAATCGTATCTCTATCCATTCACCACAAACTATAAATTAAAAAAAAAAACCCATCAAAAACGGTCCCGTCTCAAAAAACATGAGAGAGTCAGTTCAAAGTCTTCAAAATTAATTATGAATGTCTCTCGTCAATGTTTGCAATCAATCAAAAAGAGGTCTCCATCTCAAACAAGGTGAGACAGAATGTCCAAATGTCAGTTTATTAAATAATGGTATTATCGGTTAGAAAGGCCATCTTGAAAAAAAAAACAACCCAAGATAGATTTCCAGAAGTGACTCCATCTTTGTAATCTGTCAAAAAAAGATCTTTCTGGGAAGAAGTCGAAATCACAAAATTAAATATTTTTGGGTTACATAACAAAGCCTTTATTTTGGCAGGACTGGAATAATTGTTACAAAAATGGTTGACGTCAAAGGTTCGAATAAATTCTATCTTGCCTGTAAGTTGGAGGAGGGTGAGAATGTGTCTCTTCCTCGCTGTGGTAAATCTCTAACTAACTTTTTGCGGGAACACCAGATAAGTAGTCCAACAGAAATTAATCCCTACGCAAAAGCGATTTCATTGGTCGATAGGCCAATCACTCAGCATAGGGTTATTTGTTTACATCACAAGAAAACAGTTTGTCACTAAATGTAACTGCTACATTACCCCCTTCTTAGACTTGTAGGCGATAAAAAAAACAAAAGATATGCTTTATTGATTGTAGCATTTAAAAAGAATAAATTTTAGCAAAAATGCAAGTTGAAACAGGACAAAAGCGAATATCCAATTCGTAAAAATGTCTGTGTTTTGCTGAAAAGAAAAGAGCAAAAAGAGCAAAAAGAGAAAAGGGTAACATTAAATTAAGTAGCAAAAATGATCCGTATCAATCTAGGGGGATTAACATTTGACCAGGTGATGATAATGGCGTTCCATAGACTAATTCTGCTCGGGAATATCCTAAATCCTCCTTGAGATAAGGAGAACAATTGGTATATATTCATTCCATCGTTGTGGATTTGGAGCAGCATGTAAAGCTGCTTTCAATTGGGGATGAAAGCATTCTATCATGCCATTGGAGACTGGATGATAGCTTGTAGTCCATATGTATTTGGTACCTAGGATTCTGGAAAGTTCTTGAAACAGATGAGATTCAAATTGTCTGCCACAATCAGTGGTAATAGTTGCAGGGACACCATAGTGCGAAATTCAGCTCACAATTATGGCTCGCACCACAGTTTTTAAGTTAACAGATAGGAGTAATGGGCCATGGTCCAACTAAATCAATATGGACATGGCTGAACCGTGCATTAGGAGTACTGAATGTTCCAAGAGGAGCTCGGATATGCTGTGATTTCTGGCAGGTTAAACAGGAACGGGTCCAAGCAGTGATGTCACGTATCATATTTGGCCAGAAGAATGTAGTCAAAACAAGCTGCACTGGCAGAAATTCCGAGTTTGCCAGACCATGCGAAAAAGAAAAGATAGCTTTATGACGAGTCTCAGGAACGAAAGGATGAGATGAATTCATTGAAGTCTCACAAAGGGTTTGTTCATCCGCCATAGGAACAGGTATGTACTGAAATTTGCAAGTCGCAAATTTTGGTGATGACAGGTGCAAAACATCCAAAAGTGGCTGGTCCATAGCACTCTGATGCAGGTCGATGTCCTCAATAGAAGAAATAGCACTGATGAGGAAATGAGATAATGTGTATGATGCAGTATTTTGGGAACTGGATATGTGCCGTATGTTGCTGAAAAATCGGGAAATGATGTCCAAATGTCGAGCTTCACAAAGTGACGAGTATGAGGGGACACGATGGTCCGTATAAATGGCAAATTAACGATCCTCCAGTGCATAGTAAAAATGTTTAATTGCTAAGTAAATTGCCAGAAGTTAACGTCTGAAAGTATTTTATCATGTCTCGACAGGCATCAGTTGACATGGAAAGTAAGACAGTGGTTGTAGTTGCTGCTGGTGATGTTGTAACACGACACCAACATGATGTTGTTGTAACATGGCACCAACATGATGCTGTTGTAATACGGCACCAACAGCAGAATTGGATGCGTCCACAACTAACGAAAATTTATCATCAGGCATCTTTGTAAGCTGTTGAAGAAAGATCTTTCTGGGAGGAAGTAGAAATCACAGAAGAAATGTTTTAGGGTTACATAATAGAGCCTTAGGACTGGAACAGAGTTAAATACAACGAAATAATGTTACGAAATAGGTCGACATCAAACATTCGACTAAGTTTCATCTTGTCAGTGAGTTAGAGGAGAATACATCTCTTCTTCTCAGTGATAATTCTGCCAAAAGTAAATCCATGGTCCACTTTCTACTCTCCGTATATTTTTGTTCATTTATCAAGAGATGAGTGTATTAAAGTAGAATTCACATCATCAGTCTGGAACCAATATCTTGCCGAGAACATTGATCTCTGAAGATGTGCAACCAAGCGAATACCTTCCACCAGACACCTGCCATACTCTGAACGCCTTCATTTCCTGGGCTTGGATTCATTAAAGCTCCGGCATCTAGCAACTGACTTGGTCAACACCCACAAAATTATTAACCATTTCGCCAACAACAACCAGAGCACCTTTTTGATATCCATGTAGCTAACACACGTAGCATTCTCTACAAAATCAGAAAACATCTCCCATGATGTTCAGAAACTTTTTTTCACTCTCAGAATTGCTGAAGCATTGAACAAACTACCTGCATCGGTTGTTGTCTGCCAAGACACTGCATCCTTTAAAACCCTCATGCTTCCCCAAATTTGGCAAAACTACACCTGATAACCCCCTCCATACACATGCACACATGCATACCATGACTCATACACTCTTCATTTCCCTGACAATTGTATATTATCCTATGTACTATACATGCACTTTTCTGAACCTTTGTTATAGTGCACCTGAGCATTCTACACAATGATTTCATAATAGATAGAGGATAGAGGGAGAAAAGAAAAGGGGGAGAGGGGGAGGAGTGGATAGAGAAACCTAGATAGAGCGATTTCTATCCACTCCCCCTCTCCCCTCACTCTCTTCCCCCTCTATCCTCTATCTATTCACATTATCATTATCATTTCTGCCCTTACATCATATCCTTCAGTCCTCAGCAAAACACTAAACTGCTTTGGACCCTTTAGCAAGGTGTTCAATCCACCCTACCATCCTGACATTCATCTTACCCAGCCCTTTCTACCTTTTTTTATTTTTTGTTTTGCTGTCTGCCCGACTTCCCAACCATATCGACTACTCAATATGACATTAAACTATATCCGGTGAAGAATTTTTAAACAAATAATATCATTATTAATTTTAACTATAGTGTGACCCCCATCTAAAAAAAAACGCCACCTATGTAATTGTTACTAAAATTCACAGTCTATGTCTGACTTGTCTGCCAAGTTTCAATCATGAATATCCAACAGTCTTTGTTTTACCGACGTTAAATGATAAGCACATCTGGATTTGCCGTGCAATATTGTCAATAACTCTGACACACTTCTTTCTTGACATTTCCCTGATTTGGGCTGTGATGGCCCTCTTCAGTTCAGGAATAGTTTGGGGATTGTTTTGATAGACATAATCTTTGAGGTTATGCCACAGATAAAAATCGTGGGGTGAGGGTTAAGGTCCGGTGAGTGTGAAGCCCATTCAGGATCACACTTTCACCAAAGTGCCCCCCTATCTTTGAACGGCAATAAAATAAAGACTGTTGGAGATTTATGACTGAAACTCGATGGACAAGTCAGGCATAGACTGAAGTTTATTTGTATCAAATATGGTTGGATTGCAGAAAGGATTGTGAATTTTATTAAAGATTGGATAGGTGGTATATTTTTTTGGGGGGGGGGCTCACCCTGTACTTGTTGGAATTGTTCCCTATTATGTTCTCTGTAAACCTTGATACTCGAATTACAACAGTTATAGACAGCAACTATGCTTTGAATAGGGTCACCATGACACGTGAGATTCCTTCACAAACTCTTAGCTTGCCTTATTATTCTCTCTCTTTCTCTTCTTTCTTTTGTTTCAAAAAGCCCAAAAGATATTAACTCATCAGCCCAAGTGTCCTGTGCAACTAACCTGCTAACAATTTCTCTATGTTAGGCGCCACCTGTTGAATACTCATTGAGTTTTGTAGAATTCAAATCGCAGTAATTATACACCGAAGAAGGAAGAAACTCACTAGTAACAGCTTGCGAGCCTACCAGACACAATTTTAATGTATAAACAGTTTTCTCCGTTCTTGTTGCCCTTGTCTTTTTTTTTTTTTTTTGACTAATTCAGTTTCGGCACAAGGCCAGTTTTATTGGATCACTACATAAAAATCAAAATCATTTGTCAACAGATTCCTCCGTTTTATTTACCTGTGTATAAAAATACTAGAAGTATATTTTTCTCTTTCCTCTTTTTTTGTTGTTCTTTTATTCTATACTAGCATGGTTACCCGGCGTTGCTCCGGGGGGGGGGGGGCATGGACAACAAAAAAGAAGAGTTAAAAAATGTGTGTAAAATCTTTCTTTTAAAACTTCTCTCTCACTCTCTCCCTTTCTCTCTCTCACTCTCTATCTTTCTGTATTCCACCTCTCTAGCTTTCTCTCTCCCCTCCCACTCTCCCTCACTCTCTTCTCCCTCTATTCTCTCACCCTTTCCTGCCCCCCTCTCCTCTCCTTCCTCTTACTTTTTTGCTGATGTTCTGGAAGCCTGATGCTTCGACCAGAAGAAAGATCTGACCGGGAACGGCGTCAGAGTTGTGAAGGCCATGCAAAGATGGCCGGCCAGTCAGACCATCTGAATTTCGTTAATCCTCTGCCACCATCAGCTCTGTTTTTTTTTTGTTGTTTTTTTTTTACTTTTATACAACCCAAACAAGACATATTGCCACTTAAGCGTAAGAGGTTATTGTGATAGGAGTCAGATTTGGGGGGAGGAAACCTTGGTGGGGTGCTTGCCAGCAAGATGTTTGTTCACATTGCATTTAAATTTCTGCATGTTTGTACGGTCGGGGTAACAAACAGCAGGGTGAGAATTCTAAAAGCAAGTGGTCCGAGGAAAAAAGCTATCAGAGTAGAAAATCTTCCGGCATTTAGGGATCTCTACAGTGAAGAGGTAGGATTTTGCTGCGAATAAAGTAGGTCAGGGGTATTTATGTTGGATGAAGGGGGTAGATAACCGCGACCAGTGCCATCACAGTATTATGAAAGGCGTCTTTTTCCATTCCGTTGTAGCCTGCCACTAGTGGCAGCGGTGATCTTCGGTGTCAGTATTTTAAACTGGCTGCCAACAGGTTGCTGTCGTTGTTGCTGCAGATGTGACAGCATGTGAAAATGGGCCAACCGATTATACATGCACGATCGGCAGGATTGGGAACAACGGGTGGAATTGGCAGAACCTGATTATTTAAGAGGACGGCTTAATGGGTATTGATTGACATTTGACTTAAAAACGACCATGTTGTAGTCAGCTGGGAAGCAGCCCCGTGGTACTGTGTTCCACAGATAGGAAGATTTTGGAAAGAAACTCTGTTAATAGAAGTTCCATTTTGGTTTGAGGTGCACAGAGGAAGAAAGGAAAGTTCTTTGCAGTGGTTGCAGCTGGAAAGTATGCACGCAGCAAGCAATCATAAATATTTGGAAATTCATCATTGGTCATTATCATAATCATCATCGTCGTCGTCATCGTCGTTGTCGTCGTCGCCATCATCATCATCATCATCATCATCATCATCATCATCAGTTTAACGTCCGTTTTACATGCTGGCATGTGTTAAACAGCTTTAAGAGATTGACTTCCAAAGTAACCTATCTCAGGCCAGGTCTTTATTTATCCCTCTTTTCCTCAGGTCCATTTTATCACTTCCTATCATGTTTTCCTTGGCCTTCCCCTGTGAACTGAACCTGCTACCTCAACTGTTCTACATCTACTAACCCAAGAACTCTTATCCATTCTTTCAACATGGCCATGCCATCGAAGTATACTCTTCTGCACACATCTCCCTATACTGTCTAGATTTAACATTCCTATTTTTGTAAATAAAGTTCCAAAGATTTTAGGCTTGTGCTTGTCTCCATGCACTCCAAATGATGTCACAAAAGGGTGATGTCATCCATTAAAACAGATGTGCTTGCCCCCCCCCCCCCGTGCTCACTGAATGATGTTACAAAACGATGACATCACTCATCAAATCAGAGAGAGAGAGAGAGAGAGAGAGAGAGAGAGAGAGAGAGAGAGAGAGAGAGAGAGAGAATTATATATGTTTTATTTACCAAACATCTGAAGATTTAGAGGATTAACAAGTTTGTATGTGAAAGCGAGTTCCGAAATATTTTGGTTGAAATATTTTCAGCACATGTTAAGCTCCTGCTGATATGTGAGTATGAACAGTTCCGTGCATGTACGTGTGTATGTCTCTCTCACGAGTAGTTTTAAGTAGTGCTTATTTGATGTGGAGAGTGTGTATGTTGTTCAAACTGCTCTGCATTATGTTTTGTTGCGGAGCCGATTTTGTCGCAAAATGTGCAACTCCTTATTGTTTTAATATCTTTTTAATGTTCGCACAAGTGAGGGTGAGATCATTTATGACGTTTTATATAGACGACTTGTGACTTTTTACTAAACGAACTGTCTAGATTATTTTAAAATTAGACTCTTATAGTTACAGATGAACCAAATAACCAATACTTTTTCTCTATCTCTCTTGTACACTAGCCTAGTCTTAAAATACAAAACTTGCAGTAACAATAGGTGTATAGGTGTAGAAGATCAAATATACACAGGCATGATAGAAGTAAATAGAAAAAGACATCAGCATGACCTGTTCAGGTCTTCGCAGGCCACATTGCAACTCTGAAACTCGTTGACCATGTTTCGAGTTATCATGTAGGTGTCTAGGCAGAAGGATTAGGGCTTTTCAGATTCACATACAATGCGTGTTATTCCCAAATGGTCACCCATCTGGTACTGGCCAGGCTCAATGTCGCTTAACTTCGGTGATTTAACAAGAACCGGTGTCAACGTGGTTATGTCGTAAATAGACACCCTACAAAATATAATTAGTACATATTTAAAGTTTGAAACTTCAATATTTGATACTAATTGGCATTTTCATGTTTCAGATATGAAGATATCTATCATTTATCACCATTTGAGGATATAGCAGTCATAAACATAACATTTATTTCTCCTCACAGAGAGCAGTCTCTGTTAGGTGATTTGGTCACACATTGACCAATCAGCTTCCAGGGCGTATTAATTTCAACCCCCTTTGAAAGACTACTTCAACACCTGTGGGATACACTCAGTAGTCACCAGAGAGTTTCCTGGAAGCAACAAAGAAAGACAACCCCGAGCACCGGCTGTCTTCGCCTGAAAATAAACTGCGTCAACTTTCGACAGACAAAAAACGTTCTTACTTTCTTGCTTAATTCCTTTCTTAACTGAGACACTGTCCTAACTTTTGCTAACCTACACTCAACGGTGTCGGTAACATAAATACTTATCGCTCATAAAAAGATTTTGCTTTCCCTTCATGTGACAACCGTTTTAGTTGTTACAGAATATTATAAGAGTTGCTCTTAACAATCCATGCTCAGATTAGATCGTATAAGCATGCCATGAACCAAAGAAGCATCGGAATTGTACAAGTTTCAGAGGGCCGTATTGTGGATCAATCTGAATGTGGATTCAGTCAACATCAATCACCTCGGGATTCCACTTTCCACTGTCAATTGATTGATTATCCAATTCTTCAAAGAAGGAAAAGAAGAAATATAACCTCTTCCAGGCTAACCAGGAGCATCTGACAGGAGTAGTGTTGGGACGATTAATCAGAATCGGGAATCGGGACTTTTTGGAGTATCAGAATCGGTATCAGAAAAATTTTCGTATAATTTTCGATTCCAAAAACGATTCTTTTAGGGTTTTTTTTTCAAACTTAATTTGAGACATTGTCGATCTCGGTTTGAGCTTAAAACTTTCTTTTGCTTTTAATAAATGGAATCATGTGTCAAGTCGCTTGTTGGGATATATTAGTGACCTCGGGTTGGCAGTCTTTGGAGAAATGGAATTATGTGTCAGGTGTCTTTGAGTGGATTTGGGAAAACAAAAGAGATCATATGTCCCCCCCCCCCCTCGTGACCGTGTCGTGCCCCAGAAGGAAATCACTTGAAACAGAAAATGGATAATGAAGAAGTTAACTCTATGCCGGCCACTTCAAATTAAATGTCATTAACAAAATGCCTGATCAGCTGGTGGACGAAGTCTCAACTTAGAGCATTAACCACTTGAACTCAAAGAGACCATTCTCACAGTAAGTCGATAGTTAGGAATTTATTAAACTGGGAATGAAATTAATTACGAGTCGTGTTAACTACTTGACAGAACAGAGCGGCCATAAGCACTTGGGCTCAGATGGGCAAAATGGAATGAGATACTATGACTAATTGGCTTTGACAAACCTGATGGTTGACTGAAGGAGGAAGTAGATAGTAAAAGCACTTTAATTTAATTCTGTTTGACCGAAAGAAGAAGTTGATGATGAGAACAATCTAAGTAAATTCTGTTTGACCAAGATCAAAGGGAATTTGTCAAAGATCATGTCATTATTGATGAACAGAAAAAAAGGCTGGATCAGACTAAAGTTGGAGGTCAGGCCCATATAAGGAGGCCCTTCAAAAGTCAGAGTCGGAGAGATCGTCTGAAAGTGAAGTCAAACAAAAGTCCAGACCGGCTGCTGCGGAGTGTCTCCAACTTGTCTCATGAGCCCAGACTTCACGCTTACTTCCCAAGCCACACTATCGACAAGAACTTTTACCAATACCCGAACCAGTGTCACACATGAACAACAGTGGGAAGGGTTTGAACTGTATTATTCTCTGATTTCTATTATATATATAAATTGTTTTTCTTACTCTTTTTTGTTTTAATAACATCTGTGACGCTGTCACCTTGAACAGTCCAAGCATGTGGTCAGACCTTACCTGAGATCAATAACACAACGTAAGAGGATAAGTGATTGATTGCAGACTATGCTGGACCATTCGTGGACCTCAATGCCGAGACGCTCCCAGGACGAACAGACCGCAACGTCATAAATTTTCCATTGCTGGTACTAATGACAAAATGATAAATATTTATCGTTTTTAAACTACCTGTAAAACTAAAATCTATAGATCATTATAACATCAAAATCCGATGTAAATTTATTTTACTTGTGTAAAAAAAATGAAACTTTGTATAAATTTGCAGGTAACATTTAAAAGGATGTAATTGATTTACAAGGTTCCGAAAAATATTTAAAAATTAAATAAAACATTTTTGTCAAGAAAAATACTAACATCATTGATAATTAAATTAAAAGTAAAATATAAAAAAATGTTTTTTAATTTGTTTACAATTCATTTATTCTATGCTGTTAGGCATTTGTCTGGTTTTTTTTATTATATGGTGAGTTTTTGTCCGGTGGGCTTTTCCACGGTTCATCAACATTGAAAAACGTAGCCAAAAAGTGTGAAATTTTTTAAACATTTTGAAAGGCTTATGTGGAGTTGAATTAGGTATAAATGAATTTAAAGATTTTCACGGCTCTGTGCGAGAACACACTTTGACATCAGTTCTTTGATTTTTAGTTTCCATGTTTGAACTGGTTGTAAAACAAAAATTCTAATGATATAAAAGGAAATAGAAGGCAATCAAGTCTAAGATTAATAATAAAAACGATTCTTAGTTATTAATATTATCAAAACCGTTTGGCAGTTCAGTTGTTACATTTCTTTTCCACTGACAAGAACAAAGTACACTCCAGACTACGTGAAAGACAGTGAAAATTTGTTAATATAAAAATGTAAATTCCTATATATATTTTAAAAAACTATTTTAAATAAATTTAAATGTGTTTTGTGAATTAAAAATGAATTACTAACATGTTTTTATTAATTTTTCTTTCATATTAAAACTTATATTTTAATGCAATGTGAAAGTTTCCGGGACATTCTAGCGTTTTGGGGCAATCAACAAAAATGAGCTTTTGCTATGGGAAATAAATTCTGTGCATTTTTTTTCGGGGGGGGGGGGGGATATTTTTTAAAAGAAATTACCTGTGATTTTATGACCTTAACAATCGGTACTGGTAAGTGATGAAAAACATTTAATGAACATCCTGAAAAATATAGAATGGCCCGAAAATGAGGATATTTTTACCTTAAATTCATATACGAAATTGATCCCCCACTCTAAATTCTAATATGGTTTTTTTATTGTTGTGTTTTTTCACCTAACAAATAGAACCTCATTTTTAAAGGGGTGATTTAGTTGAGGGTGTTATTAATTACTTGTTATCCTATTTACTTGTCTCCTTACGAGGTCAGAGTTAGACATAAGGTCGGTTTTTAATGTGGGGAATCCAGCTCTCCAAACTCTGGATTGGGATAAAAAAAATAAAAATTGTTTCAGTCTAGAAGGATTTGTCTTTCACTGACTGAGGACAGAAAATATAAAGTGTAGTATCAGAACAGATACTACACTTTGAATTATCTATTTGCTAAACAAATATAACATATATTTTAACAAATTAGGCACAAGAATGTTGTTTTCGTTAAAATTTTGGGATCAAGACTAGAATAAG
Source organism: Sepiola atlantica (assembly GCA_963556195.1). NCBI lineage: Eukaryota > Metazoa > Mollusca > Cephalopoda > Sepiida > Sepiolidae > Sepiola > Sepiola atlantica. The sequence continues at coordinate 118,242,455 of OY744520.1, forward strand.
GATCCCAGATCATTAACACAAGACGTGGGACATGTTTTGGAAGTCACCGGTTGAAGTGTAGTATGGAAAATCCTTCTAAACTGAAGTAAGATCCAGAATGCCCCTTTTTGGGAAGCTTGATTTTTCCCTACAAAACGAAAGATTACTTAAGTACGATGATAAATATTTCATACCCCCCCCCCCCCATTTCTGCCCTCGTGTGGAGGCAAGTAAATAGTGACACAAAAACATGTTTTAAAAGAAAACATGTTTATATTTTATTTGTTTTATTTATGGACTCTCTGCCTTAAAATAAATATTAACATGTTAAAAGAAAAAAAAATTCCGAAATATACTGCATTTATTAAAATAAATAAAAGATTTATTTACAAGTGTTTTGTAAATAGAGACCACGTGTATTGCGAGGTCAACCGGTGACTTCCAAAACATGTCCCGCGTCTTGCGTTAATGATCTGGGGTCCTTATTCTAGTCTTGGTCCAAATTTTGTGTACAAAGGAAATCCTCACAGAAACAGAAATGAAAGGACAGATTTTGTTATTTAATTGAGAACAGAACATGTTTCCTCTTGTAAATAAAATTTGTATTTTTTTTTCTAAATTTCTCTGTAAATTTTTTCTCTATAATTTAGATATCATTCTTTGTTAAATAATACATAAAATATAGTTAAGTTTGTAAAACAAAACCGTAAACAAAATCAAACACGTTTTTCGTAATGTTAACAAAAATATTTTTTTATTTCTTTTCAAACCATTTTTTTTTTATTCAAGCATTATAATCTTGCTTCTCCTCCATCTAAAAATAGTTAACAAAATTCATTTATGAAGAAATCTTGGCTTCTTTAAAATGAAAATAAACATTCATTAATTAATAATTAATTAATGAAGCTTTTTTTTCAATCCAGAAAAAATATTTTCCTTAAGATGGTCGAAAATTATCAATAAATTGTTTGCCAATAATAAACTTATTCAGTGTCAGATATCCAATTAATGTCCTAAAAGTGCATACATAAATATCTGGCTAAAAAATTTATCTACAAATTTACCAATATGTATTCTTGTTTTATAACTTATCGGTGAGATACAAAAAAATGAACATATTCGTTTTTTATAGATTTTGTTCCAGTGCACTATTATACTAAAAAAAACTGATGTAAACGAATTGTTAGTTGATATTTTTAACATAACTTTGGTAGATTTCATTTTAACCTCATGAATAAGCGTTCTTTTTAGGAAAAAGTTTATGATAAGAAAAACTCCAAATATCAGAAAATTTCTATATAAACGACCTTAAATCAACGCCATTTAATTAACTCTTTTGATAGGGGGTCTATAGTTGTTCAGATGATTACTTTCTCTGCTGTGGCTGTGTTCTTTCAGGCGTTTTCATTATTAGAATCGGTATTGGTAATTGTATCGGAATCGGTGTAAACATGGCCTAGGCAGCATGTTTAGTGTGACATGCGAATGGCAGACTTGCTACAGATGAGAGATATTCGGCACAAAAGAAATTGAAAATATCTCTGATTGTGAATTTGACCATCTAGAAATGTTTTTTTCGTTTGAAATAAAATAAGTGCCTTATTTAACGGGAGATTCCTACTGATACCAACCTACGTGAGAAAAGTAATGTTCTTACATTGTCCTTTTCAGTGGACACTGTCTAGCCATTATCTCCGAGTAGTCAGTCTCTGGGTGATCGAATGGGAATGAATGAGATCAAGACCAGATGTTTAGGATTTCCGGTCGAAGGTGCATATATTTCAGGAAATGGGAAGAGGAAGTCAGTTTTAGTCGGCCCTCTCGAGCGTGAGGCAGTCAGCTGGTTTTCGGTGGCCCTCAGTGACAGATGGTCTGTTTGTGTCAGGTTGGACTTATATTTTGATTTGGTCGGGCAGAAGTCTTTCAGCTGCAAGTCTGTTGTTAAAAAACGAGCATTATTGTAACCTCCCCAAAAAATAAAACATTGTTACTTGTTTAAACAGGAATTGCGGTTTCATTTGAAGGGATACTTCTTCTGTTGCAGCACTGACTGAGACCACGCGACTAACACTGCAACCGGCGCCAGAAGTGAGCAACAACTTTGGACTGGCAATATGAGCTAACAATCACGGCCTGTGCAGTAGAATACACACATGCATGTTCATATCGGAATTAGGAATTTAGAACAAAATTGGTAATTGTATCGGAATCAGGAAAAATATTGGAATTGTCCCATCACTAGACAGGAGTCTTCATTATTAATGATAATAAGTGTGTCTATTTACTTCCGTCATGTTAATATGTAACAAACCGACTCCCATTCCACTCATTATGTACCCCACTCCTTCAGCTTTCGTGACGTCACAGTTCGGCCGTTCCTGGGTTCGGTGGTCACCCGGTACTGCTCGGGAAAAGTTGCCGCTCTGATGAAGGTCGCAGATGCCAAAACGCCTGGTCCAGCGATCACTCACTCCCACGTTGTGTTTGTTTAGATCAGTGAGCGATCAGCCGTGTTGGATCCGCAACTTGGTATTGCTGTGAAGTGAAGGGTCATTTCATGCAGAACAGTTGAATAAAAGGAATTAAGTCTGTAACGACGTGGTTTGTTGTGGTTTTCTTAGAAGAAGAATTATTTTTAAAAATAAAGAAAAATAATTTACATTTGTTTGTTTACAAAGCAAGGCAGCTTGGTAATATTAAAGTTCAACTCTGCGTATTTTAGTTGGACCAATGGGCTCTAGTAATTCTGGGCGACTTGATTGTCAGCAAAAATCTGTTCTAAGTTCTGTCGAGAAAAGAATACAAACGGACTGATGTAATGTTTTCGTGGGGGGGGGGACAGAAGCGAGCCCTTTCGTCTGGTTCTCTCGCTCACTGACTCACTGACTGACTAAAACTATTCTGTCTTCTCTTTTTATTGGGACCCACTGATCGAATTTTCCTTTGTCTCTGAAATACAATTATGGCCTTATCTTACACAAAGAAGTAATTTATTTCTCTTCAGGGGGGTGTCTATAAAAGCAACCCTATCCTAGCAGCTGATCCAATTCATAAAAGCACTTCCATCTGACAGCTGATGGATTTCTCCTTTGTCTTTGAAAAACAAATTCGGGTCCGGCCTTATCTACTTCAGAGAGTAATTTATTTCTCCCTCTGGGGGTTCATAAAAGCACTGCCGGCTAGCAACTGACTAATTACTCCTTTGTCTCTGACAACCAAATTAAGGCCGTCATCAGGCTTCATTTACATTTGAGAAGTGTCAATAAAAAAAAAGTATATATCTTAATTACTTATGCCACTTGAGAAGTAATTCTATTTCTCCCTCTAGGGCCTGGTAAAGGCGACCTGAGATTTTATTACCAAGCTGTCCACATATCGTCAGAGTGATTCTAAGGTTTTCCCTCTCTCCATTCATACTAGCGCTGTACCTTAGGCTCCAACGTCCATGGAGCTATTCGATACTGTACAATTATTTTAAATCCTCTAATAATATTCTTCATCATTCAATTGACAATTCATACTTCTCGTTAACTTGTAGCAGTCATTAACATTGACATTTCTTTCCTCTTGCGGAAAGCAGCCCTAGTGGGGTTGTTTAGTCACACGAGGATCAATCAGACTCATGGGCATATTAATTTCGACTGGACTTTTTAAGGACTTCACCTGGAGACCCTTAGGCATTTGCAAGGCAGGCAAAGAGTTTCCAGGCATCCAAGAAGAAAGACATTGACACTCTCTCTCTCTCTCTCTCTCTTGCCCCTGTTACCTAGACACCAAACAAGGCTTGAAGATATACTGCTCCAAGAAAATACTTTCGGCAGCCGACCTTAATTATTACTATTCCTTTCTTCACCATCTAAACTTCTGGCAACCTACACCCAACGGTGTAGGCCACTTAACCTTTAAATGCTTTTTGTTTCAAATATGACACATTCCAATAAAATGCCTATTTAATATAATATTCAACGAAAATGTGTCAAGCTGCAACTTGTTTCACATCTGCAATGAGCCTGTTGGCAATTATGAGTAGGTATTAGTATGATGTTGCATCAGCACACCGGCTAAGTAGGTTATCAGTATCTTCGATGTCACGAACGAGTGTCTTGGTGTGTCATCTGTCTAATTCAAGAACCTACACTTTTAAATTTGGTCATTATAATGGTAAGTAAAAATATTTTCTGATTCTCTAGTGTAATTGTAGCAGCAAGCTACAAACCGGCACACAGCTACCATATTGTTTGAATATCAATGACTTCTTAGCTGCCCGCCGATTGGTTCAAGCAATCTATTTCAAATTTATTTTCAATTAAAAGAAAGAGAGAGAGAGTGGCGTTGTGCTCAAGTGTTTATATAGTTATGCTAGCCATCTGAGATTCGTCTAAGAGAAAGCCACTGATTGGTCAAGCCAAGGAGGAAGTATATTGCTTGAACCAATCAGTGGGCAGCTAAGCAGTCATTGATATTCAAACAATATGGCGGCTGTGCACCGGCTTGTAGCTTGCTGCTACATATTATGATTATTTAGATGCATATACTGTAGTGTTTTGTTATATATGCAAAATTTTATGCCATTTGTTGCACATTTGCAACATCATTTCTTTTTGTTCAATAAATATATATTTTTCACCAAAAAATCATTTATACTACTTTATATTACCTCTATGAAACGTTTTTCACTTGATAAAATTTTTCCAAACCAATATAAAAAATAAAGCATTTAAGGGTTAAATAAATATATAATTTGTTATTTATAGAAGGACCTTGTTTTCCTTTCTTTAGTGATTCTTTTGTCGCAGATTACTATAGAAGATATTCTAACAGATTATATTAAGATTAGCTCCTATAAATCCTTATACTCGAGTGGCCTTTGACCTTGACAAGTGGTGATTAATTAGTAAACAAAAGAAAAATAAATGTCTATAAATTCGTTAGATTAAAAACAAAAACAATAATAGGTAAATTTCAAGAAGCCAAGATTATTGGCTGAGAATGTCCACTAACATTTTTTTTTTTTAATAATAATAATAATAATAATAATAATAATAATAATAATAATAATAATAATAATAATAATAATAATAACAACAAGTAACAATAATAATACTAATATGCTAAGGCAATTTCATGTTCGTACGTACGTTATCACCCATCATCTTTTTTAAAAAGATGGCACCGCCCGGCCATCGATTATTCTTACGGTAAGAAGGAAGAGTATTTATTTTGAAACGATTTAAATTGTAACAATAAATAAATAAAATAAAGCATTTAATACTTTCGTTTTATTTATTTAAAAGAAAATATTTAGCTGACAATTATTTTTTATATAAAGAATATTTAACTGGCAATGGCAATTATTTTTACGGGAGAAGAAAAATAATTTTTGCTTAATATTATTAAACCTTACATACATTTATTATTTCATGGGTAATATCATTAACAGTGAATTATGAAGAAAGCAAGTGCTGAATTTCCACGGGGTCCCGCTAGTAGTAGTAGTAGTAGTAGTAGTAAAATAAAAGAACAATGTAATGGCATCAGCCTCGGCTGATACCACGCAAAATAGTTGAGAAGAGTCAAAGAGGATGGAAAGAAAGAAAGAAAGAAGAAAGAAGAGAGAGAGCACTTAGTTTAGCTTAGTTGATTTGTTTTACGGCATATCAACCCTTTTCGGGTTATTTAATGTCGAATCAGGTCATTTTAGTAAAAGTTTTTATGCTTCAAGTTCTTTATATCTTCGAATATTTATTCCTTGTGTTTGGTTGTTTTGTAGAGGAAAAATGTTTTTGTTTTTAGCTTTGCAGAACATGATTGAGTTTTGAAAAGGGAAAGGAAAAAAACAATAACATCAATGTTTGGTGCATTTTAAGTCAGGAAGCCGGTATCTTTAGACAGCCTGATCTGGTAGCGCCAGGAAGGGAGAACACTAACCAGACCTCCACTAGAAGAGTGCGGAGAGTACTGGGATGTAAAGGAGACTTATTGCCACCCCAATCTGAGAGAAGACTAATGGTCGTTGCTAGTGAGAAATCAGTAGTAAGTGGCTGCTGTAATAATGCAAAATTATTTGCAATGGTCATCGAAAGAGGTGAAGAGTACTGGAAATTTGGGGAGACTTGTTGTCACTCAGACCTCAGGGAACACCACCGGTTATCATCAGTGAGCAATCACTGATGATGACCTGTGTGAGAACTTCTAGTGAGTAGATAATAATAATAATAATAATAATAATAATAATAATAATAATAATAATAATAATAATAATAATAATTTTTAAAAAAAAAGTAAAAAATAAATAAAAAATAAAAGAATGGTACCAGCCTAGGCTGACACCACACAAAATATTTGCATAGGATCAAGGAGGATGAGAAGACCGAGGAGGGACAGCACAAACCAGACCTCCACTGGAAGTACAGAGACTGCTGAGACCTTGGGGAGGCTTATTGCCACCCAAATCCCAAAGACCAATGGTCCTTACCAGAGAGAAATCAATGGTAAACGGCTGTTGTGATACTCAAGTTTATTTGCGGTGGCTATTGAAAAGAGGTGGAGAATACTGGAAATCTGGGGAAACTTGTTGTCACTCAGACTCCAGGGAATACCACCGGTTGTTGGTGAGCAATCACTGATGACCTGTGTGAGAACTCCTAGTGAGTACATAATAATAATTCATGAAAGGTCACAATAGCAACGTTTTTAAGAAGTGAGCAAATACAAGTTGTAAACAAATGACGTTTCTGAATATTTGCCAAATATTTATAACCAGCAAAGAGCTGACAAGAAATGGTTTTATATTGCCAAAAGATTCTTTTCCCACAGTTCTTAATGTTAACTTACATTCAGAACCAGAAATTAATGTATGTTATGGAATTTTTGAGATGAGGATTGACAATTTGTATTAGTTGTATTATTTGGACTACTGTTCTTATCTTATGTGACAGAGTAAAAATCATAGACAAAGAAAAACGGTGGCAAGTAAGACGTCTCAAAGAAACCTTGGCAACAATGGCCTCCTAAACAGACTTAATACAAAGTTTAATACAATATGAGAAACAATAATTATAAATAGTAGATTAGAACACCATTAATATATATATATATATATATATATATATATATATATATATATATATATATATATATATATATATATATATATATATATATATAAATTAAAGTAAAAATTATTGACTTAAGTAGAGTATAAATGAACAATAGAATAATCCTCTTATGAATATAATAGAGGTTAAGTCAAACTTTCTGGCATTCTATACTCAAAATACTGCAGGTAATCAAATCAGCTCAATGATTGAACCTTTAGATCAAACAGAGCTATTGTAGAATAAGTTGAGACAAATAAATTTACATTATTTATAGGAGGCTCTGAAGAAGTGACATATTGGAATTTTCAAAAAATAATACACTATAAAAAATTCTAAATCGTCTAAGAAACGATCGTACGCCAAATATCTGTTGCTTTTGAATTCTTGGAACTGATATAAATAAATTTATTTGTTTCAACTTACTTTCTCTCTCTCTCTCTCTCTCTCTCTCTCTCTATCTATATATATATATATATATATATATATATATATATATATATATTATTTAGCTTTCTGAATTAAGCTATCCGTTGTTGGTGGTATAATGAAATCGGTGGTACAATAAGAGTGGATTGTATTGTATTTTCCCCTATAAACTAATGATACGGCTTATTGAGTTTTGGGTGTTAACCTTTCCATTCTAATTCATTAGCTCTCTAGCTTCAAACTCTAATATTTTTCTTTGCCTATTTAAATAATACATTGTTTTACTTACAAATATTGTGGTTTGTTTTGGTGTATGATGTGTCTCCTTTCAACCATTTTGAAGTCTAAGTGCCGATATTTTAGTGCTTTGACACCGTTTTTTAAAAACGATGTCTATTTTATTTAAAACTATTTTTACCGCCAGTCTACGAAGAATTTACCTAAGAACATATTCACTACATTTGTGGACACTATGGAGATTATAAGGTGATATCTTTCTTTCTCTGAGGATTTTAAATGATTCCCCTCTGTGTAGATCTAATAACTTCATGCCCCCTTCCCCTTCTACCATGTTAAATGGGACTCTACTTTTAAACATTGATATTACCGAACTCATACCTTTGATATTCAAATTTGGCATTTGCTTACTTATATACTGGATTTTCCCGCTACTGAGAGATCCACTTCGCCTTTATCAAACTATATATAACATCTGTACTTGTCCGTATTAATTTGTCTTACTTTTTTTCATTTGTGTGTATATATATGCATGTATGTATATTATATATATATATATATATATATATATATATATATATATATATATATATATATATATATATATACTAGCAAAAACTACCCGCCCTCTGGGCGGCAATTACTGATGCTGTAGTCTTCTTTACAGAAACCAAAGAAGTAATTTTCATTTGACATTTTGGTAATTTAGAGAAAATTTTGAAAAATGATGATTGTCATAGTGTTATTTGATATATTCCAATATGGGGGAAATATACTGTGCATGAACATCGTCAAATTTTGTTTTTGAGGAAAAAACAACAAAAAAGGTCAATTGACGATAAATTTTATTTTGTTTCAGCATAAAAATTAAAATGAATTCCCCATTAAAACTGGTTATATAATGAATAAACATAAGGGTGGAAAGTCGATTGGTCAAATACTCCTCTTTTATATTACTGAGTAATTCGAAATGGGTACTTTGTACTTTTCACCTTTATTATAAAAGAAAGAAAAATATGTAAAGAATATTAAAGAAAAATACTTTTTTTTGTAATTTAAAAAGATTAGAGGAGATTTATTTCTTTTCTATGGCAAATCATCATCATCATCATCATCATCATCATCATCATCATCATCATCATCATCATCATCATCATCATCATCACTACCAACATGTTAACTCCTTGGCCTTTTGGCTAGGAGCAAAATGTAGTATCTGTATTGAATCTGCACTTAATTTTTATGTTCTCTGTCAGTGAAAAAGAAATCCTTCTAGACCGAGGCAATTGAAATTTCTGTTCCAATTCAGAGTGCCCATTTTGAAGGAGCTGGATTCTCCCCACGTTAAATAATGACATTGGGCCTAATTTTGCTCTCGTGGGAGGAAGTAAATAGGAACAGGAACAGCAACAACAACAACCACAACAAATTTATTAAAAAAATAATAAACGCATGCATTTAATTATTAACAGATTAGAAAATATTAATTCATAAGAAACTTAAAAATAAATAAATATGCAAATGAGAGGCTGACAGGATGATATCATGATGAACGGACTACATACACTGCCCCCCCCTCCAGAAGGGGGTTATGCCTGGGAGGATGATATCATGACAACAGAATAGATAGCACACTAACTCCCCCCACACACAAAACTGGTAATTCTGAGGAAATGGTATCGTGAGAAACGAATGTATACTGTACGGCCTTCCCCCCGAAGAGGAGGTAATGCCTGGGAGAAATGTATCATGACGAATGAAAATATACTACAGAGAATTAAATAAACATAAACCGTTTTAATGTCAATATAGTTAGAATAGGTGGAAAAAACTTTTGCATTTATTTATTTAGATAACATTAAAAATTTCATTGTCTACGTGAAACGCCTAAATAAAAATTGGCTGGAAAAATATATTCACCATCTTTATAAACAAAGATGAATATGCTGGCTAAGAAAGAACGATACATTTCATAATTTTCTAGTTTAAAAAGACATGTTTATTATAAACTTGAGTTATCGTTCTTCCTTAGCTAGTATTATGGTGAACAAACATATACTACACTGACCCTCCCCTCCCCCCAACAGACGATAAAATCATGATGAATGAACACGACTTCCCTCCACCCAAAAAGGAGGAAGTTATTCTTGCATGGACGGTCTTATTAGAACAGAACCGATACTACACTACTCCCCCCCCGCTTCTTAAAAGATATTCTGACTAAATCGAGCCTTGGAGATTTTTCATTCTGGGAGAATTCTCCCTACACACCATAAAAACGGAGGAGGTAATTCCTGGGAGGACAGTCTTATGACAACAGAACCGATACTACAATACACCGCCTATTAAAAAAATATTCCAATTTAATCAATTTTTATTTGTTTTGTTTTTTAATTTAAAAATGCCTAGATTTTTCATGATTCCGTGGCCTTTTGACTAAGATCAAAGTGTAGTATCTGTTCGACATCTCAGCGATATTCGACACTTTACTAAAGTCGGAAGTAAATTATCTCCCTTGAAAATGAAATTTAAATAAGTTTTAAATGCTATCATTTTTTTAATAAAATCTCTTTATCTTATTTTATTTATAATTATAATAATAGTACTATCGAAAAAAAAAACGATTGCATATGTAGAAGACCATTTGACAATGCAAAGTAGAAAAGTATATTACAGAATATTAATTTATTAAAAACTTAAAAATAAATAAATATGCAAATGAGCAAAATCGAGATTTGTTTGAGTGATTAGGAGATGCCTATATATAGGGTATTTCAATATATTGTGATATCATTAGAATTAAATAATCCAAGCTTTTTTCAGGGCTCTTTTTAGAGTGTCCACAAAGCGTTCCGCCTAGCCGTTTGACCTAGGATGATATGGGGGAGTCGTAATGTGTCTTATCTGAAAGATCCTACAGAACTCTTTGAAGTCGGAGGACGTAAACTGCATTCCATTGTCATTGACCAAACAATCGACCACTCCAAAATGGGCAAACAATTCGTGCAGAAAGTTGATTGTTACCTCCGTGGTGGGTTTTTTACATCGTAACATTTCGGGCCACTTGGAAAAACTATCGACTACAATTAGATAGTAAAATCCATCCAATGGGCCCGCAAAATCCATGTGTATCCTTGACCAAGGTCCGTCTGTCTTTGGCCACGGACTATGTTTTATATGAGGTGTCTTTGCCGCCAAGGCACAGCCTTTACACGTATTTACAACGTTCTCAATGTCGTGATCAATTATAGGCCAGTACACGAAACTCCGCATCAAACTCTTTATTCTTTTTTTCCCCGGATGGACAATGTGAAAATCCGTCATGATTCTCTTTTGGAACCTTTTTGGAATGACAACTCTCTCATTGTACATAAGTACATCGTCGGATAATGCAAAACTGTCTACAAACTGTAGACCCTTATCAGCCATTTTAGCTTTTGTACTGATGACAAATTCATCATTGGAGGCTTCTTTTTAAATTTCATGTAGAGTCACCGGGAGCTCTCTTACCGCTTTGCACAATATAGCTTTTATATCCCCTTCCACTTGCACGGTGTCTTCTAGTGGCTCTCTGTCTTGGCACCAGTATAGACAATCCATCCGCGTGATAGATCTTTTTTGGTGGTAAAAACTCCATTTTGAAATTATAGTTCAATAAAATGGTTCCCCATCTCTGTAATCTATTTGCCATATACACCGGCAGACCTTTTTTTCGAACCGAAAATGGTGATTAGCGGTTTATGATCCGTCTGTAATGTGAACAATCTACCATTTATATAGCGGTGGAACTTAGTTACAGCAAAAATTATTCCTAACGCCTCCTTCTTAATTTGGGAGTACTGCTTCTCTGCAGGAAGCAGGGTCCTTGATGTATGCACGATGGGTTTATGCATTCTATCCGGTATTACATTAAGAATGCACGCTTCTAATCCATATGAACTAGCATCGCTAGCCACTATTATGTCTAAGTCTGGGTTGTAATGCTTAAGGAATAAATCTGATGTCAGCATTTCAATAGTTTTGCTGAATGCCACCTGGCATTCGGGCGTCCACTCCCAAAACTTATCCTTTTTCAATAGTTCATTCAATGGAGCATGTAGATTATGCATCTCTGGGATAAAAGCCTGGTAGTAATTTGCTAATCCCAGAAAGCTCTATAGTGTTGCGACGTTTTCTGGCGCCGGCATGTTCTTAATTGTGGTAGCCCGTTCTGGATCCCACCTTCTGCCATCCTCATCTATTACATGACCCAGATATTTGATTTTTCTAAAAAAAATCACATTTTTCCTTTTCAACTTTAAATCCATAGTCCCGGATTCGTAAAAAAACACTTGGTTGACATGTTTTCGATGTTGTTCTATGTCTCTACTGTTGATTAGAATGTCGTCAAGGTATGCAATAGCAAAATCAAGTTTGCCCAACATGGTATCCATCACTTGCTGAAAAATTGCAGGAGCAACTTTGACCCTAAAGCTAGCCTTTCGAACTTGTATAAACCACGATGCGTATTTATACACAACAGCTTAGAACTCTCTTCTTCCACGAGGTACACTTCATTCAGATCTATTTTCGAAATAAATCTGCCTCCATTTAATTGAGAAAACTTCCTCCGGGCTATGCAGTGGGTAATGATGATCTTTTAGTTGTGCATTTAATCCCGTTGAAAAATCTGCACACACGCAAATCTCTTTTGATTTCTTTTTCATAGACCGTGGGTGCTGCCCACTGACTGTATTCCAATTTGGATAAGATACCGGTCGTCATTAGTCAGTCCAATTCCTCATTTATTTTGTCTACCGAGGCAAAAGGCACATTCCTTTTTTTTACTTAAATATGGGCTGAACGTTTTCATTCAGTTTAAATTTGGCCGCCACCTTTGTGCATCAACTAAGGCCACTAAAAAAAAACTTTGGGAAAACTCCAGTTTTAGTTTTTCTGATTCAGTTGTCCAACTATCTAAAATGTATTTATTGGTAACTCCCATAAATTGAACGCTTGCAGCCAATCAGTGCCAAAAAGGTTATTAGTGTCTCTTAACACAAGCATTTTTAACTTTTTGGTATTTCCCATTAGGGTCACATTAGTAATTATCTCACTCTCAAATTTAATTCTTTCACCAGTCACTGTACTGGCTATCCTGTAAGTTTGTAACAGGGTGAGTCTATTCAACCTCTTCCACATATGTAGATTTATTATTGACACGTCCGAGCCCAAATCCAATTGTAGATTAATATTTTCATCCAGGATTTTTATGTGCACATATTTCCTTATATTAATGCATTCCTGATCATTTATATTTGTGGCTTGTACCCGCATTTTATTTTATTTATTCATTCTACAGTGCAAACTTTTGTGTCCGACCCTGTTACAAGTTAGGCAGGTCTTAAAACGAAATGAGCATTCTGTTACTCAATGCAGGCTTCCGCACCGATAACAAGGGCTCGGCAGTAATTTATTTTTATAAAGCTGGTTTGTTTTGGAAGCGTGAAAATCTCGTTTTTTGCTTAAAATAGTTTTTGGATGAGAGTTGAATTTTGCTTTTTAACATACTTTTCGTATGTGTGCAATGCCCGACTGTTTGATGTCCTTCGAATCCTGCTTAACACTAATAAATCGTTGGCAGTCCTCAGCTAATTTTTGCAGTGTTACGTTCGGTTCATTTTCTAATTTATTTAGAACTCTACGCCTTATTTCAGCATCTTTTCCTGATACTAACCCTTGAATGAAAATTAAACATTTAAAATTATCAGCACTAAGTTCGGATAATTTAAAGTCGTTGCAGTGCTTATTTACTACTGATGCAAACATTGAATAATCTTCGTCGTCCTTTTTTTACCAGGTTTAAACACTTTCAGCGTTTGTGAAAAAACGAAGTCTTTGGGCTGAACAGCTCTGTTAGAAGTTTGACGGCTTCTGCAAAAGTCAAATTGCTAGTCTTTCGAGGCAAAATGAAATCCATGAACTTAGTATGTTCGGTGGTGCCTAATTTCCTCTGTAACAAACGAACATTTTAGAGTCTGTCCAGTTTTCGCAATCAATTTTATATAAGTCTTTATATTTTCTAAAATACGAAGCAAAAGTTTTCTCCTCATCAGAATACGTGAGGTTGTCGATCGCACTCCACACGGCATTTTGCGAAAAATCATTATCGTTTTCGTTACTTTGGCCTCTAAGCGATATTGTTTGCATTAACATCTCAATCTTTTCATCACATTCTTTCTTTTGTTCTATAAGCTTTTCATTTTGTTCTAGAAAAAGCTTTTGAAATCTTTCTTCAGTTTTCTGTAGTCTCTTGTCTGCCACTTTATCATGTTTGAATTGCTGTTGCATTTAAAATTTTACTAATTCTGCAACCGTCGCTTTAAATTCTTCCATATTTTAAAGTGTGTCCTTTTTTGTTAGAAAGTAAATGTTTCCTTTCGGGTACAGCTTGTTAAAAAAGTTATTTTCTTAAGATTATGCTTGCTAGACATAATCTTAGTTGTAAAAGAGTATGAAACCGTTTTTTCTCTAGATAAAAAATAATCGCTTTTACGCATGGTGCATAGCCGTAGAATTTGCGGTCAGTACTTCAGTCAGAGAAAAAATAAAAATATGGTTTCAATTTTTTTTTCTTTCAGCAGAAGTAACTTTCTCTTTTGGAGAGAGAAAAAAAAATCATATATTCCCTTATTGTTAAATATTACAACAGTGTCGACATCGCAATTAAAACAAAAATCACTGACCTTTTTTCACTTAAGAGAATAATAAGTTGATCTGACATGTTTTTCTTCTTTTTTTTCCGATAAGCCAGTTTTTTGAATTAGGATGTTGTCTGCTGAATTTGTAGTCAATTTCTCCAAGTTATTTTTCTCTTAAAGAAATTTTTCCATAATTAATTTAGTCGCCATTTTAAAAAGTTCTCCCGAATCATTTACTGTAACCACGCTGTCAGTCTATTTTAGTGGTGTAAGTTTGAAATTTGAAATCCCACGTTGCCGGTCGTTGTAGGGTCCTTTTTTGAAGGTTCTCAAGAAAAATCCTTAATGTTTTTGTTTCCCATATAAATTTGAATATTTCGTAGCCAGTTTTTTTGTGAGGTCCTTTTTAAGGATTTTCGAATTGTTGTAGGGTCCCGTGTAGAGTCAAATATCTGGTCGACAGTTGTTGTTGTTGTGGTGGTGGTGGTCGTGGTGGGGTTCTGTGTAAGCTCGAATATCTTGTCGTCAATTTGTTATGGCCCTGTTTAGGGGCCGGAATGAGAACACAGGATTTAGGTAAAACAAATATGTTAGAGAAAAGTATATACAACAGAGGAACAAGAGAAGTTATACGTCAGTACTGACTGCCAGTGTAGACTGGGGTTGAACTCAAGGTATTTAATTCCCTCTCACTGCAGGAATATGTGACACAAGGTCGGAAAGTGGGGGAAGAGTCAAGCCAGCGCCCCTAAAGAAGGAGCACTCTGGCCTAGCAAAAATAGCCTGGGCAAACTCCGTCGGCATTCCCCGGTCAGGGTGCCTCAGGCAGTAAGCGATAAACTTACTCCTCCCCAAAGAGGGGAGGCAAGGCCTGGGAGGGTGCACCTCCTAGGACAACCCAGAACAGTATACTTCAGACCGGCAGATAAAAGGCCACCGAAATGGCCCAGTTCCTGCCGGACTGATTGTCGAGAACGAATCCTCGACTGGTATTACCTCATTCCGACGTCCTCCATCAACCAAAGTTAATGAGAGACTGATCAGGCTGGGGTGTAACTCAAATGCTAAGAAACCTATGCTTCCAGCACTTATTGAGAATGGACGAGTCCAAATGTTCATTATAGGTAAGGCACCATAACACTAACACACATCTGTCTCGTTTTGCAGACAGAACCAGAGAGAGAGAGAGAGAGAGAGAAAGAGAGAGAGAGTCTAATCTTTCTTTTTACTACATCTAACTATACTAAGTCATTCATGAAAGTGACTTCCTGTCACTCCCATTTGCTAACCTATATTTTGCATGACCTACTTATCTCACATTAAATATTGTTACGCTGTTACTTTTCAGATGTATTTCATATGATCAACTCGAGATACCACCTACAAGATGAATGATCATCAATAAATATCAATTGCATAGATTTAACAATTGAAATCTTTTTCGGGATGATAGGGTTAACATTGCGAGATAAGGCCTTTTGTTAGCTGTTCGAGGTTTAAAAGATTAAAGATTTATGGGTTGCTTAAAATTATGGTTTTATAACTTGTAGTGTTATGAGTTTGATATTGAATTAAGCCATGCATTAATTGGGTCATGCAGTTCCGGATTTACCTATAAGCTTCGCAGGCTGAAATCTTACACCTAGAAATATAGTGGGGAGAAAAAATGCTTGTAGAGTTCATGCATCTTTTTTTAAAATCATATTTAGCAATGTTACGCCAATCTCACAAAAAATTGAGGAAAATCGTTTGTGCTCATACGGTCATGTACTGCGTACAAACGACAACATCATTGAAAAAAGGGATTTAAGATAAAGGCCCCCGGGAAAAGACCCATCATTGCGCAGAAGCGATACCAAAGCTTTTGCTTATACCAGTCAAGGATATGTCCCCGACAATCTGTACGATGGAGGGTGGTCTGCTGAGTCATCAGTTAGCCCTTCTCTATCAGGGTGAGGTATGGTCCTGTTCAGTCTTAGGACGTGCAAGAAAAGGGGTTGTTTATTGCTAAGCATCCAGGCTATTTTTGTAGGCCAGAGTGCACATCTTCCTGCGGTGGGAAGGAAATAAATATCGAAGGCAGCCAATAGGAAGGTGGTTTGATGCCCTACACAAGGATCTAAAGACGAGCTGGACTTCATCCTAACCAAGTCTTTGACAGTGTAGGGTGGAGGTAAAAATCAAGAGCGAACCCTGCTGTGCGGGATAAATGCAGAAGAGAATGATGGCAATAAACATTCACAGCAAGAACTCGTCTAGCTACAACCACAGCAAATAACTTTCCTTTCTCACTCTCTGTACCAAAAAACAAACGAAACTTCTATGAACAGAGTTTCTTTTCTAGAACATCCCAACTGTGGAACAAGACACCACGAGTTTGCTTCCCAACCGACTACAGCATGGTCGTCTTCAAGTCTAATGTAAACAAATACTTGCTGAGCTGTGCTCTTGGGAAATGAAGACATCTTAAGTAATCATCTGCTGATTCCACCTGCCGTTTCCAATCCTCTTGTGGCGGCAATCATTGGCCAGCCAACAATCCTTTTAGCCTTATCCTCAAGTGACCTCTGGACCTTGATAGGTGGTGACTCATCAGTACAAAAAATTTTAAAAACAAAATATTTAATGATAATATTGGTTGCCATTTAAAGAAGGAATTGTGAATCTGGAATTTTACATGCCCTCAGGTTTACTCGATCTTGTCCACGGGCAAGTGATAAGGAAGACCTGTAGAATAGCATGAGGGATTTCTTTGATCCCGATGGACTGTCTGTCATCCCCCATGTTGACAGAAACAGCTGTTCATCTGTCTTGTTGAAACGTAGTAATTAGCTCATTGGATAGTGATATCCTCATCAGTGGTCATGTAACAGTCGTAGAGATGTTGAGCTTTTCTTCTTCATTCTTTTTGTAGATGGAATAATAGAAGTAATTTAAACGAACAACAAATGATTCCATTATTTTCTCTGAGCTTTGGATTTACTTACAGTAATTTGCAGCAAGTACGTCAAGATGAACTGCATCTTCCTCTTCAAACCCCCGTAGGGTGAAGGAAAATGCGATACCTGCGTCTAATCATTTTGATTTCAGATTCCCAGAGGCAGGAACTCTCTAGCTTTTCTGCCACATACTTCCTTCCATGACGTCACATCCTGCCACATAATCCTAATTTTAAACTTTTAATTTCTAAATGGAACTTTTCATTCTCCTATTTAATTTTAACCTTGTGTGAAAGATGTTAATGATGTGGCAGTCGTAGAGATGTTAAGCTTTTATTCTTTCTTTCTCGTTGTGGATGGAGTAATAGAGGCAATTAAAAAGAGCAACAAATGACTCCATAACTTGCGCTGAGATTTAATTTTACATGGAAAATACCGTTTTTAACATTATTTTCTAAATAATACTATAGGGCCTCACATGTGGAATAGCGTAGGGACTCTTATAAATCCAGTACTGGTGTCATGGCAGAGGTATGTGTGTCTACTCATTGTCAATTTAATTTAATGAAGATATTTTTCTTGCTCTTCTGCAATGGTTTATCATCATCATCATATTCGGTTTAACGTCTTTTTTACATGTTGGACTGCTTTTAGAAATTGACTTCCAAACTAACCTATCTATGGCCAGATCTTTATTTTTCCTTCTTTCTCTCAAATCCATCTTCATCGCTTCTATCACCATAATTGTTCTACATCTAACCCAATAACTCTCATCCATTCTTTTAACATGACCAAACCAACAAAATCTACTTTTACACACACTTCCCTGTACTGTCTAAATTTAATCTTCCTCTGAGGTCATCAGATCTAAGACTGTCTTTAACACTCACATTACACAAATTTTATCATTCTCATATTATTTCTCTTCATGCAACATATATGTTCAACCCTAACTGGCCAGGTTCCACATCCATACATAATCATACTGTGTACATATGCCTGATAAACTTTTCCCTTGGTCGACAACGGTAATGCTCTGCTGATTAGTAATGACAGAATTTCCGACGTACTCCATCCACTTTTTACATTTGCAATTATACCAGCACGAGCACCTCCCTATGCTTCAATGGTATCACCAATGTAATAAAACTTCTGAACCTCAATAGCCTCGTCATCCAAATATACTTTCTCCACATCTGAGTTCTAAGAATTCTCGGTTTCCTAATTGTTCTAACACATAAACGAAAGACATAAATAAAAGAGAAACTAAACAACCTTACTTAATAAAATATAACAGAATTTATTTGTGCTTAAAAGTAATACATTAAAATATGCATACATGTCTAAGATTCCTTTGTTAGTTACATTACCCCTTCTGCTTCTCATAAAGTCGGTTCTCTCTATCACTCCAAACACTTTCTCACAGATGAGGCTATCCTCTATCTATACAAAACTACTATCAGACCAAGTATGGAGCACTGTTGACACAATTGGGCTGGTGAATCTGTCACATTTGAGGGTTCTTGATAAGGTGCAGAAACGTATCTGTAATTTGATTGACCCACCCTTTCTTCTGTTACTAGTCTGTCTTTTCTATAAATACTATTATAGCATGTGTTCTTCAGAATTGTGTGATCTATTCCCTGCTTCTTTTGTTCCAGCTCGTTGGTCTAGTGGTCTCCATCAATTCGCTGCTTTGATACCTCATTGTAATACAGTTTCCTATTCCAGTAGCTTCTTTCCAAGAACTACAGGCTTGTCGAACTCTCTTCCTGCTGACTGTTTTCCTCCTACCTTGGTTTTTTTTAAAGACTAAGGCCAATAGTTTGCGATAATCATATTTGTTCTTGTTAGCTCCTTACATCAAGTGGCTTCATGACTTGTCTGGAGCGATTTCCATTAAAAAAGAAAAAAATGTGGATATATAAAAAGACAGATTTACCAAACATTTGTAGAGATCTAGTATCAAAGCATGTTGACAGAACTGGTCTGGATAGAGAAATGACTAATCGCATGTCAACAGAGGTTATCTGGATGGAGGCAGCGATTGACAAAGATGTCACATCGGAGGTCAAACCGAAAAAACGAGGAATGAGTAAGTAAGCTTTGTGTCCCACCTTTTATATGGGCGATCATGTAGCTTAATCAACCAATGAGAGCCTGCCCAATCGTCACATGATCTATGACTCCATGCATTAGGAAAAAGCAGGCACAACAGTGTCAAGAAAAGGGTGAAAACAAAAAATATCTTATTTGAGATGTGCTAACACTTATAAGCAAAACTAATGGCCCTCATCCCATAATATTAAAGAAAGTTAAAAATAAAAATATATTCTTGGACCTAAACCTATTTACTCTATTCTAAAAACATTGTTTTTTATTGTTGCTTTCTTCTTTTTGCTAAGTTTTTCAGGGTGTTCACACGTAATCACCTAAAAAAGGTAAAATCTAGATGAGGGTTTTAATCTACAAATTTAACTTTTGTTGCCGTAATTATTGTATTCCAGCTTTATTTTGGGGGGTAATAGTGTATTATAGTTAGCAACGCGAGGGGGTGATAAAAAACAAAAACAAATAACTTTTATTAAAAGCAAGAAAATTTAATTTTTAACGACCTGCATAGTATTTTAGTTTTTAAACATTTTGTAAGGGTTTGATTTTTTTTGTACTGTAGCCTAGAAAGCTTGTAGAAAAATGGATTCAAGATGGCTGCCGTGATTTACTTATTTGTAGGTTCGATGTATGTTTAACAACTAAAAAAGAGAAAATTACAGAAAAATACAACTAATAACTGTCACCAAACAGATCTGTACATTTTTAACTTACTGAAACTGTTTTAAAGTTGTCCATTTTAAAATAATTTGCACTTTGGCTTAACGTGGTGGTCCATTTTGTTTTTACAAGCCTCTGAGGCTACGATACACATTTTGAAAAAAACAAATACAAAAACCTTAAAAGCTGAAAACCATGTAGGTCGATAGAAAGGTAGATTTTCTGGTGCTTACCCAGATTAAGGGAGACATTCGGAAAAAAAAACAGGAATATCTGTTTGATGTATGTACCTGTCACGGGCTGAATGTATCTTATACTAAAAGTCATGTAAATTAATCAAGTAGTTTTTATTTTATAAAAGAAAATAAAATTTTACTGATTAACAAAACGTGGAAATACGTCCTCCATCACGACTTGTACAAGGGATATTCAAGGGAGATAACCGAAATTCATAATAAGTCTTAATGGAGGACGTATTTCCACGTTATTCGTTAAAATTTAATTTCCTTTTATAAAATAAAAACTACTTGATTAATTTACGTGATTTTTGGTATAGGATTGTTTTCGAATGTCTCCATTAATCTGGATAAGCACCCATTTTCTTGCGTTTGGTAAAAGTTATTTGTTTTATATATTTTTTCACCCCCTTTTTGCGTTGTTATACTACACTGGAGCCATATTATTATTATTATTATTATTTTTTTTTTTTTTTTAATTCGTAGACCACAACAAACCAACGTCAAAACCACAAAAATAAAAAAAATCTAGGTACGTGCAAAAATGGCCGTCTCTTGTATGGACTATGCTTATTAAAAAGCGCTTATCATTAATTATTTAATTAGTTTTCGTGTAAACTTTGATTGTGTTTGAAAGATAAAAGCCTAAACTTAATCTCTAAATGGAAAAAACTGCATATTTACGTATGAAAAAGAAATTATAATGAAATATGTTTGAACTTTGAAAAAAATTACTTGTAAAAATCCCTTGAAAGATAAATATAAGTTTTTGGGAACTATTTCAAAGATAATTATTAAATTAAAGTCATAAGATACTGACTTTAAAAAAATTCCCACGTTTTACTAAAAATTAGCAAAATTATCCCCCCAAAAGTCATAAATTAGTAAAATCCGGCATCAGTTAATCGGTAAACGACTTTGTTTACCAATTGACTATCACTATGCAAAATATATGGAAGACAAAAATGTCATAATTTATCATTTTTAACTTTATATATAAAAATGGTTTTGTAATAGTTTATAGAAGCTGAAAAATTATTACCCATTAATTTCTTTATTCTTTTTAAGGTTATAAATAATTTAAGTACCCTTATTTTGTTGTAATAAAAAAGGAAATGCTTATTTAATTAAAATATTTGTGAATGTACGCAATTAAGATCTTATTTTATTTTTAACTAAAAAGATTCATATTATAAGTATAGGTATAAGTTTTTAATTCAGTAATACTCTGAAATTATTGATGACGTCTGTTTACCAATGTTTTCCTTAGAATTTGAAATAAAACTTTAAAATTATTTTTACGTTACGAGCTGCGTCAATTTCATCAATTTTTTTTACATGATGATTAAAAACTTTAGTTATTCGATTTATTCTTAACGTGTCATAATGATAAATTACATTGATTCTTTTTAAAATAAAGTGTATTTTTTTATTTTAAGTGTGAAAAAGTAAATGAAAGTCAATGACTACTACACTGACAATTTATTCATTGAAAAAAAAAAAAGTTAAAACAGTTATTTATTAATAAATAGAATTCAATTTTGAAAGAAAATGTCATGTTTGAATTCTCTTTATTAATAAATAATTGTTTTGAACTTTTTAAATGTTTATTAATGAAAAAAAGACAAAACAAATACAAATCTTTCCAAATAACTGACGATGAATTGTGAAATAACGAAATTGTTCAATCTCTAAAAATAAAATTTTGAAGGGCGGTGTAAAAGTGAGTGGTTGTTGGAAGGCTAATCCCACTTGTTTATTACAGAACGGGGCTACCATACCAAGTTCATCGTTAGAAATTATTCAATTTTTAAATTCTTTTTTTCGTTATTTTCCTGGGTCTCAAATTTGTCAATTTTTGGTTTATTTTCAAGATTATAAAAAAAAATTTCTTGCGCTGATGATGCCACGTTTGTGTATGAAAGGGAAATATAATTATGTCGCATTTTTTATTTCCCCAGAAACTCTAATCATTAAAATCACATGAAATATATTTTGCAATTATATTATTTTTTTTGGTGAAAATATTGATTAAACAATGCTTTATTCAATAATAATATCGCTAATTCAAAAAATTAATTTTTCTTCGAGTTATAGTGATTTTGTTAACACGGTATTTAGGGGCCTTTTTCGTAATATATAAAAAATATTAAAAAAATTTTTTTTAATTGTTAACATCTACAATGCTTTATTTTCATAAAAAACAAAAAAAAATTAATGCATTTTTTTTTTATTAATATATCAAAATATAACTTTAGTAAAGGTGTATTTTGTTTTAAAAAAATACATTCTCACTAAGATTTAAAAAAAAAAATGATTTCATTATATTCCTTGATTGTTGATTAATAAATATTGAAAATTTCATTAAAATTGGTTGATTTCCTGAATTTTAGTGAATTTTTAAGTGAAGGGGGGGGGGTCAAAATATTTTTACATTCTGGGAATCAGCCATTGATTTTGCACGTACGTCTGCGAGAAATGAAATAGTTTACAAAAAAAAAAATGTTCGCGTGATTGGAAAAGCATAAGATTAAAACAGCCCAACAGTGGCTTAGTTGCTGAGGTATTGTTCTGTTCAGTTCTAGAAGGTCCCCCCCCCCCCAGGCTTTACCTTCTCTCTAAGAAGGGGGTTAGTTTATTGGTAATCGCCTAAGGCGCCCCTACCGGACAATGCCGACGGGGCTTCTCGGGCATTTTTTTGTAGGCCAGAGTGCACTTCACCTTGTGCGCTGGCTTTTCAAAACCCACCTGACCTTGTGTCTAATCTCCTTCAGAGGGGGTAAAGAAACATAACACTAGAAAACAATTACAAAAACAAAACAAAGACAATGCAAATATACCAGCAAAAATAAAATGTAAATAATCCAGTAAGCGTTTTTACGTTTCAGAAACCCGGCATTCATTGTGTAGTCGTGTTTAGGCTTGTTGTAACTCGTTACCTACCGGATTTTACCAGGCAGCCATTGTGCTAATAATCTAGACCCATTTTCCTCCTTTTTGAATTAAAAAGAAAACAAAACAAACAAGCTTAAAATAAAAAAGTTTATTCAAAACGAATATTGCTTTTTTCTTTTCTTTTTTGAGAGGGAGGGGTACTTGTTCAGAGTCGACCCTAAGATTCCTGGCACCCTTTTCAAATCTAAGGAAGCCCCCACCCCCACCTAAACAAAAATGATGACAACGGCCCCACCCACCCACACGTAGTTCTATGACGTGGCCTTCGAAGGCCACGGCCCTCGACAACCGTCTCTACGTTTTACTTTATTTAGAAATCAAAAAACTTGAAAAATGTGTAGGAAAAAAATCTGTAATCAGTCTAATGTACGCAGTTGCCTTCATTTTTTTTTTTGCTAAAAAAATAAAATAAAAAACGAATGCCTTCATTAACTTAAGTCCGAGTTGTAAAAAAATAAAATAAAATTTAAAAAATAAAAATAAAATTTTTTTTACTTTTTTTTTTTCCATCACTAATATATTATAGTTTTTTTTTCATATTGCAATCTCGGACTCAAGGTTAATGAAGGGGCAGCATTTTTTATGCTCGCCATCAATCACAATCAGGGTTTTGTCTCACGTGACTCAAATTACCCAGTCAAATAAATGATGATCCGAAGAGCAACTATTTGAAATTAAATAAAAAAGAACATCTGCTCAGAATATTTAAAAAATGAAAACCGATGTGGCTTTTTGGAAATTTAAAACTTTTTAATTTGAAATATTTGCCGATTTTACAATATATATATATATTTTTTTTT
The DNA here is from genome assembly GCA_963556195.1 of Sepiola atlantica. NCBI lineage: Eukaryota > Metazoa > Mollusca > Cephalopoda > Sepiida > Sepiolidae > Sepiola > Sepiola atlantica. The sequence goes on from OY744520.1 coordinate 118,266,579, forward strand.
AAAGAAAAACACATAAAATCCCCCCACCCTACACAAAAGCATGATTTCTTTTTTTTTCTTTTTTAATAGAATTAAAGTTATTTTTATTTTGTTATTTGGTTAACGCCGTTTTGTGATATTGAAGTGTTTATTTAAAACTAAGATGAATGTTTCTTTTAGTTTTAAAGGAGAAAAGAAACATTTAAACAAGTTGACACTTGTTCTTTATTATTATTATTATTATTATTTCTTAACACAATACGAGGATACACTTTGACTTTAGTAGTTGTGATTAATACAAGAAAAAGAAAAAAACTAAACGAAGTATTGGAATTGTTTAAGAAATCAAAAGATATGAAGTTACTTTGATTCAACATTCATATTTTTATCCGTTTCACTGATTTTCCAACATTTATTATTACATTTAATTGTCAGCGTGGATCTGAGCAGCTTTCCTAAGACGCAACAAAAACCAACACCTTAGCGAAACTCCACTCCACGCTACAGAAGTTTAACGAAATAAAAATATGGGAATTTTATTTAAAGGGTTTATTAAATTTATTTTTAGCGAACTTAAAAACGAAAAAAAAAATCTTATATAGAACACTGACTATCAAAAAGATTCAGTTTTTTTTTTTTTAAATGGATATATTTTATTAAAATATTCTGAGCAGACGTTTTTTTAAAAATTATTATTCAATTTCAAATGGTGCCGTTCTGGTCATCATTTGACTTGTTGATTTGAGCCACGTGAAACAAAACCCTGATTGTCATTGGTGGCGGGCACTGGGGGCAATGGCGGGCATAAAAACCTGTCCTCCCACCCCATTAAAAAACAAAAAAACATGTCTTGAGAAAAACGAAGAAAACTGCATGTACAGCGAGACAGAGGACTGTTATAGATTTTTACCCATATTTACAGAACAAAAATATAACTTAGTCATAAAGAAGATTTAATCAGAGCAACTAAACTGTTGACAAAACAAGACAATTTTCCTCAAAATATATTTACTTTTAGAGCAGCAGTAGAGATAATAATAATAGTTCGTAATTGTAAACATACAAAATATAGATGTGTATATACAATATTCAATAGATGTACATTCATAAATTGTACACTCTTATAAATGCATGCATGTCCGTTTTATTTTTGTATCTAAGTGTATAAATGTACTTTTTGTTTTCCTCTTTAATATGTATTCGTTGCGCAGCAACTCTAAACAATCGTTGGTACATGCAAAAACAAAGTTATCATCCCACTAATTGTTTTATTTAAATGTTTTCAAAACAAATCGAATATTTTATAAAGTCAAATTAAATAGCGTCGATTCTTGAGAACTGTTGAGAGTTTCTGGATAGGAAAGCTTTTTCCCCCTTTAAGCTTGGTAAGCAACAAGTGATTCTAATTCAGGCCTTCCGAAGAACGATCAGGCTGCGCGATCTTTTAGCGGATAAAACATTTCCGAAAATGTCGCGCAAATGCATTTAAACTATTATTTTTAAATTTAGATTTTAAAAAACCCGTAATAATAACGAAATTGAGTTTTAATGGTCACTAAAAAATTAACGGCCGCGAATAAAAAAAAAAAAGCCAAACATTATTTTTTTCGTATTGCCACCTGGTTGTGGGGTTAGTGGTAAGTTTAAAGAAGGGCGTGTTTTATGACTTTTAGGTACTTCTGCAGTTTACGGACCATGCTGAAATAATAACACTATTTAGAAACCCATTCTTAACATGGGGAGGTCTTTTTTCTTTTTTAATTATTCTGTACTTTCACTTAACAATTTATTAAAAGATATCGTAAAAATTGAATTTAACTTGAAAACCATATCTAAAAAATAGCACGGTCCGTAAACTGCAGAAGTACCGACTTTTAATATCGCTATAACAGTTTGAATAATCAGGAATATTAAACAATAGAATTGTTTACCAACATGGTGGGACTGCGCTAAAATCTGATTTTGAAATAGATTCAAACAAAAATAAAATTACATTTAAATCTAAAAGTAAAAAAAAAACACATGCTCTTCCTTAATCCTAAGGCCGGTTGGCAATACGAAAAAAAAAAACGGATGGAAAATAATTGTGCGACGTAAGTATAACGGGACCGTTAAAGCCTAATTTCGCCTTAATTTTCTAGAATTAAGTTTAGAAGGCCCGTAATAATGTTTTACTTAAAAAAAAAAACTGTGCGATGTCTCAAATTTCTATACTTTTATTTTTTTAGTTGTCATTCAATGCCTGATCTAATGTTTTGACTTTATTTTAGGCTTTTCTAAAAAAGTATGGCTAAATTTGTAGTTTCTTACTCAAAATGGCGGACAACTCTAAGTAAGTAAACCCAAATAAATTGTTTTGGACTACTTACTGATTTGTGAGGTCGGAAAAGAGCAGACGCTTCATTGACGTCAGAGGTATCCGCCATTTGAGTAAGAAACGACAAATTTACCAAAATATATTATAAAATTAAAACCAAGAATCCGTTTAAACAAATAACGGATTCCCACAATAGTACAAATAAAGTAAAGAGAGATCGAAAACTTTATTAGTTAATTAATTCGAATCAGCATAACTTTTAAGAAACTATTTAGCAGATTGATTTATGTATAAATAATTGTAAATAAAAAATTGTAGAAATGCATATTTACTTAAATCGATTAACTGTATATCAAATTCTTAAATTCAAATATTGGAATTTTAACTACAATAATCGCTTTTTCATTTTTTTTTTTCTTTTGTAACGATATTTTCTTTTTTTTTTAAATCACATCACAAAATAAAAAGATCAAATAGAACACATTAAACCTTGTTTTGTTCAAGAAAAAGAACTGGTTTTAACTAGTGATCAAGTATTCGAAGATTACCTGACACTATCTTATTTTCTAGAATTGCTCCAGTCGGAATATCAATTCTGTCACCATGATTTGCGATGATGATCACGGTCCCTTTTAAACTGACATGTTTACCCAGGGTAACATCACCAGAGACGGTAAGGTGATCAAGTTCCAGCATATCTGGGATGTCAGAGAACCTCGCCAGAAAGTCTTTCACCTTTTGGAAATGCGTCCCAAGCTTGACCAGAGGTACGGCCGGGAAGCAACGTTGAGGGCTCATCTCGAGGGCGCCAGTTCTCATCTTATAGAGGTTGCTCATGACTAGAAGGAGATCCGACGTCGTTTTCACGGGCAAGAACCTTTTTCTTGGTACGTTGATACCAATTGCTCCCTCAAAGCTTTTGATGGCGGCACCAGAAGCTGTTTCCAACTGTATCACATTGATACCATTATCTAATGTTTTAGGGTTTACGATAATTTCCATGTGTAGTGTTTTTTCATTAATAACTCTCTGAAGTGCTGGCAACTTAAGCCAAAGGTTATTCGTGTTGAAGATCTTAAATTTGCTAACGCTTTTAAATTCGTCCACATGCTCTTTCGGAACTTGGGCGATCTCCAGTAATCTCAATTTGCTGTCGTATTCGACAAGTGTGCCACCTTTCACGTCAGCCCGGGTCTTGTCTGTCACCTCCATGACAAACTCGTGGGATCCAAGCCCCGCCGTAGTGGGGTTGAAAAGGAGGTTCAAGATGTGCAGGTCGACAGTGGCGCCTAAATTATCGATATTGGACACAAACATGTATTCACGGCCGGCGTTGATAAATTCGTCGAGGAGTCCCGACGCATGAAAACTCTCGTAAATGTCACCGTGTCCAGGAGGGTACCACCCGTGGGTTCCATCGGGACTGGTTGTTGACATGCTCTTCGGCATTGGCAACAGCGATTCCCGATTGATACGGGGGAACCTGCTCTGGTTAAACGTATAGATGCGCACTTTGATCTGGTTGTATTTTCCGAGGATCTTTTCCGTGTCTTCATCCGTGTTGAAGGAGTTCATCAAGACTAGGGGGACGTCGGCATCGTAAGATTTGTTCAAGTATTCGATCTGCTGCACGGTCATGTCCAGAAAGGTAAGGTCGTTTCGGACAGAGATGGCGCTTTTGGGGCCTTTGCAGCCCATGCTCGTGCCCAGGCCTCCGTTAAGTTTGAGCACAACGAGTTTGTTGAGCATAGCTTGGACATTGCCCAGCTCAACACGTTGAATTTCGTTGTAACTTTTTATAGCATCGTCGGGTAAAAGTTTAATCTTATCCCAGTTGAGAGAGGGGCCAGTCTCTTGAAGATATCGTTCGAACAACGATTTGAATCGGTCGAGTTCATCCTTGACTTTATCTTGGGAATCCATCGGGGCTGTCTGTACAAGTTTTCCTAATTCTTTATGCATGGCCAGTTGGGCATCTCGACGAGTTAATTCCTTGAATTCAATGTCACTAGAAGTGCGTCGATGTCCCTTGACAAATGCTGTATTAGCCATTTTTTTGTTTGTTCAATTTATAAAATAAATATGTAACTATTTCTACTTGATCACCAAATGCCACTATTAAAATAGCGAACTCTTGGAGTCTCAGTCGTTGAAGGGTAAAAAAATGAAAACGGGAGGAATGCGTCGATTTGTTTTTCTTTTCTTTTTAAACTATTTCCGATTTAACTTTTATATATTTTTTAATCCTTTTCTTTTCAGGAATCCAAACTTGATTAAATTATCCTTTGGCGTTTTTTTGTTTTTTTTTGTCTTTTTTTAAATCCTGGAGCTCCTACGTTATCAACAGCCTTCGATTAAAAAAGGCACGAAAAACTGCTAGGAAAATGATGATGTGTGAAGAAGAAGAGAAAGAAGTGGGGTCAATGTCAAGGTTACTCTGTCCTTTTTAAGGTGAAGGGCGTTTCAATTACAGATTTACTTCCCTTTGGAGAATAATACTCAACACGTGCAGAGGTAGACGATTTTGACAACCCGGCTATTATTCTAATAATCATAATAATTATCATTGAAAGGTTCATATGACAATGACTTATAAATGAAATGCAACTTTCAAACAGAATTTTCTAATAATAATAATTCTCCAGAGTGTGGCTGAATTCTCACTATAACTGACCTTGTGTCTGACTTTGCTTTGTGGGAGACAGGTAAACAAATCTAGCTATATTTAATTACCGAACGAACATGCTATTTTTTAAAGTTCGAATTCTGACGTAAACGCCTAATCAAAGGGCGAAATGACTTCTTTTTTGATTGTTATTCCAAGATTAATATTTATTTGCTTAGTAATACTTACTTGCACTATGCCCTCTACTAAACGAACATATACTGAAATGATTTAATTGAACGAAAACCTAGCCATTACTCGTATTATTCGTACTACTATTCTCAATTTGGTTGTTATATTCAATGTTTTGACAGTTTTTCGAACTTGAGAACCGTCGTCAAATTTGGGAACCGTCATCTCGAACTCGGTTCTCTAATTCCATATAAAGGTCCCCAAGTTGTAAAAGATGCACTTGAAGAAGGGCAGAGGGGCATTTTTAACAAGAGCCAACAAAGCAAAAAAAAAAAAAAAGGGGGTGAATAAATAAATAGGCAACAAATAAATATTACCCAAATCAATATAAGTTACTCTTCTACCTACCCGGATAAGTTTATTTGTGCCTTAACTCATTTTAAAGCGTTTTTTGTTCAAAACAAACCTGGTGTCCACTTTGTTTAGTTTGAACGAAAAACAAAATGGCTGGCCATACGCCGTGCACGAAGACCCTTAATAATAGCTCAAGAATCGAAAATTAAACAATGTTGGTAGAAACACACCAAACGTCGCCAATCGTGCGAAAATATAATACCCCCCCCCCCAGTATTTTGTTTAATTTTCGATTTTTGAGCGATTATCGAGATTTCACGTGCCAGCCATTTTGTTTTTCGTTCTGAGTGAACACCAGGTTTGCTTTGAACAAAAACAAACGCTTTAAAATAAGTTAAAACACACAACAAAAAAACTTATCCAAGTAGACAGAAGAGTTACTTATCTTGCCAATGACAACATTTATTTGTTATATACATTTTTTTTCACCCCTTTTTTTGTTTTGTTAGCTCTTGTTAAAAATGCCCGGTCAGGGGGTTACATCGACCTAAACGCGAATATAACAACCAAAAGAAAGAGTAGTCCGTATAATATAACATCTCACTATTATTGTTTTACCGTTTCTTTTTTCAAGTAAAAATATTAAATAAGCATATAAATCACGTTTTAATTAAAATTAAATTGCCAATGATTAGATCGCCGACCTAAACAGAATTTTTTTTAATTGAGTATAGGCGATAAAAATGGTTTTATGTTGTTTTGCTTTATAAAAAGAAACAAAAAAAAACATTTCGAGTTAAAACCTATTTAGTATTACGTATGAAATTTGAAAAAACAAACACGTTTTAAACGTGTAAATATGCTAGAATAATCGAGGTTTTTACAAAATGTCGTGAACGGGAAGTATGGTATTATGTAAAAAGAAAACTGATTTTACGTAACCTGAAACAAAACAAGTACTTTCATTATCTCAGAAAGCAATTTTAATCATTCCTAGAATAATATTTAATAATGGCTACTGCTACTAGAATGAGTAGAACATACATTGGTAATGTTTCCTTATTTTAAAGTTGTTTTTATTGAAATAACACAAGAAGTGTTAAAATAAAAGTTGTTAATATTTGTTTTTATTGAAATAACACAAGAAGTGTTAAAAATAAAAGTTGTTAATATTTGTTTTTATTGAAATAACACAAGAAGTGTTAAAAATAAAAGTTGTTAATATTTGTTTTTATTGAAATAACACAAGAAGTGTTAAAAATAAAAGTTGTTAATATTTGTTTTTATTGAAATAACACAAGAAGTGTTAAAATAAAAGTTGTTAATATTTGTTTTTATTGAAATAACACAAGAAGTGTTAAAAATAAAAGTTGTTAATATTTGTTTTTATTGAAATAACACAAGAAGTGTTAAAATAAAAGTTGTTAATATTTGTTTTTATTGAGATAACACAAGTGTTTAAAAATTATCTATAAAAAAAAAGGTTGTGAAACAAATATATTTATAAATACTTTAATTATTCTTATAATTCACTACAAGACTTCGTTTCATTACACATTGTTTACGTTCCAAGTTTTTGTATTGCTCATAGAGCCATGATTGCTTTTTGTATCGCTCAAGACGTAAAAAGTGTTAAAACGTCTCTCCCCCCCCCTATTACTACAGAATACTAAATTGATTTTTAACTCCCACTTTTTCTGAAGACGTTCGTTGATACGAACGAAACTGATCAAATTTCTCGTTTCTTGTTTTTCTCCTGTATTTAAATCTGTTTTCCGTTTGTCTTTTTTCACACATTTTGTCTATCACAGCATTTTATTTTCATGACATATCGTGCATTTTACCCTATACTGTCGACATGGAAAAGAATTACAGGAACGGAACACTCATGGGAAGATACAAACGTTTTTCTTTACCAGCTGCCTCTCACCATAACAGAAGATTTTTCCTCAACCGTTGCATAGAAGAAAAGCTCACCCCAAAAAGTTTGACTTGCCAAAAATATCTCTCAAACTTTTAAAAATTTCTCGTATGGACCAATCACATCTCGCTGTGCGTTTTGTTCCTTTTCCTATGTCTGTGCCGCTATCGAAATACAATTTTTCTAATCTTCACTTTCTCTGAAGACGTTCGTTGATATGAACGAAACCGGTCAAATCTCTCGTTTCTTGTTTTTCTCTTGTATTTAAATCTGTTTTCCGCTTGTCTTTTTTCACACACACACACACACACACATATATTTAGGCAAACATTATTAAATAAGACAGAGTGTTTTTGCTTGATAAGACTTTTTAAAATATTTTTCAATTTTCCGATTAGTGTTTCGGTCAAATTGCTGTATGTAAGTTCCGTGGGTTTCTTGTTCCATTTTCTTTCCTTTTTCGCGAGTACTTTCGATTTGATTTATCAAATCATTTTCAGGCGGTGTTAGTCTTGGTGTCTTTAGAAATATGTCTTTACTGTTGAGTTTTTTTTTTTTTTGTTTTATTATAACGGCTAGTAATTTACAAATTAAAAAGAGCGTCTATAATATTGAGATGTTACATGAGAGCGTGATTATGTTCTAAGAGCGTTCAAGATTCAAACGTATAATTTCTTAATGGCTACGAATTTGGTAACGTTAATTACTATGCTAGACACTTGAAAATATTACGACTAGTTTCATAATTCATATTATTGATTGTGGGATGTTTAGTTTTTATGTAGAGGGCTTCAAGAATTTTTGATGTTGGTGTCCTGGTGTATTATTTTAGTATTATTAACTAGGATGTGTCTATATTGAGAAGGGGGCAGTCATGTTTTTTTAGGTATTGGCAAATGGAGCTAGTGTCGGAGAGATGTAAGGTGAGTCTTCGGGAAAGTGTTGTGGTAGTGAAACCGATTTAAGAATTAGTTTTATTATTATTGTCGGAGATACATTCTCCCATAGGGCATTGAAACTAATATATTACATTGGTTCTTCCTAATGTATTTTGGGGTTAAGTGTTATTTTTAACTACGTGGTTTGATATATATATATATATATATATATATATATATATGGGGTAAGGTACACGATAAGTCATGAAAATTAAATGCTATGGTAGACAAAATGTGTGAAAAATGACAAACGGAAAACAGGTTAAAATGCAGGAGAAAAACAAAAACGAGAGATTTGACCGGTTTCGTTTGTGTTAGTGAAACCGGTCAAATCTCTCGTTTTTGTTTTTCTCCTGCACGTTAACCTGTTTTCCGTTTGTCATTTTTCACACACACATTATTGCCTAGACACTATTTTATTCAAATTTTTTAAGAAACTGTTTAGGATGACAATCTCATAATTTACCAGTTAAACCATAAATTTTATTGCCGGAGTTTTAGAATCCATTCTTAACATGGAGAGGGAGGGGAGCTTCGGTAACATTCAGAACAGCGTACTTGCTTCGTCTTTCTCGATTTCGTAGCATTCGTTGTACATACGTCATGCCGGTAAAATCTATGGTTGTCGTTACCGAAACAGAACCATAATTTATGTCGCTAATAGTAATAATGATTACTCAATTTATTTATTGAGGATAATTTTTGGAAACATGCATGTTGTTGGCAGTAAGTGTGACCATATTGGAATTATATATATCGCCTGTGTTTATAGTTCTATAGTGATTGAAAACGCTTTAAAATAAGTTAAAACAAATAATCTTATCCAGGTTAGTAGAATAGTAACTTATTCTGCCTTTCGTAACATTTATTGTTGCCTATTTGTTTTGTTTTTTACCCCTTTTTCATTCTGTTAGCTGTCGTTAAAAATGCCCAATGTTTCAATTTGAAAATGACTTTAAAAGTCGAAATCTTGTTCAATCTTTAAGGTAAATAAATTTATTTTTACGAAAAAAAAAACAAAAAAAAAACACATCGTTATTTGGCTGTCTACATTTCTATACTAAAATTCCAAAAAAACGATGTTTCCAAGTGCAAAAGTTTTAATAATAAAAATATTTGTTTCACAACATAATTCTTTTGTTTTAAATAAATTTCATATAACTCACTAAAAGACTCTACTTCTTTTTGTGTTACGTATTCTTCGTTCAAAGTTTTATATCGCCTAGCTTTCTAGGTGTCCATCTTAGAAATATGCCAGTGTGTCGGCTAATGTACTAATTTAAAAAGTGTGGTTTTTCCTATTTGATATGATTTTAATGGCAATATATTCAGCATGTCATAATCTAAAAAACAACAATTTTCGACCTACTATATATTGTTTTTCCGATAAAATGACGTGGGTCAAGAAACAAAACGTTTACCATATTTTTATAAATATTTCAATTGTTTTGAAGAAGTTATTTTTATATAATTAACTAAATTTTGCTTCGTCTTAACCATTCTCCGTTCCAACTTTTTAAATCAACTAGCTTGGAGAAGGTTCATTTTGCCAGGAAAAATTGTGTGTAGGGTAATTTTAAACGTTTTTTTTCTCCCTATTTCTTATGTAATACTAAATTGATTTTAACAGTAATATTTTCAGCGTGTCATAATCTTAAAGAATACAATCTTTTAGCTACTGCATATTGTCTTTCTGATAAAATTACATGGGTCGGGAAACTACATGATTACCAATTTTTGCTTTTAATATAAAATTAGAATGTAAATTTTGAATTTATTTTTTACAGGTAGAAAGAAAACTTACATACATTGTTGTTTTTTGTTTATTTATATTTACAGATTAACAGTTAAATTTACTCTCTTATCTCAAAAAAGAAAAAGCCAAAAACAAAATGTATCGTTGGAATAACGTAAGGACTTGCTGCTACAGATTCTTGCTGGTAGGTATTTCCACTAAATTACTTTGGGGTACACCGTCTCGATTTTGGGGCGATTTTCTTTGAAATTCTTAATATATATTGATGATTTTTTTTTTCTGTTTTTTATTTTTTTTTTAGTTCAGTTACTTCTCAGAGATCAAGTTCCCCCCACCCTTCCTGAGTTAACACTTGATTTCTTTATTAGTTACATTTATATCCGAGTGTTCATTTAAGGGTCTTTCTTACTTTCAAACCTTGAGTAAGTAAATCAGTGAAGAGTAATAATATGTGTGTCTAAGCTGTTGTTTACTATTAGAAAGAAAGCAGCAGATATACTTACATTGTTTTCCGTTAGTTCCAAAAATAAATCTGAAAGCTTCACACATGTTTTATATTTTTCCCCCTTTATTTGATTTAAAGCTCGCATTTCATTTCCTTCCACATCATACTACAATGAATAGATCAGCGGGTTATTCACACAACCCCAGTAAATTAACAGAAATAACTGCTAACTATTGTTGATTACCACATTTACAGGCTGACTACGATTATCGAAAAACAGATGTTTATTTTCTTGCATGAGCAATTCTCTAGATAGTAGAACATATTCAATATGGCGGTCGCGTATTGGGGGAGGAGCCCCAACACGTGCATCACTAAACAAACGATAACATGGAATATCAGATATTCCGATCGTATAACAGGAAGTAAATAAAAATAACATAATAATCTAATTGAAAAGGTCCATTTTAATTTATTTTAAAAACAATTATTTAATTGTTTATTGATTTGTTTCAGAGCAAAATCGATATTTTCAACATTTATATTGACAATCGAAGTGAAAAAAGATTTGAAAAATGGCAATCTTCAATTAAGTTCTTTTAATGAGAAAAACAGTAAATTTTTAATTGAAAATTAGTTCATGGCTGCTCGACATAACACTATGATTCAATAATACAGTTTAGCGACTCTGTTGAAAACAGGTTGTTTTTGTTTGCAAGCACATCTATTAATACTAGAGATTTGTTATCTGTTTTAAGTCTATTATTTCTATTGTACTATTGTACTCTTTTTTAACATTAAAATTAAGTTTACTATACTATTTGAGACTAATCTATTATATAAAGGGTTGTTGTTGTTGTGTGTGTGTGTGTGTGTGTGTGTGTGTGTGTGTGTGTGTGTGTGTGTGTGTGTGTGTGTGTATGTCCGGCTAAAAGTAAAAACTACAAAACAAATACCCATAAAGTTGGTATATTCTTGATCAGTGTTGCCTGAATGAATAATATGTAAAATTTATAAAAAAATTATTCATTATTTGACTCTAAACTTGCACAGATTTGTTCAGGGGAGGGGTCTGTTTTCCAGCCACTAATTAAAGGGAAGTAACTCTGATTTTTTTTCATAGAGTTAATTCCCTTATGCTGACTCATTCCTTGAGTTATATGTGTGTGTGTGTATTTCCAGAGAGAGGAATGGGCAGAGAAGAAAGAGAGAGAAGGGGGGAAACGGGAGATAGAAGTTTTAATAGAAATATGTTATTTTTGCCATAGGCAATACCCGGTAGCTCTGCTAATGTACTATATTTCACTGCTCAATTCAGGGGGGGGGGGGGATAACGTAGCTCAATTCAGGGGGGGGGATAACGTAGCTTCGTTATACAAATGATAAAATGCAATATCAAATATTCTAATTTTATACATGCTTTCAGAGATGTGAGTTCTCCGCTTTTTAGTAGAATTACACTTTTTTTTACATCCAGAAAAAGCGGATTTCTAATTAAATTGCTAGAGCCTCCCATATATACGAGTTCTCAGCTTTTTTAATCAAAATCCGCTTTTTTTTTTTTAAATAAGAAAAAGCTGATTTTCCCTCTTATGACAGTTCTCCCTGAAAACTGAAAATGTTAATTTTCCTGTAAAGGCTAAGACATCAATCAATTCATGAAAGGAGTAGGAGAGTTAGCTGACTTTTGTTTCATCAAAGAATGACTTTCTGTTTCTTCCCCCCCCCCCTCAAGATATGCACTTGGTGTCTTTCTCTTAATTTTGACTTTCTTAGTTAAAACTGAATGGAAATTTTTAGGAAAAAAGTTGCCTTTTTGTGTGCTACCCTCTCTACACACACCCCCACACACACACACACTCCGGGGGCCATGTTACCCCGAAGTTGGGAAGTTCATTTTAATTTCAGCTTTTTTTGCTATTAGCTACTTGCATCTCTGATGCTTTGCATTTTCAAGTTGAGCAACTTTGGCCTCGCACCAGCAAACAATTTGGCTCTTGTATAGATCGGGTACACGGCAAAATTTATTTTAGAAGAGTTCCAATGGTGTAATGGGCAGATAACTATCTTTTTTTAGTACGCAATGTCTCCGAAAATGGAAAATATCCATTTCTTAAATAAGAAGTCATGCAAATTCAATTAATTAATATTGATAGAACATTTATTGAAGAAAATAGAATTTGGGAAAATCAACAGTATATTTTTTCATTTCAAAACCAGCAAAACGAACATGTACTTAAAAAAAGAAAGTTGTCTGCCCCTTCTTACACCATTGGAACTCTTCTAAAATAAATTTTGGCTGTGTACTCGATCTATACAAGAGCCAACAATTCATAAATCGGCACGGAGGACTGTTGTAACCTGCATATCAGGCTCAACAGAGAAAATTATATGGGAAAACTCCAACAAGTATTAAAGATAGAAAAGGTTTTCTAAACAAAAGATACAAGGTGAACAGAGTACTTTAGCAATCACAAAATTACTTTGTTCACCTTGGTAGTGTTAGAGCTACTCGGCTAACAGTTCATTTCCCTGACAATTGAACACTATTTTATCTCTCTATATACACAGTTAAATAGTTATGTTATTATGTATAGGATTCACTCCTAAACTAATGTACTTATCATTATGAATTATATATTCTCGCAAACACAGTGAGTAATTTGGGCACATAATTTTGGGAGTAACTTTACCATCTACAGGGTGCATCTCTCAAACTCGCCGCACCCCCACCCCCAAATCAAAATAAATGAGATATAAAAAATTTAATACAGAAAAGAATTGCTCTACATCAAATTTTGAGTTATATTAAGTAATAAAATTTCAACCAAATCAGTATGCGTGCACGTGAGCGTCAATAATATATAGGTGCACAGTAAACACAGTAAACTTATTATTTATGAATTATGGGATACATATTCTAAGAAATACAGTGAGTAACGTGAGCACATTATTATTATTTTATATTTGTTTTGTAAATTTTACAATTTAGGGGGTGGCCCCGAAACCGCAACCTACCATCCCCTCGAAATAAAAAAATAAAAAATAAAATTAAAAACGAACACTATATATATATATATATATATATATATATATATATATGGTAAGTCAATGAAAATTGATTAGACCTGAAATGGAAGCAAATCGATATCTTCAGTTGTTCAATATTTTTGCTCTATCCAGTATATTGAGCTTTCCTTATTTCACAATAGGTCCAACTCTCTAAAAGTTTACCTTTTAGCTATAATCTACATATATATGGGAGATGAAAAAGGAAAAACCAAGAGATATTTTTTCATATATTCATCAACGTTTCGTTTTTATTGTAAGACTTCCTCAGGATGATAATTTTAAGAAAAATGTCATGCAAGTACATCGAAATATTGGGTTGACATGATGGTTTGATAAGGAAAAGTAATAGCCGTGGCTACTAAGAGCGCTGGACGAGGGTCCAGGCTGCGAGAAGTCAGTAGTGGCAAAAGGTGAAATGAATATGGAAAGCTTTGAGTGGGTACCATTAAGGCAGCAGTGAAAAAGGGGAGGGGTGAGAGTGTTAGTGAATTTGCCTTAGGGTGGGAGAGAGGAAAGGAGGGGGGCTGACGTTTTTGTTGTGGTAAGGTGTGGCATGGATTTTGAGGGGCTGGGGAAAGGAGGGAACGGGGGAACTTTGTATGTTTGGTATGTAGGTGGTATCATAGTTTTAGAAAAAGATTTGAAGAAATGAAGATAACTTGAAAATGGACGGGGGGTGGGTAAGAGTATGAAAGAAGTAGTCGAAAGGGTGAGATAGAGGAGAGGGGAGATTTTGTTGTGGTCAGGTGTGACATTTTTGGAGGGTAGGAGTATTGACCAGCTGGCTATGTCAGGAATGTGTGAATATAAGTGAGTTTGAAAGAATGTGTTGAAGTGTGCTGTGAACATGACAATAAAGAAAAGGAAAAGAAAAATAAGAAAAATGATTTTAATTTTGGGGAGAGATATATATATATATATAACATATTGATATAGCTCATCTACTATTCATGCACTTTTGATGATGAGTTGTAGTGCATGTGAGCACTCCACACAATGATTTAATTATCATATTATACTAGAACATTGTGAAAATAGCAACAACTAAAATGAGAAACAGGGTCCTCTTTAATTAATCGTGGAATTTTTCGCTTGGTCCCACTAATTAAAAAATTGATGGAGATTCCAAATATAGGCTGCTTCGTTTTTTTGACTATTTAAAAAAATTGGTGGAGATTCCGAATATAGGCTGCCTCGTTTTTAGCTACTTAAAAAATTGACAGAGATTCAGAATATAGGCGGCCTCGTTTTTTTAGCTACTTAAAAAATTGACGGAGATTCAGAATATAGGCTGCTTCGTTTTTTTGGCTACTTAAAAAATTGACAGAGATTCTGAATATAGGCTGCCTCGTTTTTTGACTATTTAAAAAAATTAGTTAAGATTCCGAATATAGTCTGCCTTGTTTTTTTGGCTACTTAAAAAATTGACGGAGATTCTGAATCTGATGGTATCGAACAACCCCACGGACGTTGGAGCCTAAAATACAGCGCTAGTATGAATGGAGAGAGGGAAAACCTTAAAATCACTCAACGATATGAGGACTGCCACTGAGCAGTTTTTAACAAGCTGGATAATAAAATCTCAGGTCGCCTTTACCAAGCCCTAGAGAAAGAAATAGAATTACTTCTCAAGTGTCAATAGGTAATTGAGCTATGTATTTTTTTTTATTGGCACTTCTCAATGTGGATGGAGTCCAGAATTACTGGAGTCCGTCCATCCAACTAAAAAAATTCAGAGCTGCTTTGCTTTGTAGACAAACAAGTGTAAATTATTTCTCTTTATTTTTAAAATAATTATTCTTTTAAGAAAACCACAACAGACCACATCGTTACAGACTTAATTCCTCCTATTTAACTGTTCTGCATGAAATGACCCTTCACTTAACAGCGATACCAAGTTGCGGATCCAACCTGGCTGATCGCTCACTGATCTAAACAAACACAACGTGGGAGTGAGTGATCGCTGGACCAAATGTTTCGACATCTGCGACGTTCATTAGGGCCGCGACTTTTCCCAAGCAGTATCGGGTGACCCACCGAACCTAGGAACGGCCGAACTGGTGACGTCACGAAAGCTGGAGGAGTGGGGTACACGAATATAGGCTACCTACTTTTTTTGGTTACTTAAAAAATTGATGGAGATTCCAAATATAGGCTGTCTTGTTTTTTTGGCTATTTAAAAAATTGATGAGATTCAGAATAGAACTTGCCTTGTTTTGGGGCTATTTAGAAAACAAAATTTTCTTTTTCCATTTTCTTTCCTCCCCAAATGGAGCTTATTGTCAATTATTATGCTTAGAGTACAATTATTGAAAGATAATTTTCAAAATGTTTATTTATTTTCATCCACCAATGGGTGGTTCATTTCGTTATTATAGCTTCATTGTAAAATGGACACTACTTTATAGTCGGTGTAACTGAAATTTCTTCATTTAGAATGTGAAACCTTGTTTCTGCTGCCTTTAGCATAAAAATTAGGGATTTCAAGTGACAAAAACATGAAACAGAAATTGGGCGTTGACAAAGTCTTGGTAGTTGTGTCCCCTGCCCTCTTTTCATGTGAACCCTGGGGTAAAAGGATTGTTATTTATTATTACTCATTTTTTATTTTGTACTTTTCACCCCAAACAAGGCAGATTGCCACTGAAGTGCAAAGGGCTACTGTAATAGGGGCCATGTTTATAGGGGGAGGCGCAATTTTGGTGGGGAGCTGAGCAGCAAGATGTTTGTTCATATTACATTTAGATTTCTGCATGTTGGTAAAGTCGGGGAACAGGAAGAAAATTTCAACGGCACACGATCTGAGGAAAAAAGCTATTACTGTAGAAAATATTCCAACATTTAAGGACCTCTGCAGTGAAGGAGTGGTATTTTGCTGCGAGTTGAGGGAGGATTTTGCTGTTAATTGGGTGGGTCGGGGGTATTCTTGGATACAAATGCAGTACATCATTATTATACTAAAGATGAGTTAATCAACGTTTGTTTCCTGAAGGCTTTTTTCCTATATATTTTAATCACACAAAATATGTGCTAAAATATTCCTCAGTTTTGGGATTGAGTTATGCTTGAAAAAAAACTTCCATTTTAATTGTTCTAATAAGCCGCAGTTTGCAATTAACTCACCAAGTGACGCATCTCTTCCTAACTTTTTATCTATCACTCTTACCCTCTATCTCTCGCTGTATATTGTTTAACCTCCCTCCCCCACTCTTATCTTATGTGCTATCTATCACTCTCACTTCTGTCACTCCCTCTGTTAACAGTCGAAGGTAATAAAGAAAGAATAAAAAGATTGGAACAGTCCATTAAAAACAAAAGAGAATATCATTAGTAGTAATATTATTTAATCTATAGCTGTAGAGAGAAAGATAGAGCAAGCAGAGAGAGACTAATTTGGGAATTTGTCTTTTTTTAATGTTTAACTGGCTTTGCAAACTCACTTTTTCCTGATTCAAACAATCTAATTCGAGCTCACTGGGTGACCCAACGGGTCACATTCTTTTCTAGTTTCTATTCATACAGTGTAATGAGTTTGACCTTATAGTTTAAGAGAATGACAAGTCAGTGAGCTGAAATCAGTTTATATGGGCTGGTGGGTAAGAACTGATTTCCGCTAGTTCCAACTTGCTGTTTTCTATAAATATAAGGTCATCGCCCCCTCTCCCTCCATCGCATCCACCCGGTTTTCCCATAATTACCTAAAATTGACCATTTATAAATTTATTTCTATTTTCAACTGGAAAGATGACCTAGATGTCCCTGGGAAAGAAAAACTTTTGTGATCCGTAAATTAATTTAATCACTACTCGTACTTACCCGGCATTGCTCGGGATGCAGTGAAGTCATTTTAGTTTTTAATTATTACTTGTTTTCACATTTTTAAACTAAAGGTAGAAACTCCTATTATATTCTTCAATTTAAAATGGTTTATCCCACTTACTGATTTTTATTTTTAGTTGATTATTTAAAAATGTTTCAAATTTATTGGCAAAAAATAGCAAAGTGCAACAAGCCATGTAAAAGGACAGTTAGAAGATGTATATGTCTATATATTTGTCTGAAGATTTTGTCCAAGGCGACTTTAAACCTGGATATGGTAGACATCATCACCGCCTCCTCTGGTAGGCTGCTTCACAAAGCAGAAACATGGACAGAGAATGCTGCCTTTATTCTAATGAGACAAAAGTGACTATGGTACATGTTTTGTTGGGTCTCCACGTGGAGACCACAACTTGGCGTTGGGGTGAAAAACTCTTCGAAAGGTATATTTAAATTAATAATTAATTGTTTCATATTAGCAGTTGTTTGGGCTGGTCTAAGTAATTTAAAAAAGAAATTGTAGCTAAGTATATTATTATATTGCCAATAATACGGTACAACAATAATGAATGAAAATAGGTTAGTTAGAATCAAAGTTTGATTTGTTTGTCAGCTTAAATGCTATTTTGGAACTATTTGAAGTGAGTTTTTTTAATTATGTTTTTTTAAGTCACATGTAAATGTGTTGAAGTGGCAAAGCTGATGGATTGACCAACAAAATTTGGATCGCTAAAAAGCAAAGTAACAGCTTTTAAAAACGATAATACATTACCTTGGTTTTTCGGCTAGGAAAAATGTGTGATATCTGTTCTGATACTACGCTTCATCTTTTCTGTTCTCGGTCAGTAAAGGAGAAATCCTTCTCGACTGTGGCAATTAAAATTTTTGTCCAAATCCAGAGTGCCCTTTTTGGGGAGCTGGATTTTCAATACATTAAAAACCGATCTTGTGTCTAATTCTGCGCCTGTCAAGAGGCCAGTTTACCTAGTTATGTTCCCATTAGTAATGTCAACACTATGAATGATATCATGACTTGACTCTCGCGCTGTCTGCCAAGCTACAGCTCCTGTCACATCGCCACAGATTTGCATCCCCGTGCCTGTTTTACAAGTATTTCCATGGAATGTGCTTCAATGAACTTACTGCACTTGTACCCCCCCCCCCCCCACAACATAAATATTTTCTACTTTCCTTTGACTGCTTGCCTTTGAAATTCCCTGTTTCCCTGACCATACAAACATGCAGAAATTTAAATGTAATGTCAACAAACATCTTGCTGTTCAGTTCCCCAGCAAAGTTTACGTCTCAGTGGCAATGTGCCTTGTTTGGGGTGAATAAAAGTAAATAAAAAAAAGTTTTTTTTTAACTGTACAAAAAAGGAGGGGGAGCATGATACCTACATTTCAAGGGGGCATAACTTCAAACTGCATGGTGATTTTTCACACAAACTTGAGATATTTTCATATATCCTCCATGTCAGGATAATATCAGCTTACGGAAAAAGGTTGTGTTCCCTGTTTAAATAAATGATTTATTATGCAAGAATTTATTTTAAAAAAAAACTATTCTTCAAACTAAAGACCATCATTGTCCACAACAATCTGTAAGTTTTCGGACTTGCTTAAAGTACCAACCCTTCAATTCTTGAATAGCTTCTTCAATTTCATCAAATGACTCTAATCGGCGACCCTTCATAAAGCACTGCATTAATCGGAATTGACCATAGTCAGATGGGGCAACGTTTGAACTATAGGGTGGTGGATGCAGCAGTACTTCCACTCCATCTAATATTTCAATCTTGTTGCTGGTCTTTCTGGTAGTATATATATAAAAAAATCATTACTTTAACATGGCTCACAAACTGTTTCCTCAACCAAGTAATATCAAATCTTCATCAAAATCTCAGATGCTGACTTAGGAGCCCCGGGTTGAATATTGGCACGGAATTACCCTGTTTACCTTTGATTTAAGGTAGGTAGGTAGCTCAACTGTAGTCGAGGGTGACCCCAAAGTTTTCTTTTTTATTGGCTACCACACTTAGATGTAGGTTAGTGTGACACTTCTTTCCCTGGATTACTCCACTTACCCTTGATCTTCACTTGATAATACTGAGTGTTTAATAAGGAGTCATCAAGTACCATTTTTTGAGTTTTTTTGTATAACTCGACTCAGGATTGAACTCCAGTCTCCTGGCCCATTAGCTAACTATGCCAAATGGGCCAGGATGATTCTAAATAACCTAAAATTAAAGTGATCCTCAAAATTTAATCACTAATTTTGTTGCTGGTGACCCTCTCTCCCTCCAATAAAAAAAAAACTGAATTTTACAAAAAAAATGTCCATATTCTGTCCATGGTAATGCTGAAAAAGAATATATAATCTTTGTGGGTGTTTCTGATTTTTAGTTGGACAAACATACAGAAACTGAAAACTGCCCTTCATATAATAGAAGATCATAAATTATTTTTATTTATCTGTTTTACTTGCTTATTTTTTAAGTCTTAGAATTTGGGAAAAAATATTTATTGACACTAACAAGGAAACATAAAAAAAAGCCATTGTTATTTTTTAAATTTATTATACAATAAAGTAGCATTTAACCGGTGAATGAATTTTCTAAAAACATCTTAATTCATAAAGACATAAAACTGTAGAAATATTTGAACATGGGTGTGTTAGAATGACGTAAGAAAAGAAAATTCTATATGTAACTAGATTAAATAAAGCGGAATTTTCCCTTAGAAGTTAAGATTAGAATTAGAACTGACGTTCTCAGGAAGTTGTGTCACTGACAGGAAGTCTCAAATAACACATAACAAAGATAGTAAAATCTTCTCTTTGGCTGACGGTCTGAGCGGATTCAGACATTGTTTGGACCCCCCCCCCCCACATCTGGGGGAGGGAGTGAGCCTGAAGCTTATGTAATACTGATGTAACTCTGTAGTATACTGTATGTAAGACAATTGTATTTGAAAAAAAATCTGCACAAGAACATGAAAGCCACAGAGCAAAAATGATGTCTGCTTTTAATTTTTGTGAATATGGCTGTTAACAAGAAAGAGAGAGAGACAGATCAACTCTACACACTGCCATTACTACAAAGACATCACAAGTAATTGAGCTGACTATCTACAATGTGTCAACAAAACTTCCACTGTTTACGTGACAAGTCGCTGTCCAGATAATCTGTTGGGAACAAAGAATTGGTCGACTGTAGCACTACGAAACTAGAATACAAATGACATCAAAGACATATGACCCTAATAAAACAATGAAATAAAAAAGAAAAAGATAACAATATTAGATTTATTCAATCATTAAAGATTAAACTATTCTTCTCTATGACCTATTTCCACCGGTTATTTTTCCATTTATTTTACAATAAAGTAGCATTTAACCTGTGAATGAATTTTAAAAAAAAATCTTAATTCACAAACACATAAAACTGTAGAAATATTTGAACATGGGTGTATTAGAATGAGGTAATAAAGGAAAATTCCATTATGTAACTAGATTAGATAAAGAGGAATTTTCCCTTAGAAGTTAAGATTAGAATTAGAACTGACGTTTTCAGGAAGTTGTGTCACTGACAGGAAGTCTCGAGTAACACATAGCAAAGAGAGTAAAATCTTCTCTTTGGCTGAGTGTGGGTGTGCCGTTCACTGGCAGCAATCGTCTGGTTGTGGTTTTTGTCCGAATTCGATGCTACTCGATTTTAACAGTGGACGTGGTGTAAACTATGTGGACTCAGTCAAGTCTGTAACAAATTACAAAATAATATCACAACTCTGAGATTGCAGCGAGTAACAATGTTTTATTTTGTGAAGTCAAAAATTGTATTTGATTTATTGATCGATGGCAGACTTGTTACAAGACCAACACAATCATCTTTCGGAAAAAAAAACCCACAGCCCACTCACCAGGCTAGCTCAAATCCCCATCTCCGATTCTTTCTTTCACCTTAGTTATTTTTATTTATTTTGTATTATTATTTTTTTTTTTTTTGTGGAAATCGCTCCAAACAAGGCATGAAGCCACTTGATGTAAGGGGCTAACAAGAACGAAAAATGATTATCACAAAGACGGGAGATGCCTATTGGCCTTAGTCTTGAAAAGACCAAGGCTATAGGTAGGAGGAAAACAGTCAGCAAGAACAGAGTTCCACAAGCCTGCAGTTTTGGGAAAGAAACTACATATAGCTTTATATAGACCTCGTTTGTCAGTTGGATTGACCACCCAGTGAGTCCACTTGAATTTCATCACTTGTTAATTTTAGGATATTAAAAACTGTGTGTCCGGGATATTCATGAAGTTCATCATCTTCTAGCCGTGGTAGTGTCACAAAACTTCCTGACTCTCTCACACCATCTTGCTCTATACTTCATCACACTAAGTAGGTCTTCATAGGTACATTGTGAGTCTTCCGTTAATTGCTTGACATAAGTTCCGTGCGGTCTCCCCACTGAACTACATCTCTGTTTTGGCATCTGCAAAAAAACATCACTGAATATTTCATTCTTAGCCCTCCAATAGTGACAGCTAATCTGGTTCTTCTCTCTCTCATCAGTGCTGAGATCCGAGGAAGGTGTCTGTAGAGTTGCTTCCTGTGAGGTGCTGCCTTCAGAAGATGTTAAGAGCAACCCTTCTGGTGTATACATCGTCAATTTTTTCTCCAATCTTTTGGTAAAAGTCCAGGTGTTACTTTATGAGAACTGATGTAACAATGGCTTCAAAGAAATCACGTTTCATCTTAATAGGAATATCTGATTTCTAGATTGCTTTCACCTTGTTCAGTCCAGCCCAAGCTTTGTTGATTCACATATTTAGTTCACTCTATGTGCAATTTTCCTTTGCAACTTTACTGCCATGATAGGTAAACTCATCGCCATTTTTGAGACAAATGATAAAGTTAAGAGAACATAAATTTCCGGAATCTCAAGTGGGCTGCTTTCTCAGCATGCAGCCTTCTTTCTGAGAGGCAATTGCTTTTCAAAGTGGAAAAACTCAATTCTGGGTGGCCACGTCTCGAGGTAAAATACATTTCTATAGGTCACATTCACTCATGCATTACGGTGATGTTTACACTTATTAAGTAAGAAGTGTAACATTTTGTGTCATTATTTGAAAAATTTATAGTGAATTTGCTAGTTGTGCCATTTTTAACAAAAATCTGTTTTTTGATTTTATCACCTGAATACTATGTGCAAAATTGTCAATAACTGTAACACACTCTTTTCTTGACACTTTTACAAACCCTGATGATATGTCCGTCATGCACCTCTTCTGGTAGCAGGTGCCTTGACTCCCAGAACACCACAAATGTAAGTCATATTTACTCATACATTTTTCACACATATTCTCTATCTCTGACCCCAACAACATGTGTTCTTTCTCGATTGTATTTGGATTTTAATGTATTCCCATTTTAGTAATCATGTCTATGTTTTTTTTTTTGCTTTTTTTTAGGTCCGGAATAATAGTAGCATACCAAAGAATAAAGATATGATGCTGGACTCGCTTTTTACGGACAAAGAAAAACAAAACATTCTTGACTGTTTCAACAAATCATCCG
Organism: Sepiola atlantica; assembly: GCA_963556195.1. NCBI lineage: Eukaryota > Metazoa > Mollusca > Cephalopoda > Sepiida > Sepiolidae > Sepiola > Sepiola atlantica. The sequence goes on from OY744520.1 coordinate 118,289,549, forward strand.
TCACAGAGTTGATGGCCACCAAAAACCTAAATAAACAGAAGAGTTCCTCGCTCATCGTGCACCGTGAAAAGTTTGGCGAGTTCACTAGCATCACAGACATTTCCAAAGTTCCCGGCATGGGAATGATAGGTCTCCAAAAGTTGTGCAACATTCTCAAAAATATCAACTACGAACAGCTTAGGGAAGTCGCCCATAAAATGACGACGGAAGATGTGAAAGTTCAACCAAACATATCGAAAGACATGTGTAAAGTAAGTAAATAGTGGAAGCTTTCTTTTTGTGTGTTTGTTACCCCTGTTGGGTGGAGTGTGGATAAATTGGCCGTATGAATTTGATCTGCATGTATTCGTATCATACAGAGTGCCCCCCCTCCCCCAATGTGCTGCCCATGTAATCTTCAATAAAATTCACAATCTTTTCTGCAATTCAGCCATATTTGGTACAAATAACCTTCAGTCTATGTTTTACTTGTCCACCAAGTTTCAGTCATGAATGTCCAACAATCTTTATTTCGCCTTTCAACGATAAGCACACCTGGATACAATGTGCAAAATTGTCAATAACAGTAATACACGTCTTTCTTGACTTCTTCCTGATTTGGGCTGTGATGGCTCTCTTTTTACTTTTACAAACCCTGATGATAGGTCTGTCATGCACCTCTTCTGGTAGCAGGCGCTTCGACTCCCAGAACACCACAGATGTAAGTCATATTTACTCATACATTTTTCACACATATTCTCTATCTCCAACCTCAGCAACATGTGTTCTTTCTCAATTGTATTGCGATATTAATGTATTCTCACTTTAGTGATCATGTCTGCGGTTATGACATTTGTATATCTTATTAAGTACAATCTTACATGTTTCACATTCCCTTTTTATTTTTATCTTAGATAAACTGTTTATGTAGGATAAATGTGTATATATGTAAATTCAAATATTTCGTCACTATTGCCCTTTTCCATTTCTCTCGACCCTCGTGTCCATTATCACGATAACACGACACACAAAATGGCAGCCTGTTGTTTGGGAAAGATATAACGAAACACATGGTCGCTAAAAATGTAAAAGTAGAATATAAAATATTTGTTAGTCAGTGACAATGGCATGTACATATATTCTCAATGTCTTATCATAGTCTTTTTAGAGATGTGTGTTGTCCCCTTTTTAGTAGAATTCTACTTTTTTTTTTTAAATCCAGAAAAAGCGGATTTCCGCTTAAATCACTAGAGCCTCCCATAGATACGAGTTCTCAGCTTTTTGGTCGAAATCCGCTTTATTTTAAATTTAAAAAAAGCCGATTTTCCCTCTTATGACAATTTTCTCTGAAAATTGAAAATGTTAATTTTGCTGAAGGTTAAGGCTTCAAGCAAGTCATGAAAGAAGTATGGGAGTTAGATGACTTTTTTTTCATCAGAGAATGACTTCCTGTTCCTCCCACACACCCATACACACATATATCTTTCTCTTAATTTTGACTTTCTTAGTTGAAACTGATTGGATTTGTTTAGGAAAAAAAGGAGTTGTTTTTTGTGCTCCCCTCTCTCCACACATGACCCCCATGTTGGGAAATTAATCTGGATTTCAGCTTTTTTTTGCCATTGGCTACTCACATCCCTGTCTTTTTCATTCATTCCTTTTCACATTGTTTTTCTCTTCATTCCTTCTTCTGCTGCCTTCTTCTCAAGGAATTATTTCAATCATGGCCACTCAACCCAATGATTCAGTATTACCGAAGAGTTATATAGATACTTTAAAACGCCTAGCAAGTAACAATAAATCTTGACGAAGACTTCTTGAATCAAGATTTTTTTTATAGGCCGGATGCCCCTCCTGATGCCAACCAAGTGGGGTGATGAGAGACACGTTTCTAAATATCCAGGTGATTGCCTACCAATGCTAAAGAGTGTTTCACTTGCCCTATACCCATCAAAATACAAATTAAATAAAACAGAAATTGAAAAACTGATTGATCAACTTCCCTCTTTTTTTTTATTAATGGAAGACTTTAATTCTCACAGCAAATTGTTGGGCTTTGGCAATTTCAACCAAACTGGGAAAACCATAGAATCTTTGCTGGAATCATTTAACTTATGTATTCTTAATATCAAAATACACATCTGCATCCATGTTCCGGTACAATATCAGCCATCGAACTAACCATATGCTTTCTATCAATCTTTACGGAGTTCCATTTGTGTTCTATGACGATCAATGTGACTGACCATTCACCGATTTTCCTTGAAATAAACTTAGCAAAAAAACAATTTCTAAATCCTCCTCCAAACAAAACTCTAGTTCACAGTAGAATGCAGTATTGATTTACTCCTCTCCAGGAGTTAGGCACAAGGCCAGTTTTTATCTTACTCCCACAAGTAAGATGTGACCCAAGGTCGGGTCGGGAAAGTGGAGTTTAAAAATTGCCTGGGCAGCCCTGTCGGCATTCCCCGGTAGGGGCGCCTCAGGCAGTAAGCAATAAACTTACTCCTCCCCAAAGAGGGGAGGCGAAGCCTAGGAGGGTAAACCTAGAACTGCACAGGACAGACCCATAGACCGGCTTAAATCAAGCCCCGAAGGCCAAGACAATACCAGTCTATGGGGTGCAGTATCCATCGGAACAGATACTACACTTTGATCTTAGCTAAAAGGCATAGACGTCACATATTCTCACTGAAAATTAAATTTCAGTGGCAAATGTGTTATATAAACAAACACATTATTTTTATTAATAAGATTAAATAGCCTGGGAGCCGTGTAGTTCAACCTTACTTTTACATAATTTGTTTTCTCTTCTACTTTTAATAGTTAGGGTTGATTATCGCCCTTGATGTGGAGTTGTGTGCACTTGATAACTATAAATAGCCACCATCTTAGGTGAGATAGTTCTTAATTTCATAGTTAGGTTGTACACCTTCACACAAGTTTTGTTGTTTTTTATATTTTTAAATGAACAAATCCAATATGGCTTTCAAAATCATTTACAAAATCTTCAGATATCAATAATTATATTATTAACTAGATCTACCTACCTGACGGTGCCCGGGAGTCTTTTTACTTTCATTTTTGCTTCACACATCGAACCCTTCTCCTATTTTGTCTTTTCTTTTCATGCAAGAAATTATTTACATTTTTATGAAAGATAATTCAACGAAGGAATATGTTTTCGTTTTGTTTCTTTAAATCAGATGTTTTTGATTCTCATGAATATCTTATTTTAACTACGCCGTTTATTTTTTTGTTCTTTTTTTTTTTTACACAATTATTTTTTTTTTAAAGGATTTTGAAAGTTAAATTTATTATTACTGCATCATTTGGTCATTAAATTATTGATTGAACCAAATTGTTATAAACTATAGCTAAAATCGATAAAAGATAGGTCTTTTCTAGAAAGATCGATTGAGCAAACTGAAAAAAAAAAGAATGGGGAAAAATGCTTGCAGTTCGATAAACTAATTGATTTAAACAGGTTAAAAGCTCGGAATCATTTAAACAGATCTGTGACACAATGAGGTATCTTACTGATGAAATATTAGTTCGTTAATTAAGTTACATTAATTAGGGAACGATGTATTGTAAGAAAAAGGGTCAGCACAGTTTTGAGTGAGAAATGTAGACAAATGTTATTTTCAGTTTGTCATTTAGAATGGACTATTTAAGTTTTCACCTTTGTTTATGAAAATGGGAACGGTCGTAAGTGCAACAAAGTTTACATTTGTGAAATACTAAAGTTGAATCAGCAAAAGAACAATTTTGAAAAATCATTTTTATTTACAAATTAAAAGAAAAGACTAATCGTGGGGAAATTATCCAAAACAATTATGTTTTGGACTAATGCAGGTGACCAAATTGGGTTTACAATTTAAAAAGTCACTAGGTGTACTAGCTCCACACCTGATAGTCAAAATTAAAAGGCGTATTAATATCTGTAATAGACCAAGCCTCTATATTGTCGCTTAACTGGATGCTTTTCCTACATGTGTGAAACTAAGGCTTTCATTGACTGACCAATCGTAAAATGGTAGAAAATGTGAAACACTGTGATTGGTTAGCCAACCGGATTAGTCACTCAAATGAAAATTACAATAAAATAATTAATGGTCTAGGAGAGAGAGAGATTTTGATTGATTGAAGATACAGAAGTAAAAGGACTAGGAAGAAAGTTGTTGGAAAAGTGGTTGGATCATTCTACTGCTACAGAAAATACCTGACTCCTGATGCAATTCTCTACCTGTATAAGTACCAGATTCCACCCAAGATGGATGCTGTAGATCTGGCTATAGACTGAATGCGATGAGAACACTTTGACTGCCTCATGCGTCTCAGAACACGGGAGTTTCTAAGTTTAAGTCGAGACTTCATTTTGATGTCTGATCCCATGTTTTCAGGCCCATTCAATGATAAAGAATAAAATGTGTTTTATATTCTTTGTTTAGTGTATGTTTACAAAACAGAAAGCAGAAAGAGAGGGGAAGGGTGCTGTTTAAGTGATGAATGCAGGGAGATGGAAACTGTCATTCTGGTGTATGAACAAAGGGGAAGAGCATTTTTATAGCCAAAATTTTATGAAATTAAAGCATTTTTTAAATATAATAAATATTCGATTAATAGTAAATGAATAAATAATGACTATAATGATGAGAAAAAACACACACACATGAGAAGTGGTCTTATGATTTTATTAATATAGATTTAGCTTGAGACTTCAGTTTTATGTCAAATCTCTTGTTTTCAGGTCCATTCAATTATAAAAAATAAAATGTGTTTTGCATTCCGCGTTTGGCGACTAGATTACAATCAATGAATATCAATAAAATAAAATTGACATTCGTTGATTTTGTACGTATCCACTATTATACTAAAGCTGAGTTAATCAACGTTTGTTTCCCTAAAGCTTTTTTCCCATATATTTCCATCTCACCAAATGCATGCTAAAATATGCATCAGTTTGAGAATTGAGTTACAAATAAGTCCGACAGTGGCTTTGTTGCTGTTGGGCTGAGGTATAGTTCTATTCAGTCCAGAAGGTCCACTCTCCCATGCTTTGCGTTCTCTCTACACAGGGGTTAGTTTATTGCCAATAACCTGAGGCGCCCCTACCGGGGAATGCAGACAGGGCTGTTCAGGCATTTTTTGTAGGTTTAAGTGCTCTTATCCTAGTGTGCTGGTTTCTCAAAACCACACCTGATGTTGTGTCTAACCTCCTGGCAAGGAGGTAAATACAGTGGACCCCCGCTATTCGCGGGCTTACCATTCGCGTTTTCACAAATATGCGGATTTTCAGCATAAACAATGACTTAACATTTTCTTCATAAATTCGGTAGAACTTACAAATAGGATAATCATTTAAGTCCAACTAATGCCAATATGACCAAAACAACGCAATTAAAAACGCTAATTATTCTGTAGAATTCATATTAAATGCGGCTCATGCAAAAGCATTGATAATGCAAATTTTTATGAATTTTATTTTTTAAAAATCAACCAAATTGCAAGCAGAAATGGCTAATTTACGCTAATTTGGTGGCTTTCATGCAAAATAAAAAAAAATCAACGGCTAATGTACAAAAAACTAATTTTTAGTTAACTTTGAGGCATCAAAATCTATTTGCGGATTTTCACTATTCGCGGGTGTGTCTGGAACGTAACCCCTGCGAATAGTGAGAGCCTACTGTAATATGTTTGATAAACCCTCATTTTAATTGTTCTAATAAACTGTAATTTTCAAAATAACTCAAGTGACTCATCTCTTACTAATTTTTTATCATTTTTACCTTCTCTCAATGTAAGTTGCATGACCCCCCCCCCCACACACACACTCTTATTCTATTCATCTCTTTATTAACAGTTAAAGGTAATAAAAGAAAGGAAAGAATAAAAATATTGTAATAATTCATTATAAACAAAAAGAAATATCACCACAAGCAGTAATAATATTTAACACATAATTAGAGGGAAAGGAAAAGAGAGAAAAAAGCTAATTTTTCATTTTGTCTTTTTATTTTTTATATTCGCTTTACAAACTCACTTTTTCTTGATTCAAATAATTTAACCTGATCTCAATGAGTGACCCAATATGTCACATTTTTTCTAGTGTGTATATATATATATATATATATATATATATATATATGTATGTATATATATATATATATACATAATTTTCTGTCAGTCACAACAAGAGGACATAATGCTAACTCACCAAACCTCTTTCATTCGCCCTCCTTCTTTTTTTTTGTATTTCTTTCATTTTTTCTCTTTCTCTCCCTTTCTATCTACCTTTATTTCGTTCTATTTCCTGTTCTATTTTCATCTTGTTAGAGTTCATTTAATATTGATAATGTGTTTTTGAAAAAAAAATTTTTAATGGTGCAACCATACTTATTGATGAATGTTATTTATGTTGTTACATGACTCAACTAAAAAAAATTGAAGAGAGAAAGAATAAAATAATAGAAAAAGGTCAAAAGAAAGGTAGAATGATACATCTCTCTTTCTCTCTCTCTCTCTCTCTCTCTCTCTATATATATATATATATATATATATATATATATATATATATATATTGACAGATCAAAATTATGTCATACTGTAATTTATTGTCAGTTTTGAAGCAAAGAAAAACTAACATGTGTTTCTAAGAGATTCAAAACATACTAGAACAAATTCAGGCAGTAAACAAAAAAATTCCTGTCGTCAGAGAATTATTGTCAAATTAAAATTTTGTCTGAATTGTTAAAAAAAATTTCAACAAAGAATAATAAAAATGAGGCAATATTTCGCATGTATTTCAATATAAATAAGCACCAAAATGTTTTTAAAAATCTGAATGCACCGGTTTATAAGAATGTTGACGTCATGTTCCACACGATTGCTTATCACACGCAGAAATGTTTATTGATTGAGAAAGTTATTGAATTTAGTTCTCAATGCTCAACTGTCTAACCAGTTGGGTTAGAACTATTATTTATTTATATATTTTACATACAAAATGTGGCACAAGGACGAAAAGGAGGAGTCAGAAAAGGTCGGTCTTATCTATATACATTTATCGACAAATCATTGACCAAAACCTCAGTCGTACCATACATCCATTCAACATTCACCAAAATAAAATTTCACAATTAATAGCCTATTTAAAGCCCATAATATAGAATATGAAGTGGAGAGTTGGGAAATAAAAAATTTATATATATAAAAGAGATAAAAAGTAATTAGAATGATAAAAAAAATGTTTTAAACGCTGTTCGCATAAGAACCTCACCCACACACTTTCAAAATGTGTCAGAAAAGCAGATTTGTTATTCGAAATTTAGATGCAGGCTTCAATGTTTTATTCACACTACCTCTTTCGAAATTTGAAAAAGAAGCTTACACCTCTGACAAATCAGGCTGCCTAACGCCTAAGTCGGGAAGGAAGAGTGGAATTATAAAACAAAAGTGAGGACAAAAAATACTGGAGAGGAGTGAGAACAAAATAAGATGAGGGGGGGGGGGGCTAGTGATACCTTATATACTCTAGCTAAGTTTAAAAAGAAAGAAATAAAATAATTTAAAAAGTGTACACTAGTCTACTATGGTCAAGCTGTCATATTCGTTTTGTCGACCCTAACTCCTTACTCCTAATCAACGTCCAAATACCACTCAAAACCAGCCCCATTTACTTTGCACAATTGCAAAACTTTCATTTACCTTTCGCCGAGTTTTGCCGGAGGAAGTCTCATCTTCTCCAACTTAATGCGCATTTTCATACGATGTTGAAAAATGAGAACAAGTTTCGGAGCAGGTAAGATCTCACCTTCGTAGACTTCCTGAAAAAAAAAAGTTATTGTACATTAACACTCTTCGTTAAATCACCCCCCTCCCCATCCCAAAATGAGGTTCTACTTTTTTTAGGCAATTATGTGGGAACACCCTGAAAAACTTGTTGGAAAGAAGAAAAAAGCAAAAAATACTTAACCAATTATTTTAATTTTTTTGCTGTGGGAGATAAATCTTATGCATTTTTGGGGGAGGGGGTCTACTTTTCAGGTGATTATGTGTGGGTTTACAAGTTTTTTTTTGTTTTAGGAGGGGGCTTGCTACTCGGACTTAGGGTTAGTAATAAGATTTATGGGAGATTTTATTTTGGGGGGACACTCGAACTTAAGTGTTCCATGCCGGTGTTATCCTTTTTGGTTTAATCCAGTTGTAGCATAACAATCTCTCTTGTTGAACGAATTAACTTTTTAGTTCTTCAGTCCACGACAAGTATTTTGTTATTTCCTCTAGACGTGGAAGGTCGACTATTAGTCCTTTATCTGTTACCACTCATCAATGTCGACTAAAATTGAGGGAAGCTTTCTCCACTCAGAAGTACTAGGTCGGGTTGGAAAAGTAGGCACATCTGACTCTGTGTTAGCCGATGGTATCTCCATCAAAACTTTCTGAGGCTAAAGACGAAGTAGAAACCATGACCAAACAAAGAAAAGTTTTAAATAATAACACTAACAAAAAAAAAACCGACTCAACAAAAAGAGCACGGAAATAACAATAAATATAACAATAAATACTTACTTGGAAAACACTCACTTTCAAAATTAAACCTCATGACCAATTGAGCTAGAAGTAAATAGAGATCAGAAACCAGAGAGTTGGTTTATAAGCAGACTGGGATGCTTCATTATACTTAGATGGGCAAGTCCATTCTCTGGGTTTTGATTGATTGCTAGTCCATAAGTGGATATTCTATTATATAAATATTGCTTCATTCAAGCAAGACATTTTCCTGTTAATCAGGCGGCAGCTGACCTCTTATGCTGGTAAGTGCTACTTTGATTCTACAAAAGTAACCTCAATTACTAACCAGCAGAGCATTACCACTGTCGACCAAGGAAATCTTCTATCAGGCATGTGTATGCAGTGAGATGATGTATGGAAGTGAAACCTGGCCAGTGAGAGTTGAGGACATGCGTTGCATGGAGAGAAATGATATGAGAATGTTACAATGGATGTGCAGTGTGAGTCTTAAAGACAGGCTTAGTTCTGATGATCTCAGAGGAAGATTAAATCTGGACAGGATAGGGAGATTTGTGCAAAAAGAGTAGACTTTGATGGTATGGTCACGTTGAAATAATAGATGAGAATTCTTGGGTAAGTATATATATAGAACAGTTGAGGTAGCAGGTTCAGTTCAAAAGGGAAGGCCAAGGAAAACAGAAGAAGAAGTGATAAAAATTGACCTGAGGGATAAATAAAGATTTGGAAGTCAATTTCTAAAAGCCATCCAACACATGCCAGCATGTAAAACAGATGTTAAACCGAATATGATGGTGATGATGATGAAAGTTGTAAGTTACATTGGCCGAAATGTTGTGAATATAACAACCAAGATGAGAATAGTAGTCTGGATAATCCAAATAATACTAATTATCAATCCTTATCTCAAAAATTCTGAAACCATAAAAAAATAATTTTTATTTGTTTTTGTGATTCTTAGTTTATTTGAGAAAAAAAAACTTAATCTTAAAAAATTGTAAAATCCTATTTTTTTTTTGTTCTTCCTTCTTTGCCAGTCGATTGAGAGTCTTGTGTCAATTGATATTCAAGCTGACCGTATCACCTGGCTGAAGATGAATCGAGATCTTCATATTGATGATTGGCAACAGGTCAAGATATTCAACAAATCTTACATGAAGTACGAACATAATGTTTACTTTGAAAAGGTAAATTCTTTCATAATAATTCTGTGTTCTTGAGAAATCTGTATCTTTATTCATGTAGTTGTCTTTTTTTTAATACATTGATGGAAGCAGATTTCCACCTAAAAATAATGATAAAACATTTTATATTGAAAAGGGAAGTAACTCTTTGCCCTTTGTGATCTCCCTTTAGATAAACAGACTTTTGGAAATTTGAAAAACAGAGTTATATCTATTGCATTCGGCTAGCCAACATTGGGATAACAAGATTCAATGGACGTTTCGCTCAGCGACTACAATTAATTACGTCCTCATTACAAAGAAATATGTTATGTAAACAAACAAACATTTAGGATGAAAGTTATAAATTATTCTAACATTGTATTTTTGATCCCGACATAAAATTATATTTTATTTTTTAAAAACTTTAAAATCGAACTTGAATGCAATGACTTAATCGCTGGCGGGCATGTTGTAATTTCCTATAATTTTCTGTCGTAAAATAGTAGCAATAATTTGATTAGCGTTTGTCGCTTATTTAAAAAAGAATACCAAAAAACTAAAAATTTAGAGGCGCATCCCTGGCACTAAGAAACGTTAAATAAAATACTGTTCTTATATAAGATATTATAAAATGTACATGTACATATATTTGTGCACGTACAGAGTGGCTGGCAGTGGCAGTGGCAGCTAGTGTCAGACCTTCAATAGTTTCTTACCCCCCTTCATGTAAATAGAATTGACGCTAAGAAACGTTCAATAAAATTAAAAGTTATCTCAAAGTATTACGTAATTAAATTACAATATGACTCAGTAATTTCAAATTACTATAAAATATAATGAAAAATAACTGAAAAGCCCCCCCCCCCCACCTGATGAAATATGCCCCCTGGACCCCTAAGGGGTAAGTTTATAGATTCGGGAATACTCTCATCATCTTACTCTGTGAATTTTACATAAGAATACACTTTTATATGTTATGTATATTCTCTAACCTTGTTTTAAAAACCTAAATTGTGTTTTTAAACGTGAGTTATCATTCTTTCTTAGCTATCCTCTAACAAATAAATTTCATTAAAAACCATAAATTTTTTTATGAACTTGAGGTATTATTTGCAGGACAACATTGAATACTTTTCTTATATAAGATATTATAAAATGTACATATATTTGTGTACGTACAGAGTGGCGGCTAGTGGCGGACCTTGGCGTAGTTTCTTACCCCCTCCATGTAAATAGAATTGACGCCAAGAAACATTAAATAAAATTAAAAGTTATTTCAAATTATTACGTAATTAAATTACAATATGACTCAGCAATTTCAAATTACTATAAAATATAATGAAAAAAATAACTGAAAAGGATCCCCCCCCCTCCCAGATGAAATCTGCCCCATGGACCCCTAAGGCGTGGGTTTATAGATTCGGGAATATGCCCATCAACTTACTCTGTGAATTTTACATAAGAATACATTTTTATAATGTATCTATATTCTCTAACATTTTTTTCTATAGGGCACACACACACACACACACAAATATACAGACATTCAATTTTATATAGAAGATAATTATATTTGTTTGTCTATACAGAAGCGTTTTCATCCAAATTATTTCTTCATATTTACAAAACCACTTTATTTCAACCTCTGTTACACATCTCTTCACCTCTTTTTAGTTGTCTCTAATATACCTCTCTCACTCAAACTCTGCAGTCTGAATACTCCACCTGGATACTCGGTATTTACTTCCCTCCTACCGCACAAGGCCAGAAGGTAGGGAGAACAGGCCAGCACCCATAAAGTGATTCACTCTGGCCCTTTAAAAAATGTCCTCGTGGGGGGGAGGGGCGCCTCAGGCAGTTAGCCATGAACTCGCTCCTTCCCAAAGAGAGATGGCAAAGCCTAGAACTAATACCACAGTCCTACATATAAAAGGCCACAGCAATTGCTCAGTCTCTGTCTGACTGATTATCGAGGATGGATCCTTGACTGGTATATACCATGTATGCAAGTAGTTCTGCTACTTGACTCACTTGCACTCGTCATACACATCGTCTCTAAATCACAATTTTAACACAGAAATCTGCAATAATCAAAAGCGCACACGACACCAGACTCGGGCGTCTAATTGAATCCAGTCTCATCTCGCAAGTAAAAAATCTCTCAACCTGTACTGATGTATGGCTGCAAGACATGGTTGACAACAAAATGTCAAGACAATATAATCCTGGTTACAGCACATCGGATGGAAAAAATTGCCAATCTTACTATAAGTCCGTGAAAGATTGCATTACACAGGTACGGCCACATCACCGGCTGTCAGTCATCCAAAACGCTCTCACATTGATGTTGATGACTCAAAACCATGCCGTATGGAAGGAATCAGTTGATGATGACCTAGCGGGTGGCACAAGCGAAATGGCAACAGACAGGAGAAGTCATTCATGAAATGTTTAATCTCAGCATGAGACACGAAGATGAAAAATGAAAATAATAATATACAATATATAGCATAAGGGCCTGGTTTCTTTCAAATATCTTCACTCATCATTAAACTTAATTGAACAAAAAGTGATCACTGTTGATACTGAATAAACCTTATTCCCGTCTCCAGTCTTTTTATCTTTTTCATTTTTTTTCTCGTTTTCTTTCCTTATTTTGCTTCATCCTTCCCCTCCTTTTCTTCACTCAACCCTGCTTTACACTACCAAAAGTCTATCAACCTAATGAGTAACTGCCCACAAAGTGCTCGTAATTTATTACTGAAATATAATCCTGACAAAAAATGAATATGAAAAGAAAGTGTATAGGATGGAGTTTTATATAGAATTTTATATGAGTGCCAACATTCGGCACCAGCTCCTCAAGCTTCCTGGGCTATCATAGAGTATTGTTCATGCATAGAGTATTGTTGCCACATCTGGTCTGGTACACCAAGCACTAGTCTCTATCTCTTGGACAAGGTCGAAAAAAGTGCCTCTAATGTAATAGGTCTCATACTGTCTACCAAACTCCAGGCCCTGTCCCATTGCTGCAATGTTGCATCCCTGTGCTTGTTTTACAAGTACTTCAATGGAATGTGTTCTAACGAACCTGCTGCACTTGTGCCCCTCAACATAAATACCCCGACCAACCCAACAATCAGCAAAATCCCACCCTTTCACTGTAGAGGTTTCCTGATGCCAGAAAGCTTTCTTCTCTAATAGTTTCTTTCTTTGAACTGCTTGCTTTTGTAATTCCCTCCCTGCTTCCCCGACTGTACCAATATGCAGAAATTTAAATGTGATGTGAACAAACATCTCTACACAACTCCCCACTAAGGATGCTTTTATAAATCTGGCCTCTAATTCACAGTAGCCACTTGCGTCTTAGTGGCAATATGTCTTGTTTGAGGTGAATATAAGTAAAAAATAAAAAATGTACTTGTACTTATGGCGACAGTCACGGCAGTTGGGTTGAGGTAGCTTCCTCCCTGGCATGCACATCTCGAACCATGCATAGAGGTCCTGGGCAAGATCAAATGGAATAGCTAGCCACTTGTGATACTAGTGCCGAAGATCAATCACTTGTGGACCAGAGAGTGTTGCATTTGCCAAGAAAAAAGTTTCTTTGGGATTTGTTTAAGGAACTGGACCCAAATCTTACTTTGGCATTTAGTGAATTGGTTATAGCACTGAAACCTTTGCTTTCACACTCAGCGGATGAGAGTTTGTCTAGCAGAGGTGAGCAATATTACACAGACTATGCGCCACTCTATAGGCCAGCAGGAGCACTTCCCCATTGTCTAGCTCAGACATACTAGACCTTTATAGGAGTTAGAGGCTACCCCTCCCCTGTCGATAACTATGATAATGACATTGGGGAAAGACTAAAAAAGCATACACAATAGACATAAGTGTTTGTGAATTGCTAAACAGCGGTATCTAGAGAAAGAGAGAGTGTGGCTGCATTCTTTATTTTCTTATAATCTCTTTCTCTTTCCAGGTCATGGAAGTTGCAAACAAGATTCCCGACGCTGACATTTACACTCTTGAGAAAACACTTTACCGTTACTCAAATCTACGAGTTGTTCCGTTTGTCTTGAATCTTCGCATCATCGAAGCAATGTTGGTCTCAATGCTGAACAAAAATTTTAACGCCGACCATACACACCGCGTGTACATGATCAAACCGCAGGCAATTAGTAAACTGTTCAACTTGTCCATAGGTGGGGAGCGTGTCAGTGGGCAACATATATTTCGAGATATCATCAATAAGAGTTCCGATCCTGACCTAGGAGTGACCATGGCCGACAATCTCTCGAACCAGTTCTTTCAATACGATGGGATCCAACAGGAGAAAATTACTTCCTGTCTACTACAAGCACTCACCGTTTACAAACTGATTATACTAAGTAAAAATAAAATTTAGACTTTTGTTATTTACTAACACTTTTGTTTGATTTCAATCAAATGTCAGAGAAGTACCTTGGTAAGAAAAAGAACCTGTATTTTCCTTTTATGAATTTGGAGAAAGCCTTTGACAGAATGCCAAGAGATGTTGTCTGGTGAACGTTGCGTGAATTAGAAACAAGCGAGTGGTTGGTGATTGTTGTACAGAAATGCTATGAGTCATGTTAGAATTAACAGCACATTTATTGACAATTTTACTGTTAAAGAGTAAATCAAGGATCTGTAGTGAGTCTGTTGCTTTTCATTTACGTCTTAGAAGTGTTGTCCAAGGAGTTTCGCACGTGTTGCCCAGAAGAGATACTTTATGCTGATGATTTAGAACTTTTCTGTGAAACAATGGAAGGTCCACTTGTTACGCTCGAGACGTAAACGATTGCTATAGAAAGTAAAGGCCTAAGAGTAAATGTTACGAAGACCAGATTGATGATCAGTGGTTGCAGTGTTTGAAAGCTCCCAGAAAGAGGAAAGTTCCTCTGTTCAGTTTTTGGAAAGGGAGTTGAGAGCATCTCAATTTTCTGTTGTACCTGTAAGCATTGGGTACACAAAGAGTGCAATGGAATTACAGGTAAGTTGAGATAAGATAACCAGTTTGTGTGTAAGTAGTGTAAGACAGATGAGAACTCATATACGGAAGAAGTATATTTGGATGACAGGGCTATTGAGGTTGTCCAGATGTTACCTTGGTGATACCATTGGAGCACAGGGAGCAGTTGGTGTGATAGTAAGAATTAGGAGTGGAGTAAGTGCGAGGAAGTTCTGCCATTACTAACCAGCAGAGCATTACTGCTGCTGAGCAAGTCTATCAAGCATGTGTACGCAATGTGATGATGTATGAAAGTGAAACCTTGCCAGTAATGATTGAGAATATGTGTTGCATGGCGAGAAATGTGACGATGATTTTTTTTTCTTGGCCTTTTCTTGCACACTGACCCTGCTACCTCAACTATCCTACAAGAACTCTCATCCATGTGACCAAGCCAACAAAATCTCCTGTTCTGTACACGTCTCTCTGTACTGTCCAGATTTAATCTTTCTCTGAGGTCATCAGATCTAAGCATGTCTTTAAGATTCACATTACACATCCATTGTATCATTCTCATATTATTTATCTCCATGCAACACATATCCTCAACCTTCATCGAGCAAGTTTCACTTCCATACATCATCACACTGCATACACATGCCTGATAGATTCTTACCTTGGTTGACAGTGGTAACACTCTGCTGGTTAGTAATGGCATAAGTCCTCTGAATTTACTCCATTCACTCTTAATTCTTGCTATCACATCAGTAACAGCTCCTCTGTGTCCTAATTATATCACCAAGGTAACAAAACTTTTGAACAACCTCAATAACTTTGCCATCCAAAGATACACTCTCCACATCTGAGTTCTCATCCATCTCCATTGTCTTAGACTTCTTGCACACAAATTGGTTATCATCTCTCAACTTACCTGTATCTCCATTGCACTTCTTGTGTACCTAATGCTTACAAGTATCACAAAAAATGAGTTAGGGTTAGGGGTATCATCTCTCAATCTACCTGTAATTCCATTGTGTACCTAATGCTTACGAGTACCACAAAAAATTGAATTGCACCCGATTTCCTTTCCATAAAAGCAGGGGAACTTCGCTCTTTTTGGAGACTTTCCAACACTATAACCACTAATGATTACTTTGGTCTTTGTAACATTCAATCTCTTACCTTTACTTTCCATAGCATTTCTGCAAGTTTTTAACTTAACATGTAGACCTGCCATTGTTTCACAGGCAAGTACTAAATCATCAGCATACAACATCTCTTCCAGGCAACCCATATGAAAGGAAAGGGTTAAGTTATTAATAAAAGTATTTGAATAAGTTAGTAATGTTTAATTATTTAAATAAATTTGTAAATTTAATTTGTAGTGATTGATAATTAAATTAAGCAAAGTTATTCCCCATTGACTACAATATCTATTAATAATGGAGTTTATGTATTTGTTTGTCTGAAGCCAAAATATACTATTTAAGACTATTATACTTATGAAATAGTATAGTATATACATACATTGTGAGAGGATTTTTCCCATTATTATTCTTTATTTTCATTACGTTAAAAGGTGTTTTGTTTTAAGTCGAAGTTAAGCAACGCATATACTGGCCATTACTAAATGGGTGACCATTTTGGAAGAATAACAAAACTGGTTCTTTGATATGACGTAGGCGCCTCCAATAGCATATTTAAACATGAATATCAAAACTGGTTCTTTGATATGACCAAGGCGCCTTTTTTTTTTTCAACTACAAATATTTATTTCTTTGAGTGGGGGAGGGTAAAAAAAAAAATAGGGGGTGGGGGGGGGGCGGAATTTTTTTTTCTTTTTCTTTTTAACTAAAAATATTTCTTTGGGTGTGGAAGGGTAAAAAACAAATTTAGGCGAGGGAGGGGGGGGGGGGGAATTTTTGGTCCGAAACAAAGAAAATCAATGTCTAACCACCCAAGAAATATGACTGGGGCGCCATCGGTTTATGTGTGAGCGTTTATTTCTGACGCGACAGCCTAGCAAAAATAGACGACCGTAGGGAGGCTATTTTGCTAGTTTATTAATAATGGAGATTTGGTATCTGTCTGTCTGAAGCTGAAACTGTAATATTTCTTCTTTTAATAATGCTCAATTAGTTTACTATACTATTTCATCAGGCTAATGTACTATCTTTCAATGCTCAATTCACGGGGGTTGGGGGGGGGGTAGTATATGTTTATTCGTCAGGATATCCTCTCAAGTATAACCTTTCATTTTTTTGAACTGTGATATAGTCTTTGGGTGTGTATCCAGCAAATTCCACATTATGCTACCCCCTCATCTTCAAAAAGGGACTCAGATACAATTCAGGTAGCTATATTAAGTTGTCAAGCGATGAGTGGAGAGGGTTGCTGTAGAAAGGCTATACACAGCATGACTCACTCCGTGTCACACCTCTGTGAAAACCTGAAAGTGGCTGTCTGAGAACTTCCACAACTTCATCACTCCCAACATCTGCCCTTCTTCCTCCTCCACTCGTCTGATTCGACACAGTTGAGAAAGACACCAACAATATCGCCTGCAACACCAAGGATGAGCTGATTGCCAGGATCAAACTGGTGTTAAGGCGTCTCGCGAAGGACATCATGAAGGTAGCCTACTCCAAGTTTAGGCCCCATCTGGAAGCTGTGGTGACGTTTTTTTCGGGTTTTTTCCCAAAAGTTTCAAATTTGTTTAAAACACCCTGTATATACTTCAAAATGAATGACTTCACAAAATGAACTTTATTTTTGCAAAAGATGCCAAAAGCTACCATTCATCCTTTATGACATTATTTCTTGTAAAAAACATCCAATTTAAGAAATTATACATTTAATAATATACTAGTAGCAATACACATGAAAAAATTTAAATTGCTTAAAATATCTCAATAATGGCATATATAGAAAGAGCTCGATCATCTAAGAAAGAATCTTTTTAAATTTTTTAAATCTGACTAAAAATAAGGAAGTTATGACTATATATATATATATATATATATATATATATATAGTAAGCTATGAAAATATATTTATAGCAATTAAGCTACACAGAGGCTCCTGCGTTTCATCCCCGGGAGCCTCTGTGTAGCTTAATTGCCATAAATATATTTTCATAGCTTATTATCGTACTTACGTATCGAGCACTGTTGAAGTAAATACTGAAAATTGATACATAAAAAATTATATCTCCTTATAAAATTTTATGTAGATACATGAAATAATAATATATATATATATATATATATATATATATATATATATATATATCCACCTCGTATAATTCATATAAATATTAACATCCCTGGAAATCTTGTACCATTTATTTCACAAACACTGTATCCTGGATTGTAGAATAACAGCGGATACAGTAGAATACGAGATCAATAAAATAATACCTTTAATTTCAAGGGAGATAAATAATGCCAACTTTAAGATAATTAATATGAAAACAGAACTAAATTGATTGAGATATTTATTTGTCACAAAAAAAATTTTTTTTCTTAAAAATAAAAAAAGGATAAAAATTTGATTATTTTGTCAATCGAATTAACCAGATGTTCTCTCATCGAGATTTTTCAAAAGATTAAAATACTCTTGGCGAGCAGGGTTATCATCAGCAGGACGATTGAGTGGGGTCCAAACAGGCACCCCTTTGAAGAGACGCATTGCTTTCACATAATCCTGGGAAAAAAAGAAATAAAAAGTTAAAAGTTAAACAAAAAATAATAATATTCTGTGTATGTGTGATTATATATATATATATATATATGAGAGAGAGAGAAAGAAAGAGGGTATGTTGTATCCGTGAAGGATGGAGTGTTTTTGGTAGGAGATCTTGAGTAAGAAAGCTCAATGCAATGCAGAGCAAGAATAAAGTTTAAAAAGAAAAACTCAAACCAACATTTTTAAGCCATTTGAACTATAATTCATTTCGTCCCGGAAAGGGGCTCTTCAGGTTCATTTTCGACGACTTACCATAAATACAGAAATATAAAAAGAGTTTCTTTTTGACAGATTTAAAATTTTGGAATAGATAGTATAAAGGCCTCAAAATCAGTCAAATTTCCTATGGACATAGTAAACATTGCTGTGCCGGACATAACCTTCATAAATACACATTCAGTTATTGTTTCATTTATTATTAATCAAATATTTCTTGAAATAAAATTTTAAAAAGAGAAAACTAAAACGAGTTAAAAAAACATTTTTTATTAATTATTTATAAGTTTTAGAGTTTAAAAAGAAAAGTTGAAAATATTAAAAACGTAAAATAATTATTTTAAATAATTTAAAGAAAAAATTAACTATAACGTTTTCTTTAATTATTGCAATCAAATAGATAATCATATAAAATAATCGAACAAAAGGTCAAATTAAAAAAAAGCCAAATATAATATTTTAAGCCGAAACTACTTCAGAAAAAGCCAACTTGGTAACACCGGAAAAATCAAATAGATATTCATGTAAAATAGTTGAACAAAAGGTCAAATTAAAAAAAAGGCCAAATACAATATTTTAAGCTCAAACTGCTTAAAAGAAAGCCAACCTGGTAGCACCGAAAAAATCATGTTAGAAAGAGGGGAGGGGGAAATAAAGATAGATTAGATTGTTAACATGACTGCTGGAAATATTAAAAGGCCCAGCCTTTTTTTAAATACATTTTTTTAGTAGTTGTATTAGTAGGGTAGTAGTCTTATAACTTAGTACTGTCATTGACTAGGCCACAAATCTTCCAGCCATAAGAATATTGGGATGGAAAATTTGGGGGTGGGAAATGATTGTAAGGAAGGAAAAGGGGGGGGGTGTATTATTTGGATTACTGTTCTCATCTTGGATGTTATTCTTACGTTTCAGCCAATGTAACCTTTGACCTTCTTCAGGTGCATCTTGTCAAACTCGTGAATCAAGCTGATTATTACTTAGCACTTATATCCGTTACCTGTGGTGTAATGGATATAAGTGCTAAGTAATAATCAATTCTGAAGCAACAGTCAACAGGAGGTTGAAGGTTCAATCCTCAGTACAGTCGATACTAAGACTACAATTACGAATTACTTAAGACTTCTACCTGGCCACGGCTGACAGAATGAGAGCAAGCTACCCCCGTGGATTAGATAAAGGGTTCCATTCAAAATTCCGTACAGATTTCTGAGTTAGACATAAATATTGCAGAGTTCAACAAGATGCACCTGAAGAAGGTCGGAGGTTACATCGGCCAAAACGTGAAAATAACATCCAAGATTAGAACAGTAGTCTGAATAATTCAAAATATCAATCCTCATCTCAAAAATTCCGAAGCATAAAAAAAAAGAAAAGAGAAAAGGTCAGATATTCTATTAACAGCTTGTGAACTCAATATCAGATAACTGAAATCCAGGAAATGTTTGCAAAATCTGAGAGTTGGATTTGTAAGTCATTTAAGATCACATGACCAAACACAATATAACGATGATTATGACATATGTAGTATGCAGGTTAACGGTCTGGTAGAAAAAAAACATAAAAAGGTGCACAGGGACTGGATACATTTGAAGACCATTCAGAAGCCTTTTGTATGCCACATTTGCCGAAAAATCTGCAGAAGTTAAGCTGGTATTAAGAGTCATTTGCATG
Source organism: Sepiola atlantica (assembly GCA_963556195.1). Lineage (NCBI taxonomy): Eukaryota > Metazoa > Mollusca > Cephalopoda > Sepiida > Sepiolidae > Sepiola > Sepiola atlantica. The sequence continues at coordinate 118,309,838 of OY744520.1, forward strand.
CTAATTATTATTTGTTTTTTGCTGTTTCTTTGGGCAGATCGCACTTTTTTCACTATCTTCTCAATTCAACCCTTAGAAAAGGGTTTTGAAAATTACACGAACATGTACACATAATACAAAATCAATATTTCATCTGCAAATTAAAGAGAACAAATGAAAAGAAATAGAGCAGAAAAAAAGAGAAAGGAAGAAAAAAAATTTAAAAAGAGAAAAAGAAAGAAAAAGTTAAGAAAGAAAAGAGAAATTAAAAAAGAGAAAGAAAGAATTAAAAAGAGAAAAAATTTTTTAAAAAGAGAGAAAAAGGAAAAAGAAGAAAGCAAGAAAAAAAAAGAAAAGAAATACGCTGCTTACATTTTTATCCAAGGTAAACCTGTGGTATATTCCCGCAGGCAAGACAATCATGTCCCCTTTCAAAACCTCAATCCGGATCCACTTGTCATCTTGATCTCGGATATCAAAATATCCGCTGCCAGCCATAATAAAGCGGATCTCTTCATCCTCGTGAAGATGTTCTCGAAAGAAATTCTTCAACTGAAATAAAAACAACATTTCAAACCAATTTAGATTATTCGATTTACTATTCTTATCTTTATTATATATACAACGTTTTGGCCAATGTTAGGTTAGGTGCATACTCCGAACAGCTCCGCCACATGCTTAAGAACAAAATTCTGCCACCAATCATGGTCTTTAGACTCGAAGTAGATTGTGTTGTGTCATCACATGTGTGGTTTAGCAGATTATACTCAATTACTTGCTAAAAGCATCTTCGGGGCTGGATAATTATACAGTTCACCAAAAATCTGTACACTGTTACGAGTCTCCACTCATACATAGATAGGGTGCGGACGATATTTGTCTGCAAGATTACTCTCCAACAACATCATCATCATTATCCGGTTTTGGTATTTAGGGTGCAGACTTCGGGATGGGCAACACCAGGCAACGTCTCACTCCTGCTCTCGATGGGGTCCGATCCATAGGGTTGATACCAGACTCATGTTGCAAGCAGTCAAGTAACTTCGTACGCACTCATCTAGTTTGCTGCTGCACTGTCTAGGAATAAATCACACATTAGTTTCATTTTTTTTTAGATTTATTCATCAAACTTTAGTCAGTAAATTTGTCTTCATGACTTGTTCTGTCGGTTTCACTCGATGAATCCACCTTTGTCTTTGAACCAGCCTCGGAACCAGCTATAGGTCTGACATGCTGACTGACAAAGTTTTTCACGACAACCATGATCTTCGGTGTCATCAGCAATGAAAGTGACGTCATACCACCCCATTTCTTATGAGGGCGTTAGGCGGAAACATCAGTGATTACATCTGCATCCGGAGCGAAGTAATGAAACTTTGTATCAACCAGGTAGCTGCAGTTAAGCTGTACATGTGTAGCGGCAGAACTCAGCGCTTTTTCATACCAGTCGGAAGACATAGGCCTGGCTACCAAAGAACTTAGTTAACTACACTTCAGCTGACATTTGGCCTTCTAGCTTACTTAACCAAAACTCCCTTGACCCTGTGTGGGGCGCAGTGGAACAAGACACTAACAGATCCAGCGGTGACACAAAAGACAAGTTAAAGGCCAGGATCAGAACATCTTCTGGGGGCCTTAGTCAGGGAAACAGTGACGAGGTCTGTGGGCAGTTCCAAAGCCACTTTGAGGCTACCATCAAAGCTAAAGGCAGTTTCATGTCATAAAATTGACAGAACAAATCGAGGGGACAAACTGAAAACCCAAGTTTGATGAACAACTCCAAAAAAATGAAACTACTGTTATTTTTCACTAAACAGTAATCTTACGAACAAATATCATTTGCACCCTCATATATATATTCTCAAGGTCATAATCTTTTTCACTCGTTCCTTTTCACACTGTTTTCTCTTCATTCCTTCTGATGCTGCTGGTTTCTTCAGTGTTTTTTTTTATCCAGTGCATTTATCAACACCCGTCTTGACATCACTTATTTAAATTGATACTTTATATTCTACACCTATATCCCCATTGTCACCGCTGGTTTCAGATTATTAAGTTGGGTTATTTTTATGGGGAGAGGAAGAAAAAAATATAGGATATTAGGACCATCCATAAATGTAAAGGTCTGAATTTCATAAATATTTGTAGGAATTATTACATAAAAATATATATATTATTATAACATACTTATATACTTTAATTATATATATGTGTATATATACGAGGCCTGTCTAAAAGTTATCCGACCTTAGGCCAGAAAAAATATTTCAAATATGTGACGGAGTTGGGACCCTAATCCCCTTCAAAGTAGGCCCCTTGTGCTTGCACACACTTAGGCCCTCGATCCATCCACTACCTGAAAACACCTCTGGAAGTCTTCTTTTGGAATGGTGTTCATCTCCGTCGTTGCGTTCCGCATTATCTCTTTTTTTGCACTCTCAACAACAGCTGCGCTCTGAGCAGTTTGGGACCTGCCAGAATGCTGGTCACTCTTCGCTGATGTGTGACCATTTTTGAATCGGTTGAACCACTCCTTAATTTGTGTTACACCCATCTTCTCCAAACACCTGAATCTAACGCGACATTTTAAAAAGTAACATTCATGTAATCGATTTGAAGAATATTTAGCGGACAATTATTTTTACGGTAGAAGACAGAATAGTTATTGTTTGAAAAAGAATTAAATTGCTCCAATTTTAAATGAAGAAATATAGAAAGGACATATTCATTTATTTATTCAAAGAATATTTAGCTGACAATGACAGTCATTTTTACTGAAGAATAAAATTATTGTATCTTAATACTATTGACCCTGACAGACATTTATTTCAAAAGGAATTTTATTATTAACAGTAAATTATACAAATTGTTGTAGAAAGTACCGTGGAATTACCATGGAGTCACGCTAACCAGAATTTTTCTTACCTTATTTTCATAGTCTGGCAGAGTATCAGGGTGGCATTCACATTGGTCTTCGTAATTGTAGCCACGCTCATTTCGGATCTTATTAAGTTTACCTTCTTTTTCGATATTGTCAGCGTCAATCTGCAGAAACACAAAATCAAAAAAGTTCTTTGATTTAAGATTGCATGTGGAAACAGCCATGTATTCAGAGTGTATAACTAAAAATGCAGGCTTTAAACAAGTTAAAAATCCTTGCAAATTTAATATCATCATTGAGGGGATCAGTTGATGACGACCTGATCATAGCGGGTGGCACAAGCGAAATGCCAACGGACAGAGTTGGAAGTCTTCAAGAAACGTCTAACCTCACCATGAAACACAAAAACAAAAATGAAAATAATATAGTAATACATCACTGAATTATGATTGTTTAAAAGTTTGTTGAAAATTACAAAATTGGCCGTCTTGTGTGCAATTGGTTCAGAAGACAATTTTCAATGTATAAGTGAAAAATCCTTACAAATATAATGTAATCATGAGCATCTTCGGTTAAACATCCGTTTTGCATGCTGTCAAGTGTTAAACGGTTTTGAGAAATTGACTTCCAAACTAACCTATTTATCCCTCTTTCTCTTAAGTCCATTTTTATCACTTCCTCCTATGTCTTCCTTGGCCTTCTCTGGTGTACTGGATCTGCTATCTTAACTGTACTACATCTACTGACCCAAGAACTCATCCATTCTTTCAACATGGCCAAACCATCGAAGACTCCTGTTCTGTGCACATCTCCCTATCCTGTCCAGATTTAATCTTCCTCTGAGGTCATCTTGTTGTAAATAAAAATTGATCATGATGGAAGCAATAACGATTATTATTTGGACTATTTGAAGTACTGTTCTCATCTTGGTTGTTATATTCCACGTTTCGATCAATGTAACCACGACCTTCTTCGGGCAAATCTTTATGTCGAACTCAGGAACTTTATTGTTAATCAACACTTTTAACTATTATATGCCACGGGATCATGTTGACAATTCTAGTATGAGTTTTGGAAGCTTAAAACCTCATCTTGTTTAGCTGTGTAGTATTACTACTTATTACTATGTAAAGATTAACATTTCTACTTGGTCATGGCTGATGGAATTAGAACAATCTACTCCCCATGGATTAAATAAAGAGTTCAGTTTGAGCTGAATCCTTTATTTGATCCATGTTTAATGAGTTCCCGAGTTCGACATAAAGATCTCCAAGTTCGGAAAGATGCATCTGAAGAAGTTCAGTATATTGGCGTAAACATTGTGAAAATAATAACCAAGATGAGAAAAGTAGTCCGATAATACAAATAATACAAAATAAAATTGTTTTAAAAAAAAAAATAACACATGTTTGAATTTCAAAACTGTGTTTTAAAAAGATGGTAAGAGTTTAACACAAAAGAAAAAATCTACCTTTTAAGTTCTAAAGTTGAATTGAATGTTTCTGTCACATGTTACTGCTATGCTAGAACCATATTTTTCTGCCAAATCAAATATTCATAGTCAAAGGGTTTCTTGGAGTTCTTATAGTTTAAAAAAAATAGAAAAATCAAAGCGATGTTAAAATGTTTCGAATTATTTCATAAAATCAAGAGGATTTTTTCCTTATTTTTGACATATTAAGTTTCAAAATAGTATGTTTCAAAGAAAATTACAAATTAAATCAATCTTAGGTTAAATTTAATAAATAATCAAAAAAAATCGTTAGAAAAAAAAAGTTCTCACATAATTTATAAAAATATATCATCCCGATAAATCTGTTAAGGAATCCATTTCAAATTTTGGTAAATTCTGTTAAAAATCATTGTTTAAAATTGTCACCATTGTAACAAGGTTTCTAACCAGAATAATTTTTTTTCAAATTGAAACAAAACACATTTTAGTATTGTAAAGAACATGCTGAAATGAAAAAAAAAAACAAAGTGGCCAGGCAGAATCAAATATTAATGTGTCAGATGCGATGCTATTTAGGTCTAAATTCTAAAATCTGACTGACTTAATTTGATATTAGATATTTGATGTTATAAAACTGCTATCAATCCTTACATCTCGGCACATTTCCTTCAATGTTCATAAAGTCTTTTCAACCTGTATTTGCTATTCCATGTTGTATGACGATGAGGCACATGCCCCCAAACACTTTTAATCTGAAATGGCTCTTGTGCAATGATTGTGCCATAATCGGGTGGATGCAAACTGGAAGAAAAGGTTTTATCAGTCTTTTGATTATCCTGCAGGATTGGGGGCAATGTCCACACCAGTGGACCCCTCTCCAGACAGCTGGCTAGCTGCACGCATGGCAGTCCTCACTGCAGATCTCCACTTCTGTCGTTCCTGAGAGTCAGCGTTTAAGAGCTTCCAATTTCTACGATCACTTTCTGTCAGCTCCCTCTAAGACAACTTTGGTCGGCCAACTCCGTGCCTACGAGAGACTAACAGGTTTAGTGCACAGTTGATTGCACTGTTGGATCTGTCCACGTGGCCATATCAGAAGAGTATTCTCTCTTTCAAGATGGGATCGAAGTCTGCAAGACCAAGTTTACCCAGCAACTCACTTGTCTGCATGTTAGAAGTACTTTTTAGCCTGATATTACAAATCCATCTAACCATTGCTCTGTCATTGCGCTGCAGACATTGCATCAAACGCCTTTGGATATCCCGGGTACACTAGAGGGTATGGTAGATGAGGAAGACATTGTTCGTGTGCGTAAGGAGCGATATAACTGCATGCAACTTCGTTGATGTCAACCCTTTTGGACTGGACTGCATGAAGAGTCCGAGACACTCCCAGCACCCTAAATACCAAACCTAGACAAAGAAAATATCTTACGTGATCACACAAAAGTCGTTAAAACTATTATTAAAAACTTTTTCAAAATGACCACGATAGCATTATCTTAGAAATAGAATTATCTGTTCATGCAAAGTTGACCAAAGTCGATCATGAAGCTCATCAAAGGTGAAAAACATTAAGTTCAAAGTCCATTACTATCAAAGTAGGAAAAAAATTAAGTTGAAAAACGTAAATTCCCATTTAAGGATTAAAAGAAAATACCCAGGAATAAATTTTAATTAATTTTCATCACTTATTAATCTATCTATATAATAAAGTAAAGTCGATTCTTCCCATTTGATTTATAACTTAATAACCAAAACCTTCATATGCTTATCTGTTCAGGCTAAGGTGTGACCATAGTAAAAGTAAACCAAGGCCGGTTCACTGGAAAATGACGTCATGCTCTAAGGTAACAAATGAGATCTGTCGAACAGTCAGACTATGGGCATTTTGACCTCTCACTTCAAAATTCAGGAAATGAAACAATTTTAATGAAATTTTTTAGTATTTATTAATTAACGATCACTGAATATAATTAACCCATTACTTTATTAGAAATCTTAGTGCAAATGTATTATTTCGTGAAATTTGCGTAGACTAGACAGCAAACATTAAATTAATACTTAATAATAAAATAGTGTTGTCATAATTTTTTTAATTTTAAAACATGAACATTTTTCTTTGAAAAATAATTTGTCTGATTTAATACTTATTCTTTAAATAAGTTCATTCTTTCCGGGTTATTTTTAATGTTTAAGTTGATTGTTAGGACAACCTGGTCTACATCGAATGAAAATACTAGTATGGAAATATCTCTTGGTTTATAAACACAAGAAGACAAATCCCTTTTCTTAGGGAGTTTTATTCTTTATATGAATATTTCATTATAATTAGTTTTAGCTGAATAATTTGATAAGAGTTGCTCTCATTTACGAATTAAAATAAATGATGCTTCTTGATGTTTTTTAACAAAAAACACCTTTACTAAAGTTATATCAAAGGGTACTAAAAAAAGCGCATGATTAATTTTTTTATGAAAATAAAGAATCGTAGATGCTAATAAAAAAATATTTTAAAATATAGTTCTCATATATTATGAAAAAAAAAGCTCCTGAATTCCGTATTAATAATAACAAATAGATTAAAAAATATTTTAATAAATTTATTTATTTAATAAAATATAGTTTCTGAAAGAAAAACAAAGTTTATATTCAATAAAGTAAGATTTTGGCCAAAACATATATATATAATAAAATATAGTTTCTGAAATTGACAGTGATTTATTTTTAATAATTTAAAATGTTATAAAACGAACATAATAATAAAACTATATTTTATTACAATGTTATAATAAATGATGTTTTCTGATTTTTTTTAACTTAAAAATAAATCAAACATGAAAGATTACGAATTCATTAAAGTAACACAAAATCGATAAGTCAAAATAAGTAATAGAACATTTATTCAAATAAATTAAAATGTGTTTTTTTTTCAAAACGAAGTTTTTCTACAATATAGTAAAAATTTGTAATAAATTAAAACAGTCGTTTTTTTTTTGGGGGGGGGGGAGGAATGAAACTTAATTAGTCTAAAATTGTAGTTTTTGTTTCAAAATAAAATTCTAATTTATTTTTTTAAAACTTGAAATTCAAACTTTAATCACGTCCGTCGTAATATAATGCAATGTCTTAATCTTTGAACACCATGATGGATTTTTAAAAATTGTCTTTCGCTTAAAAAAAGAAATACGTTTGAAAAAAGGAACAAGTTAACAATGATTTCCAAGTGAATGAATAATCATTAGGAGGGTAGCCGTGTTCTTGGTAGGGGAATAAAGTCACACTAGCAGGAACAAGTTAAATATGATTTCCAAGTGAATGAATAATCCCATGCATGCAGTTGAGTATCTGAATTTGATTAAAGATGGATGCACGCATGCACATTAAGTTACGGCTCACTTCCGGTGCTGATTGATAGTGGGTGTAAGAAGTAAACCATGGATGTCGTACAAACTCCAGTCAATGACATCACCAGGGCGGTCGCGAGTTAGTTAACCGGCCTTGGTTTACTATTACAACGGCCACGGCTAAGCCCTCATGCATGTTTCAAGAAATAATGCATTCATTTCGTCTTCTATCAATATTTATTACATTTCATCCGGATTATCTGCTTCTCCCAAATAAGCATCCCAAAAAGGTGGCTGCCATTTTTACTCATTACTAATTATCTACTCTAACCGCTACCCGTAACACCGATGCCTAATTTTTCATAGACTAATGACATTAACACTTTTTGCATTTCATTTTTTGTGCTAGTATTCTTCTGTTATCTGCTGTACACTTTTAATCAAAATAATGATTGCTGCCAAGTTTTATGGAATATAATAGCGGTTTCATAATTCTTTTGGAACGGTTAAAATTTGCATAAAAAATGTCCGCTAAGACTTTTCTAAACTCATTTTTTACTTCATTTATTTACTTATTATTTGTGCTATTTTGTTTGATTGAAAACAATAAATACTTATTCAACAATATTTACTTTAACATGCTGGCAGGAGGGGGAGCTACTATTCAAAACTTTACGGTAGCTTCCTACTTCAAACTTCGATAACTTGCTTTTATTTACTTATTTATAAAAGATGTTTTTTAGAACAATTATTATTTATCTTCATATAAAACACATAGCTAGATCCTATTTTAATCACTTAAATTACTTACAGTGAAATGAGTGCTTTTCTGATTTTTTTTTTAGAATTGATATTTTAATCTTTTTTTTTTTAAGTCGAACCATTTTTTTTATATTTCCCCCGGGCAACGCCGGGACACAGATACAGCCTGTATTATATGAACGTATTCAAATTTATTTTTATGCGAAAAGAATCTTAAAAATCTTTTTAAAATATCTGATAATAATAAAGAAAGGAAAGAATAATCACATGTGTAAATTTACTTTTCATGAGGATTAATCTTAATAACTGATAATGAAAAAAATAAATGGAAAAGAATTTCTTTCATGTTTAATAGACACAAAAAGAATTCCCTTGTTCTTAATATTTTTGTGACTAAAACAGAAATGAATCTATCTACAGTGGCTTTATTTAAAGATTTAGGAAAGAGAGAGGATTAATTTTGTTTTTGTAAAACTTTACTTGCGTATTTGTTTTTGTTTTGTTATGTTTTACCTCGATTAGTTGTTTAGGTTTTTACAGTAAGATTTACCTCGCATGTGACAACAGTAGGAATTCAATTGTTATTGATAAAATAAATTACTTACTACCCCCCCCCCCCCCCCTCCCTCGCCCGGACAACGCCGGGTAGCTCTGCTAGTTTATGAATATATTTTGAAAAGATTAGAAAAATTCATGGAAATAAAATTTTTAAAGTTGCGGTCAAATTAGATATACAAATTTAAAAGAACGTTTTTTTTTTGTAATTATTTTTTTAAATCAGGATATAAAAAAAGTCACTACTGTTTCCTAAATAAGTGTCAAAGTTTGTAAAATTAAATAATTTACTGATTCATGAGAAGGATGCTGTAGTTTACTTATGACAATGCAGTTTGGTAGAAAACACTGTTGGATATGAGACGAGTTAAACAGAATAAATGATAATATTGAAGAATTCAGTAATTTTCAACTAAACATTTATTTACCAAGGTAATGTGTCGAATTAGAATGGTATGGCTGGTGTCATGTTCTTTAAATTTTTTAGGTAGACCCTCTTCTTTTCAGAAATAAAATACTAGTCATCTTCTAAATTCAACTTCTTACTACTGAGTCATGATAGAATTTTAAAATCAATTTATTATTTTCACACAGTAATTTTATTTGATAATTGCACATAAAGGTTACCCTACTTCATATTAACCCAACAAGGACAGCCCCCCCCCCAAGCCTCAGAAAAACGAAGAATAGATTTAAAGCAGAGAAGTAGATCATGACCTATTTTTAATAAAGTCAGCAGTCTATTCATATCAATGTGTAAGCAATGAATTCAAACTTTTATAGGTATTTTTCCTTTATTGAATGGTTTAGACAATGTCATGCAGTTCAGTCCATGTGACTTTTTAAATGGCTCTCCTAATTTCAAGAAAATTTATTACATTTTTTCTTGCTTTGTTTAATTTTTTTCCCTTGTAACTTTGTATCAGTCAAATGGATAAATTTAGAAGCTAGTCTTATTAATTTTAAGTACATTTTTATTACATATGTTTATATTAACACTCAAAAAACTGATCCGTTGGGTCTATGGCCGGGGAGGGGGGGGGGGGTGAACAAAGGGTTAAACCCATGCGGGGTGCCCCTACCAAAGGTTGTGGGAGAAATGTCATTCCCACTGTTCGAAGTAGCCCGACCATGTGTGGATAAAATTAACAGAATAAAACAAAGAAAGAAAAATATTATTATTAATAGGAAATTATATTAGAAAGAAAGCGAAGGAATAGTAAAGCTACCCACAAGAATGGTATTTTGTAAAATCAACAATTAGAGTAAAACGTTTATATTAAACAAAACAATTTATTTGGCTAAGACATTTTGTAAAGCTATCAGTTACAGAGAATGGTTGAGTTTATTTATAAAGGAGTGAAAAGTTCTGTTTGTACAAACGTGTACAGGTGAACTGTTTGGCTTGTTTAAGTTCGTGTTTGTATGAATGCGTATATGCGAGCGTCTTTGATGTAGTTATGTATTTTTGTGGCAATTGTAATGTGTGCGCGCTTGAAAGAATAGTTCGTTATTTGTGGTAGGAATTAAAAGAGATTACCTACTTTTTGACTTTTGCCTCCCCCACCTCCTCGGTTGAGCCGGTGGGGGTCAACGATCTTCTCTGTGTGCGTTCGTCCGGAAAGCGGAAGAAAAAAGAGCGAAAAGAGAGTGTGTGACTTGTGTCTCTTTTTATAGGGAGTCAAATCACGTGTGGTCAAGCTGAGCTGTCAGTCCCTGATTGGTCGGAATCTTTGGTCAATGTGCTTTCACAAGATAACCTCTTCTTCTCTATCTCAGAGACGAATAAGGGTTGAGCAAACAGAGAAAGAAAAGTCGCAACAAATATCCCTTGGCCGGTAGTAGCGTCTGCTACAGGTCAACACTTGACCTCAGATTAAATTGTTTAAATCAGGAAAAGGTTAGTTTGCAAAGACAGTTGTTAAAAAAAAATAAAAATCCAAAATAACTCTTTCCACATGTATGCATTCTCCAGCTATGGGTTAAATAGTATTACTACTCTTCTCACTGTCTCTTCATCAATATATATATATATATATATATATATATATGTGGAGAGAGAGAGAGGGGGAGGGAGGGAAAGGTTAAAGGAAGCGGCAACGTAAATCAATTCCCGTTGATTGTTAATACACAGAGAGAGAGCGAGAGAGTTAAAAAAAAAAACAAGAGTTATCGACAGCACATAAATAAGAGTGGGGGAGTGGTCAAACAATATACAGTAAGAGGGGCGGGTGAAAGTGATAGACAGAAACGCAGAAAGAGATGGGATACTTATTAAGTTATTTTCAAATTGCGGCTAATTAAAGCAATTAACATGGCCCAAAAACGAGGAATATTTTAGCATGTATTTTGTGTGAAATATACCGAGAGAGAGAGAGAGAGAGTGTGAAAGTGATAGACAGAAACGTAGTAAAAGATGGATAACTTGCTATTTGCAAATTGCAACTAATTAGAATGATTAAAATGGAAGTTTTTTTTTCAAACATAACTCAATCCAAAAATTAAAGAATATTTTAGTATGTATTTTGTGTGATTAAAATATATAGAAAACAAGCCTTAGGGAAACAAACGTTGATTAACTCTGCTTTAGTTTAATAATAGATGACATGTCAATTTAAAAGTGACGAATGAAATTATTTAATTATCAGATTGTTAAATATTCATTTGTAATTTGAAAGAAGAAAAAAAAGCTTTAATGAAATTTTCATTCATGGATTAGGAAATTATTCAATTTTTTCTTTTTCTTTGATACAAAAATGATCGAAGCAGTTTACGATTTAAAAGCTGCAAAAAGGAAAAAGAAAAAATGTAAAAAGGCAGACGGCACTAATTTTCATTCATGGATTATGAAATTATTCAATTTTTTTTTCTTTGATACTAAAATCAGAAATCATAAATTTTTAAAAATATTTTTTCTTTCAATTATTCTGTAATTGATAACAGCAAAATCATGTAATATCAGTACTTGTAATGAATGCGTATCAAGAGGATTTCATCACTTTGATGGATAATCCCAAGTCAGTCCCGGAAATGACCGAAGAAGTTTACAATTTAAAAGCTACAAAAAAGAAATGTAAAAGGGCAGACAACACTAAGTATGCGAACAGTTAGGTTAGGGTAAAAAAAAACAGTTTTTTAGTCTTTCAAAAAAAAAAAGAAAGTAAGAAAAAAAGGTGTCTTTCAAATCGTAAACTGCCTTGGCTATTTCCAAAACTGACTTGGTCTATTAAAGTACTGAAATCCTCTGGATACCCCATTCATTATAAGTACCGTGATATTAGTGATAATGATATACCAACACATCAATTTTTCTATTGAAAAGATATTTTTGGAAGAGAAATCACAAATTTGTTTGCTTTTCTATGGCAGGTGGTTATGCATATGCCATTCTATAAAGGAAATGGTTGAGGTGATTTTAATAATAAATTACTCTGAAATTTGTTTTGACTATCTGACAATGAGTCGTGTCTTGTATAGCGGTTCACTTCACAGAAAAATGAGTCAAGTCTTTTATGATAGGTTCAAATCTCAGAAAAGAGACTGCTGCCCCCCCCCCCCCCGCCCCCTCGGAAAATGAGCCCATGCATGCCTGAGAGTGAGACGAGCCTCATGTGGTGGGCTTACTATCACAATCTATATATAATACAAAATAAGCATTATATAAAAGAATCTTTGAAACATTTTGAATTTTACTTGACTTTTTTTTTTTGCTGAGTATAAGTAAAACAGATTGTGGTGGATCAAGATGTGATTAGAATCAAACACCCAAATGCAAATGGCTTCAATATCCACCCTCTTTCTTTCTCTTCACTTCCAAAAGCAAGTGAGTTTTCACAGGAACGTGTTAGCTCAATATTTTTCAACCAATGAAAATCGTTTTAAACCCCAAATCTAGCAAGCTGATGTCAAATTAACAAAGCTTATAAAACAGTGACCTAGTCAACAAAATCAGTTCGCCAGAGACCCAACCCAAATGTTTTGTTAATTAATAACGTTTTGATAACATTTTTATTCACAAAACTCTGTTCATGTTAAGTTAGCACTTGCTAGCTGGTGACCTAATATTCCTCAATATTTCATTTCTTTCCATTTATATTTAATATGCATGCACGCCCTATATATATACCCATTTTCTTCCTTCACCATTTACAACCCCCATTTTATAATTTGTATTAATTGTCGGCGTGGTTCTTGGTAAAATCCTAAAGATGCCAAGGTGTAAGTCAAGGACCAGGCGATAAGATCTTTTGTGATAAGTTTCTGAAGATGATTAATCATATATAAAGCTTAATTCATAGCTTGTGTCACCTATGTGTCAATCAACAATAATCATGTATACAAATTTAATTTTTATGAGCAGGGGAGGCTTAATCTTAATAAGTGATAATAAAAAAAAGGCAAGGACATTTTTTTTTTCACTTTTAATAGAGACACAAAAGATATTCCCTTTCTTCGTTGCAAAAATTATGTTCAAATTTAAAAGTTTGAAAAATGGCTAAAAAAGATGTTTGAAGTTCGCTGATTTTAAGAAAAATGAAGGTAAAACTAACTTATAAGAAATGACAAATTGAAAAACGGATGCATGTCAACTTTTTCTTATTGATTAGTTTCGTTTCAATAATTTCAAGTAGTGAAATAGGAATTAAATTGCGAAACGATAGCGAGCTAGTTAGTAATAGAAACATCCGAGATCTGTTTCCTTTCAAATTTATTTTGAAGCTTATAAAAAACTATTTTTTTTATTAAATTAAAGTATACAGGCAAAAGTCAAGTATCATGGTTCAGTTGTGCTTCAAAACCAAAATATTAATTTTCAAACACGCTGCTGTCATAGCAATAGAACTGCAGTTTTCACTAACTTTTTTCAGCTATTTTTTTTCCAGTGATGCGAGTAGCTAATCGCAAAAAAAAAGGTGAAATCGAGATTAATTTCCCAACCTGAGGGGGGGGCACATGCGATGTGCGTGTGCGGGGGGGGGGGGGGGTATTGCCGACTACCTGAGGCATCCCGATCGGGAAATGTTGACGTGTCTGTTCTCGGCTATTTTTGTACCGGCCAAAATGGCGGGGGGAGGGGGGGCTTACCGCCACATATTGGCCTTGTGCCACATCTTGCCGGAGTGGGAAATTCATAAACAGCTTTTTGATGACAATTTTGAAAGAAAGAAAACATCTTTTTTTAAAACCATAAGAATCATGGTTGTTCACTTTTTGATATCTAAAAAAAGAAAAAAAAAAAGTAACTTTATCCGACTGCTGATAATAAAGGTTACCCTACTTCATATTAACTCAAAAAAAGACAGACCTCCCTCCAAGCCACAGAAAAACGAAGAGTAGATTTAGAAAAGTAGGTCATAACCTATTTTTATAAGGCCAGCAATCTACTCATATCATGATGGTTGGGCGCTAATGTGAACACTGAACTCAACGTCCGCAAAAATCTTGCTTTTATTGAAATTCGGCAAGCTATTTTCAAAAAAGAAAATAGCGTTTATTAACATTTTTTTGTCTTGTTTTATCTTGTTTTTTGTTGTTGTTTTTTTTCTTCTTTAAATTTGTATCATCACGAGGATAAATTAAAAACTCATCGGCACTTGTGCAATTAGCATACCCGGCAAATTAATTGTTTTAATTTTAGGAGAGTTCCGTCCGCGGCAAGAGAAGAGTTAACAAATCCCCCCCCCCCCATCTCCATGTTAAGAATGGCTTTCTAAATTTATCGGGAATGTTAATATGCACCAGTGCCAACTCATCTTACTAATTTTAAGTAGATTTTTATTACATATTTTGGTACTTCAGTTTACGATTTAAAAGCTTCAAAAATAGAAATGTAAAAGGGAAGACGACACTAATTTTCATTCACGGATTATGAAATTCTTTAATTTTTTTCTTCTTTGATATACAAATCAGAAATCATAGATTTTTCAAATAGTTTTTCTTTCAATTGATAACAGCAATATCATGTGATATGAGAACTTGTAATGAATGCGTATTAAGAGGATTTCATCATTTTGACAGATAATCTCGAGTCAGTCCCAGAAAGGCCGAAGCAGTTTACAATTTGACAGCTGCAAAAAATAAATGTACAAAGGCAGACGACACTAAGCATGCGAAGGGCTAGGTTTGGGTTAATAAAAGTTTTTAGCACCTAAAAAAAAAGTGCCTATCAAATCGTAAACTGCATCGGCTATTTCCAGACTGACTTGAATCCAGAATCAGTCCCGGAAATGGACAAAGCAGTTTACGATTTAAAAGCTGGGAAAAAAATAAAGGCAGACGACGCTAATTTTCATTCACGGATTATGAAATTCTTTAATTTTGTTTCTTCTTTGATACCCAAATCAGCAATCATAGATTTTTCTAATAGTTTTTCTTTCAATTGATAACAGCATGTGATATCAGTGATAATATACAAAGATATCAATTTTTTCGGAGGAGAAAAAAAAAATTTGTTACGAATATAGCATTCCATGGAGAAAATTTTGAATGCCTGCTCGACACCATCCTCGGGTGTCTTCAGTCTCTCTTCGTAAAGGTGTTTTTCAGGACAACCCGAGATGAGGATACTTTACCCTACAAGTAAACCCTGACCAAATATTCAAAATAACATAGTATTCGAAGCCACAATAAGATCCCCTCATCATGGCTACACACTAGCCCTATACAAGGAATGGTTCACCTATGGCCCGGGTTGTTACCAATTATGGCGGGAGTTAAGAACAATGGATTAACCACAGTGGCGAAGGATTGCCGGACAAATGGTTATGGGAGAATGAATCCCCCAACCAAAGGTTGTGAGAGAGATGCCTTTGTAGCAGCATGTCATCCCACTGTTTTTGGACATGGCCGGAGCACGTGTGGATTAAATTAATAGATTAAGACAAACAAAGGGAAAAGAAAGAAAACATTATTATTATCTAAAACTTATATTAAAAGGAAAGCGAAGGAATAAAAAAGCTAACACAACATAAGAATGGTCTTTTATAAAATTAATTACGAGGAAAACATTTATATGAAACAAAAACAATTTATTTAACTAAGACATTTGTAGAGTTTCGTCAGTTCATATTTGTAAGATGTATATGCGATGCGTGTTTGCTATATTTTTGTGTGGCAATCGTAATGTGTATGTTTGAAGAAAAGTTCATCATTTGAATTAAAAGAGATTACCTTTTGCCTCCCCCACCTCCTCGGTTGAGCCGGTGGGTGGGGGGGGGGGGGAGGTGTCGACGATCTCCTCTGTGCGCGTTTGCCCAGAACACGGAAGTAAAAAGAGAGAAAGAAAGGAAGTGTGTGCCTTCTTTTATAGACACTCAAACCATGCGTGGTCAAGCTGACCTGTTGGCCCCTGATTGGCCGGAACCCTCTGGCAACGTGATTTCACGAGATCAGCCTCTCTTCTCTACCTCAGAGACGAAGAATGGCTGAGTCAACAAAGAAAGAAAGGTTGCACATATATCCCCTTAGTTGTGGCATCTGCCACACACCTTCACCAAGTGATGCTACTTCAAGTAACACCACTAAGCTGGATACTCCACCAGACTAGATGAATTCTTGTCCTGGAACCCAGCAAGATCAAGAAAAATCAACAGGAAAGATAAACTATAACACAGTTAAATGGTCAATTGGGTAGAGTAAAATTAATATTCTTCACTGCCTTACTAGCTCAATGTTTGAGAGGTAGAGAACCGTAAATGAGAACTAGGATATCTACGTATCTAACAAAGATCAAGTGTTAGTCCCAGGAAGGGGCCCCTTGATTTCTGAGATGTAACTCAGTAAAAATGGAAAAATAAATAAATAATAGTTGAGGTAATTTTTACAAAAAATTACCCTGAAATTTGTTTAGCAGTGCAGACTGCTGACAATGCTTGTGTAGCAGGTTCACTTTTGGCCTTCGTAAAGTAACAGTTCACTGCTTACAAAAGTGAGCCTACGCCTAACGGTGAGACGTGTCTCAAGTGGTGGGCTCACTATCACAATCTCTATATGATATAAAATAAGTTTTGGTGCTTATTTAGAATAGGCTCCCTGCAGAAAATTATTTTCATGTAAAATCATTATTTTGTACTTACTCAGTCATAGTTTCTCACTCACGGCACGAAAAAGAATTAAAAAATATCAAGCAGAACTTTAATTAGAACGATTTTTCCATTTCGATGTACAACCTCTATTCGCTGACATTTTGAGTGTGAGCGGTCGATGGAATAGCCAATGGCAATAACTCCGTTTTTATTGTTAGAATTTAAAAAAGAAAAAAACACATATGCAATAATAATAAAATATATATTTATTAAATAAAAAAATAGAAAATTAAATAATTATTTTTGATTTCTTCACCGGGGTACTTTCCACGATATAATTTTCTTGTTTTTTTTCTTATTTACATGGTAAATGGGGCCCTTAGTTAGCTATTCCATCAATCGGCCACACCCAAAATGTCGGCGAATCGACGTTTTATATCGCCCTTATGGAAATGGAAAAATCGTTCTAATTAAAGTTCTGCTTGATATTTTTAAATTCTTTTTCGTGCCGTAAGTGAGAAACTATGACTGAGTAAGTACAAAATAATGATTTTACATGAAAATAATTTTCTGCAGGGAGCCTATTCTAAATAAGCACCTAAGTTTTATATAAAATAATTTTATTTTTTACTTTTTTTTTGCAGAGTATAACTAAGAAAAATTTTGTTCTCTTTTGGGATCAGACCCCTGAAGACTTGAGCTGATGTATTTAATATGTAAAACTTAATGCATAACTTGTATGTCACCCACGGAGAGCAAAATGCAGTAAGGTAAGTTTAGCTTCTTGTGTAAAAGCAAAGTACAGGGTGGCCCGAAAGTTTTGTTACCCCTTCTTAACATAAAGTAGCAACAAAACACAGCTTTGTTAAAATATACCACAAGTCATTTTGTGCCACGAAGATGGAGTTGAGATGAAAATAATTTATTTCATTCTCACTGGTAATTGTTTAAAAAAAGAAGATCAAACAGTCAGCTGCTGATGACTATCTTCTGCTTTCATATTGCCAATGATTACACATAAATATGAGAGAGAGGGGTAGAAAGAGAGAAGGCGAGAGAGGATGAAGGCAGAGAAAGGGAGGAAGAAAGGAAGAGAAAGATAAGGGAGGAAAGGAAAGAGATGGTCACACAATGATTTTTATTAATATAGAGCAGGGTTTCAAACCAAAACCTTACGTTCCGAGGGAACCTAAGAGTTCCGCAAGAACAAGTGAAATAAGCTAATGCACTTTTTCTTTTTCTTTTATTTCATATATGTCATAATACGAAACACACAATATTTTCTTGGTTATTGTAATAGCCATTGTCATATATAACCTATTATGTTACTAAATAACATGTTTCACTTTATCAAATGGCTCTGAAATGACCACTTTCTTAGTAGGTATCTCAAACCAAAATGTTACTTTCATTATATCTAAAAGCTTTTAATGTGGACACATAGATATTTGCAAAACAAACAATAGTACTAAACTTATTTTGGCAGCGCAATTAGCCACTGAATTATGACAAACCACTCAACGAGTCCCGGGCCTTAATAATAAAACAACACCCCCTTTTAAAATTTTTTTTTTTAACTTGAATTCACTCCAGACAAGGCATATTGCTACTGAGATGTAAGGGCTACTGTGGGTAAGGAGCCAGTAATTGTAGGGGAGGGGGGGGGGCATCCTAAGTGAGGAGTTGTGCATAGAGATGTTTGTTCACATTACATTTAAATTTCTGCATGTTGGTAGAGTCAGGAAAACAGGAAGCAGGGAAGGGGTCTCAAGAGCTAGCAGCTCAACGAAAGGAGCTATTAGAGTAGAAAGCCCTCCGGCATCTGGGGACCTCCACAGTGAATCGATGGGATTTAACTGACTGTCGAGTTGGTTGGGTATATTTACGTCGAAGGGGCACCAGAGCAGCAAGTTCATCGGAGCACATTCCATTGAAGTACTTGTAAAACAAGCACAGGGATGCAACATTGTGACGATGGGACAAGGGCTGGAGCTTAATGGATAGTGAGGAATTTATTAGATTAGCGACATTGTGGCGATGGGACAGGGGCTGGAGCTTAATGGATAGTGAGGAATTTATTAGGTTAGCGACTCTTTTTTGGAATCTGTGTAAGAGGGAGCAGCTAGTTGTTGGTGCACCAGCCCAGCTGTGACAACAATACTCCATGCAATCGTGGCTTTGTAGAGATATAGAATACTGGCAGATGTGAGAAGTTTTTATAGCATGGTAGTGGGAGCCCACTTTCCTTGCAGCAGCCTTGGCAATGTCTTCTATGTATTTGTTCCTGTTCATGTTACCTGTGAATGTTAGGCCGAGGAGGTTGAACGTTGGACTCTCAGGTATGGTGCTATTGGCCATGGTAATTGGTGGGAGAAAAAAAAGAAGAGCTTTGTCTTAGTGGCATTAAATGTTATCATCCATTTATGTCCCTATTCAACTACAGACTGGAGGTCATTTTTTAAGGATTTAGCCATTGCCTTGGATATGTGCGTGTCCGTTTTACCCACAGCCTGAGAGTAGAGCATGGTGTCATCAGCAAATATACCCATCTCAGACTCAATTCATCAGGAAGGTCATTTATGAAAATTAGGAACAATAGAGGTCTAAGGATCGATCTCTGGGGTACACCAGAATTTATGTCATGTTGCTCAGATGAACGGCCATCGAGGACAACCTGAATCTTTCTTTTGGATAGGAAGGATCTAATTATATTAAGTATTCGTCCAGAAATACTGTATAAATTTATTTTTATGAGACCTCCAGGCCAGACATTGTCAAAGGCTTTGGATATATCAAGAGCTACTGCCCTAGTTTAACCTGCCTTGTCCAATATATGGTATATGCGTTCAGATATAACTGTTAGTATATCCGCTGTAGAACATGCTTGCTTAACTCTATACTGATGGTCAGAAAGAAGTTTAGCATTGACGAGATGGCGGACTATTGCTTTTAGGCAAAATTAGACTTTATTCATCAACATAGTCTCTTTCTAGGGTAATACACTAGTTACAACGCTTTTCTAACAATTCGATACCTCTTTTTCGTAGAACAATTTGTCTTTGGTCTCAAGATACGCCTCAATTTCCGATATCACTTCTTCCTTGGAGCCAAATCTCTTTCCCTGGAGCATTCTTTTGAGGTCTGCAAACGGCCAGTTGTTGTTAGGGACCAGATATGGAGAATTTATTTACAACTTAATAGAACAACCAAAAGTAAAGAGTTAAGAGTTCAAAGAGTCTAGACAAAGAAAGTATTGTTTTGTCCGTATGTGTGTGAGTGAGTTCATGTGACTGTGTATAAGCGTGTCGGCATATTTAGTAGTCCATGACTACACAGTCACTACCCCCTCCCCCAAAGAAGGAGATAGTGCCTGGGAGGATGGCCTCATGGCAACAGATACTACACTACTACCCCCTCCCCTGAATTTAGCGTTGAAAGATAGTATAACTTCGCCTTCAGACAGAGAGATATCCATTAGTAGTAGATATAATATTGGTTACTTTATTTTTTATGCTTGAGTTTAGAAATGTTGTTTGTTTTTTGTTTGCATGAATAAAAACTCACAAATTAGGAACTACAAACGAACAGAAGTATTTTAGTGTTTATTTAGCATTACTGAAAAAGGTGACAAAGTATTCATTTTTCCTGAAACCAGTTATTCAAACTATGATATTTACCACGTTACGACGAAAATAAAACGAGAAAGATATTGCACCGTACATTTTTTTGCGCATAGATTCATTAAGGCATGTAATGTATTTTAAGGGTTACACAGGCGGAAATGTTGAGAAACGCTGGTATAACGATTAATTGTACCACCGATCGTTGTACTTCACTGAAGTTTTGGGGAGCTGGATTTTCCCCACAGTAAAAACCGAACTTGTGTTTAACTTTGATCAAATAGGTCCATTTTGTGTTTTCAATTTTAACATGACGTCTCGAGACTAATTTTAAATCGAACTTAAAATAAGTTAAAACACAAATAAACTTATCCAGGTAGGGAGAAAAGTAACTTATTTTGCCTTTGGCATCATCATTTATTTGTTGCCTATTTGCTCTGTTTTTTTTTTCACCCCTTTTTCGTTCTGTTTTTTTTTCACCCTTTTTTTGCTGTTTTCTTCACCCCTTTTTCATTCTGTTTTTTTTTTCACCCTTTTTTTGCTGTTTTCTTCACCCCTTTTTCATTCTGTTTTTTTTTTCACCCCTTCTTCGTTCTGTATTTTGCTTAATTTTCATTATCGAAACTGTAATTTCAGCCATTTTGTTTCATTCTAACTGAACAGGTGGACACCAGGTTTGTTTTGAACAAAACAACCCTTGAAAATAAGTTTTAAAAAAACAAACGGTGCAATATGAAACGTCGAGTCGCTGCAACTTTCGGAGTGGCCGGTTAGCTAACTAAGGGCAGATAAGTGTCGTGAAATTGGGTCCCCTAGGTAGGCACGTGTGACCTAATTAGTAAGTATCCCGGTGAACAAATTAAAAATAATTATTTAATTTTCTATTTTTTTTATTTAATACATATATATTATCCATATTTGGTCGCTGTTACCATGTAAATATGAAAAAAAAAACAAAAAAAAAAAACAAGAAAATTATACCGTGGAAAGTATCCCGGTGAACAAAGTATTTAATTTTCTATTTTTTTTATTTAATAAATATATATTTTATTAATATTGCTTATGTGTTTCTTTCTTTTTATAATCCTAACAATAAAAACGGAGTTAATGCCCTTGTCTATTCTATCGACCGCTCAGTGAGGATGCCTTGTTCTAAACTCACGCACACATAGCCACACTGACACCAACGCACACACAGACACAATGTAATAACTCTTTCACTGTCTTACGCATATGCACACTAGAGGCGACATACACACTGCTTGTATCTCCTTTCAATGTTGTCTGCTGATTGCAAACAAATTTATAAACTTAACCACTTTCATACTTCATACACTAAACTTTCTAATATGAAAACAAAATGATGATTGACTCTATTTAGTAACTTTCAATGAAATGTAATTTATGTGATTGAGTGAGGAAGTTTTGACCCGTGGACAATTCACAGCCCTTAAAGGGTATCTTTTAGAAAGATACCCACTACATCTATAAACACATTGGCCAAATATTTACTTCACTGACATAAACCCGAAGGCCCCTGTCCCACGTGGCAACTGGTTAGAACATGGCTATTTTCATATCAGTCCATGGGTCTAGACTGTCCTCTTTTGAGGGAACCTCGACTACTCACTTTCAACTCGATTTTGGATCAGTCACGACCTGTGTTAGTGTGAAGACAGGTAGGTACTTCTACAGAATTTGAACCGAGAACCGAACCGTTTTTTTTTAAATACCCTAAAACTAAGTTTTAGGTTTAGTTCGCAAAAATCGGTTCGGTTCAAATTCTGTAGAAGCACCGATGGGTAAAGATTATGAAATTCAGTAATTAAAAACAAAAATATACTAAACTATTATAACTACTAACTACTGTTCGCTCCGAACTTCGGGCAACATTAACTCCGTTGTTTTTTATCTGTCGGGGAGGGGGAAGGACATTGGGAATATTTCCTGGCAACCTAGGAACTGAATTGACTTATGGTAGACCGTTCTTTGTTGGAATTAGTTACAGTTCTAGGAGGCCATACTCCCAGGCATTACTTCGGTATTGGACATTTCTCCCAGGCGCTCCTACCATGGAATGTCGACGGGTCTGTTCTCGAATATTTTTGTACCCTTCAAGAGTGCCTCATTCAAAGGAGCTATCTCCCCTCCCCCCTCCAGATTTAAAAAGGCATTGTGTCGTATCTTGCTACCGTGGGAAGCATGTTAAGCCACCCATTTTTTTTTTTTTTTTTTTTTCATTCAAATTCACATGGGTTCGAGAAAAAAGAAAGGTTTTTCTTACTTTCCAATAAATGACGCCTAATTTTTCAAGTTGCTCCAAACTAACGGGTTCGTCTGGGTCCAAATGATGTTCCTGTCGTTGATCTTCATCGGAAGATATATCTTTCATGTACCAAGCTTTAACCATGATCACTGGAGGCAGGGAAAAACAGATACGCAAAATGAATGTCGTCGTCGTCGTTCGTAGCTAAACAAAAATAAAAGGGGGGGAGGGAGGGGGCGTAGCATTAAAAGTTTTGCGCGTGCGCAAAACATTTAAATTTCACGTAAAATGAAAATAAAATAGGGGTTACTCGTACAAATAAAATTCTACTGGGGGTGGGGACGAAACATGTAAACAACCTGAAAAACTGGGCGATTTTATTTAACAGAATGAAAAATTCACAATAAATTATGTAATCTTCTTCTTCTATCTTCTTCTTCTATTATATAAAGGCCAGTTGTCTGTATGTCTGTATGTCTGTCTGTTTGTTTGTATGGCCAGCTACTCCTCAAAAACTACTCGGCAAACTGTCGACAAGTCGACATCTTTAGGACCGGACAACAGCTGGGAGCATAATATCTGAAAATTACGAAAAAAAAAAAAATGTCCCCGGGGGTCAACGGGGCCAGTTTTCGGGGGCGGGTCTGGTTCTTTGAAACTTTTTCAATGTTATTTACTGGTGATTTTGAAATAAGCCAATGTATTCATGTAACAACTTGATAAAAATGCACTGTCCGGTTGTATCAAGTCATCCCATAACTTCTGTCCGGATCTATCAATAACAGTGAAACAAGGGTTGCTCAATCACATCCGCACCTAGCAACCTAAACTTATATCTTTTAAAATAAAAATAGTTCTTTGGGGGAGGGGGGGAGAATTTTTGGGTGGTGGGGTGGGGGAATTTTTGGGGGGCGGGTGGTAGGGGTGGGGGGAATTATCAACATCTTCATCCTGCGGGGGTGCTTATACAATATAGGACCCGGAGGCTTCTGAAGTATATGGACCTGGGCGGGGGGTTCTTCTGCAGTATCCAGCACCGGGGGTGCGTATACAATATAGGACCCAGCACCGGGGGGGGGGGGGGGGCTTCGTCAATTTAGGACCCAGAGGCTTCGGCGTTGTCCGGGAGAAAAGTGCTCAATATCCTATTTTGCTTGCGGAGAGGAGGAGGAGGGAGAGCCCCGGGCAACGCCGGGTACCTCTGCTAGTCTATCTTCTATTATATAAAGGGCAGTTGTCTGTATGTTTGTCTGTTTGTTTGTCTGTCTGTTTGTATGTCCAGATACTCCTCAAAAACTACGCGGCGACATGGCAAAAAGTTTACATCTTTAGGACCGCACATATCCTGGGATCATAATATCTCAAAATTACAAAAAAAAAAAAATGTCCCCGGGGGTCAACGGGGCCATTTTCCGGGGGCGGGTCTGGTTCTTTGAAACTTTTTCAATGTTATTTACTGGTGATTTTGAAATAAGCCAATGTATTCATGTAACAACTTGATAAAAATGCACTGTCCGGTTGTATCAAGTCGTCCCATAACTTCTGTCCGGATCTATCAATAACAGTGAAACAAGGGTTGCTCAATCACATCCGCACCTAGAAACCTAAACTTATATTTTTTAAAATAAAAATAGTTCTTTGGGGGGAGGGGGGGAATTTTTTTTTGGGGGGGGGGAGTAGTTGGGTGGGGCGGAATTATCAACATCTTCATCCTGCGGGGGTGCTTATACAATATAGGACCCGGAGGCTTCTGAAGTATATGGACCTGGACGGGAGGGTTCTTCTGCAGTATAGGCACCAGGGGGGGGGGGGCGCTTCTACAGTATAGGACCCAAGGGCTTCTGCAGTATAGGAACCAGGGGTGCTTCTACAATATAAGACCCGAATGCTTCTGCAGAATAGGGACCATGGGTGCTTATGCAGTATAGGGACCAGGGCTGCTTCTACAGTATAGGTACCAGGGGTGCGTCTACAGTATAGGACCCAGCACCGGGGGTGCTTCTACAATATAGGACCCGAATGCTTCTACAGAATAGGGACCATGGGTGCTTATGCAGTATAGGCACCGGGGGTGCTTCTACAGTATAAGATCCAGAGGCTTCTGCAGTACAGGGACGGGGGTGGGGTGCTTCTGCAGTATAGCCACCGGGCCAGCTTCTACAGTATAGGACCCAGCACCGGGGGGGGGGGGTCTTCGTCAATTTAGGACCCAGAGGCTTCGGCGTTGTCCGGGAGAAAAGTGCTAAATGTCCTAGATAGAGCTACTGTAGTGTTTCTCTTCAGACTATTGTGCAGATGAAAAGGAGGGGGGGATCAGTAAGAGTGATTTTAGTAGTGCTCTGGAGGCCATCTTGATTTTCTAAATACTCGGCGTTGTCCAAGAGAAAAGTACTCAATATCCTATTTTGCTTGCGGGGAGGAGGAGGGAGAGCCCCGGGCAACGCCGGGTACCCCTGCTAGTCTTCTTCTATTATATAAAGGCCAGTTGTCTGTATGTCTGTCTGTCTGTTTGTTTGTATGGCCAGCTACTCCTCAAAAACTACTCGGCAAACTGTCGACAAGTCGACATCTTTAGGACCGGACAACACCTGGGAGCATAATATCTCAAAATTACAAAAAAAAAAATGTCCCCGGGGGTCAACGGGGCTTGTTTTCGGGGGCGGGTCTGGTATTTTGAAACTTTTTCAATGTTATTTACTGGTGATTTTGAAATCAGCCAATGTATTCATGTAACAACTTGATAAAAATGCACTGTCCGGTTGTATCAAGTCATCCCATAACTTCTGTCCGGATGTATCAATAACAGTGAAACAAGAGTTGCTCAATCACATCCGCACCTAGCAACCTAAACTTATTTCTTTTGAAATAAAAATAGTTCTTTGGGGGGAGGGGGGGGGAGAATGTTTAGGACGCGGGTGGGGGGGGAACTTTTGGGGGGCGGGTGGTAGGGGTGGGGGGAATTATCAACATCTTCATCCTGCGGGAGTGCTTATACAATATAGGACCCGGAGGCTTCTGAAGTATATGGACCTGGGTGGGGGGTGCTTCTGCAGTATAGGCACCAGGGGTGCATCTACAGTACAGGACCCAGCACCGGGGGTGCGTATACAATATAGGACCCGGGTGCTTCTGCAGAATAGGGACCATGGGTTCTTATGCAGTATAGGGACCAGGGGTACTTCTACAGTATAGGGACCAGGGGTGTTTTTACAGCATAGGACCCAGCACCGGGGGTGCTTCTACAATATAGGACCCGAATGCTTCTACAGAATAGGGACCATGGGTGTTTATCCAGTATAGGCACCGGAGGTGCTTCTACAGTATAGGATCCAGAGGCTTCTGCAGTACAGGCACGGGGGGGGGGGTGCTTCTGCAGTATAGCCACCGGGGCGCTTCTACAGTATAGGACCCAGCACCGGGGGTGCTTTTACAGTATAGGACCCAGCACCGGGGGGGGGGGGGCTTCGTCAATTTAGGACCCAGAGGCTTCGGCGTTGTCCGGGAAAAAAGTGCTCAATATCCTATTTTGCTTGCGGAGAGGAGAGGAGGAGGAGGGAGAGCCCCGGGCAACGCCGGGTACCCCTGCTAGTAAAATATAAAATTACAAACATTTTCATTCTGCTTAGGATTGAAACCTTCATCGTTTTGAGGGTTGGAGGGGGGCGATGGTCATACATTTTGCCAAATATCTTTTGGACTTACTTTCCAGAGTGCTCACCTTCTCGGGCGCTGGCTTATAAAATCCCACTTTCCCGACCTTGTGTCACATCTTACCGCTGTGGGAGGTAGATAAATAAATAAATACTTTTGGCCTTTTGGCTAAGATCAAAGTGTAGTATCTGTTCCGATGGATACTGCACCCCATAGACTAGTATTGTCTTGGCCTTCGGGGCTTGATTTACGCCGGTCTATGGGTCTGTCCTGTGCAGTTCTAGGAGGTGCACCCTCTGCCTGAGGCGCCCCTACCGGGGAATGCCGACTGGGCTGCCCAGGCAATTTTTAAATGGCCAGAGTGCTCACCTCTCGAGCGCTGGCTTATCTAATCCCACTTTCCCGACCTTGTGTCACATCTTACCTTGTGGGAGGTAGATAAATAACCAAAGTGTAGTATCTGTTCCGATGGATACTGCACCCCATAGACTGGTATTGTCTTGACCTTCGGGGCTTGATTTACGCCGGTCTATGGGTCTGTCCTGTGCAGTTCTAGGAGGTCCACCCTCCCAGGCTTCGCCTCCCCTCTTTGGAGAGGAGTAAGTTTATTGCTTACTGCCCGAGGCGCCCAGGCAATTTTTAATGGCCAGAGTGCTTACCTCTCAGGCGCTGGCTTTTCAAACCCCACTTTTTCGACCGACTTTGGATCACATCTTACTTGTGGGAGTAAGATAAAACTGGCCTTGTGCCGAACTCCTGGAGAGGAGTAAATAAATACTCTATGCTAGACACTCTCACCAAAATACTGTATTCACTCTATGGCCTAATATGACTTACAACCTCCCCAAATAGTTTTAATGACATGTTATCCCCCCCCCCAAGATACATGAATCATGATGGAGAGTTGGACAACAAACAAAACACCCAAAAAGAAAGAAAAATTTAAAAAATAAACAAAATGCCTAATGGATCCGGTTAGTAAGGTCCTCCTAACAGTTTTGTTAAGTGCTAGATCGCCCACTTTTTTCCGGGTGATCTGAAAACAAGCAGGTCAGTCTCTAAATGGGAGTGGGAAATCAAAAAATAAATAGATCGAGATGGAATATGGGAATGGATGGTGTCCTCTAAGATAAAGATAACTTTTTAAGAGTAGGCCAGGGACGAAAAAATAAAAATATAAATGAGTGGGCATCTTTAGAGGATGTCTAAAACCTAAAAACAAAAACAGGGTCATGACTCATTCACTCCACTAGCTAAAAGTCTTTTAAATCTGAGGGATGAGTTCCACAAAACCCAGGACAGTGTGTGCTATGCTAAGGCAGGAAACATAAACTCATAACCGGTTCCTCGTTGGATGCAAAAACTAGTGTTGTACACCAACCTCCTATTTAACTTCATGCGATATAATCTTTTCCGATTGCATCTGATCTTCATTTTAAGCTGATGTTTAAAGTAAACAACCAGATCCCGATCTTAAACAGATCCAACCTCATGAATCTCATGAAGACGTGAAACCTATGTCACTATTCTCGCTACGGCTAGGATAGCTAGAAACACCATTCTTTTTTCCCTAGGCCACGGCGGGGCTACGTTGTTGATGACAAAATGCTATATTCAGGACCATCGGATGCTCGGCATCGATGCGAGCCATTACATCGCTGATATACTCCCAGAGTTGCCGAAGTTTGTTGCAATTGAAGAAGGCGTGCTCGGCCGTTTCTTCTTCATCGACCTCGCAGCGTGGGCAGAATGGATCGTTCCTCAACCCATCTCTGAAGAGTTTGTCATAAAGGGGCAGTGTGTTGTGAACCAATTGCCAGGTCAGAGAGTACTTAGAGATGTTAAGATAATTCTGGCCTGGCGCCTAACTCAACTGAGAGCGAATCTCCTTCTCCGACCATCCCAGACGCTCCACAAGCGGATCAGAAGTGGAACCCATCACTAAATCCTGATGCAGTCTCTTCCTAAGACGTGCAAGGCTAACGGTTCCTGGCAACACTTTAAGTGCGGCTTGGTATTCGGTGAAGAGCATCTGTTACCTCCTTTGCTCTATGATGGCATTTGACCAAAAGGTCAGGTATGAAGTTGGGAAAAGCTCTATCAACCGCCAGGTTCCAGGGAACATCTTCTATCAAAGAGTGACCCAGAAAAGCTAATTTTTCAGCATGTCTATGAGTTGCCAGATCCCGCATTCCCAAGCCTCTCTCGTTCGGATGTCGAGTACAGACCTGTCTGTGGACATACAGCTTCCCTCTCCTTCAAAGAAGTGAGAAAAGTTAGCATGTGAAAACCTTTAAGTGATCTGCAGGCAGGGGTAGTACAGCGAGTCGATAAAGGATGAGAGGAAAACATGTGGCGCACACCTCTGCTCTACCCTTTGAGGAGAATCTCCTTCGAATCCAAATTTTGACAGAAAATTCAACTTTTGACTGTAATTCTAACAAATTCTTTTTCTAGCTGAAGAGCCAGTCTGAACCAAATACCAAGGATCCGAACCGGGCAATCGGTCTAGCTGAAAATACCTGGAAGCATCGCTTCACCGCTCCACCCACCCAACCGCAGGCCATTCGACTTGCTAAAGTTGATCACGGCTCCTGTGATTTGTTTATACCAAGCGAGCGCCTTAATCACCTTGTCAGTACAGCTCGATATGAAAACGGTAATATCATCGGCAAACGCGGAAAGCTTGGCACACTTTCCACCAGGCAAAGCAATTCCGCACAGGACTGGTGTCGCCGTCCCATCCCTTAATTTGCAAAAAAAAGGCTTCAACACCAGGACATAAAGCAAGGGGCGATATCAGACAACCCTGACACACTGACCGAGAAACCAGGTACAACTCTAAAAGCCTACCATTTACTTGCACTGCTTCCATCAGCAGGTCATTGTCACAGTATGACATAGTTACCTCTCCTTAGATTCCCCTCAGAGGTAACTCTCCGGAAAATAAAGATAGGGAAACCACTTCTCAAGATGGCAACCCAATAGAACCATACACGCGTGTTTGTTCTCTGTTACACATTCTAACCAACCATGTTGTATTAACAATAAATGCATCTAACATTTACAGTCATATAGAATGGAGACCCACTTACGGAAGTCCAGATAAAAACCGGTGACCTCCAAAACAGATCCCAAGAAACGATGGTCGACCTTATCAAAAGCTTTGGACAGATGTAACTTAATCAGTGTGGCTTCAGTGTCGTCTTCTATTCCCTCTATGATCGTGCGAATCAGATGAAAATTGTTTTGAATTGATCTCTCCTTTACAGCATAATTCTGCTCCGGCCCAACAAAATCGCCAGCAACAACTTTCAAATGGTTTACAAGAACTCTTGCCAAAATTTTTAACTCTGTGTTTAGCAGAGTTATGGGTCTATAATCATCTAGATCCTCCCCACAATGCCGGTTCTTTTTCAGCAATGTGATCGCTTCCTTGGTAATTTGGTCAGGGATGGATCCCTGATTAAACCAATGGTTGAACACATCCTTCAGAAGAGGGACAAACATGGACGACAGCCCCAACTACAATGTATAAGGCAGACCATCAAGTCCCAGAGACGTGTTATGTCTGACCTGCTTCAACACAGTAATGACCTCACACTCCGTAACACTAACATCACAGCCAACTTTAAGCGGGGCGAGTTGGCTAAATAGCTGTGAAACTCCTTGCAGTGAAGTCTAGGCAACCAGGTGTAGTGCTCCTCCAAATGCTTCCAGAACCATTGCAAATCTTACGAGACGACACAAGGGTATGTCTTTCCAAGTTTTTTATGTTTTGAATATAGCCATCCGAACCACAATGTAAAGCAGCCTTATGCTCAACGACATCAACATTTGTGGCTTCCTTTGAGACTATCTTTAACCTAGCTCAAACTACTTGACCTTCGTACCGCTCGCTACTCAAGCAATTTAGGTCCCACTTAGTGCTGCAGTTAGGAAATCCCCCCTCCAGCTATCATCCAGGTCAGCTTAACCTCTAACCGCTTTTCCGCCCTAGCCTTATCTAGAGCGAGATACTGGCTATATTGAACAGAAAATTGTCTAATGTTCGCCTTAGTGCTAACCCACCACTTGCTACTGTCCCCACTAGAGCATGCTAAAGAAGTATTATTAGCTTTTTCCGGAAGTCGTGTATCTCCAGTAAGGAGATATTAAACTTCCAGTACCCAGCTAATGTAGGCACTTAAGCTCAAATGGGCCATAACCAATTTATATTCCGCATGACCTTGCCAGTGGAAATTTAGACAAGATAGAAAATCTATGTCACCTCTTCTAACTAACATCCAATCTAAGTAAGTACTTGAATGGGAAGGCACACTATTAGACCATGTTCATATCTCCGACCCTGGGTGATCCAGACGAAATCTGTCAACAAGATCGCATGAAGCCATCAGGTCAGACAAACTATTTTCACACCTATCCGACCCGCTACTCTCCCTGACCTTATCTATCTTGGGGTCAAGGACATATTCTAATCCCCCATTAAAACTATCCGCTCCGGACACGCGAGGAACACCGAAAAAAGGAAAACCCCTCTCCAGGAATGTTGAGCACATAAACCGCAATGATCTGAAATTTGCTGCTGTCAACGGCAACATCGATCACGACCAGCCGCCCTTCTGCATTCGCATGAACAACACTCACCGTCGCAGACAGGGTGCGTCTCACTAGCAAGGAGACACCATGACTATGGATATTTTCATACTGAAAAGACATCAAAGTCATTAGTCAGCACATGACAATCCCCATACAAACCAAAGTGAGTCTCCTGTTTCGCAACAACATCTACCTTAAGAGCCACCATTTTCTCTCAGCATGCAAGCACTGCTTCGGGATCTCATGCCCCTCACATTCCTACTTGCTAGGTTTAAAGCCATAATTACTGTATATATTCAGTGTCACACACGGGCCTAAAATCCTCAGAGGTGAGGACACCAAAAGCCTGGCTAAGACTGCCAGTCAGCAGTTCGAACGTAAACCGCCCGTCTCGCACTGTCCTACCGACATCCAGGAGGAAGGTTAGTTTGAGGGCTCTGTAAAAAGATAGGTGAATGTAAACAGGGACTCTCTCTTCTCATTTGATTTCAAGGAAGGTTGTTCACCTTCCACTAACCTCAGTCCACGTATAGCCCCTTTTCAGCTTAGACCATTTGCCAGCATTATTATTTTTCTTTGTTTTGGTTTTATGGGAATTGTTCCAGACAAAACATAAAGCCACTTGATGTAAAGAGCTAGCAAGAACGAAAGATGGTTATTACAAAGATAGGAGATGCCTATTAGCTTTAGTCTTGAAAAGACCAAGGCTATAGGTAGGAGGAAAACAGTCAGCAGGAAGAGAATTCCACAAGCCTGCAGTTCGTGGAATAAACTATTGGAGAACTGACTTTAAGAGAAGCAGAAACAGCAATTTATCTGATGTATGAACTCCAAGAAAGATTTGATGAGAAAGAAAGACCAAACAGTTTCAGAGTCGATTTCTCCTCAAGAGCAAAGCCATCCATGAGAATCTCTGGAAAAAAAGAACACGCCTATAACCGAACTGAGTCTTTACAGGATTTAACAAAACAAGCAATTTCGTACCCCAATCCACAACCGAACCCAGGTCAATTCTAGATCAGCTGAATATTTCGACTGATCCCAGAAAGACGGGCGAGAAGCAACACCAGAATAGAGAGTGGTATCATCAACATAGATGTTAATCTTCTGAATAATATTCTCAGGAAGCTCATTGATATAGAGAAAAAACAGTGTTGGGCCTAGAATAGAGCCCTGAGGAACACCAGCATTGATAGGAAAAAAGAATGCAGAGACACCATCCAGAGTTACTCACAAGCTTTGATCAGAAAGAAAAGATCTAATAATGTCACAAACCTTACCACTAATATCATAACCCTGAAGTTTGAGTAGACGACCAGAATGTCACGCCTTTGAAATGTCAAGCACAATGGCACTACCTTCTCCTAAATTATCCATAACAACATTTAAAAGATCAGCAGTAGAATGAAAACCACAAAAGCCATACTGAACATCACTAAAGAGGCCCAGATTTTCCAGAAAATGAATAAGCTTGCCGTTGACCAACTTTTCAAAAACTTTGCTAATAACAGAGGAGACTAACAGGACGATACTTAGTTGGGTCAGACCGATCACCAGCATTATTAAAGATAGGGACAGTAGGTGACTCTTTCCAACAAGAAGAGAAACAGGACTGAGACAAACAGAGATTGAATAATTTAGAGAAGATAGAAGAAAGTTTAGGAGCACAACGTTTGAGAACGACAGCAGAAATTGAATTAGGACCGGAAGTCTTAGACTAGTCCAGATCAGAAAAAACCCTAGCAACCATTTTTGGAGTGATAATGATAGAGTCAAGAGAGTGATCAGTTTTCAAAGGAAAATCTGGAAGAACAGGACCTGAATTATCAAGAGAAGAATTGTCAGCCAAAAGACGAACAAAGAGATCAGCCTTATTCTTAGAAGATGAAATAACCCGAAGACCATTAAAAAGAGGAGGAATAGCAGACTTGCCACTGTTAACAACACCATTGTAGAGTCTAAAAAAATCATGAGATGAGTCACAAATCCTTTGAGAATAGCTAGACTTAGCCTCAGAGATTGCTCTCTTGCAGGCATTGCTAGCTCTTCTGTAGGATTGTCTGGAAGCCTCAGAACCATCCAGACGATACTGATTAAAGTAATGGTTACGATTGGCAATGGCAGAAGCACAAACAAATGAAAACAAGGGAGAAGAATGAGGTTTGGTTTGAAATTTACGATGAGGAATGAAGGTGTCAATTCTAACAAGAATGTCACATAGGAAGCTGCGAAGCTCATCTGAATCAGCCTTCTTGTAGTTAAACGTCTTCCTATGGAAGGGACGATCAATGGAAAAATCAACCTCAACATCAACAACAGCATGATCTGAAGAACCCAATGGAGGAGAAGAGGAAATATAACATGAGTCAGGAACAGAAGTTAGAAAAAGATCAAGTAAGGATGGTTGATGAAGGTCATTATCAGGAAAGCGTGTGGAGAAGGTGACAGTTTGGGGCAAGTCACGAGATAGAAAAGTTAAGACAGATTTCACCAGCTAGATCTGTGCAGTTAGAGTGAGGGAGCCAGTCAGAATGATGAGCATTGAAGTCAACAAAAACAAAGATGGAGCTTGATGGATGAATTTGTGATGCATCATCAATACTGCTCGATTTTGCATCACCAACAGATCAGTCATTGTCAGAGGGGGAACGGTACAAAAAGAACAAATAGGAAGTGGAGTGCAGTAAAGTCAAATTCAGACAGATAAAAGGACAGCCACGAGATTCAAGACTGGAGACACGTGCAATGGAGGGATCCTTGCGAAGAAAAAGAGCAAGACCATGCAAATTCGTGGAAGAGTCTAAGTGGGCAATAGGCAAATAACCATCCCCATGTAGATCGTTGCTATCAATAGAAGCATCCAGATTAGTCTCACAAAGAGCAAGGATGCAAAGAGATTTGCCCAAGAGAAAGGATTTAACATCAGGAAAGTTTGACCTGAGACCTCTGATGGAAATAATAAGGTGTCTGTTGTGTGGATTTGTAGAAGGCATTATAAAAAGTGAGAGAAAGATAGAATCACTTCAAGACAAACCGAGCTGAAAAATACCTTACTACCAGCGTTCAATCCCTTAGACTCCAAACAGGGTGGTTAAAAGTAGTCCCTTCAAGAGCCCAATGGGGAAGGAAGGGGTTACAAGGTTGGCTGTAACAAAAGTCTACCCATAAAGTTTGACAATGAGAAAGACGAAAACATGCACTTCATTAATCCCAACACTAATCTTAAGAAACGTGCACTTCATTAATCCCAACACTAATCTTAAGAAACATGCACTTCATTAATCCCAACACTAATCTTAAGAAACATGCACTTCATTAATCCCAACACTAATCTTAAGGACACATATATTGCAGAAATGTTTCCCTGCAGACGACAACATAGTTGTCTTCAAATCTATTGTCAACAAGTACTTGTCGAGAATTTTCCCATAAATAATCAAACTTAGTTCATTACTGATAATCGTTCCATCTTATTAACCCTTATCCTCAGGTGGATTTCGGTCTTGATAAGTGGTGACGCAACAGTTAAAAGAAAAAGAAAAAAATGTCTAGGATGGATGTGGAGAATGCTAGTATATGAGTCGAGATCCTATATTTGGCTTAATCTCATAATTTGGAGGTGACAGTCAAGAATGTCGGGATCGCAGTGAATACCCTTGTTCGATGAGTGCATTCACGTTCTCAGTCTACAGAAAACAAGCTGCATTACTAGAGAAGGCATAAACATTCATAATAATGCACGCATGTATCGACAGATAAGGAAAATACAAAGAAGTGAGTTAAACTCAAGTGCGATATTTAACGTTTGTTTTGACAAACGTTGGTATGATCAAAAATAAAGAAATAAACATTTACTATAAGTCCCAAAACAATTGAAAGCACATAGTTGTTACACAAATAAAGGCGCCGTGTGAAGTACACAAAAGGGTCTATTTACAGTCGATGCATTTGGAGTTTCCCAGAGGAGCCAACCAGAAAGGGTAACTTCACTACAAGAAGGACAGCCGAGAAGAGGAAGAACATCAGAGAGATTCCTCAGAACCTTGCGAGAACTGGGTCCAAGTCATGTGTCTTCCGAGATCACGAGACTTGATCCTTTTTCTTAAGAAGGGCACGTCTCTGAATCTATCGAGAAGCAAAATCCTATTCAAGGGAGGCAACTCTGTGGTCCCTACATCCTAAATATTGCCTTGTCTTGTAGTTTTTGAACTAAGAAATTAAATTTAAAATTAAAAGGACATTTAAGGTTGGTGATACTGCTCGTTCAAAGATTACCTGTCTCCCTCTACGTTTAGTCTTGGAACCTTCTAAAAACTAAAGTATGTGTCTGTGTTTTCTTCTTCTTCATCGTCGTCAGTTTAATCTCTGTTTTACATGTTGGCATTTGTTGGATGGCTTTTAAGAAATTGACTTCCAAACTAACCTATCTCTGGCCAGATCTTTATTTATCCCTATTTCTCTCAAGTCCATTTTTATCACTTCCTCCAATGTTTGCCTTGGCCTTCCCCTGGGAACTAAACCTGCTACCTTAACTGTTTTACATCTACTGACTCAAGAACTTTCATCCATTCTTTCACCGTGGTCATACTATGAAAATCTCCTGTTTTGCACACTTCTCCAAATACTGTCCAGATTTAATTTTCCTCTGAGGTCATCATAATTAAGCCTGTCTTTAATACTCACATTACACATCCATCATATCATTCGAATATCATTTCTTTCCAATCGTTCAAATAACTGTAAGACGAGCCATGATAGAAATAAGATATCGGCGATGTCCTTTCGTCTTTGGTGTGTACCATGACTAAAAAAAAAAGGAAATGAAGGTAAAAAGCATGATTAACGAACGCAACATATTTATTTTTTTTCGTCTTCTCATGCTTAAGGTCAAGATCAGGTCGTCATCAACTGATCAACTCCATGTCTTAAGTGGCCTACCACGTGGTTCTGGGCCATTGACTGATGACAGGGCGATGTGGCCATACTAGTTGAAACATTGTTGTGTGACATATTCTCTCATGTAGGACTGTAGAGTGACACAAGCAATTTTCTCCATCCAATGTGCTGACGTTTTGTTATATATTTAAATTTACAAAAGTATTAAAATTTGTACGAGAAATGTTCATTTTGTGTCTGAATGTTCAAACAGATTATTTTTGGGGTGCTCTGGTAGCAGCACAATGCCAAATTGAAAGTTGAATTTGGGACGTTTAAACCTACACAATCGAAAATTTTTCTCAAATCTACGGTCTACCATTGCTTTTTTTTATGTATATTAATTATTAAGAAGGCAATATTTCCTTTTAATTTTCATTTATTAAAAATTAACGAGAATACAAAACAATGTTTTTTTTAGTTGGGAAGCATTTTAAATGAAAAATCCGTCTCCTTTATCTATGCCAATATTGATAATGTTACCATTTGTGGACCAAATCAGATTGTGCATTACATTAATTTGAATGAGTTGACGTATAGTGTAGTAAAGTACGGTCTGACGCTAAACAAAAACAAGTGTCATTAATTGCTTGGGAGGTGACAGTGGCTAAGTGATTAACGACCGATAACCTGGATGCGTCAAGTTCGAATCCAGTTTGTTCCACAGAAACTCTTTCACAGGATGTTGGCAACCTTCACGTGGTCCCTCCTGTAAGTACCCAATGTCTTTCTAGAAAGAATTCCAACGAGAAAGATATCGGGGAAACTAAATGCCAACAACCGAATCATTTGATTCATACAAAATGAATGAATGAATGACTTGCTTACTTTTTGTCTGGCTCTTACAAGGTGAGAGCAAGATAAAACCGAAAAGGC
This sequence comes from Sepiola atlantica, assembly GCA_963556195.1. Taxonomy (NCBI): domain Eukaryota; kingdom Metazoa; phylum Mollusca; class Cephalopoda; order Sepiida; family Sepiolidae; genus Sepiola; species Sepiola atlantica. The sequence continues at coordinate 118,346,786 of OY744520.1, forward strand.
CACAAGATGGAAATTAGAACTTGCCTGTTTCAGTTATGACATAGCATTTTGTCCAGGATAAGAAAATGTTGCTGCGGATACTTTATCTCGAATTTGCTCATGTAAGAGCGGTAGTCAGTGTGCCAGGTCTGTTCTAGATTCATTAAAATAATACCCCAAACACCCACAAAATCAAGTCAACTATATAAGTACTTCAATGGAATGTGCTCCGACGAATTCACTGCACTGGTGCCCTCTTGACGTAAATAGCCCGACCAACAGAAAAATTCCATCCCTTCACTGTAGAGATCCCCAGATGCAGGAAGGCTTTCTACTCTAATAGCTTCTTTCCTCAAACTGCTCGTCTTTATAAATCCCCCCCCCCCCCCGGCTCCCTGTCTATACCAACATGCAGAAATTTAAATGCAGTGTGAACAAACATCTCGCTGCACAACTCCCCACTTAGGGGCCATATTTATAAGGGCATCCTAATTCACAGTAGTCGTTTACGTCTCAGTGGCAATGTGCCTTATTTGAGGTGAATAAAAGTTTTAAAAATATATCAAAAGACTAAAAGATTATGCGTAGATTTCAAGAGATCAATACCGTTAAATTCTTGCAACTGCTTCATACTAACAGCAGTCGAAAAAGTGAAAGGAAAGCAGTCAACAGATACGACTGCTTTCCTTTCACTTTTCTTTGGGCTGATGTCTCAGCTGCAACCGTCAAGAAACATTTAACTAATTTATTTTCTGCTTTTGGAAAGCCTTCTTTTGTGGTACAGCTTTCATGTCAGACGAACTAAACAAATTTCTGCATACTTGAGGCATTGCTACAAGTTGAACGACCACCTTTAATCCTCAAGGCAATAAACAAGTAGAGAGATACAATGGTATCATGTGGCAAATGGTGGGCCTGGCTCTACAGTCGAGATCTCCCTATTGTTAAAAGATGCTAAATGTAACCCTACACTACTTTCGCTCATTGCTGTCCACTTCCACTAACCATATTCCCCATTAACATCTATTTAATTTCCAAAGGAAATCAGCTACTGATGATTCCATACCAACATGATTAACAGAATCTAAATCTGTGCTCCTGAAGCGCCATGTATGTGGAAACAAATATGAGCCCCTAGTAAGGCTGTTGACATATTTGAAGTTCTATGCCTCAAAGTACCCCCCAAAACTGTCACTGAAAATTCAGTTCCTACTTCTCCCCACTCTCCACACTCGGATGATTGCTAGAGAACCTCTTCAGAAGACGTGGACATATTGTATCTTCGACGCTTAACTAGAATCTGTTGAAATCTTCAGTAGTTGGGCGGATATAGTATGCAATCAATGAAATCGATTGAAATTAACATTCTTTTTAAGAACACAGATCAATAATTGCTGTAATTGACTGGCTTAGTTAGAATCTACTACATTCAATACATTCTTTTTTTTTAATCATTTTTAGGTCAGATTTACTCTTTGAGATGAGCAGAACATCATCTGTATACAGCAGTGTCCAGGGCACGGGCCAGTGCAGGTCCTTGGTGATGGTGTCCATGACAAGAATGAAGAGCAGTGGGGAGAGAGCCGAGCCTTGGTGTACTCCAACTGTGATAGAGAAGTCTTTGGACATACTGGCAGCAGTCCGCACCAGACTATTCGATGAGTCATAGAGTAGTCTGACTCAGCTAACCAGCTCCTTGGGGACACCATGGTGTCGCAGCGCGTACCAGATCACATCATGTGACACGTGGTCGAAGGCCTTTTCCAGGTTGAGGAAAGCAATATGCAGCAGTATCGACTCCTCGGCATGCTTCTCTGTCAAGAGCTGTGCGACATGGATGGCATCTGTTGTGCTGCACTTCTTGACAAAATCGCACTGATTTTGTGCGATCGTGACAATCTTCTGTATTCTGCTGTCAATGATTCACACAAAACTCTTCATTGTGTGCGAAAGAAGTCGAATTCGTCTGTAGTCGCTGCATTCAGCGGGATTGCCTTTCCTCTTAAAGATTGGCACTCTGACACTGCATTTCCAATCAACTGGGATCTTTTTTTCTGCAATCATTTGGTTGAACAGCTGCGCTCACCACGCAGAAGGGTTCTATAGTCGGGAACGCCACACCTTTGTTGCAATGTCGTCAAAGCCAATTGCCTTGCCTGGCCGCACTGCTCGCAATGCCAAAGAGATTTCAGCAGCTGCGATCGGATATACACCACCTTGGACAGGATTGGCAATGAGGGTTGTCTCCTGGGGAAACTCCTCTGTTGAAATTTTCTCAAAATACTGGCGCCAGCGGTCAACAATCTTGTTTAAGTGAACGCCACACTCATTGTTTATGTCAAAGAATTGCTCTACCTCCTGCGATTTCTGGTGGCGTGCCTTTAGGAAAAAATAAAGATCACGTTCGCCTTAGCGTGTGTCCAAATTTGTATAAATCTCGCTGTAATGGCTTGCTTTGGCGAATGCCACACATTTCTTCGTCTCACTCTTGGCTGCCCTGCTGCCCTGCCTGCATGCCAATTTAAGAGAGATTTGTCAGTAAGAAATTTGGTGTAGCATTTTTTTGATCTGCACTTTCTTTCACAGTTGGAGTAGATAACCATGGCAATTTGTCTGTCTGATGGTGTCCAGGCTTTGTCAAACCGAGTTCAACTAGTGTCGTCTTATTAATGGAAACTGTTGCCTCTCTTCACATGTCCTCAACATTGGTGACTGGAGGTAGCATGATTCTTCCGACGATATCACATTCTTTCTCCTTCCATCTCCACACTTTACTCATGCTGGGCTGTTTCGAGCTAGACAAAGCTGTCTTGGCAGCTTGAGGCGCAGGATTGAAATCACCAGGTGATGTTATGGCAGCACTGTTTAATATGGTATTACTTTGGCATCAATAATGGCTCGTCGATCGTATTTTCTAATTAAGATAGTCGATTTGTGACTTATTGTTTCTGCTGCAGTAGGTGCGCAGGTGCTTGCAGAAACAGGTGTTGAATCGGCTAAATCGAAGACATGTGTGCCGTCATTGTTGCAGATGCCATACCTAAAACCTCCGTGTGAACGATGTTCATTCACAACAGCACCAACGTGGCCATTTAGATCTTCACCAATCACCAGTGTGGAGTTTTGTGGCACATCAGAGATTTGTTCATCAAGTAATGTCCAGAAAGCTTCTTTGACTCCCACAGTCTGTGGTGCATACACAGAGAATAAATGAACTGTGTGTCCATTGGTGACAAGGATGATATTCATCAGTCGGTCACTGTATCAGTGCACTTCAGTAATCACATTGTGATATTTTTCAGACACTACGATGCCGACTCCTTTGGGTGGAGCCCTGGACCGCATTTAAAGGAAATACATATATATAAAAATATAAATAAATACACATACCTAACATATATATATATATATATATACATATACATACATATATATACATACATATATATACATACATATATATACATACATATATATACATACATATATATACATACATATATACATATACATACATACATATACATACATATATATACATACATATATATACATACATATACATACATACATATACATACATACATACATATACACATACATACTAACTAACATAAATAAATTTAAAATAATTTAAAATTAATTCCTCGAACAAAACAATTTTGTGTCACTTTTATGTTTCCATACGAAGATTAAAATCAAAATCAAATCCTACAAACCCATATGTCTAAAATCATTATTCCAATTTTGATCAAAATCCATTACATGATTTTCATTTTAGAAAATGTCTATTTTTACGCCAAACTTACATAGAAAACTGACATTTCCTCCCTATCTAAATATTAAACAGGTAAGTTTTTCAATTTTTTTATTATAATCCTGACATTTGTGGTGTCTGGGAAATTTGGTAATTTTAACAGTATAGGATGATCCAAATTCAGTAACTGGTAGAATAGTAGAATCGCAGTTGAATCATGCAAATGATTTACAGTAAAACTGTAAATACAATTCTAATTTTATGTTATAAATTAATAAAAAAAATGTGTGTAAGAATACACAAAGTCACTTGCTGGGAAGCCGTACAAATCATTTCTTTGAAGCTTTTGGTAAAGTGGTTAAAGTTTTTGCAACAGGAAGATGTTCGAGCATCATTCTCTCTAGAAATACAGTGGTTTCATAAGAGAAAATGCATATATATGCTCAAACACCTCACAGTTTCTGTTGCAACCACTGAACTACTTTACTTAAATCAACATTTAAAATATTCAAAATTCTATTAAAATTCACCAAATCTGTGTAGTGTAGCACCAGTACGACCCAGGGCAGATGAATAATAACACTTCAAAAACAGATGAATACATGTATAAGTGTGCAAAATTAAAAGATGGTATAGAAACAGAATGGATTTCTTAATAATAACGTTATTTATTGGGAACCCATTAACACGAGGAGAGTGGGAAGGTCATCGTTAACTATTCTGTACCTTCACCCTATCAAAGAGCGTTTATGTTTTTATTCTAATTATAAGGATTTGCCGGTTATTTCTACTGACAATACAACAGATATGTAGTAGCTTTTTTTTGGTTATACTTTAAAATATAGATACTAATAATAATACTTAAGTCGACTTTAATGAGATATATGATGCTGTATCTTATTTGCAATTTTTGGCTTAGAAGTTCTTATGTAGTAAAAGAATCTACTTAACTTCAACAAAGAAAACGATTTCAACTGTCACATTACATTAAAATATAATTTTAAATATGAAAATAAAAATTAATTAAAATAATGTTAGCAATTTTTAATTCTTCAAACACATTTAAAATTTCTTAAAAATAATGAACAAAAAGAATACACACTTACATTAATGTTGATGTCAAATTTTAACTAATCTGAGAGAGGAGTAGTTGTCTTTGTCAGCAGAATTAAAATGTAACTACTAAACACCGAATGGTTTCACTAATAACCAAGAATCTTTTTTATTATTACTCTTTGATTTTATTGCATTCTATCTCCCTCCCCATCTACTTTTTATATCTTCTGAAATTTTTTTCACAACTAGTTCACAGACATGAAAACTAAAAATCAAAGAACTGATGCTAAATTCTAGACTTCTCATATATAGTCATGAAAATGTTTTAATTTACTAATTCAATTTATACCTAATTCAACCCCATACCAAGCCTTTCAAAATGTTCAAAGTTTTTTTTCACACCCTTTGTCCACTTCTTGTAAGGGCTGCCAATGCCCAGCAACATAAAATAAAAAATAAAAATAATTTTTTTTTATATTTAACTATTTTTATAATTTAATTATCAATGATGTTTGTCAATATGTTTTTTTTTCTTAACAAAAATGTTTTCTTTAATTATTAAACATTTTTTGAAATCTTGTAAATACAACTACATTCTTTAGAAGATTAAATCCTAATTTATAAAATAGGATTATTAAATTTTCTTATTAAAGCCAATGTTGACCTTAAAAAAGTCTCCGTTTTGAAGTCTATTTAGCAAATAACCAGGCAGTCCGCTATTGATAAAGTCTACGGGAGGTTGGTGTAAGAACAAATAAAACAGATACTTATCGTATTATTAAAGAAGAAAACAACAAATCTTGCGAATTAAAAAGTGGGTCAGTATTTGCTTGATAATCATGTTTGTGTTGATCGCTATACAAATGACTCCTTGTGAATCATGCTCGATTAGCTTTGTGATCTGTTTGTAGGAAGAGAGTCGGGAGAAACTCAATTTTTTGTGGTACTTGTAAACATTGGTTGAGAGATGATAACCAGTTTGTATCCATGGAGATGGATGAGAACGCAGATGTGAAGAAACTATATTTGGATGGCAAGGCTATTGAGGTTGTCCAGAAGTATTGTTATCTTGGTGATACCATTGAAGCACAGGGATGTGATTGCAAGAGTTAGAAGTGGATGGAGTAAGTTCAGGAAATTTCTGTCATTACTAACCAGCAGAGTGTTACCTTTGTCAACCAAAAAAAAAGTCTATCAGGCAGTGTGATGATGAATGGAAGTGAAACCTGGCCAGTGAGGGTTGAGGATCTGAGCCGCATGGAGAAAAATGATATGAGAACGATACGATGGGTGTGCAATGTGAATCTTAAAGACAGGCTTAGATCTGATGACCTCAGAAGATGATTAATCTGGACAAATTTTAACGTCATTAAGCTTATTAAAATTAACTCGATTTATTAACTATTTTTAAATTGGATTTTAAAAAGACAGCATTGAAGTACAATAATAAAAAATGATTTCAAAAGTAAATTAAAATTGTAAAAATTTCATTAAATTAAAAATAAATTAAAATAAAAAAATTTGAAAAATTAAAATAAAAAAATGAAAATTAATATAAAAATTAAAATTAAATTTTTTTTTAAATAAAATTAATTTAAAACTTAAACTAAATTTAAAATTAAAAGTAAATTAAAAAAGTAATTCATATATAAAAAAGTAAAAAAAGAATTAAAATTAAAAAAAAAATCTTCAAAAATCGAATAAAAATAATTAAAGTAAAAAATTAAATAAAACAAAAATTAAAAAGTAAAATAAAAAGAAAAATTTACAATAAAAACGTAAATTTAAAATAAAATAAAATTGAAAATGTAAAACATTAAATTAAAAGTAAAAAAAAGTAAAATAAAATTTAAATCTTCAAAAATTAAATAAAATTTTTTTTTAATTAAAATTAAATTAAAATCTGTACAAATATTTTCAATAAGATATGATAGAAAATTATTCTATAGTTATAAAAAAAGATGTTTTAATACAATTCAGTCATTTAGCAGGGTTTTTTTTTCTTAGTAAATTAGTAAATTGACAGTCAAAAAATATTTATAACAGCACAGAATGAATTGGGCAAAACAATTTTGGTTGTTATTAATAAACAAAATATTTTTGAATCCAAATTTTTGCAAATAATTTTAAAATAAAACCCAATTTTATTATAAAACATTGTTCATCTCATGGGTCGTAGACACATGGCTTAGTGGATTAACACGTTTGGTTGAAAAGGTTTTCTTAGTGAACATAATAGTTGTAAGTTCAATTCCTGGGCAAGGCTTCAGCGACATTAGTAGGAAAGCAATTCAACTGATATTGAAGAAAGCCGTAGAATACAGCGGGCGAAACGTTAATATCACAACCAAGATAAGGAGAAAAGTCAGAAAAAAATAAACAGTAACACGTCCTCATCTCAGAAATGGGAGGTGATGGTGGTGAAGTGGGTAACGGCACAGAATGACGACCTGGGTGTGCCAAGTTCGAATCCAGTTCGTTCTACAGAAACACTTTCACTTAGGATGTTGGCAATCTTCATGTGGTTCCTCCTGTAAATATCCAATGTCTTTCGAGAAAGAATTCTAACTAGAAAGATATCGTAGAAACCAATGTCAACAATAGAATCATCTGATTCATAAGGTAGGAATGAATTATCTCAGAAATATAAAAGATAGGAGTGGCGTGGTGTAATGGTTACAGATGTGGACTGTGGGCTTGGTGTACCAGGTTCAAGTTCTGTTGAGGGCTATTGCATCACTTTCATCATGGCCACTGATCATTTGGATAATTACCCCTCACTTGAGCAGCGGAGACGTAAAACATCAACCAGAATGTAAATATATCTTTCGAGAAGTTTTACACCCCAGCGTTAAGTCATGGTCTCGATGGAACCCAGCAAAAGATACCAAAGTCGCTTTTGTCTCATTAGAAAAAAGGCAGCATTCTGTCAGTGATTCTTCTTCGTGGATAGCCTATCAGTGGTAGTGATGATGTCTATCATATCCAGGATTAAAATCACCTTTGACAAAACAGTCAGACGATATATAGATGTACACATCTTCTAACTGTCCTTTTACATGGCTTTGCTATTATTTTTTGACAATAAATTTAATTCGATTTAATTCATTAATACCCTTGCAAAAGCTATAATCCATATACCCTCCTTACAGCTATAGATTAAATAGTAGGGTAGTCTAGGCTCTTAAGGCTGGTTGTGCAACTAGTCTAGGAGAAGGAAAACCTCCAAAGTGACATCAGTTTTTATCTGCTTATCCCAACATTGTTTCTAGTTGTTCTGGACTTCTCATTACCATTGGTCTCAAGCAATGCCGGTTCAGAAGAGGTACTGTTGGGGATTGTGTAACTCTTGCTTCATTATAAACTCTCTATGCCGGCATCTTTACAGGGGGTATCCATTGTCTCTTGAAACTGAAAAGAGGCCAATATATCCGAAGGGGAGATTACTCTAAATGACTTATAAACAGAACTTGGCCTTCGGGCTGGGATCAAAGTCTAGTAACCGTTCTGTCTTCGATCTAGACTGAGGCAATTTAAAAAAAATTTTTCTCAGAGTGCCCCTTTCTTGGAGAGCTGGATTTTCCCTACATTAAAAATCAGCGTGTGTCTAACTCTTCCCTCGTGGGGAGGCAAATAAATAGGGACTTAAGAAGAAAATACAGGATTTTAGATGAACAGTCTGAACTGTAGATGAAAACAGAACAAAATCGGATTAAATACAAAATGACAGGAAATACAGTGTTTAACAAAGACTTAAGCTACTGATCATCTACTTGTTTCCGACTCTTTATCTGCGTATATCAAAAACCTTGAGATTCTCTCGTCATACAATATTGTACATGTGGACAAGAACTTTAACAATAAAAGTGTTTCAGAATTTTTGTGATGAAAATTGATAATTTGTATCATTTGGACTACTATTCTCATCTTAGTTCTTATTTTCCCAACATTTCGTCCGAGTTCGACAAAGATTTCCAAGTTAAAAAAAATGCACCTGAAGAAGATTAGAGACTAATTTGGATGAAACGTAAAAATAACAACCAAGATGAGAATAGTAATCCAAATAATCCAAAAGTGTAAGTATTTGACAATATTTTCGAGATGAGCAATCGTTATTTTTTACATTAATTTACATGTTTTGGACTTTTTTCCTCATCTTGGCTGTTGTTATTTTTCAAATTTCGACTGTGATACTCTGTGGTCTTCTCAGGCACTTTTTTATCGCAGTTATGACCTTTTAGTCGTAATCGTAACATTTTTGTTGCAATCATGACCTTTTGAAAATTGCAAACATAACTCTTGAATATTCGAGATGCTTTCAAAATATACAAATCAGTTCCATTGAAATTGCATGAATGATGGCAGCCATCTTGAATACATAATGCAATTATCGAATTCAAGTTTTGTTGGGTCGACTGCTTGCGTTCCACCAACGACCAAGACAAGAACAAAGTCTGAAACGTGGGTGCAATTTTAGTTAAAGGCCGATGCAGTTAATTATTTTCATGTAAAAGCATTATTTTGTACTTACTCAGTCATATTTTATCTCTCACGCCACGAAAAAGAATTTAAAAATATCAAGCAGAACTTTAATTAGCACGATTTTTCCATTTCGATGTACAACCTGTATTTGTGCCCGAGCCGACATTTTGGGCTGTGAGCGGTCGGTAGACTAGACAAGGGCATTAACGGCGACACTTATCTGCCCTTAGTTAGCTAACCGGCCACTAACCGGCCACTCCGAAAATGACAGACTCGACATTTCATATCGCTCTTATGAAAATGGAAAAATCGTTCTAATTAAAGTTCTGCTTGATATTTTTAAATTCTTTTTCGTGGCGTGAGAGATAAAATATGACTGAGTAAGTACAAAATAATGCTTTTACATGAAAATAATTAACTGCATCGGCCTTTAACTAAAATTGCACCGAAACGTGAATAGTTAAACCATAATTTTGATTTTTTTGTTCCTTTTGAAATCTGATATAATCTTTTCATTTATTAATCCATGAACGTCGCGACCCATGAAGATCAAAGAAAATGAAGGTTCATTCATTGTGTCCCATTTCGTTACTGTCCTGCCAGTTGCTCATTTTCTTCATCAGATGATCGATGAGGCCGGCCACTTTAGTGTGCAACAAAATGGTTGCCTGCGACGACGACTTTAAGCGAATCTCCAGTCTATGATTACTGTCCTCTGTTGGGTGATACCAGTTAATGTCACGGTACATATGACTTTGATTCACGGCCTGAAAGAAGATTTAGATGAAATAAAAAATTAATTAAAAAAGGTCGAATTTAGGGTATCGACTATGATATAAGCATTCTCAACTGCTACCCTGGATTTAAGGTTAGCGTTGGGGTAAATGAAGAACATAATTTTGATTTTAACAATTTCCCTTAAGGCCTTTTTTGATTTGGAGTCTGCTAAACTGCATAATTTCTATCCCACCATTAATCTTTTATAGAAGAGTATTGCTTTGCTTTAAGTGGAAACTATCATTTTCCCCAATTATGCTCCACAGAGGCGTCAACATTTTATCCCCACAAGGAATCATAAGGCTAAGTGCATAAAACAGATGCCTCTGTGTAGCTTAATTGCCAAAGATATATTATCATACTACTATACATATATATATATATATATATATACACTGATTTTTTGTTATTGTTTTTACTGGCGATAGTCGACCAGTGTTTACCGGTGCATTTTTATTATTTTTCGCTATCCTGAGCAGTTTATTTTTAAGAATATGCAGAGAACGTTATTTTAATTTGCCCGTAACCGGACGTGTCATCAATTTTTGTATATATAGACTTTTTAATTAATTGATTTATAAATTTTTGTATATATAGATTTTTTTTATTAATTAATTTTTGCTTGCACAAAAGGGAGACATGGACACGTGTTTCTGGCTATGAGCCACCATCAGCATGACTAAATTAATTAATCAAAAAATCTATATATACAAAAATTAATTTATAAAATAATTTATTAAAAAATCTATATATACAAAAATTGATAACACGTCCGATTAAGGACGAATTAAAATGCAGTCCTCTGCATATTCTTAAAAATAAATTGCTCAGGGTAGCGACAAATAATAAAAACACACCAGTAAACACCGATCGACTATTGCCAGTGAAAACAATAACAAAAAATCAGTGTTTACATTGAGGATTCGATCCCTGCCCGGATAGTCATGCTGATGACGACTCATAGCCAGAAACACATGTCCATGTCTCTATTTTGTATACGCAAAAATTAATTTATAAATTAATTAGTAGATATATATATATATATATATATATATATATATATATATAGTAGTAACTGAAAAGAATACAAAATTTCTGACAATCAATATTATGTATTCATGTTCCAAATATTTGACATCAACAAACATTTTTTGTGTACATATGTTTCAGAAATTTTTAATAGAAATCTTCTCTTCAGCACAAAATAACAAAAAAAAATTTCCTGCAGGGCCAGGTAAACAATAAAATTGTTAAATGAAAACAAACACATAAAACAAAATCACCCATCAACATTCAGAAACAATATTTTCTTATTTTATACATTTTTCATGGCTGGTTATAAAAATGATATTTCAGAGGCAAATGTTAATATAAAAAAGAAACGGTGGATTAGCTACTCAAAGTATGCATATAGCTCAGTTTGTCATAAGTTCTGTATAATTTTTTCTGAAAAAAAAATTATTAATCTAAACAGTAAGAAATTATCAACTTTAAAATACAAAACGGTGTAGAAATTATAGAGTAAACATACCCTCATGTTTCAAGAGAATCTCAAATCATCCAATGATATCCAGAAAATATGATTACCTCTGACTAGAAATTGCTAAAAGAATAATAGTGAACCTCTCCTATAAGCAATGGAGGTAAATACTCAATCCCAGATGAAATAATTTCAGCTTGATTAATTTATTTACGAATTAAATCTTACAGACAAGGGGGTATAACTCGAATTGAACTAATTATTCCTATTAATTAATATATAACACATACACAATAATGGATTTTGAAGAGACTTTCTTTGGAACTCTTACGTGAAAATTAATTCATCTTCCTGTCCGTGAGTACATATTTTTCTTTAATTTTTTCTGAAAAGATGTTATTTTTATTCATAAACTGTTTTGTTTTTCAATTATCGCAAGAAATGAAAAAAAGAAATGGTATTTTGGAATCTTGTATTCTGCTAGGTTTGAAGTAAAATAATTTTGAAACAATTTTCTTTTGGAATTAAAATGCATAATATATATATATATATATATATATATATATATATATATATATATATATATATATATATATATATATATAACGCTTACAAAAAATGATAATAAATTTATATTTGACTACAATTTCTGATCCTCAGAATACTGACTAACATCTGAAATTACTTCTTCTGAGGATCAATAATGCTGTGAAACTGCAGTAAAGTGCCAAACTAAGTCTTAATTCTTTTCTGTCCCGATTTTAAAAGCTTGTTTTCTTATATATATATATATATATATTAGTGTTTGTATGGTTATTGGTTCATAGATGTTAATCCTATGAAGCTATGGTGTTTATAAGAAAGTAGTACAAATAGAATTGTATTTTAGTATAAATTTTGATTCATACAAACATTGTTGGTTACACATGTGCATACATGTATCACCAACGACTTTATTCTAAGTCCAGCTTCCCCAGGCCACGGTAAATATACTGAAAAGACGAATGAATTCAATGCATTGAATTCAGATATTTTTTCTAGTATATTTATTGTAGCTTGAGGAAGCTGGACTTTGAATAAAGTTGCTACTGAAACATGTATGCACGTATGTAGCCAAAAATATTTGTATGAATAAAAATTTATACTATATATATATATATATATAGAGAGAGAGAGAGAGAAAAATAAGTAAATGATGAGAATACAATATTTATTAAATTATTGTAATCTCATCCTCAAAAGAGATTTGACAAATAAGTTAGAAAAATAAATTTACCAAATGTCAACATTTGAAAAAGTAAAAATATAAAAGAATATACGGTAATGTAGAGGATGTATGCAAAAATTCAGTGTTGAAGAAGCCATTAAGAGTTATTAAAATCAGATTTGAAGATTCTGGAGTAATGGTAAAATCCGGGTCCAGTGTATAAAATGCGATTAAGCAGCCATAGTTGTAAAGAAATCCGATTCTTAGAAGTAAGGGTAAAATCGATCCTATGGGGAAAAAATTCTGTTTGCAGTAGTAGAGAGAAGGCTCCAAAACATGGCACGAGAAAATTCGTCCTGATGGAAGTTGCAGTGATTTGGAAAAGTTAAAAAAATTTGCGTATCTAAAGCCATCATTAAAAGAATTATCCCAAGATAGAGGCAGTTTATACTGAGAATAAAGATTGTTTAGAATACAATATCTATTAAATAATCAACAGTTCAAAACAAGGGAATTTATATCAGAAAATTATTTTATTATGTCCTCCATTAACCATGGCTTTTCAAAGATGTAATCTTACAGTCATGGGAGATTCAACAAATAAGTTAGAAAAATAAATTTACCAAATGTCAACATTTTAAAAGGTATAAAAATATAAAAGAATATAAGGTAATGTAGAGGATGTAGGCAAAAATTCACTGTTAAAGAAGCATGAAGAGTTATTAAAATCAGATTCAAAGATTCTGGAGTAATGGTAAAATGTATACTTTATATCTTGATTTTTCTTTTTCACTTATATGTATATATATATAATTGATCAAGTTCAAATATGTTAATAAATGAACATAAAACCAATTTTTTCAAGAGTGCTCAATACCAAGTAGAGCATTTATAAAATTATATAAACAATATTATAGGCTTACATCAATCAATCAACGTTTCAATGCTATGGCATCTTGTCAAAGACTGAATAAAAATAAAATCAAGAGTGAAAATTGAGAATCTCGCAGAAGCCAGATTTTAAGAGAGAAGGAAGGGAGAAAGAAATCTGCTAGAAGAAATGGAGAACCGACCCAATTTCATCTTGGTCAAATCTAGGTAAACTATCTGCTGACCCATCAAGTCTGCACTCACGAACCCCAGCTTCCTTGCATATTTTTAGTTGGGTGGCCATTAGTTCAACACTTGTTAGACCGAACAAGCGGGAGGGGGGGGGGGGTAGAAATTAAACAAGTCAACAAACAAATAAAACAAGAGATAAATATATATATATATATATATATATATATTTCTATGAAAGAACGCTACGCTATGGAAGGCTGAGGCAATTAAAAACCCAATGTTTAAAATCGTCATTATCATATTCTGGATAAGTGTGGGTCCTACAGATAAATAACTGTAGTGTCCATTATTATTGTTATTAATTATTTATTATTATTTCTATGTAGCCTTACTATTACTTCCACCCCCACCACCACTGTTACTATTACCATTAGTATTATTATTATCATTTTTCTTATTGCTATTATTATAAACATTGCAGCTATTATTCTTACTATTACTATTATTTTTGTTATAAGTACTACTATTATTAACATCCTTACCACTATTATTATTACTATAGCTATTCCAATTATTATTATTACCGTTATTATTTTTTATTATTATTGCCATTTTTATCCCTGTCAATTCCTTTTTATTCCTGCTACATTTCCTATTTCTATTATTATTTCTATTAATTCTATAATCAAAATTATCATTACTGTTACTATTATTGTTATTATCGTCACTATTACTGTAATACTTATTACAACTATTAATACTATTATTATTATCATTACTATTCTTTTTATTGTAAGTATTATTATTACTATAATTATTATTACTATTATTTTTACCATCCTTCCTATTATTATTACTACTATTGCAGTAGTTATTACATCTGCTTTTATTGAAAATCCTATTATTATTTTGACTATTATAGTTATTTACATTATTTTTCTTATGTGAGTGCAGACTTGATGGATTAGCAGATAGTTGACCTATATTTGACCAACATGAAATTTGGTCGGTTCTCCATTTCTTCTAACACATTTCTTTTGCTCCTTCCTTCTTTCTTAAAATCTGGCTTCTGCTGGTGATGTTTCCCAATGCGAGATTCTCGATTTTCACTCTTGATTTTATTTTTTATTCAGTCTTTGACAAGATGCCATAGCATCGAAATGTTGGTTGATTGACGTAAGCCTATAATATTGTTATATATATATATATATATATATATATATATATATATATATGAAGAGAAACTTTGGATAAAATCTGATAAAATGTAAAGACTGGAAAAAGCAGATCTACCAAAACAATACAATAAAATCATATTGTGATATTTTAATATTTTGTCTTTATTCTGACTTAATCAGAAATAAGTGAAGATGTTATTACTTTTTTTGTTGAAGATTTACAATTTAAAAATAGACATGGATGGAGGGGGGTATATGAACTTTTTTTTATTACTGATGAAGTTTTATTTAACAATAAAGACAAAATACTAAAATCTCATCATACAAGTTAATTTTATTGCATTGTTTTGTTATATTTGCGCTTTTTCCATTCATCTCTCTGTCTCTCTGATATATATATATATATATATATATATATATATATATAATATTTATAAATAGATATTAATTATTTATTACCTACAGACATCGATGTTTCATGCTTACACAATCTTCAGTGCAGGAAGCTAATTCCCGACGGTCGACGGGCGCAAACTCCGACTACAAATCACCACTGATTCGCAAGTCAGGAGAGTTACCGGTTGGCCACCAGAAATCAGCTCAGAATTTAGGAGGAATTTAATTTTGTAAATACCAAGTCGGCGAGTATTCGCAGCAAGCGGCGAAAAGTGATCTAACGACAACAAATCGTGTTGGTCAACTATTTTAATTAATTTTACTTTATATATTAGATATAGATACTTACTTTATTTGTAGTGTTTATCAAATGAATCCCAAGGCCGTTCACGCCAATATGACAAAGAGTTTGTTGATTGGGCTGAAGAAATAAAAAAATGAAAAACAAATAGATCAATAAAAAAAGAAAATGAAAAATCAGTTTAATTGTAGCAAAGGGACCATTGAAATATCTCACCTTTATGTTTGGTTTTCACCCTAATTTTGGATATAATTGATTGTTGGCCTTAAATGATGATACCACCCTCTATTCTGGTGTTGCTTCTCGCCCATCTCTCTTGGATCAGTCGAAATATGCAGCTGATCTAGAAGTTGACCTGGGTTCAATTGTGGATTGAGGTACAGAATAGCTTGTTTCATTTAATCCAGTTAAGACTCAGCTTGTGTCTTTCAATTGTAAGTGTGTCCCTTTTCTTCCTGAGATTCTCATGGGTGGCTCTGTTCTTGAGGAGAAATTGACTCTGAAACTTCTTGGTCTTTCATTCTCATCAAATCTTTCTTGGAGTTCATACATTAGATCCATTGCTCTTTCTGCTTCTCATAAAGTTGGTTCTCTTTATCGCTCCAAACACTTTCTCACACCTGAGGCTATTCTCTATCTCTAAAAATATACAATAAGACCACTATGGAGTACTGTTGTCATATTTGGGCTGGTGAATCTCTGTCCTATTTGAGGGTTCTTGATAAGGTGCAGAAATGTATCTGTAATTTGATTGGTCCTACCCTTTCTTCTTCTCTACACCCTCTCTCTCACAGACATGATGTTGCTAGTCTGTCTTTTCTATAAATACTATTATGGCATGTGTTCTTCAGAATTATGTGATCTATTTCCTGCTTCCTTTGTTCCAGTTTATTTGACTCGTTGGTCTAGTGGTCTACATCAATTCGCTATTTTGATACCTCGTTGTAATACAACTTCCTATTAAAGTAGCTTATTTCCAAGAACCGCAGGCTTGTGGAACTCTCTTCATGCTGACTGTTTCCTCCTACCTATAACCTTGGTCTTTTCAAGACTAAGGCCAATAGGTATCTCCTGTCTTTGTGATAACCATATTTGTTCTTGTTAGCTCTTTACATCAAGTGGCTTCATGCCTTGTCTGGAGTGATTTCCATAAAAAAAATTAAAAAATTGTATTTCTGGCCTTGAAATAAATTTTTAATTTAAAATCTTGAAAATCAAACATTTATTCAATATTTCAGTTACTCGCAGCTATTTTCTGTCTAAAATAATTTTACCGGCTACACACAAAAAAAAAAATGATGTTTACCACCATCCTGCAAGGGTTGAAGAAGAATGGAGGACCAGAAACAATTATAGTAAAAGAAGTAAAGAAGGCTCATTTATGTAGTTACGTCATGCATGAAATTCGGAAGAGCCTACCAGCAGTGCTTTTTGTGATGACCATTGATAAGTTACTCGGAGCTGAAAGACCATAATAGCTCCCCAGTGTCCACCATGTTGGGTTTGAAAAGGGACACATGCGTGACCTTCTTCAGCTTATATGCACTAGAGATGCATGCATTTGTTTATGTAAGTTTGGAATTCGTCAATGGGAACAGAACAGCTTAGACTGAGGTCTAAGCACTGGCAGAGATGATAATGGAGAAGGAGAAAGTGAAAGGAGGGGGAAGAAGAAGTGAGAGGAGGTTGAAAGAGGCAGTAGGGAATAGTGCAGCATCGGTGGAAGGAAACAATTTCATTCCATACACTTTCATTTTTTACAATAGTGTTAATATTGGTGAGTACCTTAGCTAGTATAAATATTAATTAAAATATATTTATTTGGATGGATCTAGCATTATGTGTAAACAGGATATATAGAATTATGTTGTTGGTGTCGGGCCTAGGTATGGTTCTGTTCAGTCCTAGGAAGTCCACCTTCCCATGGATCAGTTTATTGCTAATCACCTGAAGCGGTCTTACTGGGAAATGCTCAGGCATTTTTGTAGGCTAGAGTGTGCTGGTTTCTCAAAACCGCATCTGACCATGTGTCTAACCTCCTGGCAAGGAGGTAAATAATATCCTTGACAGGAGAGATCACAACGAACTTAAAGAGTTGACCTGCCAGGAAATATGCTGGGTTGGTGAGAATTTGAAGCCATAAAGCTCAGGTGGAAATGACGTCAGACAGACGATTGAATGAGTGGTGGCGATTGCAATCTCAACAATCTGGTGTGGAAGCTTGGATTGACAAAATGTATATTTAGATGGTCTGACAAGCATTAAAATAACTAAGCATGGCCTTATAAAATAAGTATCTCCTCTCTTAGGCCCTCTTCTCCTTTGCAGTTCACTAGACGATCAAATTGTGGCCAATTGAATAAATCATTCCTCTTCTTTAAGGCATGTTTAATTAATTACAGAATTAATTTGATAAGCATGAGATGGTTTTGATTGCAGCTACAAAATTGACCTCAGTCCTTGGAGGAGATAACACATGCGAGAAGAGAAGGTATGATTTTAATAACTTAAACTGATTGAACAATTAATGTGAATGAACTTTACAAGTAAATGATTAGACGATGTAACAATAGTGGCACAACTGAAAACAAAGTAAATGATTTATTCATTTTCACTGTTTGGTTTCAGCTTCAATAGATCTTTTGATCTCTTTCTCTTCTATAAAGAATAACTTTTGTCAAAATGGCAGAAGATGACTTACCCGTAGCTGGAGAGTTCCGTTGAAAAATGCTGAACCATAAACTTGTAATGTTTGACATTTCCTTATAAACTGCAACTTGAGAGTCTGAAAAAGATAAATTTGAAAACAAAAAACAAAACATCTATATAATAACGTTATCAGATAATGTTTGTGTGTGTGTGTCTTAGCGTTTCTATGTTTAAAATCGCAACCTCTTTAAACAATTATGTTCAATCTGTATGGTCAGCTGCTACAGCCATGGCTTGTCGTGACTTTGTCTGGCTATTGACTAACACTGACAGTCCAGCTATTGACTTGATCACTGCTTCTACTGATATTCGGGCAATTTCGTCTGGCTGTCGACTTCCTCCACTTATCCAGCCATTGACTTGACCAGCCCAGACGTCATTTAACTCCGCAACTGCATCCTGGTAATCACACCTGACCAGCATAGAACCGATGTCTCTTTTTTTCTTGACCAGTCTCTTGCGATTAATCTGTCCTTCCCAGGATAAACCCTCTCCTTTTTATGACAATATTTCTTTCAGTTTTTCAAGCTACTCTTTAACCCCAGTGCAACATCCACACTTCGACCATCATTATTGGAGAAGCAATCAATTGAAGCACTCGAAATCAACATTCCTGCAACATAGGCGACTGACTCTAACCGTACCTTCTGCTATTCAAGCAATATACAGAAATGCTCAATGTCGTGTTAGAATGAACAGCACATTTAGTGAAAACTTTAACGTTAAAATGGGAGTACATAAGGGCTCTGTACTGAGTCCGTTGCCTTTTATATATGTCTTAAAGGCATTGACCAAGGAGTTCCACACGAATTATCCAGGAGAGATGCTGTATGCTGATGGCTAGTACTTACTCTTGAAACAATGGAAGGTTTACGTGTCAAGTTCAAATTCAAAACTTGGATGAATGCTATAGAAAGGAAAGTAAAGGCCTGAGAGTGAATGCTACTGAAACAAAAGTCTTGATCAGTAGTTGTAGTATTGCGTGTAACTCAATTTTATGTGGTACTTATAAGCATTGGATACACAAGAAGTACAGTTGAATTACAGAGAGAGAGAGGACTACCAGTTTGTGTGCAAGAATTGTAAGATAACAGGGATGAATGTAAACTTAGATATGGAGAAAATGTGTGGATGGTGAAGTTATTGAGATGGTTCAGAAATATTGTTACCTTGGGGCACAGGGTGGAGCAGATGCTAGTGTGATAGCCAGAATTAGGAACGGATGGAGTATGTTCAGTACATTACTAACCAGCAGAGTGTTATCACTGTTGATCAAGGAAAGAGTCTATCAGGCATGTGTACACAGTGTGATGAGGTATGGAAGTGAAACCTCGTTAAAGAGGGTTGAGGACATGGGTTGCATGGAGAGAAACGATATGAGAATGATATGATGGATTGGTAATGCAAGTCTTAAAAATGGGCTTAAATCTGATGAGCTCAGAGGAAGATCAAATCTGGACAGTATAGGGAAATGTGTGCAGAACAGGAGGCTTCGATGGTATGGCTACGTTGAAAAAAATGGATGAGAGTTCCTAGGTTAGTAGATGTAGAACAATAGAGGTAGCAGGGAGAAGGTCAAGGAAAACATGGTGGGAAGTGATAAAGATGGACTTGAGAGAAAGAGGGATAAATAAAGACCTGTCCAGAGATAGGTTAGTTTGGAAGTCAATTTCTAAAAGCTGTCCAACACATGCCAGAATGTAAAATGTATGTTAAACCGAATATCTTTCTTGTCCCATTGCTTTATTGCGTATGTGTCATTTAGAAGTTGTAGGTGGCGACTTCCACAACATTAATTCAATCAAACTATATCAAGTTAAAAAATAATCATTATTCTTAATACAGCGTCCCTTGGAGTGTTTTTTATTATATTTCTCTGCAAGAGATGCTTGATTACCTGCATATCGAGTGACCGTTCTTCGAGAAGCAATTTGTACTGAGCAATAATTTCCTTCACCCAATTTGTGCCTCGAATATGTAGCTTTACAGCAGGAACAAACTTGGACAAATTTGCTGAACTGTAAAAGAAAAAAAATTAATACTTAAATAATATATGTATATATAAAAGTGGTGAATATGGAGAAAGTATAACCTATTAATTTTTTTAATGGTGTTTATGGATATAGTGGGTGTACATGGAAGTGAGAGGGTGAAAACTTTTCCTCTAAATCTGACGAAGAATCAATTATCGACCAAGATAAAATATAAAAATTGAAGAAATTGATCAAAAGTAAATTTTTGTTTCTAACAACCCCCATTGACCAGGTTTCACTTCCATACATCATCACACTGTGTACACATGCCTGATAGACTCTTGCCTTGGTCAACAGTGGTAACGCTATGCTGATTAGTAACAGAGATTTTTTTATCAAACTTTTGTTAATAAAGCTATTGAGCACAAATGTAGGAGGGAAAAATAAACTTTACTTTATATATGAGTTCAAATAGGGAAATGGAAGATCTAAAACTCAACGTTTCGCCCAACTGTTGCATGGGCTTTTTCAAGAGAGAAAAACTAAAAGTGGCAAAAGAGCACAAGTCTTTTGTCACTTTTAGCTTTTCTCTCTTGAAAAATCCCATGCAACAGTTGGGCAGAACGTTGAGTTTTAAGTTTTCTGCTTTAACTCATACCGTTGGATTTATTTTATCCGTTTATTGTTATATATATATATATGAAATACAAAGAAAAAACAAACAGGAGATTTGATTTCAGAAAAAGTGAAGCTTTTTTGTTTCCTTTCTGCCTTTCATACATTGTCTCATTTTATAATATATTGTGTATTTAATCCTCATATATATGCATATATACTAGCAGAGTTACCTGATGTTATTGGGAATGAAAATGGTTTTTAGAAGACGAAAGCAGAAGATGCAGTTTATAAATTTCAAGTTGCAAAAGTTAAAAAAACATCTTTTATTCCATTATTTTGAACATTAAAAACACTCCATTATTATAATAGTAGATTTTATCGCAAAATCCTCAACATCGGATTAAATAATAATTACCAACATCGAATTCCACATAAAATCTTATTTGCGTTTACTCTTAGATAATATTAATAATAATAATAACAAGTGTGTACCCACTCCTTGAGTGGTGTTTGTACAGTACTTGGGTATGTCAATTTTCATCTTTACCTAGTTTCTACTGCTTTATAGCTATTAGGAAAAAAAATCTTTGTGAAATTTTGTGGAAAAAAATATGCTACTTAACATTTGCATGAGAGAGTAAGTAACTACAATGAATGTATTTACATAGTTTTTTTTACAAAAAAACATTTTTGAACAAATAATGAATATTCTTTATGTCTACTTTTTGCAGATTATCAACTAAAAAAAGGTCAATATTTAATTCTTTTTATGTTACGTTATATTTAATTTCTTTAAATTTATAAAACACATATCCAGTTTAAAAAAATCCTTTGGACTTATGTGAGATTCAAACTTTGGTATTGACATTGTAAAAACTACTGTCTTTAGATATACTGCCAGAGTACCCCTACCTAAAAAAAATTGCAACATTTTGTTTTTTGGTGGTTTTATGTTAGGCTGGGTCTAGTCTACAACATACAAAAAATTGGACAAGATCCGAGTATGGGAAAGTTTCAAATTTTGAATATGACTTGTTTTGGTTTACAAGTCATTTTCCATTTACATGTGAAGCACTAACTCGATCAGTTTTGATGATAAATCAATAAATCTTGGATTTTTACTTGTTTTCAGGGTCAATCTTTCACATGAAAAGGGTTACCAGTGATGCCAAATAAACCCTTATACCATATCTAGGGGTACCCGACCCCTAAACCCCTCATTACATCCACACTGGTACCCATACCCCTAAACCCCTTATTGCACTCACCCAGGTGCACTAACAGGCATATGGGTGATTATTTTTATATGGGTACCAGTGGTCAATTATTACTTTATTCAATTAATCAGGCCCCTTACCTCCTTTATAATTGAAATTGTTTTATAGGGTATAGGATTCCTGAGAAAACATCTGAAAAACCCAAAGAGGCCACGTTTTACCCCATCAAAAACTGCCATAACAAACAATTCAGTAGCTCCATATAATAATACACATATATTTTCGTATATTTTCAGGGTCAAACATGAGTTCAGTCGCCAGTAGAGAAAATTGTCCTTTATGCGAACAGGATTTAAACTGTGATGAGACCGTAGTGCTTCGAGAATAGGGTGCTGCAGGTGTCAATCGTACAAGTATCGAAAGAGGTGTCAAAGTCATTGTTGAAGCCGGAACTAGTGTTCACATGAACAAAAAAGGACATTGCTTTAGCCTCAAAAAACGATGATTCTGCTCGGCCAGTAAAAAGGGGCGCTCGTGTTTCTCTCGGACCATATGACAGTAAAACGCATTGCTTTTTCTGTGGAACTGATACTATGAAAAAAGATTATAAACGAAAAAGTGAGGGAAATATTTGTTATGTGAAGACTGATGCATTTGCTCAAACTCTTCTGGTTCATTGCAAAACAAGAGGGGATGAGTGGCCTACTGCTGTTTAAGGTTTGATCGAATATTTTGGTGGTGATCTTCATGCTGCAGACTGTGTATACAACCAGTCATGTAACGTCAAATTCCATACAATGCGAAGCATTCCAAGACAGTTCACGTCAGTTGAATTAACCAAACGACGAAAAAGTGGAAGACCAAAAGACAGCGATCAGGATGAAGCATTCGAAAGGGTGTGTGTATTCTTGGAGGAAAACGATGAGGAACAGATAACGATATAGAGCCTTGTCGCTTAAATGAGAGAATACTTACGAGGTAGTAAATCAATGGCATATGGAAATCAGTACCTCAAGGAAAAGCTGATAAGTCGATATAGAAACTTTTTATTTGTGACCAAATGTCGCTGAGGTGTCGCAAACATTGTGATATTTAGAGAAAATACCTGTGACATTCTTCGTGAACACTATAATTAATCTCCGACAGATGATAAGGAAGCACAAAAACGATCAATTCTCAAAACCGCAGCGAATCTCATCAAAACTTTCTTTCACTTCAACCAGACTACTCCCAACTGGCAAGGCATGATGCACCTGATGCATAAAGAGTGCGAATATATAGGACGTTTCTGGATGGCAGTGGACTCAAGGAGATCATGGAGACAGTATATGGTGAAAATGCCGTCGTACACATGATGAGCGGAAAGGCAGGGCAGCAAGCATTCCGTGGCCACCTGCTGGTGGATCAGTGTCTCACACGTCAGATTGTTGCCAAAATCTTGGAGGATGAACTTGGTTTTCAGGACCAAGTAGAGGAACTTGAGTGGCTGTACATACTGATGGAGACTGGTGAATGTGACTTGAAGTCATTGTTGGAACCAGATTCCAATGGTAGGATTTACAACAGTCTAACTCTGATAAGCGATGAACTGGTAAGGACCTCCAAAATCAGAAATCTATGGATTAACTATCAGCACATGCTAAGACACTTGTTGCAGCTGATCGAATGGAGTCTTCGGAACTGCGTCTTAGTGCCGCCTTCGCTTGCCTGCCAATATTCGCAGCCACTGGTCATCCAAATTATCTGAAGTCGGCTCGTCTATATCTCCAGAAGATGTATGCCTTGAAAGATGACAACCCTGCAGTACATCAAAAGTTCCAGTTTGGGTTTCACGTAATCAGACGCAGTAGCCAATACTGGGCTAGTCTTGGCTCGGATCTTGTCATCGAGCAAACACTAATGCACTTACTCAAAAGCCATGGTGGGCTCACACGGGGTAGTGGGATGTCCGAGCACCAGAGAACAGTTTGGGCCATATCGTCCACTATGTCATCCACTTACAACCTTGCCATGCAATAACTTACTACAACAAGCGAACAACATAAGGAGTTGTCTGCCTCTCGGGTGAGAAGAGATAAGACAGACCTCGTTGATATAGATATTTTTAGAAATACGAGTTAATGCTTAAATTATAATATATATAAAGTAAAGCAAGCCGAAGTGGTCATATGTAAATGCATAATATTTTTTTTAATACACGGTACATACTTAAATCTGTTTCTTCAGTTATTTATGGCAAATATTGACCAGTGTTCTTAAAAAAATAAATTGTATTTCCAATCGACTTCATTGACTACATATTTAATCCTATCAATAATTTCATTTTGCTTAGTGATATTTTAGAGGAGGAGCTCTTCTCTCACATTCAGAATTCTTTTCATTGTCACTCATTATAAACTATATATTTAAAAAATCTCTATCAGATTGGGCAACCCCTCCATACTTTCCTGTTTGTCATGGCTCTGTGAAGATCTTCGAATTGAGAATCAGTATCTTCGGTCAACTGTTTTGTGTACGTCTTATAGGGTCGACCAACTTTAACTGTTCCATGTGTTGGCGTCCATAAAATCAGATCACCGATAACCTCTTTTTTGCTTCTATAACAATGTCCAGCAAATCTCATTTTCCTTTCTTTTATTACTGATGATATTTTAGATAAGTTGCCATACAGCCGTGTTTGGATGGGTGCATTTTCCAATGCATGTTCAATACAGCACGAAGCATCCAAAAAAAAACTGGAAAGGAAACTAGATGGAACTTACACTATTTTTTTTTTTAATAAGAGACATGTTTTTTGTATGTACTAGTTCTTGCTTAGTTTTTAGTCAAACACGTTTTGATTGGCTAATCAACATAATGTGTTATAGTTTTAACTAATTACTGCGTTTGTTCAAAATTACTAGTAGCCTAAAACTAAAAATGTATTTCAATTATTGTAGACACAATTTAAATTCATTGACTAAAAGTTATTTCTTAAAAATAATGAATTCCTTAAAGTGAATATCTTTTGCTCATTTATACAAACTTAAACTAAGAAACTTTGATGATTTTTAAAGAACTGGAATAAATAAAATTTATTAGCGGTTTCCAGTGAAAGGTAAGTTATGTCTTCTAAATCGATGTGCTTAAAAACATTACAAGTTAATTCCTATTTCAGTCACCTAAATTATTTAGAGGGAAATGGGTTTCGGCTTCTTTGTTCTTTCATTCATTTTGAGTGTGTGTGTGAGTGATCATAAAACAAAACATCATTTATTGAACGCAAAAAAAAATATTTTACATCACAATCTGGGTAACGTCGGGTAGATTTCTTCCCTCTGAAAAAGTATGAAAATCATCCAGGATTTTGAAAACATCATCACCACTTCGAGGGGGAGGGGTGAGTTAATTTTAATCAAATATAAATTAGAAAAGTCTTATTGAGAAGAAGAAATGCCTGGTGTGGATACCGCTATGTTATTCGAAATTTTAATCTATTAGTAAAATTAATCAAAAGTTCAAAACAAATAATAGTATATATAATTGTAACTGTAACAGCATTTATCTGGGGAGGCGGGGGGGGGGGGGTGATCTGGCTCCAGCGCCAGACACCAAAAACATGGGGGCCAGCCACCAGCTCCATGTCTGTTCTCACTGTTCGTATTCAAGTCTTCAGTCATCCGCCTCTGCGCTTCTTCCAGCCGACGGGTACGATTGAGACTACCAACTTGCAGATGAATTCTTTCTCTGGGCGTCGAAGAACGTGACCAAAACAGTGACGTCTCCTTTTTAGAAAAATCTTTGTGATGCTGGTGGTGTTGTATCTTGCATGGATGGTGCGGTTTGAGATTTGGTCAGAGAGACAGATGCATAGGATGCGCTGAAGGTAGTACATGTCGAAGATCTCGAGTGCGTGAAGATCTTCGTAGCGAAGAGGCGAGGTCTCGTAATTGTACAGCAATATTGTGTGTATTAGCGCTTGGTATATCTTTAATTTTGTTGAGAGTTTTATCTCTTGTCGTGACCACAATCTACTTTGAAAACGGCAGAAGACTGCGTGACCGCGATCGATACAGATTGCAATCTCATCCTTACCCATCCTATAAAGGTTGAGCCAAGATATTTGAATTGTTTGACAATGATTCCATTGAGAATGATAGGAACTCTGCTGGAAAGAGCATAGTTGGCTGACAGAAACTTCGATTTTGAGGCATTGATCATCATACCCACATGTTTGCTGGTGGTATTGACATCATTCAATGCCTGCTCGATATCAACATACGTTTTGCCGATGATAGCAACATTGTCTGCAGAGTCCAGGTCGGTAATGGAACAATTACACCCAACTCGCATGCCAGCGAAGTCCATTACGCCCCGATCAATAATGTAGTTGACCAAGATAGATGGGGGGAAAGAACACAAATTTGGCAGACACCAGTATGCACATTGAAGAATTCTTATTCCTCTTCGTAATTAAAAAAAAAATTAATCCACACTTACCAATATGAACGAGCTTCTGCAACGGTGCAATACCCACAGGAAATGTAGAGAAGTCCAGCGGCAATGGCAAAAACACTTTGGTCATTGAAAATGTATAGTCCACTAATGTACCGATGAGATGCTTCGTGAAATAAAAGTTGGATACCAACTTCATGTTGAACTTGCTGCGGAAAGTTTAAAGTGAAAAGGGAAAAAATCAATTAAGTCAATCGCATGGAGTGCAACTTTAAAGATTGTATTCATATACATGTATCCATTTTATTATCATTCCTATGAAAATTAACCCAGGCTTCTGTTTTTCAGGTGAAATGGAACAGGTAACAAAGTAATTCAGTGCAGGAGCGGATCAAGATTGTAGAGGTCTACTTTGCGATGAAATCGGTTGTCCAAACTCAACAACAATTTCGAAAGGACTTTCCAGGGAGAAATGCTCCAACCAGACCCCCAATAAAGCACCTCCTGGACAAATTCAGGGAGACAAGAAGTGTACAGGATAGCATTGAAAGTTGCGGTGGCCAGCTACGGTCAGACAGGACAGAAAATAACATTGTTACTGCGAGACAACATTTAGAGGATCATTACAAACTTTAATGTGCGAGTAGCCACAGTAATTCAGTGCCAAGGAGCTTAGATTGAGCACATTATAAACTATTGAGCTGTGCTCACAAAATCGTGGTATATGGAAACAAAAACTTATGCCACATGTCTGTAAGAGAGGTCTATGGAAAACAATTGTAAAGTTTTCCTTTCAATAATAAATGTTATCATCAATATTCGGTTAAACGTTTGATGGCTTTAAGAAATTGATTTCTAACGTAACCTATCTTTGGCCAGGTCTTTATTTATTCCTCAGGTCTATTTTTATCACTTCTTTTCATGTTTTCACCTGTGAACTGAACCTGCTACCTCAACTGTTCTACCTAAGAACTCTCATCCATTCTTTCAAGGTGGCCATACCATCAAAGTTTACTCTTCTGCACACATTTCCTTATCCTGTCGAGATTTAATTTTCCTCTGAAGTCATCAGATCTAAGCCTGTCTTTAAGACTCACATAACACATCCATCATATCATTCTCATATCATTTCTCTTCATGCAACGCATGTCCCCAATCCCCAGCATAGGTAACATAATGGCCTTTTAAAACTTTACTATGGTAGTGCTTAATATTCTCCCTGGATATTTCTCTCAAAAATTAAATGAATCAATGGGCAACATAGAAATAAACCTGTAAAAAACAAAAAATACAATACTGGAATAAAAACAAGATAAAATAGAGAATAACAAAACCAAAATCTTATTTAAACTTTTTGGCAACCAGGATGGTGATGGGATTCTCCACACTTACCTACAATGAACGGCTTCAAAGACTAAATCTATCCTCACTTGAGAAACCAAGGATGCAAAGGGGACCTCATTCTGGCATACATCATCATCAACAGGAATGTAAATCGACCTTTAGAGGAGTTTTTCACCTCACTACTTAGTTGCGGTCTCCGCGGCACCTGCAGAAGATGTACCATCGTCGTTTTCGTTTCAACAGAAGAAAGGCAGCAGTCTCTGTTCATGTTTCTATTCCCTGGAACAGCCTGCCCGTGATGATGCCTACCATATCCAGGCTTAAAGTCACCTTGAACAAACATTCAGACGGTATATAGATGCAATATTTCTGTCTTTATACATGGATTGCTGCATTTTGCTATTTTCTTTTTTCAAATAAAATTGATTGATTAAAACTAATCTATTCCAACTGATCGCCGGGGTGAGTGAGTGGAGCGATTGGCCCTGCCACATGGACTTCCTCAACCGCCCTGGTCTATTAATGACGTGCCACACCGGGGACCATTGTGAATTGACTTAGCTCTATGAACGCCTCTTCATCACCATTATTCAAGGAATAATGCCAGCAGGACATATGATGAAACTTGATATTCCGAAAATATGCTTTTAAATTTTGGTGGTTAAAAAAAATTTCTATGAACTTTTAAATTTAAATCTAATATTCATATTTTGTCCAATATTGAATTATGTATTTATTGAATAAATCTATTCAACTCGTTCACTTCTCTAACGTAACATGTTAAATTATTTTTAGTTATGCTGACCCCCCCCCATCTTCAAATCATTATTTATATCTATTTTGCTACTTATCTTTAACAACTCATACTTAAATTTAACCTAGCTCGTTAACTAAATTCCCCATAATAAACATACATATAGCCATCTTTCTTATTAAAAAAAAAAACTTTGACATTTTCTTTTTTAATACTTTTACTCCAACTAATTTGCTTGATGATACAAAGAAAAAATGTTTCTAGTCCGAAATCTACTTGAAATAAACTTTTAAAAGCTTGAAAATGATTTTTGTAGAGAATTGGTACCAACACAATTTTAGAAAGAAAAATGATACTTCTATAGGACAAGACAATGTCGTCTGCTTTTTACATTTTTTATTTCAGTTTTCAAATCAGGAACAACTTTAGCCATTTCCGGTTTATAAAGTGCAATCAGAAAAATTTGGGCCGATATGGGTCTCCTGCTATAGAAGTACTAGAAAACTATTTACTTTAGATTTTTTATTTTATTAACAAAGATAATCTTTGAAGTAGCCATAACAAAAAATTTAACTTTTTTGGAAACTTATAAAGGTGTTTTTTTTTTTTTGTGCAGTCATAGCAAGAAAGCACCTTTCTTTTATTTAACGAACCTAAACTGACAGGTGAGATACCTACCATCAATAATTGCTTTTCCTCTTGGAGATTAACTTTGGCATTCCGTCTCCATTCCAATATAGGTTTTTCCTGCTCCGGATCACTTTCTGTCATCATCCGAACCAACGGCTTCCATTTGTGAAGTTGGATCACAGGTTTATGGTTCAGCTTCAGCTGCAATTCTTTCAAATTTCAAAATACAAACTGTCAATTTTTCTTAGCAGAGATATACATGCATATATTATCTTTCATCATAAAATAATAATGACAAGATGTGTGTGCAAATGCGACGAGAAGTAGTGGGAGGAAGAGAAGAGGGGACATAATAAACATAAAAGTCTCATAATCTGAAGGCTGTGAGTTCAATCTCTGTATAGGGTAGTGCATTTCAATTTTCTCTTTAAACACAGATAAAAATAAATTTCTAAATTCAATAAATGGAAATAATTGTCCTTTTACTGTGAATCAACAAAGTGAATACTATATTTCTTACATTACTCCTCTTAAGACAGGTGGCCACCAAATGAAAAAAAGATGTTAGGCTTCCTATAACTGTGACCAAAACGTTTTGCAAATGTGTAGCCAAATAATCTTTATATAAACAAAAATCTTTATAAGTATATATATATATATATATATATATATATATATATATATATATATATATATATAGTGACCCCCCGTTATTTGTGGACTCACCATTCGCGGTTTTCAGCATAAGCATTGACTTAACATTTTCTTCATAAATTCGGTAGAACTTACAAATATGATAATCTTTTAAGTCTAACTATGGCCAATATGACAAAAAACGCAATTAAAAACGCTAATTATTCCGTAGGATTCATATTAAGTGCGGCTAATACAAAAGCATTGGTATTTCAAATTTTTGCCAATTTTATACAAAACTTAAATATAAAATAAAAATTAACCAACTTGGAAGAAGAAAGGGCTAATCTACACTAATTTGTTGGTTTTAATGCAAAAAAATACATGCTAATGTACAAAAACCTGATTTTTAGAAAAATCTATTCACGGATTTTCGCTATTCGCGGGGCCTTAATGTATATATATATATATACACTATAAATTACTGTGTCTGTTGGTGATACTCGATTTTCATCTATCTGGTCATCATAGATTTAGGAGAAAATCCAGTTGGTTTATATTCCATTTAAATGCAAAGGACTGCGTAAAAAAGTGGGAAACTGTTGTATGACCACATGCTTCAAAAGCATGCAAAGAATATTCCAAAGAAAGATTAATCGATACCATTGGGAGCTAATAGTTCCAAGTCCAAGGTTAAATTGGCCATCGGTGAAATTCTCTTCCCTATAGTTTCTTTCTCACAGAAGAGACGTTGCTAGTCTTTGCCTACTCCATTGTTATTTCCATGGAAGGTGCTGACTGAGCTTAAAATCTCTGGTTCCTCCTTATTCACAGCAAGAACTCGCCTTGCTACCACCACCGCAAAAAACTTTCCTTTCTTCCTCCATATGCCTAACATCAAACAGAATTTTTTTCCAAAGAACTTCTCATCTGGGGAACACATTACCACAGGACTGCTTCCTTGCAGACTACAACTTGTCTTCAAATTCAATGTCAACAAATACTTGCACTAAACCGTGTTCATAAGAATTCAAATTTGTTCATTTCATTCATCATTTTCAATCCTCTCATAATATTCTTCATCATTCAACTAACAATCCATCCATCTCATTAACCCTTATCTTTGAGTGTTTTTTGGCCTTAATGAGTCGTGACTCCTTAGTATATGTACATTAAAAAAATGGCGTTACTAATGACAACCAAAGTGGAAATTGCTTACCCAAGTTTTGTGAGCAGATCCAAATCGAGAAGATGTTTCCATAAGACTCCGGCATATCCAATTCCTGCAACAACAATTGGGGATAAAATACTTCAATTTGTAGACAAAAAGATGGGGGTGGAGTAGAACATGAACAGCCACTGGTTCAGTGGTATGGAATCAAACATAACTGGGGACTGTCCACTAATATGACTTTCATCCTCCAACTTTCCAGCTATTGTGATGCTCCCCAACAGTACTGCTATCAAAGTTTGGCTTTTCTGTCAAGAGGAACTTCCTTAACCCTGACACTCACATAATAATACTCGATTAACAAAATATTGTTAGATTTTTAAAGTTAGACCCAAATAGCATTTAAGCTGACCAATCAAATTTTTCTAACTAGCCAATTTTCATTTGTTATTGTTGTACCAAGTTATTGTAGTACAAAGCAGGAAGAGGCGCTCCTATTTACGCATCCTTACACCAATCCTGGTGAGGGTAAAGAATACAGTTTTCTCAACGTCCCAAAAATAATTTTATACCCCAGTAAAAGCCCCAGCTGCTCTGGT
Organism: Sepiola atlantica; assembly: GCA_963556195.1. Taxonomy (NCBI): domain Eukaryota; kingdom Metazoa; phylum Mollusca; class Cephalopoda; order Sepiida; family Sepiolidae; genus Sepiola; species Sepiola atlantica. The sequence continues at coordinate 118,378,543 of OY744520.1, forward strand.
GATGGTAAACAGTCAATCAGAACTCCCACCCCCCCTGTTTGCGAAGTAAAGTCAGCCTTGTTTTGAAAATAACTCAGGTCATGGAGTACGGGAAGACCTATGTCAAGCCACCTGCAAGTTGACAGCCAGTAATGATGTGTGCTAACGACCAGCTGTGGGTTTAGGCTGGTAAGTAAACAGCCACGGTTTAACTTACGTTCCTTCTCTCTTTCTTGTTCTTTTTCTTTTTTGTCATGGTGAGAAAGAAAAAAGTTGTGTTAAAAATCGTTACATGAAAGAGACTGTGTGCCAGCGCTGGCAATTTGTGAAAATGCAGTATAAAATAAATTCTATTTTTTATAAAAACAGAATTATTTTATCAGCATTCCATTTTTTAGCTGTAATGATTCTCTGCAGAGAATTAATGATTAATGCCTAATGCAACCCGTTTACTCCCCCAGCAAACCACAAGTTCTTAAGGATCTTAGATGCAGTGTAAGCTCAAGACAATGGATAAATGCTGCTCCCGTATCTTGTGGCACAATGCCAGGATGATAATATTCTACCCCAGGATATCTCTACGACACAACCACACCCCTCAGACCATGATAGTATCACATTATTAGCAATATAATAACGTACTTAGCTACAATTTATCTTTAAATTTCTTAATTCAGTCCAGATGACGGCTAATATAAAACATTTTAAAATAATCACCTAAAAACAAAAATCAGCAAAGGGGATAACTCATTTTAAATTGAAGTATATAATAAATGTCTACCTTAAGTTTAAAAATGCGCAAACAAATAAACATTAAAAACTAAAACGACCTCACTGCATCCTGGGAAATGCTGGGTATGTACAGCTAATACTTATACACGTTTTTATTGTCTACTTTTGTTTTCCCTTGTTATTGCATGGTGATATTGTCTTTTAAATGTGATTGCATCGATATTTTCACTTATTGAATGTGTTACGTTCATGGCTTGTTAGGAACGACAAGATGACAGAACAGAATAATAAAAGAAAAGATTTAGGTCCTCGGGTTCACGTATGAATATACACTGAAGAGGGGAATGGGACTTCTTTCTCAAGACACCTATAAAATGAGAATATACTGACGGTAAACACTTTGTGAAATAACGGAAAATCAATGCGAGTTACAGATTTTAAAATGATTAAGTTTATTACATAAAATACAGAAAGAAGTAAGGAAAAAAGAACAAAAGTAGCCGGGGCAAGATTCTTAATAAATGTTTAGTTAGCAGTGAGCGAAGAATACATATATATTTCTCTTGACTTTGCTGTTAAATGCGCCTAAGAAAAAGTATTGAATTTGGAAAAAATAAATAAAAAAATGTTGTTTTGTGAGACGAAGAAGAAATACAGGTATTCGCTGAAATATGAAAGTAAAGAAATTGAAACAATAAATGAAAATTATGTTTTTATATTGATTTTTCCTATCGTCATTAGAATGAAACTATAAAGTATACATGCTCTGAAGCTTGTAATACAACCCCACTGAGCTTGCAATTTGTAACATTTTCGGATATTATAAGGGGTATATATTTAAATATATATATTTTTTATAAGAACTCACAAATATATATATATATATATATGTAATGCAACATTCTAGGCCCCATCTATTGAGTGCTCTCGACAGCCTACTTATGGCTGCCGAATTTGCCATTAAGACGTTAATTTACTCTCCCATTTCCAGAATGCGTGGTGGGCACATCGGTATGTGCTCCGACTACTGAGTTAAATATGACTTTTGTATCGGGGTTCGAACCGTGTGACCAGCAGGGATTGTCTCCTCCCATACTGATGATTGCAGGTTTGGCATGAAACGTGTATATGGGTTAATTTGAAAAATATTATTTATAAATAATTATATATATATATATATATACAGAAGATCAGCTTGGGAGAAAGAAATGGTTTTATCTTACAATTTATCTCAGTCGACGTAACTCCAAAGTTCATGAAAAGAAATGTTTACATTTTTGGCATTCGATATCTGTAAACAAAAATATTAATCCAATTGCAATCAGCATGCAGCTATCTTTCAATATGAGAAGAATCCAAACAATATTCCTTGATTTTGCTTTTCAGCTATCCTGATCAAGTGACTATTTTTCCATAGTCCTTTGGTATTCATCAAGATAATTTCTCATCGCAGATATCCACATATATCAATAAGGTAACCCAATCACTGAATTAAGTTTCTTTTTGTCAGTTTCTGTAATGATACCAGACGATTTGGTAATTTTAATATGCAAGGTATTTACATGTCACCTTCTCAAACTCAGTTTTGATCTTTCATCTTACTCTCCCAGCCTTAGCAGAAACTGTGTTGATAGTCGTTTTTTGGGTATATACCATTCTGCATGGGCGAATGTCATGTTTAAATTAGAAGAGAAACATGTCACGTGCTCTATTATTTAGGCCATCGTGACCCATCATGAATACAAGAAATTACTTAAATGTTTTACAATCATTATTAGGTCCTAATATGTGAAGATTTGAAAAAGGGGACCCCCTCCCAAAGTCAGATTTTCTTGATATAATTTTCAAAGAGTACTTTTTTTCTTTTTTTGATTTTTTTCCTTCTTTTCAATGTCTCACAAGCTGAGAAACAGGAATAAATTTTTTTTAAATGCATCGTCGCTCGGTGATATCTTTCATTGTTTAATATACTTATATCATAGTAATCTATTTTTGAGACTACATTAAAATGCTGTATAATTATATCTACTTCTGGAATGCTATTTTTGTTTTGCCGAGTGATATCGTCCTTTGAACATTGAATATTACTATCATCATTTGTTGAACAATGTCTAATCATATCTACTTCCTGAAAACTACTATTGTTTTGTCTGGTGATATTGTCATCTGAACATTTGAGAATATTTCTTTTGTCATTTATTGAATGTTGTATAGCCATATCTAGAAGGTCAAGATAGAAGCGTTCATGTTGTAATTGTTGTCAAGTAATACCTACCATTATCTGCAAATTCTACCAAACACTTTGAAGCATACATCTAATCTGTAAAGTAATCTTGTCGGATTTTCAAAGTCAGACCCAAATGGCATTTTAGCTGACAAATCAAACTTTGCTTCTGACCAGCCAATAACATACTTAGTTACAATTTATTTAAAAAATTACTTGGTCCAACCGAGACAACGGCTAATATAAATAATTTTTAAATAATCACCTAACAATAAAAATTAGCAAGGGGGATAAATGATTTTAAATGAAGGAATATAACAGGAGTTGTCTACCTTCAGTTTAAAAATGTGCAAACAAATAAAAATTAAAAATTAAAATGATTTCACTGCATGCCGACCAATGGCGAGCAGGTACAGCTAGTGGTGTATAATACTAAACTCCTTTATAATACTGAAAACTCCTTTATAATACTGAAAACTCCTTTATAATACTGAAAACTCCTTTATAATACTGAAAACTCCTTTTGTCTTACCTGGTGATATTGTCTTCTAAACATTTGATAATGTTGCTATTATTACTTATTGAATGTTGTATAATCATATCTAGTAGCCTTTCTTTGTTTTTGTCTGGTGATATTAATAATATTGCTGTTGTCATTTATTAAATCTTATATATATATATACAAGAATTGGACAAAATAATGAAAACACCTTGTGAATTTTGCATCAATTTTAAAACACCTATAAAATTTGAAAAAAATTACCAAAATGTTTGTTTCATTTTTTTTTTTATTTATGGTTATTGTTGTCCTGAATTGATTGGTTAAATTTATTTGTTTATTTCAGATAGTGCATATTAGTAAGAAAAAATTAAATGCTAGATCTATCAGATTTCCAAAGAGGACATATTGTTTGTGCTCGTATAGCAGGTGCTACTGTAACAGAAGTGGCTGAGATGGTTGTCGTATTGAGAGGAACTGTCTCGAAGGTGATGACAGCCTATGAAAAAGAACAAAATTCTGGAAGAAAGACGAAGATGTCTGAAGGAGATCGTAGAGCCCTTGTAAGGATTGTAAAGAAAGAGCACAAAACCACGGCACTAAAAATTACAGCAGAGTTTAACAATCATCTGGATAATCCTGTTTCAACAAAAAACTTCACCAAGAGCTTCACAAGGCTGGATTTATTTAAAATATCAAGATGTTTCCATTATTTTATCCAACTCCTGTATATATATATATATATATATATATATATATATATATAAGTTTGTATTTTGTGTGTTATAGAAATCAATATGTTAACAGCACATTTGAATAAGTTTCAATAAAGGTTAAATTTTTCACAGAATATAAAGATTCTTTGATTCCATCTGGGATCACTAGGAGCAATTATCAGTTAGGTCCATAAAATAATTGAAATATATTAGAAGATACAGAAACGAAATTATTTTCTTTTTTTCATAAAACAAAAATAAAATTAGACAAAGAATATCTCAGTGAAGAATGTATTACAATAAGTTTAACATTTAAATAATTCTTTTATTGGTATTTTTAAGATTTAAAATAATTAAATGAAACGAATTTGTTTAGATTTGTTAAACCCATACAGCTGCAGGTTTTTTTTTTAAGATAAAGACTTTGAACGCGTTCATTTCTTGTACTAAACTAGTGCAGCAATTTCTTTTTCAACAGAAGACTTCGAACACGTTTATTTGTTGTTTTACTTTTTTAAATAACTCGCAATTATGACCATAAAATGTTGACTCCCTTTTCAGTTATACTTAACTCACAATGTTGCCAATAAGAAATCGACTGTTACTGTTGCCGTACTTTAGACACTTCATACATAGTATACTCCAATCCCAACCCCTAGGCAATGCCCAGAGCGCTACTAGTTTTATATAATCACGTCTTCTTCTTCCATAACATACATGTTAAACAAGCCAATTAAAAATTAAATTACATTTTTAAAAAGTCAATCAAAAAATGATTTAACAAAAAAAGCATTCAAATTTGTAATACTGACCCTTAACATCTGTTCCTTAAAGTGACTCACGGTCGTATTGTCTCCAGCCGTCAAGTTCAATGTCTTCTTCCCACCGCCCATCAAATGGATCTCAATTTTCTGACTCTGAAAGATAGATAAGGAGAACCCAAAATGATAGGCTTAGTCTTTTTGTTTCCAAAGGAAAATTTCATGTTTTCTATGACACATGTTTTGGCTGTTAAGTAAAAGTCATAAAATGGCTGCCGGCTTGAAGAATAAAATGGCTTCCTGCTCTAAAAATCCAGGAGGGATAAATATCATAAAATACTTTTCTGAAAAATTAAGTCAGTGGTCACAAAATTCAGTGATTGTGCAGTATATTTAACTGAAAAAAAAAAGGGATTGAAAAAAAAAAATTACAACAAATAACTTTTACCAAACGCAAGAAATTTAATCTTCTATCGACTCATATAGTTTTTGATTTTTACAACTATTTGTAAGTTTTGTTATTTCAAAATATGTATCGTTCTTTCACTTAACCGATTTTATCAAAAAATAAAATGGCGTCAAATTTCTCTTTTTTAGGCGATCGATTATTTCAGGCTCAAGAGATACAAAAAAATATAACTACTTACCCTAATCTGACTGGAAACAACTCCTGGACTTAGGGTTAATGGTACCATAAGCCTATTTTTTTGGTCTGTATACAACAAATTTTGAAAAAAAACAAACAAAACTTACAAATAGTTTTAAAACTAAAAAACTATGCGAATCGATAGAAGATTAAATTTTCTTGCATTTGGTAAAAGTTACTTGTTGTAAATTTGTTTTTTTTTCACCCCTTTTGTTCTTTTTAACTATCCTGCAAAATCGCCCAAAATCCAATTATGCAGGAAGACTGAAGAACATCATAAATATAATTCTGCTTGAAGAGAAAAAGGAGTCATAAGATGCATCTCTGTACTAATAATGAAGTGAGAAGTCATAAAATGTATTTCTGCCAGGTTAATGAATTAACGACTCATAACATTTTTTTGTGCATTAATAAGTGAGAGAGAGAGAGAGAGAGGTCATAAAATGCATTTCTGCATTAATATTGAAGTGAGGCATCATAAGATAGTTTTCTAAGGGTATTATGAAGTGAAGGGTCATAAAATGCATTTTTGCCAGAATAATCAAGTGAGGAATCATAAAATATATTTCTGCAGCAAAAATGAAATGAAGAGTTCATACAATGCAGTTTTCTTAAAAGAATACATTCATGAATTGATTGATACCAACCGGTCGGTCCATGGCAGCACTGAGCAAATTTGCAGCTTTTAAAAATTCTGGTTCAGTTTCATTATAACAAAGATCGTATGGCGTCTTTTTGGTTTTGTCTTGAGGATTCTATGAGAAAAAAAAAATAAAGAAAAAAATATTATAAAATGTGGAATCAGAAAAGGAAAACAAAAATGAGAAAGGAAAAAGAAGAGAAATTAATGAAAATGAGTAAAAAATCAAAAATCAAACAAAAGATTAAATAAGCTATAAAAAATAAAGATAAAAATATCCCCCACCCCCCAAAAAAAGTAGAATAAGAATTTTCCAAAATAAAAATTTAAGGCCCACCAAAATAAGCAATAGAAAAAATAAACTTTTCTCAAAAAAGTTATCTCTAAAATAAGAAAATAAAAAATAAAAAAATTTAAAAAAATAAGCCAAGAAAATATAAGAAAAATAGATTAAATAAAGATGATTTTTCAGGAATAATGTATCCTCTCTTTTCTCTCTGAATTCAACCTCTTTGTAAAAATACTTATTTTTGGGGTAAGTGGGAGCAGTTTTCAAAAACCAATATTTTATTTTCATTATATTTAAAAACTTTTAATGTGGGCACATAAATCTTTGTAAAACATAAACAATGGTACCAAATTTATTTTCCACATGCCTCAGTAGGCAGCATGTCAGTACAATTAGCCACTAAATTATGTCTATTCAAATTTTGTTAGAAATTAAAAAAATTGCTGTCTTGTGTACTATTAGTCAAGAAGCCAATTTTCAGTGTATAACTAAAAAAGCAGACTTTGTACAAGTGAAAAATGCTTACAAATGTAATCTTGTGATAAATAAAAATAAATCATAATGGAAGCAATAATTATTAGATCAAACCAGTTTAAACATTGTGCAAAATCCCATTGCCCTTCGAAAAAGATGTGCAAAAATGACACTAACCTAACTTTGATCTTTCTTATAAGATTCATTGCAACAGCTAACACATTGTATCTTCTTAATATAATTTATAGAACAGTAGAGATCAAGCTAGATTATTCTTTTAATAGTAAATCAATAAAAAAAACCCTCAGATTTAGACCATGTAAAAAGAAACAGAAAAACAATTTGATAATATAATTTGTTTCACTATGTTTTTTTATTTAAATTTTAAAAGAAACTGACCTTTTATCTAACTTGACCATCATGAGGAGGCAAGTAAGTAGAACGTTACAATGGAAACAAAATGCATTCCGATGGTGTTAATTTCCTTACTATATTCTATGTATTTGGGAAATTGTTTGTTTAGTCTGCTCTGTTATTTTCAATTTCATTGTAAAACACATTTTTTAAGTAAAAACAGAAATTCTTTTGTAATCATTATTTTGTTACATAATGAAATCTGTTAGTTGAATGGGGAAATGATTGATGGATGAGAGGTCAGAATTTAACCTTTAGTTAATGGAAGTCACCAAAATCATGTGACTTTTGGGGCAGAAGAAAATTCAGTCTCTTCCTAGCGACACTTCAAGCAGAGAAGATGTGAAAGTCGTTGTTCCCTATTTTAGTCCAATTGAGGGCAGGGGGGGGGGGCACACGACTTAATCTAATGAGTATACAGCACAGACGTTTGATATATCAAGGGAGGCGCGAGAGCGCTTTATCCCTTAATAGACTTCACGAATGGCCTATGCTGGAAATCTCATTTCTTTGATCAATCATAACTCAAAAACCAATAAACCAAATTAGTTAAAACTTTGCACAAAATTTTTATTTGATAGGTTCTATAAGTGTGTAGAATTTCAGCATCATTAGTCAAGGCAACCCAGAGATCCAGAAAGTTCAATCATGAAATCATGTTATCTGTGTGTACGTACATATGTGCCACCCTGTGTCTCATCAACTATTTGATGGATTCAGCTGATTTTTGGCAGAGATAGAGGTTCTAGGGCATTTTAATTTCAGTTTACCATATACCTTAGTTTTCCAGAAAATTCCAAAAAACCTTATGAGAAGGCATTGTATTGAGGCATAGCCTTTACAAAAGTAGTGACATTCCATGAAAAATGCCAGTATACTGAAATCATATGCCCTTAATAGGGTTAAGATGAAAATTCATATACACTAAATGTACAAAAGCAAGGAAATTCCCAAATTTATACACTTTTATTGTTATTAAGGGTATGACTACATATCAACCAAACCATTTCATTATCACATCACTACAGTATAAATCTCTATGCATAAGTGGATGAAGTGTGTGAGGTGCGCTGAAGAAAAATTCCTACCAGTAAAATACATAGCCTTGTTGTGCTCGCATACCCAAACAAAGTAGTATTGAACAGTATTTACACAGACAACAGAATTTTGACGTCAACTTTTTCATCGGATACACATCTCTGTTCATTAGCAAATGAAAAAGACCGGTGAAGATTGTGAAGTGTGTCTTACTAAAGTTGGGCCGGATATAGGATTAGATTTTCAAATTTTCTTTGCAAATGACAGATTTACATAAATGACCAGCTAGTTAAAATGAAATACCAATTTTGCAGATCCATTACTATTTAGGTCTAACATGAAAAATCCGACAACATAACTTTATATGTTAGATTCTTTTTATCTAACATATAAAGTTATTTCCTCAGATTTTTTGTGGGATAAAATGTTTAAGATACCAACTTTACATCTTGTGTGATTGGAAATACTTTTGCCATCATAGCAGTCAGAAAGGGTTTGAATGAAAAAATGCAAAAGATTTAAAAAAATTAATGTATAAAATAAAAAACTTCTTTTCAGCTCGGGAAAGTTTACAGAATTTTATCTACTTTTTAAAATTATTAGGGTGTTATAGACAAAATATAAATATATGCATTTTTTTAAACAGGAAAATACATTTTGCTAAGGTTGGCCAGAATAATTCAAGGGAGAATGCCAGACTGTAAAACGGACATTAAATCGAATATGACGATGATGAGATAACTTTGATATAATCAAAGGGAGATAATCAAAATAATTTTGAAGCAAACAGCAGTGTTATAGACAGAATATATATATATATATATATATATATATATATATATATATATATATATATATATATATATATATATATATATATATATCGAGGCAGCATTTTTTCCTTAAGACACGTATTATTAAAAATAACAGACAATTTTTGTCTGGTTATTTTAGTATTGATCCCTTCAATTTTCCGGATTAAAACATGTACATTACGGCAGTTTCATCAGCCAATTTTCTTCCAAGATTAAGATTTTAATCTGGAAAATTGAAGGGATCAATACTAAAATAACTAGACAAAAATTGTCGGTTATTTTTAATATATATATATATATATATATATATATATAAAAATATACATTTTCTTAACTTCAGAATAGGATAGATTCGATAATGTTGGCCAGAATAATTCAAGGGAAATAACCCAAATAATTCTAAGACAACTGGGATGTTACAAACAAAATATAAATATATACAGATATACATGATAATTGATAATGAAATTGATGAATTTGTTTTAATTACCACATCAATATCACCGTCCTCGAGTAAGACATTGACCACTTGTGGATGACCTTGCATGGCAGCTATGTGTAACGGAGTTTGGAGATCTTTGTTGGTAATGTTGGGTGAACAACCGGCCTTCAGCAAAGCAACAACCGCCCCCGTATGACCTCGCCTATTGGAAATAATTTTAAACAGGAAAAAAAAGAAAAAAAAACATTGAGAAATTATATATATTATTTGGATTACTAGTGTCATTTGAGTTGTTATTTTCACAACATTTCAGTCAATGTAACCTCCAACCTTCTTCAGGTGCATGCTCTTGAACTTCATGTCTAACTAGGGAACCTATAAGGAATTTCAAACTGAACCCTTTATTTAATCCATGGGGGTAAATTGTTGTTCTCCTTCTGTCAGCCACGAAGAGTTAATTTTTATGCTATTCTCATATAAGAATTCAAATCAGCGACCCGATAGTGTGTGTGTAGGGGGTAGTGTGGATTATGCGACAAAGAGGGTGCTAACTATGTAATGTCAGCCTTGTGTGCGAGCAAAGGGTAGAAGAGAGTGAATATTAATGAAACTCGAAATTGGATTTAAAATTTCATTTTTGCTTATGTTATTCCAGTTTTGATTTCAATAAAAATTTCAATAATAGTAAATGAAAACAATATTATTTCGATGTGTAATTATCAAAGCTACATTGATGTAAGGAAAAAGAACACACACACACATAAAATTGTCTAATAACTTTATTAATATAGAAGCAAAGATAGCTGTCTACCCACAAATCCGTTGTCAATGATTGCTCTCCGAGTAAAACCAAAGTCTGGTTTTAGATGATTGAAAGTTTTTTTTTCTATCATAATTTAAGGAAAAGATAATCTAGAATATTAATGTGGCATCCACGTTTTTCTTTCTGTGTTCGGGCAAAAATGTTTTAACAAGAAATCGAATGGTGTTATTGATTTTGTATTAGAGGCTTTTATAATGACATGTGGTGTCGGTACGTGCTGGACAGTCATATTTTATTTCTAATGTGAAAATTAAAAATTAAAGAATAAAAATGGTAAGGGTTCAGGGCTGGGAGCAGGAGTACACAGAAGTATGGGCACCATTAAATGTTTCTTCTACATAATAGAAATAAGAGATAAAAACATGCAAAGAGACAATTAATAAATGTTTTTTTTCTCTTCTAAATGAATAAATACAAAAAGTTGGGCTCATTTTTCGCACTAATGGTAAAAGTCAGAATGCCCTATTTCAAGTTAATTCAACTTTAAACAATAGATGCACTATCTTGTTTTACATACTGCTCATGTATATGCGATATCAGTTACAAGGTAAACTAATTTGCATATTGGTTTTGAAAAAGGACATTTTATTAATTAACTATTATTTGTTATTGTTTTTTTTTTTTTAAATTCAATGACTGTTTTGATTTTAATATAACAAATAGTTCTGTTTCGCAGTATTGTTTTATTTTCTTTTTTGAGATATCGTTTAGCATTTGTGTTCAAATGTTCCTTTCTTTACAGGGACCGACTTGATTTTCAACAAGTTGCGATCTATTTCTAAATTGCAAGTGAAAAGGCAAATTGATTTCCTCTTTTCCTTTCATAAAAAATAAATAAATTTCTATCGAAATTAATGTTTATCTATACGAATAAATGAGAAAGATTTTGTTTTATGTTTACAACAAAGTTATGAATGCAATGTTTATTATTTTAAGTTAACATTTCAAGTAGCAAACTTTGCGAAGCAATAGCGAGCCGGCAAAGCTAGCAGGTAATCAATAATCTTAATTCAACTTAAAAAACAAAAATAAACAAACAAAAACAAAACAAAAAAAAAGACCACATACACGGGTTGGACAAAATAATTGAAAAAACCTCGAAAGCAGTGATTTTCTGATGGCAGCCTTCCCATGAAATCCAGCCTTATTAAACACTCGGTGAACAGATTTTGTTGAAATGGGATTATCAGATGATTGTTAAGCTCTGCCGTAATTTTGGGTGCCATTGTTTTGTGCTCTTTCTTCACAATCCTTGTAAGGGCTCTACGATCTCTTTCAGACAGCCTTGGCTTTCTTCCAGAATTTTGTTTAGGAGGGTATGTTTTTCCTTCTTTTTCATAGGCTGTCATCACCGTCGAGACAATTCCTCTCAATACGGCCACCATCTCAGCTACTTCTGTTACAGTAGCACCAGCCATACAGGCACCAACAATCTGCTCTTTTTGGAAATCTGATAGATCTGTCAGTTAAATTTTTCTTACTAATATGCACTATCGGAAATACAAAAATAAATTCAACCAATTAATTCAAGACAACAATAACCATAAATAAAAAATGAAACCAACATTTTGGTATTTTTTTTCAAATTTTACAGGTGTTTTAAAATTGATGCAAAATTCACAAGGTGTTTCCATTATTTTATCCAAATCCTGTATATGTATATAAGATTCAATAAATGACAACAACAATATTATTAACTGTTCAAAAGACAATATTACCAGACAAAAACAAAGAAAGGCAAGAGATAGTAGATATGATTATACAACAAGTAAAAACAAAATATATACAGGGTGAGCCCCCCCCCCCCCAATCACTCATGTAATCATTTATAAAATTCACAATCCTTTCTGCAATCCAACCATATTTGGTACAAATAAACGTCAGTCTATGTCTGACTTGTCCACCAAGTTTCAGTCATGAATGTCCAACAGTATTTGTTTTATTGCCGTTCAATGATATGCAAAAACACTTTGATGATCGTCTCATCAGTAGGTGTGATCCTGAATGGGCTTCACATTCATCAGATCATAACCCCCTGATGTTTATCTATGGGATTATCTCAAAGATAATATCTATCAAAACAATCCCCAGACTATTCCTGAACTGAAGCGGGCGATCACAGTCCAAATCAGGTCAGTGCGAAGAGAAGATTGTATCAGAGTTATTGACAATTTTGAACGACATATTCAAAACTGTTGGATATTCATGATCGAAACTTAGTGGACAAGTCTGCCATAAACTGAACTTTATTTGTATCAAATATGGTTGGATAAAGGATTGTATATTTTATTAACGATTCCATGGGTGGAATTTTCTGGTGGGTCAGCTTGTATATACATACATATATATAAAATATTACCTATATGCATATTTAAATTTTACAAAATTCATATTGGTAACTCATTTTTTTGTTTCTTTATCTTTAAACTTGAAAAAATTTAATGTTTACCACATCATCTGTTTCTTCCTCTAAGTTAAAAGGCACAGATGTTAAAATTTAATGTTTACCACATCATCTGTTTCTTCCTCTAATTTAAAAGGCACAGATGTTAAAATTTAATGTTTACCACATCATCTGTTTCTTCCTCTAATTTAAAAGGCACAGATGTTAAAATTTAATGTTTACCACATCATCTGTTTCTTCCTCTAATTTAAAAAGCACAGATGTTAAAATTTAATGTTTACCACATCATCTGCTTCTTCCTCTAATTTAAAAGGCACAGATGTTAAAATTTAATGTTTACCACATCATCTGTTTCTTCCTCTAATTTAAAAAGCACAGATGTTAAAATTTAATGTTTACCACATCATCTGTTTCTTCCTCTAATTTAAAAGGCACAGATGTTAAAATTTAATGTTTACCACATCATCTGTTTCTTCCTCTAATTTAAAAGGCACAGATGTTAAAATTTAATGTTTACCACATCATCTGTTTCTTTCTTTAATTTAAAAAGCACAGATGTTAAAATTTAAGGGATTTAGTGCATATTACATGTGTTGGAATTCTTAACTCTGCCAAGGCGGTTATGTTTCCGATTGAGTTTGTTAGTTGATTTATTCCTTTAAAGAATAAAAAGAACACATGTACAAAACATAAAGCAAGACATACATTTTCCTCCATGGCGTCTTTTCTGTTAGAGGATGTGTTTAAGACAAGTCCGGTCTTGTCGGCATCCAACAAAAGTGGAAGAATCATGGTCTCTATTTTCGACCACATGTTTGCATAAGAGTTGCAAACAAAGTCTCATGATTTATGAGATTTGGATGAATAACTCTAACCTAGTAAATAATTTCGCCTCAAAGGGAGATAACTTTGATCGTCTCTACAAAGGTATTACAGTATAATAAAGACTAAATGAAAAACAGAGCAAGAAAGAAGATCTGCGGAATATTTACCAAGCGGCATAGTGAATTGGAGCGGCTGATTTATCATCCTTCATGGAATGTGAAAATTGACTCAGTCTGGCATTAATTCCAGCCACATCTCCTTCGAATGCGCATTTGTGGATAGGGTAGTTTCTAGCCCATACTGGATCCCTGATTTAAAAAATAAAATGGTAACAATATAAAAAATATAGAACAAATTTGCAGTTATCTAAATGAATAAATGCAAAAGTTGTTTTTAATCAAAAAATATAACAATCTTTTGAAATACTGTTTATATAGTACAAACCACATACCCAATCACACCTATTTGTATACCTAATTTGCATAACTATTTTTTTAACCGTTTATGACAAATTAATATTTGGTGTTATTCATTTTTAATTTTTGTCCTTTTTCCCTATATATATATATGCAACAGTTTTGTCGCTATTAACAGTAGTTAATTAAGGTGATTTAAAAAAAAAAAAAAAATTATGAAAAGCTTTTCAAAATATTATGTCATTAATTTTCAAGGGAGATAATTTAAATGAAACTAATATATCTTAGCTAGCTAGAAAAGATATACTGACGAGGCATGAGAGTTCCTTATGCCTCGTCAGTATATCTTTCTTTCTAGCTAGCTAAGATATATTAGTTTCATTTAAATTATCTCCCTTGAAAATTAATGGCATAATATTTTTTTTAAAAAGCTTTTCATAGTTTATTTACTTATTATTTTTTTACCTTCATTTCTGAATTCATCCACTTCTATCTTAAAATGTTCTATTCTCTTAATCTGATCTGGTAATTTGTTCCGAAAATATATTACTCTATGAGCAAAAAACAAAACAAAAATGAAATCAATTAGTTAATAGATCTCGTTTTTGAAATTTGCCTTGAAAATTATCTTCCAGATCAAGGAGAAATATTAACGAAATAAAAAAAATAGAAAAATGTGAGGATATATTTCTGTACTTTTAGATATATACGTACATGTCACGTTTCGACTCCAATGCTGCCTTATGGTAAGCAATAATTTTGGGATAATCAGGAGTTCCTCGTGACCAGTAGATGTTGCTGACCACGACATTGGACTGTAAAGGGGGTGGGGGCGAAAAGAAAAACACAAAAACAAATGAAAAGTTAAAACAATAAAATAAAAAATTAAATTAAAAAAATTAAAAGGAAAAAAGAAAAAAGAGATGAAAGTAAAAAGAAAAGAGGAAAAAGCAAGAAAACAAAAAGCAAAGAAAAAGATGAAAAAAGTATAAAAGAAAAAGAGATTAAAAAGAAACAAAAAAATATCAATCAACCAATAATCTCTAATACTTGTGTGCCTTTCAATATCTCTCTCTCTTTATATATAAATAGCTTTTCTCTTGCCTGTAATATTAAGGGATGTAATTCAGTATATATTCAAATGATCAGTTGACTGAAGTATTTGTGATGTAAACAAGATGAAAACTGTTTTTCCAAAGTGAATTATAAAATTTGTAGAGGAAACAGAAGCTTAGTTTTGTTCCACCTTGATTTTACAAAAGATACAGTTTTGTGTAAGTAGAGTACATTCTCTATTTAAACCAGGAATGTGAGTGACCAATGGCAAAAAAGCTGGAATTGAGATGAATTTCACAACATGGGGTCCACAGCGCCCTCCCCCCCACAAGTGTGAAATTTAACGTAAAATGATCCCCCATTTCCGGGCCATTATAGCTTTTTAGGGCAGTAAACAAAAAATATTTTTGCTTTGAGAGACGAATTCTGTACGTTTTTTTGAGAGAGGGGGATTTTTTTTCATGGTGAAAGGTTAGTAAAAAACAGTAATTACTTACCCTACCACTAACCCTAGGTCTGAGTGGTAAGCCCCCTAAAAAACTTTTCCTTAACTCTACCACTAACCCCAAGTTTTAAAAAATCTTGTAAAAAAACATGTAATCACTTAAGATGTAGACCCTCCCCCCACCCTAAAAAATACATAGAATTTATCTTCCATAGCAAAAAAAAAAATGTTCAACTGCCCTAAATGCTAGAATGGCCTGGAAATAGGGAGTCATTTTACGTTAAATTCAAATGCGTAACTGATCCCCCACTCTAAATTGTAAAGTAATTACTTTTTTCTTCTTTCTGCTAAGTTTTTCGGGGGGGGGGGAGAGAGGTAGCAAAGGATGTCAATCTACAATACTTTTCTTTTCATATTGAAAGTATCGACTGATATGTTTTAACTTCATTTTTGATTTTAACTTCTTTAAATTCCATAAAAATTAGCTTTTAGTATAAAAAGAATGTTTAAAGTTTTTTTTTAAAGAAATAAACACAAAAAGAAAATGGCTGTGAGCAAGAGAAAGACTCCAAGTGTATATGTTGGGGGAGGAGGGGTCAGTTATTCTTTGATAAAACAAAGTCTTCTACACCCTCACCCATATCATGAATAGTTTTGAAGTATGAGGCAAACAAAACAAATTGAGCCGAGACAGAGAGGGAAGGAAAGAGAAAGCGAGAGAGAAATGAAACCATGACGAAAAAAATAGGACGTAAAACTCTAGCGATTTGGCAGAAATCTGATTTTGATTTTTTTAAAAAAAAGCGCTTTTTCTGAATTCAAAGAAAATGCGGAATCCCGCATTTCCTGATTTACAAAAAAAGTGGAATTCTGCTAAAAAGCGGAGATCTCATATCCCTGTTAAACATATGTGTGTAATTTGTAGTGACTAAATATGTTTATGCTGCTCTCTGTATCAATTTGTTCACTAAGCCACATAACAACAAGCATCAGTAGAAGCTATCTTGAAGTATTAGTATTGTTTGTGAACAAACCGATTACTGTTTTTTCCAACTGACTTTAATTGTAAAAGTTGTAGGTAGGGAAGCAAGGAGAAAAAGTATCCTGTTGTTTTTAACTTCATGAGCATAGTAGTAATGATGGTATTAACGTTGGTTAGTACCACACAAAATGGTCGTAAAGAGTCAGGGAGGATGGAAAGACAGAGGAGGGAGAACACCATCCAGACCTCTACTGGAAGGGTGTGGAAAGTACTGGAATCTTGGAGAGGATTATTGTCACTCAAATTCCAGAGAAAGCCAACGGTCATTATCAGTGAGAAATCAATCACAAACGGCTGTTGTGACAACACAAAATGATTTGCAACAGTTATCGAAAGAGACAGAGAGTGCTGAAAATCTGGGGATACTTGTTGTCACTCGGACTCCAGGGAACATCACTTTTTATTACCAGTGAGCAACCACTGATAGTGACTTGTGTGAAAATTTCTAGTGAGTAAATAAGAAGCAAGAAGTAATGCCTGAAGTTTTACATGAAGAACGCAACATAATTTTGACATGAAAAAACTGTTCAAATAAATTATCAAATAATGCTTATCCCCGAGTGGCTCTTGGCCTTGATAAATGGTGACCCTAATATTAAAAAAAAAAAATATTTTCATAAAACCAACTTTTAAACACCTTCGCCTGTCATCATTCTTAGTGGTAATTGTTTGAAAAAGAACACTGAAACAAGTTTATTTCCTTCTTTCTTTGTATTATATTGAACCAGTTGTCAAACAAAAATTGTGCACGAATGGAAATTCTTTTTGTGTTTTTAGAGTCTTTAATTGTAAACAAGCCTGCGAAAGAAAGATGATTCCAAAAATGTAAGGAGAATTCTCCAACGGAAGGACAAGTGTCTCTCTTTTAGTGTTGGCCCCCAGCAAAGAAACCAGGCTGAACATATTACAGAGGCAAACTACAGCATTCTCTTAAATAAATTTATTTCCTTTTTTTTTCTTCAATAATTATTTAAATATGATTTTAAGATGTTGATTATTTCAATAGATAAGATAATTTTTATTTGCAACAGTAAATGTGATGAAGAGCAAATTTCCGGATATTTAGTCATCCTTTTTTTCACTTATAACTTATAATGCAAATACGTAAATCAGCAGGTTTACCCATCATTGCCTGGGTACTAAATATGTTGAATATCTACACATCTCTATATAAAGGTAGGTATGTGTATATGTTTATAGATTTCGATCCATAGGATTCATTTCAAAACTAATTAACCAATCATTATTTTTTAACACAGCTGCTAGATGTAAGGGTGGGTAATTTAGGCTATATTTAGTTTAATTTAGTTTCATGCAAAGGTGGAAAAGAGGGTGTGGAAGCCCTGTGGAAATTCAGTTACCTCCAATTTTTGTGAAATTTTAACAGTAGGTATTAGACATCAATTAATAATTATTCCCCGAATTTCAGTTTATTTGGAGTATTTTAAAGGGTTTTTGGGGACATAATATGGGCACAACCTCCCATTTAAAAATCTAAATATTTCAGATTTGCATCAAATTTGATCCATAGTCATTAGACACCAGTTAAGCAAGATTTGTTGAATTTCAATTTCTTAAGACTCCTTAAGCTTAAGACTTAAATTTTAGACATTTTCTATATCATGTAATGGATTTTAATCAAAATTGGAATATGGATTCTAGACTTAAGGTTTAGTATTATTATATCTTGATTTTAATATTTGTAAGTGGTGCAAAACTATTCTGTTTGGGGAATTAATTTTACCCGTCCTGGGATACAAACATTATTGCTTACATATGTGCATAGATGTTTCGGTTGTACTCTTCACAGAGAGTCAACCTCTTCAGACCAAAACAAGGAATTGTTTTTTTGATTTTTTTCAATTCCTCATTTTGGTCTGAAGAGTACAATCAAAACATATGTAAACAATACATGTTATTGAGAACTTTTTATAAACACTGAAGTTTCAACAGATTACAATCTACAGAAGCTAATATAATACATGTACTATATATATATATATATAATACATGTACTATATATATATATATATATATATATATATATATATAATACATGTACTATATATATATATATATATATATATATATATAATACATGTACTATATATATAATACATGTACTATATATATATATATATATATATATATATATATAATACATGTACTATATATATATATATATATATAATACATGTACTATATATATATATATATATATATAATACATGTACTATATATATATATATATAATACATGTACTATATATATATATATATATATATATATATATATATATATATATATAGGGTGGGCAAAAATAAGGGTCCTATTTTTAAAAATTCATAACTTTTTTATTTATTGATTTTTAAAAAATTTTTTTTTAGAATAAGTAAAGGACCCCTTCCGAAGCAAGCATGAGCCGTATTAGCCCTAAGGAACGTACCCTCATTTAGAAAACATTATTTTTGCCGAGAAACACATGCAAGATGTAAAAAACAATACTTTAGTTTTTGTAAGTTTTAAGAAGTGTTTTTCGGCTAAAATTTGCTTTTGTTTATTTAAAAAAATCTCGGAAGGGTCAGTCTACACACACATAAAGTTTGGTGAGTTTAACTTTTATTTTGTGGAAGTTATTCAAATTCAAGTTATTCAAATTTAAAGATAGGACCCTTATTTTGGCCCATCCCGTATATATATATAATACTAAAAGTCTGGTAATCTTGATTGATTGGTTGCCTGTTTATGAATAAAAGTTTGACTGACCTTTGCATTATATAGAAGGTCAGAACCGAATAAAGGGTTCATGACAACGGTATCACATTTTTCTATGGCCAACATTTTGGTGAGAGCATCAAAATTGGCTGTGTTGCGTCCATCAATTGAAGTCTGTTCTTTACTCCGCGGAATGAAGACAGGGTTATTAATGCAGATGGAGATGCGGTATTCTGCACGGATGCGGAAGATGCATTGGATGCTCCCATCTTGCATGTGTTTCTCGGCAAGCCAACTAAAAAAAAAAAAAGAAAAGATATGTATGAAAAATCTTTTATCAGCATCACATCATAATCTATTATATAAAAGAAAGTCGTAATTCTGTCTGTGTATGTCCGGTTTAAAGTCAGAAACTACACATAATACACTTACAAACATTACATTATCGGATTCAGTGTGATCCTGACCTGGTTATGGTAAGAAAATACTGTAATATTAACATGCTTGGGGTCACCAGGGACCAAATTAGTGTGTGTGTGTAGGGGGGGGGGAGGATCAGAAAAATACGTTATTTCATTCTTAGTGCTAATTGTTTGAAAAAGAACACTGAAACTAAGTTAGTTGGCTATTTCTTTCTGGCTTTCTTGGTATTATATTCAATCAGTTGCCAAAGATTGCGCATGAATGAAAATTTTTATTTGTGTTTTTTGAGTCTTCAATTGTAAACCAGCCTGCGAGGGAAAGATGATTCCAAAACTGCGAGGAGAATTCTCCAACGAAAGGACAAGTGTCTCCCTTTTAGTTTTATATAAAGTGGCCCCCTTACTGATTTGATTGTTTTTCCAAATATGACACTGAAACTAGGCCAAACAGTCAATCAGCTGTTGCTGCTCTTTCTTTTTTTCTTTCTATTATTTTGCCTGTTAGGATGCTACATACTACCTAAAGATAATGATTAAACTATTTATATTTAAAAGTGAAGTAACTCTTTGCCCTTTGTTATCTTCCTTGAGATAAACTGTATTTTGGAAAACAGAGTCAATAGCCGACATTTTGGGATAACATTCAATGGGCGTGGTTGCACATAGACTACAATTAATTACATTCTCATCGTAAAGTAATTCTTTTTCGATTGTAAATATATAATAATTATATTTGTTGATTTATACAAAACATTTTCAATTCGATATGCGTGGTTTACCACTCGCAAACACCACATTACTTCATTTTTAACTATTCTACAACACTGACAATGGTGGTGACGAGGAGGCAATTCACGTGCGTTTTATCAACAACTTGAGTTTACAAATGACAATGGTGATGATAGTTGCAACTCGCTTGCATAAAGGATTTTGTACACCCATCCGTAAGGGTGTATCTAACACAAGGTCGGTTTTTAATGTGGGGAAAATCCAGCTCCCACCAAAGAGGCATTCTATATTGGGAGAAAAATAAAAGAAGGATTTATTCTTTCCTGACCAAGGACAGAAAAGATGACCCTGAACAAAAAAAACAAAACAATAAAAAGCATATTTGTGAAAAAAAAAATCAATTGGTTAAAAAAGTTTAAAAATCTGCCTTGACCTTAAATCAAGAGGAAATACATAAAAAATGTCCACCATAGTTAGAAATACCATTATTTTCTGAGTGAGTGACTTATTTTATAGATATTTTTTTTGTGACTTTTACATAAAGTGTATGCAATTTATTTTGAGTGATTTACTGAGTGTCTTGAGTGCGTCCTCAATCCACCCTCACTTTTTCTGCAATTCAGAGTATTGCGATTTCACATTTCAAAAGTATATTTAGAATATTTCCATTGTTGAATAAATAATTCACTTGTGCTAAGACGAGGTTAAAATGAAAGAAAAATGTCTGCATGAAAACTTACTTTTTTAACAAGAACAGAAGCGTGAGGGTTGTTTGCGTACAAGTAAATTTACTGTTTCCGCTCAGGACATCATCAAGAGAAAAGAACGCAACATGAG
>OY744520.1:118404925-118522425 GCA_963556195.1 Sepiola atlantica
CCTCCATACATTACATTATATTCAGCGTTATCATATAGAATGACTTCAGAGTTTTGTATGCTGACATCAACTACTATAAGTTTAAAGTTTATTACAGCCTTCCTTTTTGCAGGGGAGAGGATAATGAAGTCTTGATAACTGCAATATAGTTGCCACAAAAAAGAGAAGAAAAAGAGAAATAAAAAAGTGAAATAAGAAAGAGAAATAAAAAAAGTGAAATAAAAAAGAGAAGAAAAAGAGAAATAAATAAAAAAAAAGAGAAAAAAAGAAAGGTTATTACCTTTGATACCCCCTGATTTTTCTCCCGTCATCTGATAAAGATAGTCAAGAATAACTTCTTGTGGAACAATGTTATGCTTGAGCGGAAACTTTGGCAAGGAACAAACTGGTTTACCAAAGTTTGCATGAGAAGTTGCCATTGTCTCCACCAACATTACTTGATAGTGGCAAGGATAAAACTCTTTGGTGACGCTGCCAACGTTCGACTTCCGCTGAACTACAGCCACTCCCACTTCGATCGAAGATGGCATGTCTTCAAGTTATCAGAATAACCTAAAAATAATAAAAAAAAAGAATCATGGAGAAATGACGAAGAAAATAGATTTTCACATTAACTGCTATGCAACAACATAAAGACATCGTTGCCGAGTTTTGAAGTCGACCTATGGAATAGGAAAAGAAAATATAAAACAAGAAAAGGAAAGTTGCAAAGAAAGTGGGCTCCCTCTACCGTGCTAGAAAACTTTTCACACCTGTCAGTATCCTATATCTCTAGAAGGCAACCATCCACCCATGCATAGAGTATTTTTGTCACATCTGGGCTGGTGCACCATCCACTAGTCTCTCCCTCTTAGACAGAGTCCAAAAAGAGTCTCTAATCTAACAGGTCCCACACAGTCCACCAAGCTTCAACCCTTGTCCCATTGCCACCATGTTGTATCATCGCGCTTGTTTTACAAGTACTTCAATGAAATGTTCTCTGACAAACTTGCTGCTGGTGCCCTATCGACATAAATACACCCAACTAACCCAACAATCAGCTAAATTAATCCATTCACTGTGGAGGTCCCCAGATGCCAGAAAGCTTTCTACTTTAATTAGCAATACCCACTGACCGGTTTGGATAATCACAGATTTCAAAGTAGTTCTACTAAAATTTTACAGTTTTACAAGTACTTCAATGAAATGTTCTCTGACAAACTTGCTGCTGGTGCCCTATCGACATAAATACACCCAACTAACCCAACAATCAGCTAAATTAATCCATTCACTGTGGAGGTCCCCAGATGCCAGAAAGCTTTCTACTTTAATTAGCAATACCCACTGACCGGTTTGGATAATCACAGATTTCAAAGTAGTTCTACTAAAATTTTACAGTTTTACAAGTACTTCAATGAAATGTTCTCTGACAAACTTGCTGCTGGTGCCCTATCGACATAAATACACCCAACTAACCCAACAATCAGCTAAATTAATCCATTCACTGTGGAGGTCCCCAGATGCCAGAAAGCTTTCTACTTTAATTAGCAATACCCACTGACCGGTTTGGATAATCACAGATTTCAAAGTAGTTCTACTAAAATTTTACAGTTTTACAAGTACTTCAATGAAATGTTCTCTGACAAACTTGCTGCTGGTGCCCTATCGACATAAATACACCCAACTAACCCAACAATCAGCTAAATTAATCCATTCACTGTGGAGGTCCCCAGATGCCAGAAAGCTTTCTACTTTAATTAGCAATACCCACTGACCGGTTTGGATAATCACAGATTTCAAAGTAGTTCTACTAAAATTTTACAGTTTTACAAGTACTTCAATGAAATGTTCTCTGACAAACTTGCTGCTGGTGCCCTATCGACATAAATACACCCAACTAACCCAACAATCAGCTAAATTAATCCATTCACTGTGGAGGTCCCCAGATGCCAGAAAGCTTTCTACTTTAATTAGCAATACCCACTGACCGGTTTGGATAATCACAGATTTCAAAGTAGTTCTACTAAAATTTTACAGTTTTACAAGTACTTCAATGAAATGTTCTCTGACAAACTTGCTGCTGGTGCCCTATCGACATAAATACACCCAACTAACCCAACAATCAGCTAAATTAATCCATTCACTGTGGAGGTCCCCAGATGCCAGAAAGCTTTCTACTTTAATTAGCAATACCCACTGACCGGTTTGGATAATCACAGATTTCAAAGTAGTTCTACTAAAATAGTCATATTTTAAAAACCAAAGCACTTTAAGTCGTCAAAATACCACCATTTTGTTAAAAAATGAATATCCTTTCACATGCATTAATAAATAATAATCGACATCATATATTTAGAGTTTTCAGCAAATAAAGTCATGAAAATGTTAACACTATTTTCGGCCATTTACGTCACTTTTTTTTAACCTCCCTGTTCTTTTAAAACTGCTATACCATTCGTCTTTGGGGAATTTCGTCATGAAATTTGGAAAACAATCAGGAAAAATATAAATTTCAATTATTGTCGGGGTACAAAATTAATTGATCCATTATTTTTTTTGCAATCTTAAAAATAAAACTTCAACATGACGTGTATCGAACATTTAAAAAAATTTTTTTTCGTACTCCAACTAGTAAATAAATCAATCTTTTATATTTTTTTATGCATTAAAATTATAATTGTATGTTGTTTTGTCTTTCGGTGGTAGTAATTTTGAATTACTCTATCCGAAAAAATATTGTCCCCTTTTGAGTGAAAGTCAACAATGACTGCTAGTATTGTTGATGTAGCAATCAATCAGCAGCAGCTAGTTATAAACAGTTAGCTTCGTAAAATTCGTTAACGACTTCTTTTGAAAAAAGAAAGACAAAAATACTTTTTGTGATTAAAAAAGTTAATGCTGTTTGTGGTTCTTTTATAAAAAATACTTCAAGAAATACTGGTTTTCAAATATACTCAACTTTCAAACTTCTAGTAATAATGACTTTTTAGTTGCCAATTAAAAAAAAAGAAAAAGATTCTACTCTTAGGCGATTACGTGTGAACACCCTAAAAGTCTTGGCAGAAAAGACAAACAAATAATTTAGAATGGGGGGGGATCAGTTTCGCATATAAATTTAATGTAAAATGATCTCCCATTTCTCGGCCATTCTTGCCTTTTAGTGCAATTTAAAAAATAGTTTTTCAAGCTGAAAACTTAATATTAAAATAATTACTCTTAACACTAACTTTAGGTTAGAGTGACAAGCCCACCTCCTAAAAATGCCTTCTTTTGAACGTGTCGTACCATTAACCTTACATCTGAGTGACAAGCTACACCTAAAAAAAACTCCCTTAACCGTGGCCTACGTAATATAGTAAACTAGTTTACTATTACGATGGCCACACCTTAAACCTAACATTAAGTCTGAATGGCAACCTCCATCCAAAACAAACCCCTTCCTTAACCTTATCACTAACCCTAAGTCCGAGTGGCAAGCCTCAATCCTAAAAAAAGCCCTATTAAAATCACACATAATTGCCTAAAAAAAAAGCAAAAAAAAGCAGACACCCATAAAAGAAAAATGCACAGGATTTATTTCCCATAGAAAAAAAATTGATTAACTACCCTAAAATGTTAGAATGGCTCAGAAATGGTGAATTATTTTACATCAAATTTATGTGAAACTAATTCCCCACTCTGAATTCCAAATTAATTGTTTTTCTTTCTTTCTACCAAATTTTTCAGGGTGTTCACATGTAATTGGCTAAAAAAAGTAGAATATCATATTTTGGGGAGGCAAGGGGGCAATTTAGTGGAAGGTGTTAATCAACAATAATACCAAAGAAATCTTGTAATATATTCATTTTTTTAAACGGTCGTAACTTCAGAAATCAAGGCTGCATCATCTGGAAAACGTTTTCCTTTCAAAAACAATTCATGGCTGAGAAGAGATGAAAGTCAGAGGGTGCAAGGTCAGGAGAGTAAGGGGGGATGGGGGAGGATTTCATAGCCACACGCCTGTGCTTCTGATCTGGCGACATGCGAGTTGTGGACCGGAGCGTTGTCCTGCAGGAGGAGGATACCTTTGCTGATCTTGCCCGCCTCTTGATTTTGATAGCTTCTCTTAATTTCATCAAAAGTGAAGCGTAATAGACTCCTGTGATTGTGGTACCCTTTGCCAGGAAATCTGTCATCACTATTCCGTCCTGGTCCCAGAAGACTGTGAGCATGACCTTGCCAGCGGAGGACTGAACCCTTGCCTTCTTTGGAGGTGGTGAGTCCAAGTGCTTCCACTGCATTGACTGGGCTTTGGTCTCTGGATCATAGTGATGGACCCAGGTTTCATCCTGTGTAATCAGTCTTTTGAAAAACTTTGACTCATCTTCTTGGCACATCTCCAAATTCATCCTCGAGCACTCGACGCGTTCTTGCTTCTCTGGAAAGGTGTGAGCAACCTGGGAATCCATCTCGCAGACACCTTATGCATATGCAAATGGTCATGAATGATAGTTTCCACAGACTATGTACTAATCTTGACCTCTTAGGCTATTTAGCGAATAGTAATGCGTCGATCTTCCAAAATGGCAGCCATAACTTGACAGACAGATGCCTCATCAACGGAAGAAGAGGGACGACCAGGTCTGGGAGCTGTTTCCACAGACTTCCGGCCATGTTTGAATTCACGATGCCAGCGTTTTACAAGGTCATATGATGGGGCATCATCACCATAAGTTTCTTTCATTTCATCAAAAGTCTCCTTTGATGTGCGTCTTTTCAAATACAAAAACCGGATCACTGCGCTACACTCAACTGGCTCCATTTCACACCTGACTCAGTTCAAACACCTATAAATCAGAAACCACAATTAGTTTAGAGCTGTTTTTTTCAACATAACTCATATAGATATAAATCATTACGCATGCAAAATTTCATCTAGATCGGACAACTGGAAGTGGGTCAGGGGCATTACTTATTGAACACCGCTCGTATCACCCACCAACTAATTGGGCAACCGCCTGAAGGTACAACCGTGGAGAGATTACTGACGCATCTCTTGACTTTACGCCCAGTCACACTGGTGAGTGGTAGAACAACTTCTTTTAATTCGTCAGATACTCCATAAACAAACTACCTACTCTACTTAATACATATCACTTGCTCGAGTATCTCTCAGTATGTTTGCAGCGTCCCGAAGAACGAGACTATCTTTTCCATTGGGGTGTGAAGGAATAATCTTATATGCTGCCTGTCCCTTGACTGTAACTATGCCCCAATTACTCGACGCTAACTGGGAGAAGTCATGCACCCACCTACACCGGGCTTCACAAATGATGGTATGGAAGTATCTGATTTCAACAAACTCATCGCTATCCAAAAAAATAATATTGTCGAGATGATGTTGGGACAGGTGGCAAATTACTGTCCCGACATATATCGAAGTGCCATTATCAAAGGATCAACGTCCTTAGCAAGTGTTTCGCAGAGCAGAAGACAGCATTATGACTTGAGGACTCCATAAGACTCAAAACAAACGAACGCCCAGAAAATTTATTCTAGAGATTAACAGCCTTCATCGATGACTCCCTGCTAAGCACTGACACTCATATCAGACACCATGAGAGTCTCTCTACAGAAGACGAGGAATCACTCCCACATTGGAGAATTTGATAGTCCTTACATGGTTGCGCCTGCTCCACTCGGCTCTCCCTAAGTTTGTCAAGCAACAACGTTATGGGACAGAATTGAGGTCACGTACACCATGTCGTGATGCTAGGAAACCTCACCAGAACCATCCTCGGAGGACTTGTCCACTGTGTAGTCAGGCAATAAGGTCTAATACTAACCATTTTCTAAGTCAATGCACCTACCTTCCCGAGTCAGACCGGCGATACATAATCAAGGCTTGCAAAATCCTTGACATCCTCGACGATGAGATACCCACCCATCCTGAGACTTTAGACGAACCACACAGATGATGAAAATACAAGAACCTTATGGTGAGTGAAGACTAAACAGTCTTCCTACATCGACATGTTCACAAATCACCACCTGGTGAAGATGGTTGTGGACAGTGGTGCCGCAGGGAACTTGGTTTGACATCTCACTGCCAAGCACTTGGGCACAAGATCATGGTTATTTCTTAGTCAGCCAGACGGCTCCTCACCACTCAATGCGATTGGAGAAATCAGGTTTACTCTGGAGAGAGGAAACACAACGTGTCATTTTGAGGGCTTAGTGATCAAAGATCTCAATACGAGATACTTGGTGGTGTCCCATTCATAAACAGAAATGATCTGTCAATCAGACCTGCTAAATCTGAGATATGGATTGGTAACACCAGGATCAAGTATGGCTCAACTGCATCACCAACTAACATAAGACAGGTCCGACCTGCTCACGTTGTGCGTGCCTCACACCAGCAAACCACAATTTCGCCTGGTGAGTACTTAGAACTCTCCATGCCTGACGCTGAGGATGACGAGTTTGTCATTGAGCCTCCTTAAGATTCGGGCTGCATAGTATCAGTTAGAACTTGCCCGCAACCATAATTACAAGGAGTATAAGAAGCAAGGTGCGGCTTGCCAACACCACCAATGAATCACAACAGATACGGAGATCACAACTTCTCTCAGGCAGTACCCATGTTCATTCCAACCAGATCTTCTGCCTTGGCAGATGCCTACCCGACCCCAACCAAACACCAAGAGAACATTACTCCCCGCGTGGTCATTGACCCTGATTACATGTTATTCCCATCAGAAAAGATTGGATTACAATGATTCAATGCCGAATTCTCCAATGTATTCGGAGAAGATCTATCTGGGTATAATGGCTCATTTGGTCACTTTTAAGCTACAATTAACATGGGTCTAACACAATCATCCCAGGCTTCTGGCCAAAATCTTGCTGACAGAGCAAACATACCTGCTGATTTTGCCAGCTGTAATGCTGTTGAATGCAGTCACCTGACATGCCAAGTCTGCTCCTTTATGCGGGAGCAGGAGGAGACTACCGTATTTAGGACTTCACTTGTGGAGATAATCAGAGGATTCTCAAAACTTCCTTATTCAAGCCGTTTTGCATGGAAAGAGATCCAAAACGAATGCCCAGACCTCAGACAAACACAGACCCCCCCCCCCCCAGTTTTAAGTCCCTAGAAAACGATAAGTTCCTGCTCACGCAAGATATTTCAATTGAGACAGGTAACCCAAAAATCTCCAACAGCAACCCTGTCACTGAGAAAGCCATCTAAAATGTTGAGCGATGGCTCGTTAAGCTGGTGCGCAGGTCTCTACAGTCTTACTCTCTGTAGCGGAATGCCCCCTCACGAAGATCCTGTATCATCAGAACCAGTTTACCAACAAACGCATCCACTTTGATGATATGGATTTAATAAAAGAACAGCATCGCAAGCGCAATGCCAACTATGTATACAATGAGCGCTATAAGGCTCCAAACCACTCACGTAGGTCAAGTACAGAAGTGGATGTTGGGGACATTGTTTACCTTCACGGAGATGTGACAAAAAATAATGGCCGTGAACGGTACTTGGTGTCATCCAAGCAGAAAGGTTGGATAAATATTTGGAACTTTGCTGGTTCCCAGTTAAGGGCCAACATATACAAAATTTGCAAGGAAGACTGTTTCAGGGTCCCGAATCACCAAGGTCACAGCCCAGGGATTAATCCCAGACATGCAGACAACAGCGACAAGGAAGGTAGTGACTTGGAATGCATACCAAGCCCACTATCCCAGAAACCATTAGCAGTGTGGCCAGCTACAATAGATTACCACTAAACAGGCATCAAACCAGTCAGTCTTCCATTGTGGCCGAGGAGAATGTTCCAGCTAACAACACACCGTGTCTCGCTGACTGCTAGTACACATGGACATGCTTGTCACCCCACACTTAGAGTGAAACCAACCTTCCTTAAAGACTACGTCATAGACGTTTAGTTTCATATGCCTAATCCTGTTAGTCCTAATCTTAAGAAAACAGGAAGAAAAAAAAAGCATCACGCCAGTATTAAGTTATGAATATAGTTAACGGGCAGGGGCGATAACTCTAAGTATGACTGAGTTATTTGCCCTTATCATTTGCTGTATGCTGAGTTAGTCAACCATATTGTATTTAGGTTTTGTTGTGTTTTGTAGGCTCAGAATAAAGCCTCTTTGTACCTTCAAATGGTTTAGTGCTATACATCTCTTTTTATAAGGTTATAGGATCTATCTCCAAAACCATAAGAGGAGTTTGTGAATAAACAAAGAGGAACACACATATATATATCTTCTCGGATCAATTAGATTTCAAGCACCCAAAACCAGCAAATACGAAAAAGAAGGCATTTGGGTTGACACCGATTTCTTTGACTTCCAGTTGAACCCGTAAACAGACAATCCTCGCACACACTTTGCAGATTTTTTTTTGCAAAAC
Source organism: Sepiola atlantica (assembly GCA_963556195.1). Taxonomy (NCBI): domain Eukaryota; kingdom Metazoa; phylum Mollusca; class Cephalopoda; order Sepiida; family Sepiolidae; genus Sepiola; species Sepiola atlantica. Next base: position 118,413,321 of record OY744520.1, read on the forward strand.
TTTGGGTATTTTTCGTTTTGTGAATAAACCTTTTTAATTAAAACTATTGTGTTGTTTCGTTTTGTAAATAAAAAACCGTTTTGTGTGCGTCTGTTTTTAATCAAAACTATTCATTTACAAAGTATTTTTTAATGAAAAATTAAAGTTATAAAAAGATTTGTAAATAAAATTATGTATTTTTAAATGTCATTTCGTATGTTTATACATTTTGTTTACAAAAAAATGTTTGTAAAATTATTTTTTTTAAATCTCTAAAGTTTACGAATAGTTTAAATAACAAAAGGTGCACATTTTTCATTAAAAAAAAGCTTTTATCTACAAAATGAAAAACCAAACGTTTTTTTACAGGCGCAACGTGTGCGAGTATTGTGTGTTCAACCAAAAGTCAAAGAAACCGATGTCGACCCAAATGCGTCCTTTTCGTATTTGCTGGTTCTGGGTGCCTAAAATCTAATTGATCCATCTTCTCTTTATATATAAAGTTAGGTATGTGTATATATTTATATGTACAGGATAATCTCCTAAACTAATAAACGAATCATTATGAATTTTTCAATATATATTCTTGGCAACACAGTGATTAACATAGGCACATTATTTTTTCTTGGTGGTAAATATTAACATTTAGGGGGTGCATATATATATATATATATTAAGTTATTCGGAAGAGTAAACCACCTCTGATTTATACGTTTAGCTTTTGTAAGTATGAATGGTCGGAAGGACAATAATCTCGGTAAAATGACCAAACTCGGTAAAAATCTAAGAAAACTTTTTATTTATTAATACTAAATGTAATTTTTTCGGCAATATCTTATACTATATCTGTTTGTATTATGAAGTTTAAAGAAATACATTATTTGTAACCACAGAAAAAATACATAAATGTTGGAGAAAAACAAATTATTTAAAAATCCCATGACATTAATTTTATTAACTTATTTTTTTAGTATTAATAAATAAAAAAATTAATGAAAACATTCCATGACGTTAATTTTATTTATTTTTTTAATATAAATAAAAAAAAATTGTATGGAAAAAAAAGAAGAATTCCAAGACGTTTTTAATTTATTTTTATTCCATTATGTTAACTTTATGTAATTACTTAAAAAAAAAAGTCATTGACCTAGATTTTAGATTTTTACCGAAATTATTGTCCTTCCGACCATCCATACTTACTTACTAAAGTTAGGTATATATTTATATATATATATATATATATAATTGTACAGGATAAACTCCTAAACTAATGAACCCATCATTATGAATTTTGGAATATATATTTTCGGCAACACGAAGTAACATGGGCATAATATTTTTGGGGGTAAACTTTACCATTCAGGGGGTGCGCCCACCCAAACTCATACCCACCCCAAAAATTTTTAAAAAATAAGTTAGATAAAAAAATTTATTGAGAAAAGAATTGTTCTACATGTTTTGTAAACTGTTAGAATTTAGGGGGTGGAGCCACCGAAACACTTCACACACACCCACCTACCCCGCCCTCGCATATCGGCGAAGAGATATACGAAGCAAGTTGGTGAGTCAGACAGTTAGCCACTGCCAGCCCAAGATAGACGTCCTATCTACCGGTCGAGGGAACCCACTACCATCGAAATATGCGCTATGAGAAATGAAAAGACGAAGAAAAAAAGAAAAATGGAGAAAAATCTGATTCCATAACTGGGGAGTCGCTCCAAGATTTCTCCTAAGCTAATTTGATGAAACAAAAGTTTTCGAGATTATTTTACCAAAATCTACTGTCGACCATGAACGTTGTGAAGAAGAGTGCATAGCGCCAAGTGGAACTTCCACGATCACATCTGCACTTATGAAAATCTAAGAAAGCGATCAAAAGTAACATTTTTGTTTCTACAAATACGGACCAATATGTCACCTCACTTAGTAATAGTAAAGATTTTTTTTGTTAACGAAGCTATCAAGCACTAATACAGAGAAGGGGATTAGCTTCTTTTTTTTTTTTTTTTTTTTTTTTACTAATGAGTCACTACTTATCAAGGCCAAAAGTCATTTGAGGATAAGGATTGATGAGATGGATAGATTGTAAATTGAATAATGAAGAATATTATGAGAGGGTTGAAATTGATTTCCAAACACTTGCTCCTTGAATTCTGTTAATGACTTTTCCATCCAAAGATCAGTGTGGATCTTGGATGAGTGTGATCTTATGACATTCCCTATGATTGAACTTTTCAGCTCACGTTGGGGAGATTTGTAGCTACATTCTACACTTGTGAGTGAGTAACTCTCTATTTTTTCTGCAGTGACTTGTTTGGGACATTATTTTGTTGATAGATTTTGCTTGCCATTAGTTACGCTAAACAGTATCTCTTTCCCTTAAAATAGTGCTTTGTTTGTCTTGTTATTTGTTTTATACATGTTTATCCGTTCTCCTGTTATTTTTATAAATAAATCTTGTTTATATCTTAACTTGGTGTTTGAGTCGTCTTTTACCTGCTCGTTATTCTTCCTTGTCTTCTATGTTATGTCTACAATTGGAGAATCTCCTTCCCCTGTATTCTGTTGATGACCTACGAGCCACCTCCGGACATTTTTACCTTTTTTATGTTTATCATTGTCACGCGCTCGCCGCCGTAGTCCTGACGAAGGCTGTGTGTGACAAAATATATATATATATATATATATATAAACCTCTGACGTATCCGTGACCTGTTGACTCATAACTATGTATTCTACTTGGATTTCTTCATTTGAAAATTCATAAACTGTGGACATATATTAAGGCATTATTCTTGCATGTCTTCATTATGAGTATTCTTATTCTTAAAAGTAAAGAGACTTATTATTTTCTGTATAATTTACATTGATGTTTTTGGTGTGTATGGATACGCATATGTAAGTTGGTGCTTCTTCAGATTAGGACCCATAATCTGGAGAAGTACCTGTAAATTAGATAGCAATTTTGAAAAAGAGAGTCACCCTTTCTCTAAATGTTTAGAGAAGAAAAAAATCTGTAAAGAATAGGTAGTTAAAATACGAGGTAAAATAAAGGTCTGACAACCCATAGAAGGATACCCCCCTCCCTTTGTCTTATTTTTAGTTATGAGAGGAGAACCCATCTTTAATTTTCTGTTATCTCTGGGAGGTGACGTGTAAACTTAATCTAGATTATATATATATATATATATATATATATATATATATATATATATATATATACGAGGAGCGTTCAATAAGTAATGCCCCTGACCCACTTCCAGTTGTCCGATCTAGATGAAATTTTGCATGTGTAATGATTTATATCTGTATGGGTTATGTTGCAAAAAACAGCTCTGAACTAATTGTGGTTTCTGATTTACAGGTGGTTGAACTGAGTCAGGTGTGAAATGGAACCACATGAATGTTGCGAAGTGATCCGGTTTTTGTATTTGAAAAGACGCACACCAAAGGAGACTTTTGATGAAATGAAAGAAACTTATGGTGATGATGCCCCATCATATGACCTTGTAAAACGCTGGCATCGTGAATTCAAACATAGCCGGAAGTCTTTGGAAACAGCTCCCAGACCTGGTCGTCCCTCTTCTGCCATTGATGAGGCATCTGTCCGTCAAGTTGAGGCTGCCATTTTAAAAGATCGACGCATTACTATTCGCCAAATAGCCCAAGAGGTCAAGATTAGTACATGGTCTGTGGAAACTATCATTCATGACCATTTGCATATGCATAAGGTGTCCGCCAGCTGGATTTTCAGGTTGCTCACACCTTTCCAGAGAAGCAAGAACGCATCGAGTGCTCGAGGATGAATTTGGAGATGTGCCAAGAAGATGAGTCAAAGTTTTTCAAAAGACTGATTACACAGGATGAAACCTGGGTCCATCACTATGAACCAGAGACCAAAGCCCAGTCAATGCAGTGGAAGTACTTGGACTCACCACCTCCAAAGAAGGCAAGGGTGCAGCCTTCTGCTGGCAAGGTCATGCTCACAGTCTTCTGGGACCAGGACGGAGTAGTGATGACAGATTTCTTGGCAAAGGGTACCACAATTACAGGAGCCTATTACGCTTCACTTTTGATGAAATTAAGAGAAGCTATCAAAATCAAAAGGCGAGGCAAGATCAGCAAAGGTATCCTCCTCCTGCAGGATGACGCTTTGGTCCACAACTTGCCAGATCAGAAGCACAGGCGTGTGGCTATGAAATCCTCCCCCATCCCCCTTACTCTCCTGACCTTGCACCCTCTGACTTTCATCTCTTCCCAGCCATGAAGTTGTTTTTGAAAGGAAAGTGTTTCCCAGATGATGCAGTCTTGATTTCTGAAGTTACGACGTGGTTGGAGGATCAACCTGGGGTGTTCTACAAAAACGGTGTCCAGTGCTGTATCAAACGATGGGAGAAATGCATAACTCTTGGTGGTTCCTATGTAGAGACAGACTAATAACTGTGCCAAGTTTCATTAATCTACTACTATGGGAAATGGGTCAGGGGCATCACTTATTAAAACCCCTCATATGTATGTATGTATATATATATATGTATATGGAAATTTTTTTTTTTTAAATACTTCCAGGGGCTCTGAAATACCCGACTAGTACACGGGCGCAGGATTACCTCTCTCGGTGTGATGGACCCGTAGACCTTGCCAGGTCATCCATATAGGAGAAAGAAAACTGATATAAAAATGTGCTACTGACTACTTATGTAGTAGATGGGCTCTGCCTATCGCCTGGCCTTTGCACTCCTGTCTTTGTCTATTAGCCAAGCGCAGAAGTACTAGCGCAGGAACACCTGAAAGACACCCACTGCTTGGCCTTGTTTCCTGACAAGGACAATGAATGCTGTTTCTTTTTCTCGCTATCTGAGCAACTTGGGGAAAGTTTGTTGTCACTAAGTCTCACATGACTAGTCTGGGTCGCTCTTGTTCCGACAGGTTGAGGGTAAAGGTTAGACAGCTTGTCTGGCTGCTGTTTCCGACTGGTTGTGCAGTAGCGCTAAGAGCAGCTGCTCCATCAACAGTTATATAATATCGTGGGTAACTGTACGTGCTATGTCACGCATGGAAAGGGACCCTACAGTTATCTCCGGTGGGCTTCCCAAGGCGACAACCCCCATGGGTCAAGTCTCGACTAATGGTCTGGATGTGTGAGCTTATTGGCATCAAACAAGCACCCACTTTGACCTACCCACTATCTAAAACCAAAATGACAATACAAAGAAAAAGAAACAAACCTAAACCAGACACTCACCATAAAACATCATCGCCTTTGCTCTTGAGGCTAGCATTCACAAATATCCAGGGGCTTAGAACCAACATCAATGACGTAGAACACTTTCTCCTAGTAAACTCCCCGGATGCACGAAGTGAAACAAACTTACAATCCTCAATCTCATTACACCATTTTGACAACTGAATACCTCTCACTCTACCGTAAAGACTCTAACAAACACATGCACGGGCTAGGAGTTTATGTTCGGAACACTCTCCCCTTGACTAGAGAACATAGGGTAGAATCAGATGTTCAAGCATACATGTGCTTTCGATTAACCTTACAGCACAGGGTTAGTTACTTATATTTCTTATACCGTTTTTCTTCGACCCAGGACTGTACCCTGCTTAACTTTGTCCCTGAAAGTATAGATACAGCACTCTCACTTAACTCGAGTGCCCAAATACATGTATTTGGCGATTTCAATGTACATCACTGTGACTGGCTCGGATTCTCCAGCTATACAGATGCAGCTGGTAACTCCACATATAGTTTCTTCATAGCGCACTCCCTCTCACAGACTGTCACTTTCTTGACCCGCCTCCCTGATCGTGTGGACCAGCAAGCCTCACTTCTTGACCTGTTCTTGACCTCACTGCCCGAGGCTTGTGCAACGAATGCCCATAGCCTGCTCGAGAATGCTGATCACCTTGTTGTAATGATTGATATCATCCTAGAATCTCGTCCCAAAGCTGATGAGCCATTGTTCAAAATGATGAGATACTACAAGCAGGCTGATTGGGAGTCCATCAGAGATCACATCAGAGACGCCCCATGGAGTGAAACTTTTTCTCTCCCTGCTGATCAGTACATAAATGAGTTAACTGAATGGGTCAAAGCAAGCATTGAAGCACATGCCCCCATGCGAAAATTCTACAGCAAGCCCCACTCTCCACAATGGTTCACCTCGAACCGTGCAGCTGCTATTGCTCAGAAACAGCAAGCATTCCGACAATTCAACTGCCATAACTAGAAATAAGCAGAAACTTATAGTGTCAAGAAATTATTGTAAATGAAGCAAAGAGATGACCAGAAAACACATTCAGTCTCAGAAACTAGGTATTCGTCATTAGTAGTGTGGTAAACAATGGGCAAACAACAATTCCCCCGCTATTTAACCACAATGATGTTGTTTACATGGCAACTGGTAAGGCTGAACTACCTGCTCAGCTTTTGCCTTAAACTTTATTTTGGACTCCGCAAACATCTCCCTCCCAAATTTCTCATTGTGGACTGAAGCCACACTTGATGACCTGACCATCACCCTATCTCATGTCCGAGACATCATAAAAAACCTTGACACCTCAAAAGCATGTGGGTCTGATCTTATATCAGTAATAGTAATAAAGAAATGCTCTGGTGAACTGGCCCCTGTCCTCTCCAAACTCTTGCTTCCCTGATAGCTGGAAAATTGCCTCTGTGATACCAGTCTTCAAGAATTCTGGAGATAGAACTGACCCTCAGAATTATCGCCCCATCAGTCTACTCCCACTCTTGGCTAAAATCTTTGAATCAATAATCAATCTAGCAATAGTCCGTTATCTCGTTAATGCTAAACTTCTTTCAGTATGGATTTAGGCAAGCACGATCTACTGCGGATATCCTAACAGTCATCTCTGAATGCATATATCATACACTGGATAAGGCAAGTGAAGCTAGGGTGGTAGCGCTTGATATATACAAAGCCTTTGACATGATCTGGCATAACGGTCTTCTCATAAAAATTTATTCATATTGTATTACTGGACTATTAATATTAGACCTCTCCTACCCAAAAGAAAGATTCAGGTTGTCCTCAATGGTCGTTCATCCAAATAACATGACATAAATGCAGGTGTACTCCAGGAATCGATCCTTGGACCTTTATTGTTCCTGATTTTCATAAAGTGACCCTCAGTCTGTAGTGGAATGGGGTCATGGTAATATTTAATGCTGCTAAAACAAAGCTCCTTTCCTTCAACAACTACAAGAACCCTCTTCAACCACCGATTGCCATGGCAAATAACACCCTACAAGAGAGTCCAACATTCAAACTCCTTGGCCTAACATTCACAGGTAACATGAATTGGAACAAATACATAGAAGACATTGCCAAGGCTGCTGCAAGGAAAGTGGGCTCCCTCTACCGAGCTAGAAAACTTCTCACACCTGACAGCATCCTATATCTATATAAAGCCACCATCCGCCCATGCATAAAGTATTGTTGTCACATCTGGGCTGGTGCATCATCCACTAGTCTCTCCCTCTTAGACAAGGTCCAAAAAAGAGTCGCTAATCTAATAAGTCCCTTACTATCCACCAAGCTCCAACTCCTGTCCCATCGCCGCAATGTTGCATCATTGTGCTTGTTTTACAAGTACTTTAATGGAATATGTTCCGATGAAGTTGCTGCTCTGATGCTCACTCGACGTAAATACACTCGACCAACGCGACAACCATCTATTCACTGGAGATCCTCAGATGCAGGAGAGCCTTCTACTCTAATAGCTTCTTTCGTCGAGCTGCCGGCGTTTGGAACTCCCTCCCTGCTGCCTGTTTCCGAGACTGTACGGACATGCAGAAACTAATGTCAACAAGCATCTCGCTGCACATCTCCCAATTTAGGATAACCCCCTAAACTTTCACCGTAATTCTCAGTAGCCCCTTACGTCTATAGTGGCAACTTGCCTTGTTTGGGGTGAACTAAGTTAAAAAAACAAAACAAAAACGATAAGAAATATTAGAGAGTGGTTGAACCAACATAGAGTGAGAGGTGAGAGAAATACAAATAACTGAGAGAGAGAGAGAGAGAGAGAGAGAGAGAGAGAGAGAGAGAGATAGATAGATGACTTTTCAGTTAATTATAAATTACGGCTAGTTAGAATAATGAAAACATAATTTTTATTTCAAACATTGTTCAATCCCAGAAGTAGGAGTTTATTTCGTATTATTAAATTGTATTGTACTTCTACAGAATTTGAACCTGTTTTTTTTACACAAACATAATTTTAAAGTTTTAGGTTTAGTTCGGCAGAAGGCAGTTCGGTTCAAATTCTGTAGACGCACAAAAAAGGTCACAGGGAAACAATTATTATAGTATAATAATAGAAGATATACATTATTGATATTAATAAACTTACTTTTTAATTTGGTCCGAATAAAATCCAGATTGCAAATAATGAAGGCGTGAATTTCAATTGTTTCTCTTGATTTCCAAAACAATTCATGTTTTTATTTGAGTTTTTGTTTATTTTAAAAAATAATGAAATAAACAATTTTGATGTTTTTGTCTTTAAACACTTGATTAATTTTTTTTTTTTTCTGGTTTAACAATATTTTAATTTTCTTTACAATAGTGGAAAAAAATTCTCTTCGTTTTTCTACAAAAATAATTTCCAAAATAAATAAAAGTAAATATTAACTTTGTGTAAAAATAAAATATACGATCTTTATAAGCTAAACATTGTCAAAACAAAAATTGATAGTTAACTTTTTATAAAAATAATTTAGAATTTATTTTTAATTAGGTAATTAAATTTTTACACTCAGTAAACCAATCAACAAGTGAAGCTTCTTTTTTAATTTAAAATTGACGAATATTGAATTTAAATTTCAAGTTATAAATTAATACTTAGATGATGCTAAAAACATATAAACAATTCAAGAAATATAGAATTAAAGATTTGAAACGGAAATTCAATAAATTAACATAAAAAAAATTGAAAAACTTCCTCAAAAACTTTTTGTGTTGTGTTTGTATGTTATTAGATTTAAAAGAAAAAAAAAACTATTCAAAGTTTCGATTTGAATGATTGATTTCCTCGCCGATAAAAATTCCCGATGGATGATGGTCAGTTCGATTTGCATTCATTGTGGCAATAAATATCATTTCCAATCGAGAAATGTTGACGATAATATAAAGTGGAAAACAAGAAAAGTTTTCGTTGTCTGTCATTAATCACATTTTGGCAGGGGGAAATAAGTCAGGAATTCAGCCGTAGTTTCGTATAAAATTTAACATATTTTAAGATTAAAAAAAATATAATATCCTTTAACTTTCTTGCGTGAACTAGAGCCTTTTTATATATTTAAAAATTAAAATAATTATATTTGGGTGCTAAAATTTATATGATCGTATCATTTACAACTTATTTTTCTTTACACATTGAAGGATTATTTCCTAACCACAGCTACGCACTAAAGCTTTTCTATGTAAAATAAATATTATTTAATATGAGCACAAGACACATTGAAAATTAATTGAAATATAAATTATTCGAAGTTAATTTACATTTGTAACTTTCTGTTGTTTACAAGCCATTGATTATTTAACTTAACATAATGAAGTGTGTGTGTGTGTGTGTGTTTCAGATTAGAATTAAACTAGATGAAGTACCCGTCTATACCGGGTTTCTCAACTTTTCTTGAATTTTATAGCCAAGATTAAAAGTTAAGAACATCTATTTAATACTTTTTATTCATTTTTTATGAAGAAAAAAACTCAGGTTTATGATGATGATCGATATTGGCTAGGAAATAACTGGAACCTTAAGCAAAAAAACAAAAACAAACAAAAAACAAACAAAAAACAACCAAAAAACAATTGCCTAGTGTGAAATTCGAACCCACAATTGCATAAAATATTGAAAACAAATGTGAACACTTTATTCACTTGACAACCGATCTAACAAAAATATTTTGTCTTTTTAACCTACAAATCTATGAGTTCGGCGTAGGGATTTTTTTTTACCTCTTCGCATAGAACTAAATAAAATTGATTGTCTAAAATAAAGAAACGCAAGATCCTTTTTCTTTCTGCGCATATCATCACTTGAGGCAACCAATCAGATCTCATTAAAGCATCATACCAACAGCAGTTGGCAATATATAATGGGTGTCTTTTTACTCAGCAACCTTACTTCCCTGGCCTCAACACCTAACGAGACACCGTTTCCTCTGCCTCTGCCAACCGAACCATTGCTCCATAGATCTTTGCTAGTGTTAGGATCGAGGGTCGTGTTCCCCCGATTATAAACGTGTACAGTAAATCAAGCAATGTTGCATGCAAAGACGGAGTAATAATTAATAAACAAAAATGAAGTAGTTCAAATAACGTTTATTGAACGTGTGTGTACGTGGAATGATGAAGTGTGTGATGTATGCATGTGTGTCGATGGAAAAACAGTTCTTGAAAAAGGTATAAGAAGAAATGAATCCGGCGTAGGAAAGTCTTTGAAAGCCGTATACAAAGAAAACGAGTTGAGAACTCTTACCGTTGTTTGCCCACGTGTGTTGGTAGTTGTTATGCTGGTTGAGAAGAAGAGCGTGAGACGAAACGCTAGTGTATTAGCGTCGTTCTGCCGACCAGAGAAAAAGTGAAACGGAACGCTAGTGCCAGCGCACTTCTGCCGATGCTGGTCGGTGAAAAAGAGGGAGAATTTCCGTATTGCCCCGGCTTTTATAGTCCGAAGGGCAGATAACTCTGGTGTCGCTTTACAGCGCCACCTGTCGGTGAAAAAGCGACACCTACCGGCAAACCGGTGTAGTTACGTTTTGAAAGGAGGAGGTAACTGCTACAAGGACTCCCCCCCAGATTGAAAAATATTGAAAATATTATTCAATATGGACAGTTGTAGATGAGAAGCATTCTTTGTGGGTATGTCTGTTTTGCTGTTGAAGATTAGAAAAAAGTAGTGTGCACGCTACTTATTTCTGTTTCTGCATCTGTATTGAATGATTGATCGCAAGTGCGTCTGCGGAATTGAGTGTTGTAACGCATGTGGATCTGCGTGTTGTTTGGGTCTGCATCAAGTTTGAGCGCAAGTTAGTTTGCGGTCGAAAAATGTTGAGTGCAAGTGAATTTGCACTTGTTGGTGGCGTTGTTCATGTTGATTAGTCTGCGTGATGCGGAGCTGATGAACGAACGTTGAATTGTCAGTGAATGTTTGGTGCTTGGGTCTGCGCGGTTGTTGATGAGTGAGCACAAGTGAATCTGTGCAGTGTTGATGAGCGAGCACAAGTGAATCTGTGCAGTGTTGATAAGTGAGCACAAGTGAGGCTGTGCAATTGTTGATGAATGAGCACAAGTGAGTCTGTGCAATTGTTGATGAATGAGCACAAGTGAGTCTGTGCGGTTGTTGGTGAATGAGCACAAGTGAGTCTGTGCGGTGTTGATGAATGAGCACAAGTGAGTCTGTGTGGTGTTGATGAATGAGCACAAGTGAGTCTGTGCGGTGTTGATGAATGAGCACAAGTGAGTCTGTGCGGTGTTGATGAATGAGCACAAGTGAGTCTGTGCAGGTGTTGATGAATGAGCACAAGTGAGTCTGTGCAGTTGTTGATGTTGTTCATGTTAATTAGTCCGTGTTGTGGAGCTGATGAACAAACATCTAGTTGTTGAGATTGGTGGTACACTATGGTCAAAATCAGATGCACAAATGTCTGCAAGTGAGTTAGCAGGTCCAGGTACAAGTGGGTCTGTACTGGTGTTGGTGCGCGTCGTTCGAGTTGATGTGTCCCCAGTTGATCAACGAACATCCAGTTGTTGAGTATTTAGCTGTGCTTGTGCAGTTGTACTCATTTTGAACTGGTGTGATTTCTTCCATAGTGATGTCAGTGATGTCCGGAAATGTTTGGTGCTTGATGAATATCCGGGAAAAATGTGGTTGTTCAAGTTGTGTTGAAGATTGTTGGTAGGCCTTGAAGGGTGATGTTGTTCGTGTTTGTCTGTTTTGTAGTTTTCTTTTCCTTTATATATATATTTCCAACACGTGGGTAGAAGGGAAAAAGAAAAAAAAAAAATGGAGTCATAATTTGTTTCACACGAGGAATGACGTTTTTGTTTTTGTTTGTTTGAATGTTAGTTTCCAAGTAGAGAAAGAATGGCGGCTTCTCTTTCCTTTGTTGTTGAAAAGAAAGAAAAAAAAAAATTCGTATTTTCTTTTTTTCTTTTTTGTTTGAATTTTCATTTCCACGTGGTTAGAGAGATTAAAAAATGGCGTTATTTTAAAAAAAATTTTTATCAACACGTTGTCCGGAAAAAGATGGCGGCATTTTTGAATTTTTTTTATCAACACGTGGTCGTGGCAAGGGGTGGCGGCATTTTTTTTTTTTTTTTTTTTTATCAACATGTGGTCGTGAAAAAAAAAATGGCGGCTTCCTTTTTTTTTTTGTTGTCGCAAAGAAAGAAAAAAAAAAAATTCGTATTTTCTTTTTCTTGTTTGAATTTTAATTTCCACGATGGTCCGAGAGATAAAAATGGCGTTTTTTTTTTTTTTTTTTATATCAACACGTGGTCGTGGCAAGGGGTGGCGGCATTTTTTTGAATTTTTTTTTTTATCAACACGTGGTCACGCACGAAAAAGATGGGCAGCGTGAGCGTTTGTTTTCTTTTGTTTTCTTTTTATCTCCACGTGTTCAAAACAAAAGAAAATGGCGTCTTGTAAAGTCCTTCTGTTCGTCGAAAAAGAAGAAAAAAAGGATTGGCAAAAGTTTGTCTTTTTCTTTGTATATATTTTTCCGACACGTGGGTGGAGAAAGGGAAGACGAAAAAATGAAATTGTAACTTGTTTTATACTCGGAGAAGCCGAGAAATGTTTTTGTTTTTCTTGTTTGGGTATTTCCGCGTGGCCAGGAAAAATGGAGACGGTGGCTTCTTCTTTTTTTTTTGTTTGTTTGTATATTTCTACCACGTGGGTAGAAAAAAAAAGGAAAAAGATGGATGCGTAATTCGTTTCACCACGAAAGAAAAAACAAGAAATGATATATATATTTTTTTTTTTTTGTTTTTGTACGAAATTAATTGCTCCGCCACATACAACAAAGCTTGCACGTCGGGTCACCAATTGTTAGGATCGAGGGTCGTGTTCCCCCGATTATAAACGTGTACAGTAAATCAAGCAATGTTGCATGCAAAGACGGAGTAATAATTAATAAACAAAAATGAAGTAGTTCAAATAACGTTTATTGAACGTGTGTGTACGTGGAATGATGAAGTGTGTGATGTATGCATGTGTGTCGATGGAAAAACAGTTCTTGAAAAAGGTATAAGAAGAAATGAATCCGGCGTAGGAAAGTCTTTGAAAGCCGTATACAAAGAAAACGAGTTGAGAACTCTTACCGTTGTTTGCCCACGTGTGTTGGTAGTTGTTATGCTGGTTGAGAAGAAGAGCGTGAGACGAAACGCTAGTGTATTAGCGTCGTTCTGCCGACCAGAGAAAAAGTGAAACGGAACGCTAGTGCCAGCGCACTTCTGCCGATGCTGGTCGGTGAAAAAGAGGGAGAATTTCCGTATTGCCCCGGCTTTTATAGTCCGAAGGGCAGATAACTCTGGTGTCGCTTTACAGCGCCACCTGTCGGTGAAAAAGCGACACCTACCGGCAAACCGGTGTAGTTACGTTTTGAAAGGAGGAGGTAACTGCTACACTAGACATTACAGCACCATTTCACCACTGTGTCGACGATATCCAGTAGCAGAAACAGCAATCTTTTCGTCTCAAATTTCTGCCGGACGGAACAGCATTTTTGTAAGAAGATGATGAGTGGATGAAAGGGTTATCCTTTTATCTTCTCGTAAAGAAACGGAACAACGAAAAGTATTTCTGTAACTATAACAAAAAGGGGTTTTATTAACTCAAGGTTACTTATACCGTTTGGTATAGGTAGATGAGAGTGGGACGGTGTCCATCTGAGGAAGAGGAAGAATATAAGAGTTCTTAGGGCTGCCTTTGGATTTCTTCAGGTGAAGATGGTAGTTGGTCGTCGAGTGGGCGACGGCGGCAGGAGAGAGAGCGTTTCCTCGTTTCTTGCTGGTGCTCTCTGCGATGTGTCCAAGCTGGTGCCAGGAGGTCGTCTGATCTTTTTCCTCGAACCCTAAGGGAACATAAGTAGTCCCTTAGGGAATTAATGATATTACTGCGCCCTGTAATTTGATTGGACAAGCCAGCTCACAGGGACAGTGATTACGCATTCAAAAGTAGTCCCTATTGGTGTCAATTAACAAATGTTTAAAAAGTTTTGTTTTTTTTGCTTTGCAGGGAAAAGTCTTTTCTGCAAGAAGTATTTTCAGGAAATGTTTGTATATTAATGAAAAAAAAAAATTTTTTTTTTGATTTAAGAGTTTGTCTTCTCTTTGAAAAAAGTAATTTTGGAGAAGTGTGGATCCTTAATGTGAGAAGTATGTTTTGAAAAATAGAGTACAAGGCTCATTCTATATATAGACAGTTTTAGACAGTTTTTTGGGCCAATGTACTCGTCGACCACTATGTGTGGTGGTGACATAATTTTCTTTAGGGGTTTCTAAAAGTAAATGTGTATTTGCAGTTGTCTGATGCACAGTAGGGGGAATATGGGGCTCAGGTGTTTCTGCGTTAAGAAAAGCTCTTTTCACCCTATCGATGTATACGGTGTCTTTTTTGCTACCAATGTCAAGGGTGAAAAGTTTGTCAGTGCGTGAAAGCACGCGATAAGGACCAGAATAAGAAGGAGTAAGAGGGGCTTTCACAGAGTCTTTTCGCACAAAAACATGAGTTCACGAGGAAATGTCTTTAGGGACCGAAGATTTAATGGTCTGTTGCCTAGGGTGCATAGGTGGGAGCTCATTAAAGTAAACTCGCAGTCTGTTTATATACAGAGCTGTATCTGTTGCCGTTAAATCTATTGGGGTCAGCATCTGACCCGGCAACGATAGAGGTAGTCCATAGACAAGTTCGGCTGAAGAGTATCTGAGGTCCTCTTTGATCGCGGCGCGACAGCCAAGAAGGACAACAGGTATGTACTCGCTCCATCGCTGCTGGTCAGGATAAGCATGCAACGCGGCTTTCAATTGGCGATGGAAGCGTTCTATCATCCCATTGAAAGCTGGATGATAGCTGCTCGTACGGGTACGTTTAATCCCTAAAATCCTGGAAAGTTCTTGGAATAGGTGGGATTCAAACTGTCCACCACAGTCGGTGGTAATAGTTGAGGGGACTCCATAGCGCGATATCCAGCCCGATATAAGGGCTCACGCTACGGATTCAGCCGAAATGTCACTTAGAGGAATGGCTTCAGGCCACCGTGTAACACGATCTATGCAGGTCAGGATATAAGTAAATCCCTGACTGACAGGCCATGGTCCAACCAGATCAATATGAACATGGCTGAATCGAGCGTCTTGAGTGCTGAATGTTCCAAGGGGTGCACGGATATGCTTGTGCACCTTTGACTTTTGGCAGGATACGCAGAATTGGCCAGAAAAATCTAGCTGAAATCAGCTTCACTGTGGCTTTGAGTCTTTGGGTGTGCCAAGATGTGAAGGGTATCAAAAACAACCCTACGATGAGTCAGTGGAACAAAAGGGCGAGGTGAATCTGTTGAAGTGTCACAGATGATCTGCGTGTCCGAAGTGGGCACAGGCAGGTATTTGAATTTGCAAGTTGCAAACTCAGGTGACGACAGATCCAGAGTGTCCAGACATGGCTGGTCTAAAGCCATCTGTTGTAGATCGATATCCGAAGGTGAAGACAGAGAATCTATAGGAAGGCGGGACAAGGCGTCAGCCGCCGCATTCTGTTCACCAGATATATGTCGGATATCGTTAGTAAATTGCGAAACAAAATTCAAGTGGCGAGTTTCGCAAGGAGAATATTTGTCTGGCTTAGCACGCAGTGCGTATCTAAGTGGACGGTGATCAGTGTAGATCACGAATTGACGGCCCTCGAGTGAATGTTGAAAATGTTTCACTGGGAGGTACATTGCCAGTAGTTCACGGCCAAACGTGCTGTAACATTGTTCTGCCGGTTTCAGTTGTCTCGAAAAGTATTCGAGAGGTTGCAGTTGGCCTTGGTGCTGCTGTTGCAACACTGCACCTACAGCTGTGCCCGATGCGTCAACAACCAGTGAAAACTGGGCATCGGAAACAGGATGTGCAAGCAAGGATGTTGTCGCTAGTTTCTGCTTCACTTCATTGAATGTCTTCAGCTGAACATCATTCAGTGAAATCTGCTCGTTTTTCTTCTTCCTGTTATGTAACAGGTCGGAAAGAGGAGACAGGAGATCCGCACAGTGTGGGATAAAACGTCTGTAATAATTTAACAGACCCAGAAAGTGCCTTAGCTGGCGAAGTGAAGTGGGTGGTTGAAGGTCTTGTAGAGCTTTAACTTTTTCAGGCAAGGGAGATATGCCTTCAGGGCTGATAATGTGGCCCAGGAAAACTAGTGACAAAGCACCGAAAACATATTTACCAGGGTTAATCCTCACCTGGTATTGCTGAAACCGTTCGAAAAGTAGGCGGAGATGGGTGACATGTTCCTCAGGTGAGGCACTTGCCAGAAGTATGTCGTCTATGTAATTATAGACGAAGTCAAGATCTCGCACTACTTCGTCCATGAAGCGTTGAAAGGTACTAGCTGCGTTTCGCAAACTGAAAGGCATAGTCAGGCATTCAAACGCTCCAAAAGGAGTTGTTACCGCCGTTTTGGGTATATCGGCCGGATTCAGTGGAATCTGATGTAAGCCTTTACTAAGTCCAGTTTGGAGAAGGTCTTACAACCGTGCAGAGACGAAGCAAAGTCCTGTATATGTGGGATTGGGTAACGATCAGGTACCGTCATGGCATTGAGTTGCCGATAGTCCCCAGTCGGACGCCAATCTCCGGAGCGCTTCGGGACCATATGCAAAGGGGAAGCCCAAGGACTGGACGAGGGGCGTATAATTCCCAGTTGCAGCATATGGTTAAATTCCGCCTTCGCCGCTTTTAGTTTCTCTGCAGGTAAGCGACGAGGGCGTGAGAACACCGGAGCTCCTGTGGTCTCAATATAATGTTTTGTTGAGTGAGTTGGATTACTCACAACAAAATTAATATTCGTTAACTCTGGGTAGGAGTGGAGTAGGGTCTGGTATGGGTCATCGGTTGCAGCAATAAAGAATACGGGGCTGACAGATGGGGTGTTTTATTTAAAACCCGGTACGGAAAGTTCTGTATTAGCATCTATCAGCCGTCGTCTGCGCATGTCCACTAATAGAAGAAAGTCCGCGCCCAGAATGAGGTAGGGTAAGTCCGCAACTGTAAAGACCCACGTAAAGTCTCTGCGCAATTCCAAGTCCAAAGAACGAGAAATTTGACCGTACGTGGGAATAGGGGAGTGATTTACGGCTTGCAGTGAAATAATGGCTATTGTGACAATATTGTTGGATTGAAGAAGATTAAAATGAGAATGGTCTTGGTTATGAAAACGAAAAAGAATTTTAAAGTGTTTTGGCATGAGAAGGGAAAAGCAAAAAGGAGATTTGGGGTATGGGAAAGGCCGAGGTAAAAAATATAGGTGATCCACTATATGTTCTCTGTGTCACGAACAGAGCAGAGTTGTTTACATTCTCTGCATTGAATCGATATTGCGTCCACAAATCAAACCTTTGCAAAGAATGGCAATTGATTTGTTTTTACTAAAAATACAGGCAATGTGGGGAGGTGGAGTATCTGCTGAAAGAAACTTCCTTTTCTTTATATGACAGTTGTTGAAGAAAGCGTTATCGTTAATTCAAATAATGAAAATACATTTTTTTCTATGAATATAAGTTTCGAGGGGAGAGGAATCTACCCCCCCCCCCACACTGAGGTGATAGTGGGAGATAGAAATAGATGAAGAAGAAGGAAAGAATATGGTGACGTAGAATCTGTTGACCACTCAGGGCATCGAGAGGGCGGATCCTCACAAGTGGAAATTCCCAATATGGCAAGGAATAATAATGAGAATATCTTTTTTTTTATTACTGAATTAATGCTATTGGGAGATGGGGGGGGGGGGGAATCACGCCAGTCTCCAAACATCTGAGTTTCAATATAAGCGAAAGTCATTTGAGATTTAGAGAGAGCCTCGACAGACGCACTTAGACTCACTTTTGCTCGTCCACTGAATCCACGTCGTTGAGAGACAGACCCGGGACTTAGGGTTGATATCACCCAAACAGAATCGCCCAGAACTTGTTAAGATTTGTTGGTCCGAAACACAAAAGTAGAAGATAGAAGTGGGGAATTACACTGCCTGTAACTGAATGACATTTCTACCCAAATAATTATTCTTATACAAAAACCAACCGACAGATTTGTTAATTACTTTTCTTTCATTTTTCTGCTTTGCTCCTCAATGGTACCAAGTTATTGACCAGCGCCGGACAGTTGCCCTCTGAAATTTAAATCACAAAGTGGGAGAACGGTGATTGCCGAACAATGACCCTTCGACATCTTCGGCCTTAATCAGTACAGCAACTTTGCCTGACTGACCGTGATTCCCAAAGGGGGTGAAGTAGTTCTTCAGGGGATAGATGAAATCAATGAGCTCTGCAAGCTGATTGGTCAGTGTGTGACTAAATTGCATAATGGAGACATTACATCCGAGAGAGAAAATAAGTATTTATTTATGACTGCTACTGAATCACTGAGCCAAGAAACATAAAATTTTCGTTTTTTTCAACCATTTTATTGTCTATTGAGACAGCTGCACCGAGCGCAGTGTCATCAGCACAAACGAAAGCATCATTTTTAAAGCAATTTAATTAATTAAAAATTTAAAAAGTTCGGCAATATTTTCAACATTTTTATTCAAGTGAATTGAAAAAAATTTTTTTAATTATATTTTTTGAATAAAGTTTTTTTATTAAAAATAATTTTAAGCTGAAAAAAAAAATGAAAATGATTTTGTCATGAATTTTATCATTTCATCCATTGATCAAATCGCCCGTTTAACAAAACGTACACATACAGAATGTTTTACATAAACAGAAAACTCCCATTATTCATTACTAGCATGGCGACCCGGCGTTACCCAGGAACATGGACAATAAAATAGAAGAGTTAAAATGTGTGTTATATCTTTCTTTTAACACTTCTCTCTCTCTCTCTCTCTCTCTATCTATCTATCTATCTATCTATCTCCCTTCTCCCCTCTCTCCCCCTGTCTCCCACTCTCACTCTCTCCCGCTTTCTCCTTTTTTACACCTCCCCAGTCAAGAAGGATTTATTCTCCCCTGACCGTGTACAAAACAGATACTAAACTTTGATCCTAGCCTGAAGGCAAATAAAGTGTATTTTAGTTCGAGTTTCACACCAAAGGTCGATGGGAAAAAGATCACTCTAAACGTACGTTGAGCACCTACCATGAAAATAATGATAGAGTAGAGAAAGACTAGCAACCTCTCTTCTGTAAGAAAGGGGCTGTAGGGAAGAGAAGAGGACATCCTCACTAGATTTCGAAGTCGGTTTTGTACTCTGTCAAGGGAAGAAATGGGGCTCTGAGCAACACCTACCCATATGTTGCAACAGTACTTCATCTTAGGACGTATTTGACTCTTGTACAGGTAGAGGATTGCATCAGGAGTGAGATACTTTCTAGAAAGATAGAATCATCCAACCGTTTTTCCAGCAACCTTAACAACAGATTTGATGTAAGTCTTCCATTTAAAATTTGCAGTGAAGGTCAGTCCTAGAGGCTTATCAAAGGAGAGAGAGCTATTCATTTCAATTGGGGTAAAGTAAGAATCCGAGCGTTGGTGGGGAAAGGAGAGAAGCTTGGTTTTAGACATATTAAAAGTAATCAGCCACCTTTATTCCCATTGCATGATGTTCTTCAGGTTGGAAAAGAGAGATACTATTTGCTTCAGACTTATGCCCATCAACGACTACCTTTATAAACCTATCAGAGAGAAAGGAGTTGATAATTGAGAAGACATATCCAGATATTCCATAGCTAGCTAGCTTGTGAAGTAAACCTTTGTGCTAAACTCTATCAAAGGCTTTTGATATGTCAAGAGCTATTACTCTAGAAATTAAGCCCCCATCAATAGATTCACTGATTCTGTGTGATATTACAGTCAGCACACCAGCTGTTGATCTTGCAAGACGAAATCTATATTGCTTGTCACTGAATAGATTGTGTTTGCTGAAGTGGTTGATAACTTTTTAATTTATCACAGATTCAAACAACTTACTTATGATTCACAGGAGACTGATTGGTTTGTATTGAGATGCAAAAGACCGATCTCCAGTATGTTGGACAAAGTTTTCCAAGCTGATGGAAAGCCTTTTTTCCTTTAAACAATGTTTGAATAACTTTGTAAGAATAGGAGCTAGTTCCAGTTGTAGCTTTTTAAGAACTATGATTGGAATGTTGTCAGGACCAGTTGCTTTGCTGGCATCAAGGTTCTTGATAAATTTGGCAACATCCGGACAGATATATGGATGTCACTGAGAATTTTTACAGTCAGAGGGAAATTCAGGAGATAAGCTACCCTGATCAAAAAGGGGAGAATTTGATGCAAAGTTCTTTGCCAAAGTTTGACTTTATTGGATGCTGAGGAAATCACCTCTGGTCCATTGATGATGGTTGGAATAGAGGTCTTACATCCATTCAGGATCCCCTTTGTGTATTACTTAAAATAACTCAAAATTTGATGTAGAGCAATACTTTTCTCTAATTTTTTGTATCTAACTTATTAAAAAAAAAATTGAGGGCAGGTGCGAGGTTGGGTGAGCGCACCCCATAAATGGTAAAGTTTACAAAAAAAAAATAATGTGCCTATGTGACTCACCGTGTTGCCGAGAATATATATTCCAAAATTCATAATGATCGGTTTATAAAACAAAAAACAAAATAAATCTTTATATATATATATATATGTAAAGATTTATAATATTAAATCATTTTTTAATATTTTACCTACGTACGACGACGTTTCGAGCTCTCATCAGGGAAATAACAATCTCAGACAGTCATAGGGCGCGAACCCGGTTCACAGATACATCTTGAATCTGTAAGCGTTCACCTAGTCTCATTAGGCCACGAGAGATAGTCACATGATAATGGAGAAATTAAGTGATATTTACACTGAAAGCGGCGAGCATAAATATCTAAACATTTTATAGTACTCAATGACGGAGTTGGAGAATTGCAATGAGGCTTTTAGGTGAATGTTTATTTTTAATCTTTCCAACAGTGCTCAACTTTCAATTTTACTTGAAAGGGTGTTTGTAGGGTTGTTACTTCATAGGTGTTAATCCCATGAAGATACAGTATTCATAAGATAGTGCTCAATACCAAGTAGAGCTGTATTTAAGTATACATTTTTATTTATACAAACATCTTTTGGTTACATATGTTCATACATGTTTCAGCTACAACCTTTTTCAAAGTGTGAATTTTTTTATGAATGAATCACGGCCAAAAGCCACTCAAAGACGAGGGTTAATGAGATGGATGGATTGTTAGTTTAATGATGAAGAATATTATGAGAGGATTGAAAATGATGAACAGAATGAACAAATTTTGATTACTTGTGGGGGTGGTTTATGACAAAGATTTATTGACATTGAATTTGAAGATGCCCATGTTGTAGTCTGCTGGGAAGCAGTCCTGTGATAATGTGTTCCACAGATGAGAAGTTCTTAGAAAAAGACTTCGTTCATGGAAATTCCGCTTGGCGATAGGCAGATGGATGAAGAAAGGAAAGTTCTTTGCCGTGATGGTAGGAAGACGAGTTTTTGCTGTGAATGTCTTACAAAGAGGAACCAGAGATTGGGGCCCAGTCGGTAACATTTCAAGGAAATAACGATAGAGTGGAGAGAGACTAGCAACGTCTTTTCTGTGAGAAAGGGGTTGTAAAGAACAGAAGAGATACCCCCCCCCTCACACACACACACACTAAATGGCAAAGTAAATTTTGTACTCTGGCAAGACAATAAGGAGTGCCCTGAGCAGCATCTCCCCAGATGTGGAAGTAGTACTCTATCTTAGGACGTATCTGATTTTTACATAGGTAGAGAGTTGCATCAGGAGTCAAGATGAGAGTAGAAAGTGGACTTTGGGTTTACTTTCAATAGCTTGTAACTCTCGCTTCTCTTATTTTGTCCTTTAGTCCTTACATTCCATGAGTTATGTTTCTGACAAAGGGGGAAGAGTTACTGTTTTTTTTATCTGAATCTGTCCATATAACACTTATTGTTGGATAGTTTTTGACCTTGAAGTGGTATTTTTTTAGCTCCTTACATCAAGTGGCTTCATGCCTTGTCTGGAGCGATTTCCATGAAAAAATAATTTTTGAAGAGGTAGAATGATTCAACTAATTTTCTAGCAGTCTTAGCAACAGATTTGTGTTATCATGGACAACACATAGTGGTCGAAAGAAAGACAAAAAGTGGTAAAATGACAATGATGAAGAAACAGTAGAATTTACTCACGCACACACACACACACACACACACACACATATATATATATATATGCTTTGGTTTGGATTGGTAGAAAGAAATCTTTGGTTTAGAAAGATATATATATATATATATATATATATATATATATGATTACTTTTATTTATACAAGCATGTACAAAATCTGCGACACTAGCATGTTGATGTTATCGATCTACAGCTGTTAAAAACTGAGATCTCATTAGGCAGAATTAGAATGCGATTCTTACCTCAGATCATATTTGGGAAGAATGAAATGGAGGAGAAATATGATCTGAGGTAAGGATCGGATTCTAATTCTCCCTGATGAGATCTCAGTTTTTAACAGCTGTAAATCGATAACATCGACATGCCAGTGTCGCACATTTTGTACATGTCTGTAATAATAAAAATAATAATATATGTAAAAGCTCTATTTGATATTGAGCACTTTTTATAAACCGGGTTTGGATTCCTATCCTGTGGATGTTTACTTTACCTGGATTACTATATATATATATATATATATATATATATATATATATATATATATATATATATATATATATATATATATATGTTTGTCAATGACAAACGTAAGGGGATATAATAAAACATGATAAATAAAAGGAGATTAAAGTCACAGACGTAATTACTATTGAAAGAGTCCATGTTAAAAATATCTGAACACAATCGAGAGAACATGTGATGCCAAGGCAAACAATTTGTAGAGAGACGCATGGGCGCTGCAAAATAAATACGACTTAATTTGATGCTATCTGGGAACGATAGCTGTGACTAGTAGAAAAGATCATGGGTGAATATATCGTGAAACGATAGCTGTGACCCATAAATAGGACATCTAAATACATCAGAATCGTAGTAAGATGAGGTGCCAGTCGGACATGTCTATACAAGACAGAAAAAAAGCTTTGTTATAAATGTCACGCATGTATAGAATGAGTTATTTTTGCACTTGCGGATAGAAGAGCAGAGTCTTAGGTTGGTAAGTAATAATTCCAGGGAGATAACTTGAATATTGGTTCAAGGGAAATAGATCTTAAATATTCTGAGCTAATAATGCATTTATCAACTGATTTTAATATCAATTTATTCAAATAGAACTCATTGTGAACGAAACTATTTTTAATTAAAATTCTAAATTCTGATATTATTTTTTTTATTATAAAGATATTAAACTTTAAAATTGAATACAAAAAAGTAAAATCTTACTACCGATTAAATAAAATTTACATATGCACGCAATACAGTACACATCACAGTTACTACTACTACTACTGCTACTACTACTACTACTACTACTACTACTAACTGTGATGTGTACTGTACTGCGTGCGTAATAAGTGTGTAGTAGTACCACTACTACTACTACTACTACTACTACTACTTCTAAACACGTGTTTGGTGCTCTATTCTTTCATTGGTTGTTACTCTGAACAAAAGTATATTCTTAAAATTTAACCATTATATTAAAATATATTAAATAATTTAAATAAGATTTTAATTTCTTTATTAAACAAAATTAGTAAAATTTTTTAATTCAGATTAAATAATGAAGCAGTAAAAACAGTCCATCCCGATACCAAATACATATACCTTTTCATTGGAAATTTCGTATCTGTCTGTCTGGAGCCGAAACTATACTATTACTTATATTCGCAATACTATCTTTCAATGCTCAATTCAGTGAGTGTATATTGTATTATCTGTTCTGTTGCCATGAGACCATCTTTTCAGGGCATTTCATCCTAATTGGAGTGGGTGGGAGGAGTAGTGTAGTATATGCTCGTTCATCATGATACCATCCTCCCAGGTATTATCCCATCCTTTTGAGGTAGTGTAGTATCTGTTCTGTTGTCATGAGACGTGACTCCTAGGCATTACCTCCTCCTTTGGAGGGAGGTGTAGCATACGTCAACAAGGAATTGTTACATGAGAAAACTCAACACTTGCATTATATTTATTGGCAAAAATATGCAACCAGCGGGAGCATATTATATAATTTAATTCAAAGCCTCAATTACATTACTTATGAGCTTTACATAACCGGCGTTGCCCGGGATGCAGTGAAATCATTTTAGTTTTTAATGTTTATTTGTTTGCACATTTAAAAAAAAACTTATACAGAAAAAGTAACAAAATTTTAGTTGTAAGGGAGACAACTTCTATTAATTTAATTAAAAAATGAGTTATTCTCCTAGCTGATTTTGATTTTTCGGTGTTTATTGAAAAATGCTTTATATTATTAGTTGGCTGGATCGAACAAGGTAATTTTTAAAAACGAATTGTAGCGAAGTACGTTATTATATTGTCAATAGCATTGTATAACAATAACAAATGAAATTGGCTCGTCAAAACAAAGTTTGATTAGTCAGCTTAAAAAAGGGGTTCTCAACCGTATTTTGCTTGTAGACTCCTGGGAGCTATTTTGTTATTTGTGGACCCCATATATGCAGATATAATTAAAAGAAAATCAAATATTTGTTTCTAGGTTAGTGAAAACTAACCATGAATCAATTTCGTTATATTCAAGTCCAAATTTGAAAATTTCAATTAATGCACGTACATCTAGTAAAGAAAGCAAAACTAAATAGAAACTTTTTTTTTTATGGACACATTTAAAAAAATTAAAATGTTAACATTGAAAACAAGCCGCGCGTGCGTGGTCCCCCTCTGTATGTGACGAGTGTTTAATGCAAAAAATTTGGGCAATTTGGTGCATTTTTTACCCCCCTTTGACCCCCTAGGGACGCGAACTAGAATTTTTCTGATGTCAAGGATGCTCATTTTATATCCAGAACAATTGCCTCTACATTCTATACATGGATGGATCAAACGTTATGGGAGAAAAAGGTCATTTTTGCCATGTATGGGGGCTTTTGACCCCCTGGGGGCACTAACCAGATATTTTCCAAGGTCAGCGATATTTAGTTTCTATTAGGAACAATTGCCTCCACCTTTTGGCCAAGTTTCAGAGAAATTGAATGGATTGATGAAAAGTTATGGGGCAAAAAATGTCATTTTCAGCCATTTCGGGGCCTTTTGACCCCCTGGGGGGCTAACCGTTTTTTTTTTTTCAAAAATCGGAGAACGTCACTTTCTAACCTGACCAAAGTTACAACTTCATGCAAAATTTCAGAGAAATTTCAGAAAAATTGAATGTATGGATCAAACGTCATGGGAGGAAAGGGTCATTTTTTGCCATTTTAGGGGCACTGTGACCCCCTGGGGGCGCGAACCGGATTTTTTCCAAGGTCAGCGATACTTAGTTTCTATTAGGAACAATTGCCTCCACATTTTGCTCAAGTTTCAGAGAAATTGAATGGATGGATGAAAAGTTATGGGGCAGAAAATGTCATTTTTTGCTATTTCGGGGCCTTTTGACCCTCTGGGGGGCTAACCAGATTTTTTTTTAAATCGGAGAATGTCACTTTCTAACCTGACAAAAGTTTCAACTTCATGCAAAATTTCAGAGAAATTCAATGGATGGTTGCGGAGAAAAATCCGGACGGACACACACACGGACACACACACACGGACACACACACGGACACACACACGGACACACACACGGACGGAAATGCCTCAAAACATAGGTCTCTCAATTTTTTAAATCGGGGGACCAAATATTTAAATAAAATTTAGAAATTATCATTGGTAAAAGGGAAATAATAATGATTATATTTTATATATAATCCACATATCTGAATAGAGTTACTTCCCTTTGATTGTCGATATACAATATTTCATACATCTTCGCAGAGATAAAACCTGATAAACAGGTCACACTGCATGCACGGACGCACGCATGCGCAAGCACACACACACACACACACACACACACACACACACACACACACACACACACTTCTTTTTACACCAAAAATATTTTTTAAAATGTTACCATGCACCAAACACACGCACAGAACTTTTAACACAAAAATAACAGTAAAAACAGTTCACCCCGCTACCAAATACATTTACCTTTTCATTGGAAATTTCGTATCAGTCTGTCTGGAGCCGAAACTATACTATTACTTATATTCGCAATACTATCTTTCAATGCTCAACTAATTAAACGGATTTAAAAGCAAAGATTGAGAGGGTAAAACATAACTATTCGGTAATTTAATAATAAATATTTCCAATTAAAAACGTCATCAATTATATAAAATATAGATAAAATATCAAATTTGAAGACTTTATTAAGCAAAGATATTTTACTTTAACAGGAAAACCAACCTCTCAAAATTGGAACAGAACCGATTCAAGATAGCAGATCTTACCCGCCAAGGTTGTTTTCTTGGTAAGTTGTGATTCACTCGTAAAAAAATGAGTTACTTGTGAAATCAGTGTATGCGGTTCCCAAGCGGCTTGAAAAGTTGGTGACGATTGCTAGCACCCATATTGAGTTTTTAATGAAACCCCATGCTATGCAATATTTTGGCCAATAATTGATGTATTTTCAAAATTCAAATGAGTCTTTCCAAATATGATCTAAGGTTAATATCGGATTCTAACTCTTCCTGCTGAGATCTCAGTTTATAATAGCTGTTGATCGATAACATCGACATGCCAGTGTCGCAGATTTTGTACATGTCTGTGTAAATAAAAATAATCATATATAAAAGCTCTATTTGATATTGAGTACTTTTTATAAACCCGGTTGAAATTCTTTGGATTACTACCCTGTGGATGTTTTACCTGGATTATTATATATATATATATATATATATATATATATATATATATATATATATATATATATATATATATATATATATATATATATATGCAAGAAATTAAGATAATTTCTATGTTTAAAATCTCTACTTAATAAAACGGGATTTATCGTGAGGAAAAGGGAGGTATAGAATTTTTAATATACATATGAGAAAACATTTTTTCATATATATTTTGTTAATATAAAAACTATGTATATTGTAAGTTCATCAAATAGCTTATAAGTTGTGTAGAAGTAATACTTTTATATGAAATTACAAAAGTTTAGGTATAAGTAATATTATTCAAATGCGAATAGATGAGATAATATTAGGTACAAGTAAGCCGATATATTGAGGAGAATTTGATGTACAACAAAAATAATATTACTATATAATATAAAAGTTAAAACCGGATAGAATAGGTCGATGCTATACATTTCTAGATCCTACATTAAATTTTTTTTGTTGGAATTAAGATACAGATGTAGAAACAACTATATAGATGACTAAATACGCTCAAATTGGTCAAATTCATATTTTCGTCTATGCGGACATGATGAGAAAAGTTCGGATCGTCGATTTAAAAGACTGGAGTCGGATTTTAGAATGGTCAAGCTTTCAGTTTCAAAGTTTTAGTTTATTTATTATAAGCTCTATTCAATATTTAAAAAAATAAATATTAAATATTGAGATTCAGTTTTTGTTTTGGAAATTGATTCTTATTTCAAATCCATCTTAACTATATACATTTGCTTTCATATTACCCCCATATATATATATATATATATATATATATATATATATATATATATATATATATATATATATATATATATATATATATATATATATATATATATACATATATATATATATATATATATATATATATATATATATATATATATATATATATATATATAAGTAGAAAGGAGTAGACACATTATAAACCATTGTTTCGTAAAGGTATAAATATTTTTTTGAAAAACCATAACAATGTAATTTGTTAAAATAAATAAATAATATTCATTTATTTTAAACTATGCTTTCGAATATAAAATATTCCTCGTCAGAGCAAAGTGCTTTTTTTCTTTTTTTTTCTTCATCGTCTGGTGTTATAGACTTGGTGAGAAAGAAAATGTCCGGTGTTATCGACTTGTTGTGAGAAAGAAAACATGGCCGGTGTCTGTGAGCGTGGTTACGCCAGTTTGAATAAGTAGAAAGGAGAAGACACATTATAAACCATTGTTTCGTAAAGGTATAAATATTTTTTTGAAAAACCATAACAATGTAATTTGTTAAAATAAATAAATAATATTCATTTATTTTAAACTAAGCTTTCGAATATAAAATATTCCTTCTCACCAACAAGTCGATAACACCGGACATTTTCTTTCTCACCATGTCTATAACACCAGACGATGAAGAAAAAAGAAAGAAAAAAAAGCACTTTGCTCTGACGAGGAATATTTTATATTCGAAAGCTTAGTTTAAAATAAATGAATATTATTTATTTATTTTAACAAATTACATTGTTATGGTTTTTCAAAAAAAAAAAAAAAAAAAATAATAATATATATATATATATATATATATATATATATATATATATACTGATAGCTCCGAGAATCGTCTTTTTGATTAATTCAGAGTTTTGATTTGTATACAGTGCGCCATGCCTTCTCAGACAGAGCTTACATAAAAGGATAAGAAAAATTACCTTTTTAAGTAATATATATATATATATATATATATATATATATATATATATATATATATATATATATAATGCGAAATAATACATTTGGTACATATCCGATCCGATAGTGGTCGATACCCAAATAGTTAGTACTACAGCTGCTACATATATTGGCTATTTTGAACAGTTTTATGTTAATGTTTTTTGTTTGTTGTCGTTATTGTTTAAGTAGTGTAAGTGAAGCTTTGAATTAAATAAGTAAAGTATTTTTATCCAAAGTTTTTACTGTTTCCTTTTGAATCCGAATTAATTGTTTTATTGAGTTTCTTAGTAGAAAAACTATTATTTGGCATTTCTTTTTGTTCTTGTTGACTATAATTATGACCGGTTTTCTTGCTTAGATGAATTTGTCCGTTTGTATTTTCATGCCCCAGACTATTTTATGCCTATCATTTCCCGACACAGTCATGCCTGCTTGATATATATATATATATATATATATATATATATATATATATATATATATATATATATATATATACAACAATTATTAATAACTCTGACAGTAATAGTAAGTATTCACATAGCAAAAAAAAGTTAATAATGGATAAAAACATGTAACTGCAAAAGTCACGCAAATTGCCCGTTACAAAATAACTGCTTAGTTATAGACATCATTTACCAAGCTGAATAGCAAAATTATATATATTGAACTTTTACTGAGATCTTAAAGAAGCGCATAGTCGATTGTAAAATATTAAGATGGACCATGCCACGCAGATATTTAGATGATCCGTGTAGATTATGTTTAAGCGAGAAATTAGAAATATTAAATTGAAAAATGCTAACTAAATTAATAAATTGTAGGAGTTAAATCGCAACTGACTAAATAAAAACATGTATAGTGCTAAAATTATAACTAAAAATTAATATATGATGTACATTAGGTAACAGAAAAGTATATAACCGATAAATTGTTTTAGTTCCTATGCGGGAGAGTAAGATCACCTTTTCTTCATTTGACCTATTTAAAAGCGTGGAGTGCCAAAGTCACCCTCAAAATAGTTTTCAGGTTATAACAGCTATGATTACCTCTAATTGCCATCGACTCATCCAGAAACATGTGTAAAAGTTATTTTGTTCCGAAATTGTCATTAAATCATTGAATGATATATAACTGAATTTAATACTCTATTTAGTTATTAATAGCAATATTGAATATCTAAAGTTTGAATATTAAATATTGAGCTTATCCTTTGGTTTTGGAAATTGACTCAGTAGAGCTCGATGATTAATCATTGAGCTAAATAACACCCGCATTATTTACTGGAATCATAGAAATTTTGAAGGCTTTCTTTATTATATTTCTATGTTTTTATCTCCTTAAGATACAACTAAAGTTAAACATGTGAACTTGACTTTCTGTAACATTATATATGGTTGTTTTTATATGCACGAAACGGATCGTCAATGCACCGAATTTTTTGGATTTTGCAAATATGAATAAATACTTGTTCACTGGAATATTTATTTCAAATTTAAATTGTTCAATGCAAGGTGTATTCAGTAATAAACTAGTGTTTATTATTCTTTTCCCCTGCTATATATATATATATATATATATATATATATATATATATATATATATAATGTATGCGTATGTGTGAGAGAGAGAGAGAGAGAGAGAGAGAGAGAGAGAGAGAGAGAGAGAGAGAGAGAGAGAGAGAAAAGCAGGGTTTAAGTCCTTGGGAAAATACAAAAACAATCATATGATCATTCTTCTGTTTGTAAGATAGACAATTGAAGGACACTTTATTTATAGTTTAGTGTTTTAAGAAGTTTTTGTTTTATTTAATCATTTATTTGTAGTTTGGTATTTTTATTTAAAGGATTGTATTTGCAAGATCGTTGGAAAATCTCCTACGATCTATAAACGATCTTGTAAACAGAACCCTTTAAATGAAAATACAAAACTACAAATAAATAATTAAATAAAACACTTAGTAGAATAAAATAAAACACCTTCTTAAAACACGGAACTATAAATAATAAATAAAATAAAACTCAATTCCCAACCAATATATTTTTTCCAAAGAAACATTTCAGTAATGCACCGTTTTTTTTATTATCGATAAACGCCATTTCTTATTGTGTTTTGACTTCATTTCAGTACGCTGACGAGTCTCTTGGGTATACACTTTTTAAAATGTCAAAAGTCAACCCATCTAGATGAAACCGCGGCATATTCTGAAATATGTAGCATATAGTTTTCTAATAAATATATATATATATATATATATATATATATATATATATATATATATATATATATATATATATATGGACCCCCCCCACTTTACGGTCATCATTAATGAACTTATATATGCATGTGTTTAACCGGGCCGCCCCACTTTTTAGGAGAGCCCCCTAACTTTTATAACTGTCCCGCCGGTCCTGATATATATATATATATATATATATATATATATATATATATATATATATATATGTGTGTGTGTGTGTGTGTGTGAGAGAGAGATAGAGAGAGTGAGAGAGTGAGAGAGTGAGAGAGTGAGAGAGAGAGAGAGAGAGAGAGAGAGAGAGAGAGAGGCATGGTTTAAGTCCTCGTGAAAAAATAGAAACAATCGTATGATCATTCTTCTGTTTGTAAGGTTGACAATTGAGAGACATTTTATGTTTTTTGAAAATTATTTTCTTAAAAATATAAATTCAAAAATATCTGAAAAACGTTTTTTTTAGAAAATATTTTCCTAAATATATAAAAAAATATTTTTATATTTTTTATTATAATTTCAAGTTGAGAATTGTCGAGCCCGTCTTCTATTTTTCAATCAAAAGGCAACACAAGCTGTTTGAAATCTTGTTTGCTCACCACAAATGCGTCCGTCGACGTTTGAACGAGACTCACGCATGCGTACTTAAAATTTGGTAGCAACCTTTTTAATAAACTCAGAAGAATACAACATTTATGACATAATCAATGTTATGTAATCATGCTCCAAAAATTCAACATCAAGAAATATTTATGTGTACTTATGTTTCAGAAATCTAAATAATTTTTAATTTACGCTTGCAGTATTTACTAGTATATTCAAGATTTGGAATGCCTTATTCATTATATATATCTGGATCAAGTGATTCACCCTTTTTTAGCCCGCGAACCGTTTCATCATGTATCAGAATAATATTTCCTACCTTTCAAAAATGTCTTATTCAAAATGTCGCATTCATACTAACAATAATAACTAATGCTAACATAATATTATTTAATATAAATGCTAGTGGAGAGAAAATCCAACATGACCTTTCAGTAGCAATCGGCGATGCACACTGTGCTTTTTGTGGCCCTGAATCAAGTTTGGTGTTTGCTAATCTGTGGTCCCCCCACCTGCACCCCCAGTAGGGGGATCCTCGCCTGGTTGAGAACCACCGATCTATATGATTGAGGGGAGGTATTTTTGTTTCCTTAAGATACAACTAAAGTTAAAATATTTTAATTTATTTAACACCAATAAAGGCAACAATTCTAAAAAAAAATCATTTAGTTTTTCTAAAATTGCGTCATTTATGCGGCTAATAATTCTTCTGGTTCTTTAACTGTTCTTTTTTTACCGCCAGTTTTCGATATGTTCCAGTTCGAAATTCGATTTAAATGAGTTGGAACTGATTTTTATAGTTGATCATAAACAATTTCTTCGGATACGAATTCAATTTTAACTAGATAAAAGTCGTTTTATGTATGTATGTATGTATGTATGTATTATTATTATTAATAATATTATCATTATTATTATATAATATACTGTATATGCACATATGGAATAATGAAAATGAATAATGACAGAAATTCAGAAAATAATAGAAAAATGCTTTTATTATTCAATTATATACATATAACAAATAGATAGACATTAAATAAAAATATCGTTTTATAATAACAATAATAATACTTTTGGCGGCTTCAAGTTAAAATTGTGTAATCTTTGCGTCATGGTTTTTGTTCCTGAAAGATAAAAAAATTAAAATAAAAGTTAATTGCAAATAACAAAAGAGACGAAGAATACATTAAGGAAAACTGACAAAAATACATTCTAAAAGAATTCTCAAATAATGTAAACATACGAAATGTTAATAAATTTACAAATAATAACATTTTTAAAGTTATATTTTTTCGGATTTGGTTTGTAAATTTCGTTGCATATTTTATTTCGGGCATTGAATTTCGAACCACAATGAAACGATTTGTAGCATTACCTACATTTTCTATACGTTCATACAAACATGCATACACCAGAAGGCACTCATACCTAATTATCTCCATTTTCACCACGCCAGGAGGCGCTAAGACCGCAGAGTATAAAAGCCGAAACAGAAAGAGATTCTATCTATTCTTTCCTTCTTTGCCTCGTCCGACACACGTGTGCTTAACGTACGCACAATATGCAAGAGATGTGAGACACTTTCTCTCAACTTTTTCACACACACTCGCACACTCTTTTAAGACTTTCTTGGGCATATGTACGCGTTCTTACGCACACAATCCAACTGGGAGAGCCTTTTTGGGTTTGCATTAAATAAATAGTATTTGGAACATATCGCTTTTGTTTTGCCCCTTGTTTCATGTATTTGCTTGGACGACAATATATATATATATATATATATATATATATATATATATATATATATATATATATATATATACATGTATATATATATATATATATATATGGAGGGATGCTTCCCAAGCATCCACAGAACTCCACAAATTTATTAATAGTTTGTTTTACGGTATATCAACAGTTTTATGAGTTATTTAATGCCCAAATTGTCTTAACTCGCGAGTGGGAAGGGGACGTGTAGCAGTAGTAGTCACTACTACTACTACTACTACTACTACTACTACAACAACAACAACAGCCATTAACAATGTTTGAAATATCTGCTTGACTTGTAAGCTTGGCGCTAATTCAAGCAAATATTTAATTTTGATTGGCATTTAACTAATTAGAAACAATCTCTTATGCGAACAGAGCTCTGGTTTCCGAAGGTTATTTAAGGGAGTGCATCGACACTGTTCGCTCTCTTTTTCCGACCTTGTGTCACATATTCCTATTATGAGTAGGAGTTGAATAACTCTTTGGCCGCGAGAAGACACAGCTGTGTACTCCCCCCGTCGCTCAGTTCAACCAGCAAACTCCTCTCTTGGCGCGCAAACCAAAACCGCCTTTAGACACGGGCTATCGGCGTCAACAAGAAGGTTTCAATATTCAAGATGGCGAACTGTCAGCACGTGAACCTACTCTCAATACCATTTCGACACACAATAACAATATGAACTCTGCCAGCTATTATTATGTACGAACTTTAAAAAAAAATCTCTTATGGATTCTGAAACGTTTTTCCTCTTCCAGACTCATGGACTTATCCCCTATTACTAACACCTTGTCTATTATTACATGTTGAAGATGGCCAATAAAATTGCTATAAAATGTTAGAATGTGACTTTGTATTTAATTCTACAGACGGGCAAGCTTTCATGGGAAACGATAACAGCTACTTTTATAGCATGGAGGATTCTTCAACTTCTTGTTTCCTTGACACGACCACCCTCTCACAGAACAATTTATTCCACCCATTTATATTGGGTAACTAGCTAGAATGTCTGTCTAGTATATCTTACTAGTAAAGGTTAGGGTTAGCTACAACCACAATCGTCGCTTTAGACTCACCTTTATATTTGCGATGAAGGTGAGCATATTACATTTTTTTCCCAATCACAGACGTTGAGCACTTGATTCCACATGGTGTAGGGCGGGCATGTCTTGGAGAAACCTTTGCCGTTGAAGCACATCCAAAACTTTTGACAATCCCTCAAGTCGGGCATAAAACCTGCGACCTTGTTTACGCACGGATCTGTACCTGTGAAAGAAGAAAACAAAAATTGATTTTCTCGTTAAATATGTCAACAATGTCAAATATTTTCTATGTGCAAAAGTTTTCAGCCTTTTCCCCCTTACCACGCCTCAAACATTGAAAAACGATTGGACACACTCCGTCAAAAATGACGAAATAAATTATGCTTTGCTAGTGTTTGCACTAATATATATATATATATATATATATATATATATATATGAAAGAAGAGGGATAAACATGTACGAATGAAAAATTTATTTCAACTTCGATTGTTCAATGCAAGGTGTACTCGGTTAGAATATGTTTATTATTCTTTCCTTAAGCCAAGGCTTTTTAAAGATTAAAATCTTATCATCAGAGGAATTACATAGATAGATAAGTTGGCAATGGAAAAGCCAAAATTCAAAATTTGAAAAAATATTAAGTAATGGAGAGTGAGAAAGTGCGTGTAAAAAGATATCGAAGTTGAAATAAATTTGTCATTCGTACATGTTTGTCTCTCTTCTTTCATCTATCTTTATAATTGCTCTATCTCGTATATTGAGCTTAAACCATTTCACTATAGGTTCTATCTACTAAAAGTGTACTTTTAGTTTCATATTTTATATATAT
The DNA here is from genome assembly GCA_963556195.1 of Sepiola atlantica. Classification (NCBI taxonomy): domain Eukaryota; kingdom Metazoa; phylum Mollusca; class Cephalopoda; order Sepiida; family Sepiolidae; genus Sepiola; species Sepiola atlantica. The sequence goes on from OY744520.1 coordinate 118,448,735, forward strand.
ATATATATATATATATATATATATATATATATATATATATATATATATATATATAGCTCAATATATGTGTGATGTTTGTGTGTTTTCTATAGAAAGAAAGGTTAGAGAATCTACATTAAATCTAAAAGTGTATTCTTATGTAAAATTTACCGAGGAAGGCAATCAAAATGTTCCGAATCTCTAAGTGCCCCCCAAGGGCTCTATGAAGGCATCACCCTTTTACAGCTTCAAATATATTCTATTTTTATGAAATTTAAATCATAGTATTAAAATTATTTGGGGAAAACAATGGAAGTGGTCCCAAATCTCTAAATGCCCACCTAACCTAAGAGAGCTATAGGGGCCAAACCCCATTTAAAACTTTAAATATATCCTATTTTGATGAAATTTATATCATATGTATAAAATTCTGCGGGGAAGACAATCTAAGTGGCCCTGAATCTCTACGTTACCCTCTATGTGCCGAATATCTATTTGTCCTCACCTCTAAGTTACCCATGGGGACAAAACCCTCTTAAAACTTACAAATACGTATATCCGATTTTAATGAAAATGAAACCATATGTATAAGACACTAATTTAGAGTGTTTTCCAACATTTCGGGGGACGGGAGAAGGTGGGAGCAGTAAAACAGAAAACGCAATATGGTGTTATGAGTATATTGAGTTGGTGAAAAGAAAAGAATAAAAAAAAACAACAACTGAGAACGCTATAAGTTGTTGTTTTGACGTCTAACGACTTTACTTCTCGGTTGTTGTTTTTTTTTTGTTCATTTTATTGTCACCTAAAGACGATTCGACGAAGAATCGAAAGTGCTAGTGATACTTATGGAACTCCCATTATTTTTTTTTGAGTTTGACACAAAAAGATTATTAGAACATTTAAAAAAATAAGAACAGATATATGTTTAACAACATTTTCTTATATATATATATATATATATATATTTCAATCCCGGCATGATGCACTAACTGGTCTAGCCGCACTGATGAGCTGTGATACAGCGAAACAGTCTGTATGTGGATGACTATATGAAGCTCCCTCCCTGGGTAGAGCTTATTTGTAAGAATATCGCCAACTGCAATTAGCTTTAAGGAATAGCTCATTAGGTAAAAACTAATTCGAGCTCCCGGCACTTTCAATGCTTACATTGAGATATTTCTTACATTCAGTCAGTGTCGTATGATAGCGTAGGGGAAGGATCGCCGACCGACGGTTGAGTTTCAATCCCGGCTTGAGGCACTAACTGGTCTAGTCGCACCGATGAGCTGTGATACAGCGAAACAGTCTGTATGTGGATGACATATATATATATATATTAGTGGAAATTACTCTACGTTCTATGGTAATCAGTTATGTTTGACATAATTAATAATTTAATTGATTTATTGTCTGCATCGCAAATCAGTCGACAAACGCATGCTTACATTAAAATTACTTTAAATTATTGTCTGCTCATTTAATTTACTTTTAAGCTTTTTTTTACACTCCTTTAATTTGATATTCGCCGCATGGAATATGTTGTTGTATATTTATTCGACATTATAAAGCATCATTAATGTTTTTATAAGAAGAACATATCGAAGAAAATAGAAAGTGAATTTTTTGAAAAAGAAAATAAATTCACAAAAATTAGGAGAAAAATCAGTTGCATTTACAGAATATCAGCGTATAATAATAAAAAACTCCAAATTAAAAAAAAAAAATTATTGATTTATTTTAATGATGTTTTAAAAATAGTCAACCCATCCATGGTGATTCTTTGCAGCCTAAGTGTGTTGAGAATTAATTTAATTTCGCTACTCATGCGTGGTGGCTAAACTTGATAAAATAGGATATATAATTGTTTAACAGTAATGGCAGAGGTAAACAAAAAATATCATTTTCACAGTGTCATGTTTCCCCTGGTAATATGTTAAACTTTGCTTGGTTTCGTGCTGGTTATATTGAAGTTTTTAGCTTTAAGATGGCTGCCATTAAAACAACATTTTCTAAACCTAATTAGTTATAGTTTCATAACAATTTGGTTCAATTAATAATTTAATGACCAAACAAAACCGTAACAATATAACCTAATTACTACGGTATTGTTCGGTCATTAAATTATTAATTGAATCAAATTGTTCAAAAACTATAACTAATTTGGTTAAAATAATGTTGTTCCAATGGTAGCCTTCTTAAAGCTAAAAACTTCAATATAACCGTTTAAAGTTCATAACATATAAGTAAGTCATGAAAAGGAAAGTATAGAAAGTAATATAAAGGTAGCAATCATATTCACCTGTAGAATGTTTACACCTGACCATGTCTTCATGGTTACAAGTTTTTATGGAATCGTCAAATAGAGTCTTAGGGGGACAAACATATTTATGACCTTCGGTGCCGGGTGTACAGATCCAAAAGTTTTGGCATTTGGTGGCATCAGGATAGATTCCGTTCTTGCTGCCAGTGCACGGTCCTGCTGTAAAGTCAGGGTGACAGTTACGGATTACCAAACGATTCTTCGTTTTTTTTTGTTTAAACGGTTATTTTATGGTGCAACAGCTGGTGCAATGCCGGAAGCCATCACCGGTTCCTTGTCGCCATCAATCAGAAAATTACGAACGCTACTCCCCAAGAAAGCAGCCGAGATAATGCAACGGTGTGTGTGTGTGGGGGTGGTGGTGGTGGGTGGGTGAATAATGTAAGACCGCGAACCCAAACAATATGCCCGTCGCCATTTTGTCACTAGAAATATACCAATCTCCAATACCATAGTGCTAAATAGTACTGCTGTTGGTGTGACTTTTACAGGTTTTATTTAACTTGAAAAGTCGTGAAAGTGTAAAATAATAAAATAAAATGCAGGTTGGAGTGACAAGTGTTTTTCTTTTTATTTGCAGTGAATTGTGAAGTAACGTATCGAGATAAAAAAAATGTCTGCTATCTCTTTTCGAATGATATCTGAAACTCCAACGCAATAGTACTAAATATAGTGCTTCTAGATATAACAACACTCGGCAATTGTAATAAAAACGTTTCTAATTTTATGTTATGCATATAATGCTATCAGTTATATCTCATTCAATATATAGTTATGTTACCTCCCTTGTATACGTTATCGCAGTTATAACTTATAACCCTTTATTAGAACTCTTAACTGACATCACGCCATAGATAAAAAAGAGTCTCCCCTCCTCTTTATCTCCACGAACAGCGTATGTCCAGCCGTGTAAAAAATGTCCTGACTTATCTCAATATATTACAATGCAGACATGTTCCTATGTACTTGCCTCCCCACGAGGACAGAGTTGACTCAAGGTCCGTTTTTAATGTGGGGAATATCCAGCTCTCCAAGAATGGGATCTCTGGATTGGAACAAAAATAAAAATTGCCTCAGTCTAGAAAGAACTATTTCTTTACTGACCGAGGAAAAATAGACTAACTGTATCATCAGAACAGATACTCCCCTTTGTTCCTACAATGCAGACGTGTTAATGTGTAGAAAAGAGCTATTTCAAGTTTTAATGAAAACAAAAAAGCTTTTTACAAACTTTCTTAACTTGCGAATCGAAGCAGAAAGCCATTTTAAAGACTTTAGCATGATTTAGTTTGATCGAGTTAACTTCTCTGACCAATTGCTACAAAAATGTGGCTTGGCTCGTGTAAACATTCAATATGGTAGCCATTTACAAAGTCTTTCGTGAAGGAATGAAGAAAATTGCAGATATTAAATAAATACACCCCAAATACTTGCATGATTTCTCACTAGAACTTTAAATATGACTATTCTGCATAATTGAAGAGTTTGAATGCAAAACGCGATAAACGCCATTTTATAAATTGCAAAGCTTTCGCTGCAAAAAGTGTTGCATTTAAACACTTTGCAACACCCCGAAATCATGTTTTACATAATGTGATAGCGGCATAATGTTTTTTTTTTTTGCTTTCAATTAAAATAAGCTGGTAGTCGAAATATAGATTGGATATATCAGTCCTTTTATTGTTCAATTTCTTAGTTTAAAGAAAATGGATTTATCACATTTTGTATTCGAACTCTTCATATTTCGAACAAGTCGGCATATGATGAAATTAGAATCGTATTTACTGTAGTTACCGAGGATTGTTATCCCAAAAAGCACCTTGAATATTACTACCACTAGAGTGAGTATTGATATTACCAAACCCAATATAAAATCTATTGTTTTTGATGTTACTTTTTACAGGTTATATTGAAGTGAAAAGTTGAGAAAGTGTACAAGATTAATGCAGCTTGAAGTGACAGGTGTTTCTTTTATCTTTTGCGGTGAATTGTGAAGGGATGCTGGTTGACATCCTCATCTATTTATATCAATAACATTCAACAAACAATACGGAAGAAAACATCGTAAATGGGGACTTTTTATAATTGTCTTTAAAATAAAAAGTGTTCTTATGTTGTTAAATGTTATAAAATGTTTTTGTAGTATTAACACTTCTCCTCACAAAGAAGCATTGGTTTGTCATAAGGTTGATTTTTTTTAATGTGGGTAACTCAGCCTCCCCAAAGGGGAGCTTTGGTAGGTGATAATAATAGCCTGGATCGGATCCGTCGATTTTTAATGTGGGTAAAATCCAGCTCCACAAAAGGACACTCTGGATTGGGCCAAAAATAAAAATTGCCTCAGTCTCGAAGTATTTCTCCTCTACTGACCGAAGACAGAAACGATGAAGTGTAGTATTAGAACGGAATGTCCCAGCATATCTATTATACTAGTTGGCGTCTATACTCATATATACATTCAATGTACGAATATTGGTTTTCCGTTCGTGCATAGAAGACGGCGACGGCGACGGCGACGACGGTGATAGGTATAACATTAGTGGTGAATTAACGCATGGACGGCCGCACCGGGGGGGGGCAGAGGGGACTCAAGCCCCCCCCCCCACTTTTTGACTTGGCCCCCCCCCACTTTACGGTCATCAATAATGAAGTTATATATGCATGTGTTTAACCGGACCCCCACTTTTTAGGAGAGCCCCCCCCACACTTTTATAACTGTCCCGCCGGTCCTGTAACGTATGTGTTAAATAAACACGTGTGAGCCGTGACACAAACAGGAAGTAGCAGCAGTCTCTACTTTGTATGTATATCAAATCTTACTCATACACACATATATATATGTGTGTATGAGTAAGAATTAGCAGTAGCAGCGCGTTTTAGCGCATAATGTGAATGTTCTTATCTTTGCATCAGTATCCAGTAATGAATTGTACGGATCACACGTGTTTTTTTTTAAATTTAATCTTTGCCGCTTCACTTAATTTAAATACCGTATTTGCTTCTATACTATTAATTCTATTATGAATAACTTTATAGCAATTGGGACAAGCAATGTTTCAAGTACTTTAACAATACTACCTGTTCGTTAGTCTCTCGAGCTAACGTTTGAAACACCATCCCATGCCTAAACGGGAGAGAGTTTGAATGCCTACTAGACATCATCCTCGCGTGTCTTCGGTCTCTTTATACAGGGGTTTGTCAGGGTACCCTGACATGAGGATACTTCGCCCTACAATTAAACCCAAACCAAATATTCGAAATAGCATAGTATTCGATACTCAAATCAGATCCCCTAGGCGGTGCTACATACATACGATAAATGGTGCACCTTCTTCTAGTGATGTTACGTCAAGTAACTGCACTAAGCTGGATACTCCACCAGACCAGAGGGATTCTTGTTCTGAAATCCGGCCAACCCTAAAAGACCGCACAAATATAAACTATAGCATAGTTATATGGTCAATTAGGGAGAAGGAAATTAATATTCTCAACTGCTTTACCAACGCAAGCTTTGAGATATAAGAAGAATCTTAAATAAACACTCAGATATGTATGCATTTCATAAAGAAATCAAGGGTTCGCCCTAGGAACTGGCTCCTTTATTTCTGAGAACTTACTGAAGTAAAATGAAAAAAAAAATAGATTGAATGCACACATCTTAAGAATGGATTCAACACGTCGATTGGCTAATTCATGAGTAGGCGTTTTTTTTTTCATTGTCATTTTGTATTATGTAGTCGAACTGATAACATCTCAAATTCAGCCCTGATAGCTAGTAAGAATTACAGCTTTCAGGTTATAACATTGTTATAATCTGGGGATTAGAGTTTTCTGTTTTTATGAACGGATCATAACAAACCTGTTTTTTCCGTTGCCTGTGTCGGTGTCTGTGTTGTTGTCTTTGCGGGTTTCATTGTGGATGTCGTAATCGAATGGACCCAAGCATCGGATGTCATCATTCGCGTGCTGTCATAATCGGTCGAGGTTGGTGGTTCAATTTCCGGTGAGGCGACAGTTGGAAATCTGAACAGAAAAATAAAATAGCAAAAGTTAAATCAAATTGTCTATAAGATTCCAATACTTTGAAAGCCAGTTATTTTAATATATTAGGAGGTCTACATTTCCGACATTGTCAAGGAAAATAATTAATAACCAAAAACGTTCATTTTCAACCGAGAATGCTTTTTTGCTACAAAAATAGTAAAATTGTAAAACCATTTGGGGTGAAGAGAGATAGAAAATGTAAGAAGAGAGAGAGAGAGAGAGAGAGAGAGAGAGAGAGAGAGAGAGAGAGAGAGGTAAACGTACTTTGTAGACTTGTTGGCTTCCATTTCATTAAAGATGGCAGTCAGTAACGGATACTTCGTTCCACATCGTCCACTGAAGTCATCCAGATCAATGGACCATACCGCAATGCCACCAAGACCCATGGATTTCATATATTTAACCTTTTGAAAGACAAAAAAAAAATATAAATAAAATAAAAACAGTGCAAAAATAGACGAGTGAAAAAGACTACGATAGGATATTTTATATATATATGTATATTCCATTGTCACTGCAAGTTTATGATTATTAGACTGGGTTAGTGTTTGGGAGAGCTAGAGAAACGTAGTAGTTTATAGGTTATTAGGGCCTTCCGTAATTAAAAAAAGGATGCTTTTCATGAATAAATTCTTGTAAGGTAGCATTAGGATAATCGTATAAAACTAATCCAATCTATTATATTAACTTATACTATAATATCATTGCGAAAGGTATAAACCCACCCTCTCCAGCTATGGGTAAAACAACAACTTGTGTTCAATAAATCGTTTATAATACGTGAATGGTGTTTCGGCATTAAATAACCCCGAAAGCCGTAACAATTTTGAAAAGTTTTCCCCTTCATAAAAGCATAAGTCTACTAACCTTCATTTTGAGAGATTCAATATCGTCAAATCCACACCACTGGTCACCTTTAACCAAATATGGAACCTTCTGTTCATAACTATATTTTTTAACTGCTCCATTTTGAAGCATTTCACACATCTAAAAACAAAACAAAAATGACAAAAAATAATAAGTTTTCGAATGATGATTTGTAGTTTTTTTTTTACAACAATGGTACGCAATCTATATACTATTAAAACGTTATGATGTTCTTGGAGTTTGCTTGTTTGTACGCAAATAGAAACATGCGATTGGTTGACATAAAAGGAATAGGCAGAGTACACATTACCAAGGCAGTAGTTTTTACGATGTCAATACTTGAGTTCGAATCTCATGTCAGTCTAAAAGATTTTTTTAAACTGGATACGTGTTTTATAAATTTAAAGAAATTAACGTAACATAATAACATAAAATAAAATATTACATAAATATATTTTAAAACTAAATGCCCCTTTTTTATAATCCACAAAATGATAGACCAGAAGAGTATTCGGCATTAGTTCAAAGTGAATTAATTTTGCTTAAAGATATAATTTCTAATATTTTTGCTGGGTGTAAATACATTGATCGCAATTAGTTACGACGTATGCAATTACTACTAACACTACTTATGATAATAACCTATAAATCATGAAAAAGTTATGGTGTTTTTGGAGTTTGTCTGTTCGTATGCAAATACATTTGATTGGTTGACAAAAAGGAATAGGCAGAATACACATTACTAAGGCAGTATATTATATATATATATATATATATATATATATATATATATATATATATATGTCTCAGAAGTTTCTCAACCATTAAAAGTACATACGAAAAAACAAAAAACAAAAAAACATTTTAGTCACAAGTCGTTCAGTAGAAAATCACTCATGTAAGTCAATTTATTTTTTGTAGTTACTATATTAGTTTGCTTCCAAGAATTTATATATATATATATATATATATATATATATATATATATATATATATATATATAAGTATGTGTTATAATAAAATAAAAACAATCACATTGAATTCGAAAACAATAAGAATGAATAGGGAATTAATAAGATGTCCTTTTGCAAAGCAATGTGAAAATAAGTTAAAATTAGCATGTCGTTTACATACACCTAATAAGTATATTAGAAAGCTATCGTTCTTCTATTTTGAATATGCAGTTAACGTTTTAATCTCACTGCCAGTGCGACAAAAAACTCTAATGTATGATTAAAGATGGCACAATAATATCGTCGTGCATACTTTGAAAACACCTTACCTCGTAATAAGCGAGGAACCCTCCTTGCCCTGTAGTTTTCCCTGCTTTGCTGGCACCAACGGTCGGAACGTTTATCCCGGTTCGGAAAGCTGACTGTAAAGTGAAGCATCGCCCGTAGGCCGGCAATCCGAGGATGAGTTTGGATTTCGGGACGCCAAGTTTGTGCCAATAATTCATGATCCAATTCTAAAAATGGTAAAATGAGAAAATGACATGCGTAAAAGAAGACGTCACCAAAATAAAATGAAACATTAAAACGCGTATACATTATCTAATCAAATAGATGGGAATTTCTCTGTGTTAGTCCTTACGGTTGTATGGCTTATATACTTTATAGTAAGGCTTTTCTGAGTTATGTGAGTGGTTGTGTATGTGGGGGTTGTCTGTATTAATACGTAATGTTTATGAAGTTAAATGAATGAATGAAAAAAAAAAAAGAATATACATTCATTTCACTTCATAAACGCACAACATATTTTGAATTCTAACACCTATGTTTCATTCAAAAAGAAGAACAAACACATTCTTGTCACGTCATAGACGAATCACATATTTTGAATGGTAAAGTATGTGTTTCGTTCGAAAAACAAAAGAACAAAAACATTATTTTTATGTCATAGACGCATCACGTATTTTAAAATATCGACTCCTATGTTTTTCTTCAAATCAGTCATGTTGAGAAAGTCTTGAAATAAAGACGAAACGTTGATAAACAATTTTCGGGTTTTCCTGTTTTCATTTTCCACACCCACACGCACACACATATAGAGGGAGAACTTGGATGTCTACTAGACACTGTCCTCGAGTGTCTAAGGTCTCTCTGTACAGGGGTTTGTCAGGACAATCTGGCATAAGGATACTTCCCTCACAAGTAAACCCACACTGGCTTATACGAGAAATGGTGCATCTTCTCAAAGTGATGTTGCTTATAGTAACAGCACTAAGCTGAATACTTCACCAGACTAGATGAATTCTTGTCCTAGAATCCGATAAAACCAAGAAGCCACAAGAAAGATATACTATAATATAATTAATTGGTCAATTGGGGAGAGGATAATTAATGTTCTTAACTTCTTTACTAACTCAATGTTTGAGAAATAAAGGAGAATTTAATAGAATATTCGAATATCTATGTATCTCAATATCTATGTAGATCAAGTGTTAGCCCCAGCACGGGGCCCTTTGATTTCTGAGAACTTCGACTGAAGTAAAATGAACAAAAATATATATGTATTACACCTTATTTTTTAAATTTTATTGCACTTAAATTTTTTTTTTTTTATTGAAGGCCAAATTCACTTCTGTGATTAATGTATTTTTGTTACTTTATCTTTAATCTACTATGATCTACAGGGTTGACCGAGGTCAACTAAGCATAACGTATGACCCTGTCTGGGTCACTGGGCCTATCTGCACGCCAAGTTGTATTGACATCCCTTTTGTTGCATCTGAAACTATAGCGGACAAACAGACAGACATGCACTTCATTGTATCTATTAAGCATATGCGCCCTATTTGAACACACCACTTACCACATTCAGGTGCCGTTGCAAACCCCTTTCCCAATGTCCAGCATACATTGCGCTGTGATGACCGGTGACTTTTTCCCACGAACCGTGCAGATCGTACGTCATGACTGTGATGAAGTCCATCAGTCTGATAAAAAAGCAAGCAAAACAAACAAAAACAGTTAATCTCTCATACGCTTGATATAACAAATATACTACAAATTATAAATATAAATAATTTATTAGATTCAATATTTCTACATTAGAAGCATCGGTTAATGAAATTATGAGAAATCACTTAGAAACCAAATCACGATGCAAGAAGATTTTTTTTCAAATGAATGAAAACAATATCATAAATAAAATATTTCGGCCTTAGCAAGTGGTTTCTAAGTGATTTTGCATATTTTCATTAACCGATGCCTCTAATGTAGAAATGTTGAATTTAATAACTGTACACATATGCCAACGTTTCTCTATAAAGATTAGGGGGTTTAAAAACAGTCTCTAATAACATCGGGAGAAGTCGGATGTCTACGGCGGGATGTCGTTATATCTCGACGATGAAGATACAGAAAAAAGATGTCTATATATCATTGAAAAGGCCGAAATATTTGATTTATAATATTGTTTTCATTTATTTGGAAAAAAACTTATTGCATCGTGATTTGGTTTCTAAGTTATTTCTCATATAAATAAATAATTAGAAAACTACTCAATTTCATCTCTAATAAATATGAAAAAGAAGCGGGAAATGATGAAATCAGTAGAAAAAAAAGAGAAATAATGAATGAATAAAAAATAATAGATGAAAGAAAAATACTAGAATTGTCCACATGGCCACGTGGCGCGTAACGGATAAAGGTGTTAAGTGACAGTCTTCTGGAGGTTCAATAAAACAATTGCTTAAGACTTCTACCCGGTCATGGCTGATAGAATGAGAATAATATATCCCAGTGGATTAAATAAATCGAAGATCCGTATATAACATAAAGATACTCAAGTTCGACATGAGGCACCTCAATGAGGTCGGAGGTTACATCGGCCGAAACGTTATGAGAATAATCCAAATAATGCAAAGTTTTTGTCTTTGTTTTATTACGGCCACAATGAAAATGTTGGGATACTAGAAACCTCCTGGTTGATTCGAAAAAGAAGAAGAAAACAATAACAAAGAACTAACTTAAAAGAAAACTAACTAAGATTTTGCTTAACGATGATAATTAATTTGAAATTGTTGCATTTACATTCGAATGTTGGATAATCTTGCAATAAAGTTAACAGCCGAGAAATCGAGAAAGAATTACAGCTAATAACTTCTACCAAACGCATTAAAATTTAGTTTTCTAACGGCACATATACTTTTAAAGTGTGGAAACTGATTGTAAGGTTTATTATCTCTTGATTTGTTATCGTTAAGTTGATTATCGAAACACAAAAAAAGGTTTCTTCTCGCTCTGTTGTTGTCTGTTGTCGACGCCATTTAAAAAAAAAATTGATAAGTCAATTTAAGGATAAAAAATTCAGAGATAATAAACCTTACAATTAGTTTCCACACTTTAAAAGTATATGAGCCGGTAGAAAACTAAATTTTAATGCGTTTGATGAAATTTATTAGTTGTAATTTTAATTTTATTTTCGATTTGACTATACTGCAAGATTACCGGATGTTGATCATCTTGTTGACAGCTAAGAGTGAACAATAAAGAAACTTACTTTGCGACAAAAGGCACGTCAAATCCTCGGTCGATATTAGCTTTTCCAGCCGGGACAGCTGATGTCAATAACAGTATTTGTCGGCCACTTTGGCGGGCCTCCATGATAAAAGCATTCTTCAAGGACTAGAAAAAGGGGGAAAAAAGAAACAAAATAATTAAAATACTGCATGAGAGAATATCAAACTTATTTCCGTTATATAATAGCGAGTCCCGTCTCCCGGCGTTGCCTGGGAAAATGGAGTGAACGTAGAATCGCAACACTAGAAGTAAATTGACCGAAAGGAACCAGGAAGATTCTTTTCGCTCAAGATGCTAAGCATTTATAACGATGTAAGAACATATTCGTAAATAGAACTGTGGGTTGTAATAAAATGAAAACAATCATCAAATAAGAAAAGAAAGCAAAAGAATAAAGCGAATAGTTAATTCATGAGATGCCCTGTTGCAAAGTAATATGTAAATTAGTTAACTTTTGGACGTTGATCGAGCATATCAGAAAGCGGTTATTCTATCGTGAATTTGAAGTTGGCGTTTTAATGCCACTGTCAGTGCGACAAATTATTCAACTTATATATATATATATATATATATATATATATATATATATATACATATATATATATATACATATATATATATATATATATATATATATATATATACATATATATATATACATATATATATACATATATATATATACATATATATATATATATATATATATATATATATATATATATATATATATATATGTAGTATAGTAAGCTATGAAAATATATTTATGGCAATTAAGCTACAGAGAGGCTCCTGCGTTTAATCCCCTGTGTAGCTTAATTGCCATAAATATATTTTCATAGCTTACTACTGAAAATTGATACATAAAAAATTATATCTCCTTATAAAATTTTATGTGGATACATGAAATAGTAATTTATATATATATATATATATATATATATATGGAATCGTCGTCGTTGGATTTTCACACAGATTCTTCTGGATTTACCAATCACATCTGAACCCCATACCACTTGGATTTCCGTTTTTGGTGACTTTCATTTACATTGAAACACACCCGTTTGAACTTTTTAAACTAAAAAAAAACAACTTTTTTCAAATATCGAATATTGACTGTCCTTATCTGTCAACTTATCAATCACTACCTCCTCTGATGATAAGATTTTAATCTTTGAAAACCTGGCTTAAGGAATGCAATTGAAAGAGAAGAAGAAGAAATATTTTTATTTACTAAATGCTCTTTGTTCTGAACAACTGAAAATATTGATTTGCTTTCATTTGCAGGTCTAATTATTTTTCATTGACTCATCATATTTTTGCTCTATCCAGTATATTGAGCTTTCCTCACCTCACAATAGGTCTAATTCTCTAAAAGTTACCTTTTAGTTATAAACTTTCATATATATATATATATATATATATATATATATATATATATATATATATATATATATATATATATATATATATATATATATATGTGTGTGTGTGTGTGTGTGTGTGTGTGTGTGTTTATCTGTATATATGTAAAATATGTGATCAGTTGAGTTACCAATTGAGCTCGGTTTAGATTGTCTGAATCAAGAAAACTAAGTTTGTAAAGCTAGTTAAATATAAAATTAAAATCTCTTTCTGCTCGCTATATCTCACCCTCTCCCTCTCTCATATTCTCACTTTCTATTTATAGCCACGGGTTAAATAATATTACTCCATTCTGGTGATATTCCCATTTGTTTATAATGGACTCTTCCAATCTTTTTATTCTTTTCTTTCTTTATTATCTTCGACTGTTATTAAATAAAAGGAGAGTGACCGAAGCGAGAGTGATAGATACCGTATAAAATAAGAGAGTGGGTCCAATAACATACAATTAAAGAGGGTGAGAGTGATAGATAGAAGCTTAGTAAGAGATGGGTCACTTGATGAATTAATTCCAAATTGCGGCTAATTAGAACAATCAAAATGGGAGTTTTTTCAAATATATAACTCAATCTGAAAACTGAGGAATATTTTAGCATGTATTTCGTGTGATTAAAATATATAAGAAAAAAGCCTCAGGGAAACAAATGTTGATTAACATAAGTAAAGAGAGATTGTTTTTGGTAGATAATTACCTTGATAAAAGTACTGTATTTCGTTTTGTCGGTCGGATATTCCCAATCGACGTCAAGACCGTCCATGCCTTGCGACCGGATATACTGAGCGGCTTGCTTGGCAAACATTTGCGTTTTGTACGGCGATTTCAACACCTTCTCGAAAGGCAGGCTGTGTGCGTTCCAACCACCGATGGAAAGCAGGACTTTTAAGTCAGGGTTCGTTTTCTTCAGGTCGACAATCTGTTCAAATCTGTACAAGCACATAAAATACCAGAGATACTTCATTAATCAATGGAAGAACTTATATCTGTTTCAATTTTTATTTTGTTGTTGTTTTTTTTTTAAACGGAAAAATGTTTAATAGAATATTATATAATTTTATACAAATTTGCAAGATGTCTTACCGGAAGTTAACTGACGTCATAATACGTCACATCGACTAAAAAATATAAATAAAAATATTACTAAATATTCCAATCAAATATAAAAATTAACATTCAAAATGAGTAAAAATAAAATTCAAGCAATCAAACATTTTTATTGATAGAGTATTTCTAAAAGAAAAAAAAACATCGGGGTGTGTAGCTATCGCCTTCCATGTTAAATATAACATCTATATCCATCTTCTGTATTGTTTTGAACTGTTATCCCCTCAAACAAGACATATTGCCACTGATGTGTAAGGTGCTACTGTGATAGAGGCCAGATTTACAAGAGGCAATCTGCGTGGAGAGTTGAGCAACAAGATGTTTGTTCACATTTCATTTAAATTATTGCATGTTGGTACGGAAACAGTGAGCGGGAAGGTAAGCAACTCGAGGAAAGAAGTTATCAGAGCAGAAAATCTTCCCGCATTTAGGTATCTCTACAGTGAAAGGGTGGGATTTAATTGCTAGTCGGGTGGGTCGGGGGCATTTTCGTTGAGGGCGGTACAAGTGTAGTAAGTTAATCGGAGCAAATTCCGTGGAAGTACTAGTAAAACAAACACAGCGGTGCAACACTGCGACGATGCAACTAGGCTAGAGCTTGACAGACAGTGTGGGACCTATTAGGGTACAAGTTCTTTTTTGCACCCTGCCCAAGAGGGAGAGGCTATTAGTTGGTGCACCATCCCATACGTGGCAGCAATATTCAATGCACAGGAGAATGGTGGCTTTGAGTAGATATAGGATACTGGTTTATATATTTCCAGATTAAGGATTTGTTTTTCGGGAGAACATTTTTAACATGGAAGGCGATAGCTACACACCGCAAGCCTATTCTTGACCTTTTGGCTAAGATCAAAGTGTAGTATCTGTTCCGATGGATACTACACCCCATAGACTGGTATTGTCTTGGCCTTCGGAACTTGATTTACGCCGGTCTATGGGTCTGTCCTGTGCAGTTCTAGGAGGTCCACCCTCCCAGGCTTCGCCTCCCCTCTTTGGGGGGGGGGAGTAAGTTTATTGCTTACTGCATGAGGCGCCCCTACCGGGGAATGCCGACGGGGCTGCCCAGACAATTTTTAATGGCCAGAGTGCTCACTTTCTCGGGCGCTGGCTTTTCAAACCCCACTTTCTCGACTCGACCTTGGGTCACATCTTACTTGTGGGAGTAAGATAAAACTGGCCTTGTGCCTAACCCTCTGAAGAGGAGGTAAATAAATACTCTGTCAATAAAAATGTTTGAATTTTATTTTTACTCACTTTGAATGTCTATTTCTACATTTGATTGGAATATTTAGTCATACGACCTGCTCTAACATTATGTGCGTGACCGTATAGACCGTTTAATCCATCATTACTTACATCCCCTTTCTGTATTGAGTCGATTCATCGTTCCATTCGTAGGGTCCTAAAGTGTCCGTCATTTTCGCAAATGCAATAGCTATATGCGTACACAGAGTGGCATTGATGTGTTCGGGTAAGTATTTGCCGCCATTACGTCGATATTGTGACCAGTTCGTATAATAACACACGCGGCGTCCAGTCGCTGCAATTGACAAAAAATAAAAAATAAAAATAAAAATGAAATTAAAAAAAATAAAGCGTTGAACCATTGGGTAATTACATTCACAAGTCATAAAACAAAATAATACGTTTATAGTTCTAATTTAATATTCACCGTGGAATTTTCACAAGTTTTTATAGTTATTTATTTATTTTTAACTTAGTTCGCCCCAAACAAGGCACGTTGCAACTGTAGACGTAAGGGCTACTGACAATTAGGGTGAAAGTTTTTAGGGTCATCCTAAATTCGGAGATGTGCAGCGAGATGCTTGTTCACATTAGTTTGACATTTTTGCATGTCGGTACAGTTGGGGAAACAGGGAGAAGGGAGGGAGTTCCAAAGGCTGGCAACTCGAGGAAAGAAGCTATTGGAGTAGAAGGCTCTCCGGCATCTGGGGACCTCCACAGTCAATGGATAGGATTTAGCTGATTGTTGGGTTGGTCGAGTGTATTTACGTCGAGGGGGCACCAGAGCAGCAAGTTCATCGGAGCACATTACATTGAAATAAAACAAGCACAAGGATGCAACATTGCGGCGATGGGATAAGGGCTGGAGCTTGGTGGATAGCGAGGAACCTATCAGATTAGAAATTCTTTTTTGAACCTTGTCTAAGAGGAAGAGACTAATGGATGGTGCACCAGCCCAGATGTGACAACAATACTCCATGCATGGGCGGATGGTGACTTTATATAGATATAGGATACTGTCAGGTGTGAGAAGTTTTCTAGCTCGGTAGAGGGAGCCCACTTTCCTTGCAGCAGCCTTCGCAATGTCTTCTATGTATTTGTTCTAATTAATGTTACATGTGAATGTTAGGCCGATGAGTTTGAACGTTGGACTCTCAGGTAAGGTGTTCTTTGCCATGGCAATCGGTGGTTGAAGAGGTTTCTTGTAGTTGTTGAAGGAAAGGAGCTTTGTCTTCGCAGCATTAAATGTTACCAACCAATTTATGACTCAATTCCACTACAGACTATTTTTTTTTATTTTTAAATGTTTATGTATTTTTTTTAGTATTTGTGTATTAACATTATATTTTTATAATGAAGAATCAAAAGAATGGTAATGACCTTGTGCTTCCGCGGAGAGAAGTGTGGCGAGCAGGATCAGTAAAGGAATCATATTCTGAAATAGAAAATAAAGCATATTAGATTTGAAAACAACTTTTATTTCATAAATAATAATTTGACCTTCAACCGCAAACGAATACACATATTTCAACGATAAACGTGTAGTTTCCTGACCCATGTAATTTTTGTTGGAATGACGATATACAGTAGCTAGATAAAAAAAAGATTATGATATCCTGAACTTATTGGCGTTAAAAATCAATTTAGTATTACGTATGGAATAGGAAAAAAAAGCAACACTTTTTAAATTAATAAATTAGCCGACAAACTGGCATATATTCAAGATGGACGTCTGTAAGCTTTCTGTAAGCTATTCGACATAAAACTTGGAACGGAGAATAGTTAAGACGAAAAGAAATAAAGTGTTTTATATATATTTTTATAAAATTTATTTTTATATGTTGCGAAAACAGAAAACTTATGTTCTGAAACAAATATTTTCATAAATATTTAAATTTTTAAATATTACATAATTTTTATATAATCCACTTTTTTTTACACTGCCTAGCATCCTCCTACATCCCAATAATCGAAGGAAAAACTTTAAAGAAAGAAAATTTAAAAAAGCATATAAAAAAAAGAAAATAACAAACTCTAAATAAAAAGTCAACGGTAGGTATTTTTTCTTTAGGTTATCAGAAATATTAATAATCATTTATGTATCAAAAAGTAAATTACTGACGTAATTCTATGATTTTATATGAATATTTGTGTGAACACTGGCGAAACATAATCTTTTTCAGTCATTTTTGATGGAGTGTGTACACTAGAATTAAATAGTAAATATTGTTTTTCTTCATATATTTTTTACTAGTTTCAATGAAAATGTAAAAGTTTTGTTTGACCAAAATAAAAATAAATAAAGAAGAACCGTATCTTTACCAAATAATGTCAAAGATCTCAATCAATCAATCTCAGAACGACGCACCAGATAAACTAGTAAATATACCACGATCATAAGCGACTGACTTATTTTATTTACGATTTAAATAACCATCTTTTTCTATATATAAAACTAAGTGAACGTTTCTGGCCAAAGTTTCCCATCGTTAAAAAGATATCGGTTGCTCAGGTCAAGATAAAAATATAGTTTTTATTCAGGTTTTTTTAGCCAATCAAAATTCAGCATCAATGATTGGCTACAAAAAGAGACAACGCTCTTATGTATGTGTGTGTATGTTTAACGGGTCTTACGTAATTTACGAGTCGGAAATACAACCGGAATAGACACGCGAACAGTTAAAATTAGCAGCGCATTCTAAAAATAGCATCTTTCCACATTCCAATATAGCGTAAATACAATTCACACGATACAAAGACAAATCTCAACAAAAGCCAAGAATAAAGAAAACAATAAAAAACAAAACATATTAAAAAAATATGATCCGATTCCCATGGGTGAATTTACCCGCCATTTGACGGACAAATCCATCCATGGGAATCTCCTCAATCTGGAAGGTTATTGTCAAGGCAGATTTAAAAAAAGCTCGATCTATTGATCATTTCTTGTTTGCTCATAGAGTAATATATTTTTCGAACAGGTTTCGAGATCAGATTAAGAACAGCAACAGCATATAACATTTTAAGATGGAATTGGATGAATTCTGAGAGAATGGCAAAAAGAGGGGGCAAATCTTGGCACATTCTGATACTAGGGTCTGGTTTACTAGGGGATATTTTTGTCTGATTGAGATATGGTTCGGTTCGATCTGAGGAGGCCATTCTCCCAGGTATTACCTCTTCCTTTGGGAGGTTGGTTGTTTTATTGCCGGTGAATGCCGGCGAGTCTGTTATCGACTATTATTGTATCCTCCCAGAATGCCTTTTTGGAGTAGTTGGATTTTACCTCCACCTTAAATTGACTTTATGTCTTGTTGCAAGTAGAAAGAAATAACCTCTTCCCCTAAATGCTTGTGTTTATCACCAGAATAAGATCAAAAATTTACTATATCTACAAGCTCGCATTGAAGAGGAAACGAATGCAATCACAATAGATGAATTAGCCAAGGATGTTCGGAATCTAACCAAACGTGATAAATTGGCCATAGAGGAAGATGGTGGACCTTTCAAACATTTAGTATAATGTTGCAGGACCGATCGTTCATGATGGTTGGCCTTACAACTCAGAAAAGAGACGCAGGCCAAAAAGGGTAACAGCAATGACAAAGAAGAGATGACAAATGCAGATGAACGGATAGAAAAGATCGAGATCGTATTTATTTACACCAAAGAAACAAAAGGAAATAACGAGGAAAAAAACTGGTAAT
This sequence comes from Sepiola atlantica, assembly GCA_963556195.1. Taxonomy (NCBI): domain Eukaryota; kingdom Metazoa; phylum Mollusca; class Cephalopoda; order Sepiida; family Sepiolidae; genus Sepiola; species Sepiola atlantica. The sequence goes on from OY744520.1 coordinate 118,467,956, forward strand.
GCTGGAACAGGAACAAACATCCATTTTTTGTTACGATAGCTCTTTTCTACATTTATGAAGTTGGGCTGTTTATCGCACACACAATGCGATTAAAACGCCAAATTCATACTCACGATAAAATGAAAATAGCTCTCTAATATACTCATCATGTGTATGCGATCAACGTCGTAAGATGAATAAATTTACATATTTCTTTGATAAAAGGATATCACATTAATTAACTATTTGTTTTTATTGTTTTCAATGATTGTCTTCATTTTACTATAAGGTATAGTTCTATTTACGTATACTTTTTATATCGTGGATAAAGGCTTAGCATTTTGGGTGGGAAGAGTCTCCACTTACTTGCCTCACCGCGAGGGCAGAGTTAGAACAAGGTCGGTTTTTAATGTGGGGAAAATTCAGCCTTCCTAAAATGGGGCACTTTGGATTGTGACAAAAATAAAAGTTTAGAAGAATTTCTCCTTGATTGACTAAAGACTAAAAAGTTGAAGCACAGTATCCAAACAGATACTACACTTTGCTCCTAACTAAGAGGAAAAGGAAAGCAATTTGGGGGATGCGATTCTTGTTGTACTCAATTTTCCCGGGTAACGCCGGGTTATGCATGGCCTCCGTTCAGTGTTGAGAGACAATAGTTACCCCTTGTACTGCTTGATTCCAATCACAAAGTGAAATCCAGAACGACCGGAAACAATGCCGAGATAAGCAGAGAGCACATACAGAATTTGGTATTTCCAAATGGTCACCCATTTTAGTACTGGCCAGGCTCAACGTCGCTTAACTTCGGTGATCTAACGGGAACCGATGTGTCAACGTGATTATGCCGGGTATATAAAGTTTACTGTGTTATTTTTCATTTTCATATGTAGTTGCGTAATTATCTTCGGCTTCGGCCAGTGCTATATTATGATAGTCTAATGAATTACTTGTAATGTTAAAGGACATTGACAAAAACGAGACGACGTAAATTGGTTACATTTCAAACGGCGCCTTGAAAATACCCCGCCTTGCTATGATAATACCTTCTTTATTGTTTGGGCGAAAAAACATTGTTGTTCTTAGGTTGCGGTTGTTACGTGTAAAAATATTAGCTGGATAGATTGGCTTCGTTTTCTCCAGTGAAAACGGGTGGCTTATTCTGTGCCAGGTTTTACATATACAGAAATATCGTTGAGATTAAAGACTAGAAAAATCTATCTTTTATTATACTACACTAGAAGGATACCGATTCCAGGACGGGTAAAATTAATTCCCCAAACAGAACAGTTTTGCACCACTTTTATGTCCCCTTACGAAGATTAAAATCAAGATATAAAGTATACTAAACCTTATGTCAAGGAATCACTATTCCAATTTTGATCAAAATCCATGAAATGATTTTGATTCTAAAAAATGTCTTAAATTTAAGGCTTAAGCTTAAGGAGTTTCAAGAAGAAATTCAAATTCAAGAAATCCAGCTTAATTGCTGTCCCGTGACTAAATTCAAGCAAATATGAAATATTAAAATTTTTAAATGGGAGGTTGTGCCCATATTATATCCCCTTAAACATCTCTAAAATAATCCAAATAAATTAAAATTTAGGGAATAGTTATTAATTAATGCTTAATATCTATTGTTAAAATTTCACAAAAATCGGAGATATCTGAATTTCCACGAATGGCTTTACCCCTCTTTTTACCCTCTTTGCATAAAACTAAATTAAACTAAATATAGCCCACATTACGACCCTTTAGGCATAGCAGATGTGTTCCCAAACCCATAATGATAGGTTAATTAGTTTAGGAGTTAATCCTGTACATACAAATATATAAAAATATACACATACCTAACTTCATGTAGATAGAAATATGAGTTGATCAATGTCTGTTTAGCCAAGAAGAATGGAAAACTTACAAATTACAGAACATTATAGAAATCGTAATATAGGGTTCAGGGCTTGGAGCAGGATTACACGTGGGTCCTCATTCATTCCCGAGCAACGCCAGGTTGACCTTCTAGTAATGTATAAAAACGTGTGGTCATGTCCGAATAGGCAAGTTGAGGATAACCATTGAACATCTCTCTATTCACATCTATCCATTTATTTATGAAAAATGAAAAAAAGGAAAGCCGAAAATTGTTTATATGTTCATCGATGTTTCGTCTTTATTCCAAGACTTCCTCAAGATGATTGATTAAAATAAAAATGTAAAAGTCCAAATGATGTGAAAAAATGTTTTTATTCTTTTTTCGAAACGCAACATAGACGTTTAAAATTCAAAATATGTGGTGCATTTATGAAGCGGAGTAAATATTTTAAATATTGATGTAATGCTATCTATCTATCTATCTATCTATCTATCTATCTATCTATCTATCTATCTATCTATCTATCTATCTATCTATCTAAAGAAAAGATGTATGTATGCGTGTCTGTCTGTTCTCATATCAGTTGTCAATAGTCGATCTCCGAGCAAAATCAATGACATTTGAAACTGACAGGTTCCTGCGGATATTTTTAACGTAGTTTTAAATGATTAAAAGTGTTGTTGTATCATACAGAGTGATCCCCCATCCCTAAAAATGTCACCCATTGAATTGTTAATAACATTCACAACCATATTTGGTGCAAAGAAACTTCCGACTATGCCTGAATTGCCCACCAAGTTTCAGTCATGAATGTCCAACAGTTTTTGTTTTATTGCCATTCAATGATATAGCGACCACTTTGGTGATCGTCTAATCAGTAAGAGATGTGATCCTTAATGAACTTCACACTTACCGGACCTTATACCCCCCCCCCCAGATTTTCAGATGTGAGGTTATCTAAAAGATAATATCTATGAAAACAATCCTACAACTATTCGTGTCATATCCAGGTGTGCTTGCAATGCAGGTGTGCACATTTAAACGGCGATAAAACAAAGACTGTTGAACATTCAGGACTGAAACTTGGTAGACAAGTCAGGCATAGATTGGAATTTATTTGTACCAAATATGGTTGGTTGCAAAAAAGGATTGGGAATTTTATTAACGATTCCATGGGTGGTATTTCTTTTGAGTCACCCTATAATTAAGGAAAAACATGTTATCTTTACAGTTGAAGGTTATACGAAATCGAAACTCGTAATCGGAAACCAGCGCTGACGTGCACGTAGTCGCTACGGTGAATTCTTTGTTTTAGAACACGGATGAGAGCCTATTCTCTATCTCTACGAATCTACTATCAGACCTTGGAGTACTACATGGAGTACTGTTGTCATATTTGGGCTGGTGAATCTCTGCCCATCTGAGAGTTCTTGATAAGGTTCAGAAGCATATCTGTAATTTGATTGATACCATCTTTTCTTCTTCTCTGCACCCTCTCTTTCACAGACGTGATATTACTAGTCACAGTCTCTTCTATAAATACTATTATGGCATGTGTTCTTAAGAATTGTCTTATTTATTCCCTGCTCTATTTGTTCCAGCTTGTTTGACGTTGGTCTAGTGGTCTTCATTAGTTCACTGTTTCGATAATTCGTTATAATACAGCTTCCTATTCCAGTAGTTTATTTCCAAGAACTGCAGGATTGTGGAAGTCTCTTCATGCTGACTGTTTTCCTCCTACATATAGCCTGGGTTATTTAAAAAATAAAGCCAATAGGCATTTCCTGTCTTTGCGATAATCGTTTTTCATTCTTTTTAACTTCTTAACTCAAGTGGTTTCATGACTTGTCCGGAGCGACTTCCATAGAAAAAAATCTAACGGGTTTAATGAGTGATCCATGCGGAAATTATTACAAAATGGCATTAAAGAGTGGGTTATTTGATCAGTTAATTATAAATTACGGCTAATTAGAACAATTAAAAACATTTTTTTCAAAATAACACAATAAAAGAACTAAGGTATATTCAACATGCATTTTTTTTTGTGTTGAAAGTGTGTAGGAAAATGCTTTGAGGTAACAAACATTAATTGACGGAGGTTTAGTATATATATATATATATATATATATATATATATATATATATACCTGAAGTGAATAAAGAAGAAACAAAAACGCAAATTTACATCTAAATCAGCGTCTTGGGTCATCTGAAGATCGCCAAGAGCGTGAAGCCGTGATACTTTTAAGTACTATGAAGTTCTATCTTAGAAGTTATCGAACAAGGTATACGAGTACAAAAACTCTAGACGACCCTAAAAAAGCCAATACTCACGGCTATCAGTTTATCGACTGAAGTATCGGTTTTCGTGAAACCGAAGGTATCGAGGGAAGATCAAACTAATGTATAGTGTTAATTAAAATTATATATATATATATATATATATATATATATATATATATATATATATGTGTGTGTGTGTGTGTGTGTGTATGATTTCTTGCCGATGAAAATATTAATCGATCATAAGCATAAGAAAAAATACAAGCCGTAAGTAGGTAATCCGATGTCCAGGTAAGCTTGAAGGCTGTTGGTGTTAAAACAAGACAAACAACACAAAAAAGTAAAGTACTTACTTGATAGATCTCTTGCAACATTGTGAAAGAATGACCGATTGCTCTCTCTATATATACATTTTTTCGGCCTCGCCTCTAAGTGTGACGTAACTTCTTCCGTTTCTACGTTATGTTGAACGGTTGACGGTGACGTCACTGCGCAGATCACAAATAACCGCCAGAATTCTCTCACACGAACAGGCATTTAAGTGTTGAAGAGACAAGACCGGATTCTTCTTCTATGGATATAAATAGCATTATTTCCTCGCTGAGATTCCATTTGGATTTTAAAAACTTTTTATTACTTTTTATTGAATTACTGGGGGAGGTTTTTGACAATAATTTATTTACATTCGATTTAGAATGTAAATAAATTATTGTCAAAAACATCCCCCATAATTATTCATAATTAATAATAATTAATCAAACAAGTTAATACCATTGATCAAGTTAGTACTCCCATCATAGCTCTTGGCCTTAATAAGTGGTGCACCAGTATATATATATATATATATATATATATATATATATATATATATATATATATATATATATATATATATATATATATATATATATATATATATATCGATCGTAAAGAATACGAGAGACAAAATGCAAATAATTTATTTAAAAACTATACATTACATATTCTAGAGATGTAACTATGGTACGTCTGTGGAATATGTAATAAAAAGTTTTTAAATAAATAATTTAGTGTATATATATATATATATATATATATATATATATATATATATATATATATATATGTATATGTATATATATATATATATTATATGTATATGTATATATATATATATATATTATATATATATGTATATGTATATATATATATATATATATATATATATATATATATATATGTATATATGCATATGTATGTATATATATATATATATATATATATATATATATATATATATATATATATATATGCATTCAAGAACTCCAAATACTGTTGTTATAAGAGACAGCTCAATGGTTGATTATTAAGATAAACCAGACCTATGATGAAATAAGTTGAGATAAACAAAATTAGAACGTTAATTATATAAGTTCCAAGAAGTCAAACACAACGAATATATGCCGTACGACTGTTTCTAAAACAATTTGTTATTATTATTTTATTATTTTAATTTATTTTTCGACTTTGTTCATTATGTATTTAAATATTTTAATTTGTTGTATCCTATGTATTTTCATTACTATTATCATTATTGATCTTACAAATGAAGTAGTGTGAAATTGCATGATAAGACGTACTGTTTCCCATACTGACTGGATATATATATATGTTTTTTTTATCTCACCTTACTATATATATATATATATATATAATATCTGAGACTTTCGACGTGAAACGTCTTTTTCAAAGAAGACTGTCCCCTTTTTGTCTAAATTGTTAGGAAATATATAAATAATATATATAAAAAAGAAGCAAACAAATATATTATTCGAAAATTAACATGCTAATAGTTTATTTTCTCTTGTATTTAAACATACAAGAGAAAATAAACAATTAGCATGTTAATTTTCAAAGAGTGTTAATCCCTTAAATCTGGACATTTCGAAAACCATACAGTTTAACATACAGAAGAAAATAAACAAATTAGTATGTTCATTTTTTAATAATAGTTTTGTTTGCTGCTCTTTTATATTCTTAATATATCCCCCCCCCAACTTTATTAATGCTCTATTTACAATAGTGAGCACCCATATTAGGACATGCTATGTTATCATTGGATACCATCCCTTAGAATATCCTTAAAAATATAATTATACATTTTGAATAATTATATATATATATATATATATATATATATATATATATATATATATATATATATATATATACTAGCAAATATATGCTCCCTCCGGTCGCATTTTGCTAGGCTTTGATGATATCACGATGAACGAACGAACATGAACCTCCATAGGAGGATGTAATAACGGACATATACTACATTAATCCTCAAAGGAGGAGGTAATGTCTGGTAGGATGGTACCATGACAACAGAACAGGTACTACAATACAGCTTCCAAAATAGAGGAGGTGATACCTGGGAAAATATCACCATAAAAGCAGAAGGTAATGCCTGTGAGTATAGTATCATAGCAACAGAAAAGATACTACACTACCACCTGCCGCCCCCCCCCCCCCCAAAGAAGGTAGTCCCTGGGAAGATGGTATAATGACAAAAGAACAGATACTACATTACGCCTCTCTCACTGTAGGATGTAAGATCTGGGAGGATTACCTCCATCCCCTTAAAAAAAGAGGAGGTAATTCCTGGGAGGAAGGTCCTATAACAATAGGACCGATACTACATTAACGTATTCCCATTAAAAGATAATATAATGATAGATTAAATCAGTTTTTTTTTTGGGGGGGGGGGGGAGGCGGTCATTCATTTATAAATGCCTAGTCATAAAAACAATTTTTTATAGTTACTTGGCTCTTTTACCTAAGATCCAACTTGCCATTTTAATCCAATGAATTTCTGTAAATAAATGTATTTATGAAAAAATGTTTTCGACAATTTGGAGATATTTTAAGTAGGAGTAGATGTGGTATTGTAGTGACTAAGATGATTCTAGTTAAAAGTAAGATAGACATTTTTATAACTTTTGACCAAGGACGACAAACGACCTCCATTTTCCCTATACTTTTGATGGCCTTGTGCCTAATTTGTTCGTTATTTAAATTGTTATATTTTGTGCAAATAAATAATTTAAAGTGTAGTATGTTTTCTCAGCATCTCATTTATTTTTTTACTATCAATGAAACTATTGCTTCAAACAATAAAAAACAATAACAATAATACGGCGTCGTTAACAGGAGAGAGAGAGAGAGAGAGAGAGAGAGAGAGAGAGAGAGAGAGAGAGAGAGAGATGAGGTTAGTTTATTTTTTTAAGTAAAACTTATCTCGCGTTTACTTTTTAAACTTTACTCGGATATTTCTTCATTGCGTAAGATGTAACTCGCGTTTTTTGTTGTAAGTTTCACCTCGATTAGTTGTTTCGGTTTACAGTGAAATTTATCTCGCATGTGACAACAGTAAGAAATCAATTCTCGTTGATAAAAATAAATTACTATTCCCCCGGACAATACCGGGTAGCCTGCTAGTTTAAAATAATAACCTTTTCAAACACGAAACGCTAACATTTTGGTAATTTCGAAACATATTTTAATGTGTCTGAAAGAAAAGGATAAAAGAAAAAACAAATTTGCCATTTCACTGGCAATTTAGAAAAATCGAGTCGGTCGCTTTAAAAAAAGAGCGACCGACTCGATTTTTCTAAAACATTTGAACGACGTTAGAAAACGTTTGAACACAAATACTAAATATTTGTCAAGAAAACAAAATTGAAATCAGAGAATTTGTTATATGAAAATATAAAAATCATTGAATTAAAAAAACAATAACCAATAATAGTTAATTAATAAATTAACTTTAACAAAACCAATATGCAAATTAGTTAACCTTACAAATCCCATAGAAACGGTATATAAAACAGATGGTGCATTTATTAAATAAGTTGAATTAATTGGGAATAGACTGTTTTGACTTTACCGTTCGTGCGAGAAATGGGCCAAATTTTCGCATTTATTCATTTAGATATATAACTTTTCGATATATGTCGAGACGCTAGTTTTTACTAGCTCTTTGCCTGGATTGAAACTACTTCTTATTATCTCATTTTGAATTCAACTCCATAAAAACTATATTTGGAAAGCCCACGGGAGTTCTTCAAATGGCTTTTAATACATAACTTACACCCTAAACTTTTACATTGCAGCCTTTTCCAACCGGATTTCTTGAGCCTCTAATGGTTTGACTTCTCCAAAATTCAACGGATTTAAATTTTTTTTGCCGCCACCCGTTCCTAGATTTAGCACTTTTGAACCTGCTGCCACAATTTTCATGATGCCTTCAACGGTGAACTTTTTCATATATTTTTAATCTCTTCTCTTTGCATTGGAAATTTTCTATACTTTCTATATTTGTATTTATCTTATCTTATATTTATATTTTTTTAAATAATGACTTTTGGTAATTACCCTACCAACTTATCTCTCTGTACTCCTCTAATGATAAGATTTCATTCTTTGAAAAGCCATGGCTTAAGGAAGGAAAAATAAATCTCTTTTAATAAAAAACAAATTGTTTTGACCAACTGATGACGTAATAGATATTGTATTTTTACAATCTTTATTCTCATCTTTTACCCCTCTCTCTCTCTCTCTCTCTCTCTCTCTCTCTCTCTCTCTCTCTCTCTCTCTCTATATATATATATATATATATATATATATATATATATATATATATATATATAGTTTTTTAAAACTTTTCCAAATCGTCGCAGTTTTCGCTCAGCTTCTCTCTACTACTGCAAACGGACCTCTTTTCCATATAGGAACTGTTTTACCCTTACATCTAAGGATTGGATTTTTCTACAACTCTGGCTGGTTAAACTCATTCCATACAAAGGGCCTGGATATTACCATATTATTGAATTTTAAAATATCTAGTTTCTCGCTAAAACATAATCTACACGGATCGTCTGAATATCTACAGCAGATCTTGTAGGTCGATATTCTGTACAACCTGACAAATATATTTGATAATAGTGATATCGGCCTATATACAGATGATGTATTGGCTATAATAAGGGATTCTATCAAGGTCAAGGGTAAAATCTGAAAAAAATTGATATATGAAAATGGAAAAAATACGATTAAGAATTGAAGTATTAGCTAACATAAAAATAAACTTTTTAGATGTAACTTTCAAATTTGATAAAAATACACACGAGCCGTATTTAAAAGATAATGTTAACCCAATATACGTGAACTCAAAGTCCAGACACCTTCATCAATTATAAAACATATTCCTAGTTCTATCGAACGTAGACTTCGTAATAACTCTACAAACGAAATGTATTTAAGATTTTAATTATTAAAATTAAATATAAGTAACCAGATACCTGTAATAATAATAATAATAATAATAATAATAATAATAATAATAATAATAATAATAATAGAAGAAGAAAGTGAAATATCATTTGGTTCGCAACGCCGTATAACCAGATTCTAAAATCTAAACTTGGTAAGAAATTCATAGATCTTATCGATAAACATTTTCCCGTAACTAATCCCTTATAGAGAATATTCAATAAAAATCATACAGTTGGTGGGAAAATTTAGAAATGATCACCAAAGCTCGCAATAATAAAATATTAAATGGCAATAGTAAAGAGAAAATAAAATAAAATTCCAAGAAAAAGTTGTTGTTACTACTACTACTACTACTACTACTACTACTACTACTACTACTACTACTACTACTACTAATAATAATAATAATAATAATAAGAAGAAGAAATAGTAATGCCTTTAATAGAAAAAAGAAATACAACAACGAGGAAAAATAACTGTAGTTGCAAAATTAGAGCACATTGCCTCTTACAAAATAACTGCCTAGCAAAAAGCATAATCTACCTATCATATAGGTGAAACTGTACTATAATAATAAAAGAAGATATAATCACAAAAGCACATTCAATAGTAAAAGCCACAGATGTAGTACATCATTATTGAACAATTATTGGGAACTTAAAGAAAGCGGGTAGAAAGAATATTAAGGAGATGTAGATATTTAGAGGATCCGCGTTGATTATATTCGAGCGAGAAACTAAACATTTTAAATGTTAAATATTTCAAAACATTACTAAATGGCAACTAACTGTACGCACAGAATTAACTTTACTTGGGATAACTAAAAAAACCTAAACTATCGCCTTGAAATAAAAAAGTAAAAAGTAATAAATAAATAAATTAACAGCCTATATAGTGCTAAAATTATAATTCTAAAATAAATGTTAAATGGCGATAATTAATAGGAAAAATGCGGCAGACAAAATCTCTGAGATATTTTTCCGTGCAAGAATAAGGTCATCGTTTGTTAGTTTGACCCACTTGAAAGTAAGGACCGTAAAAATCTCTTTCAAACAAAGGGAGTGATACTCATTGGCCGAAATAAATATATAGGTTGTGAAAGGGTAATAAAACCAAAGACTCTGATTGGTTAGAAGATAGGGCAGACACTGCTTAGCTATTAAAACAATATTAAAATGTAAATCCATGCAATTAGCCCGATAATTTCTCCCGTGAAATGAATCACAAACGTTTCTATGCAGCTTATCTGCCATGAGTATAATTTCATACTCTATCTATCTATCTATCTATCTATCTATCTATCTATCTATCTATCTATCTATCTATCTATCTAGTCTTAAACAGACAGACTGTTTCACTGTATTACAGCTTTTCAGTGCGGATAGACTAGAACCCACCCAGAGTCAAGCATCGACCCTAAAACTATCTAGTTGATAGTCGGCAGTTACTTAACTTTATAACTGTAAAGATAAGAAGTAAAGAAGAAGAGATGCTAAATCAGCAAGCAGGTCGATAGCGAGAGGGTGGTGCTGATTATGTGACGAATGCGGGGAGTGGGGAAACTGGTTATGCAGAGCGGAGAAAAGAGTTAAAACAATGAAGCTCGAAATAGGATTTTTAAAAATTCGTTTGATTTTACGCTATTGTATTTTTGATTTCAATAATTTTTCGTTTAATAGTAAATAAAATTATTATTTAATGTGTAATTATCAAAGTTACGTTGACGCGAGAAATGCACACACGTGAAGTTGTTTCATAATTTTATAGAAAGTTAGATATGTGCATGTTTATATATTTCTATGTATAGGATTCACTCCTAAACTAATTAACCGCTCTTTATGAATTTTGAGACACAGATGGTAGGCGCAAAGGTGGGTAATGTGGTCTAAATTTAGCAAAGAAAGGAAGCAAAGAAGGTGGGGTGGGGATGAAAGCATTTCAGGAATATTCAGATATCTCCGATTTTTGTGAAATTTTAACAAACAGTATTAGACATGAATTAAACTGAAATTTCGGAAATATTTATTATTTGGATTATTTTAAATACGCTTTTGGGGAACAATACAAGCATGATATGCATTACATTTGATCCATAGACATTAGACACCAATTAAGCAAGATTCCCGAAGTTTAATATTTTCTTAAGACACCTAAAAATTAAGCCTTAAATTTGACATATTTTCTAGAATCAAAATCATGTAATAGATTTTGATCAAAATTATAATAAGGATTCTAGACATAATGTTTATTAATATTATATTTTGCTTTTAATCTTCGTAAGGAGACATCAAAAGTAATACAAACCTGTTCTGCACGGGGAATTAATTATATTAAATATATATACTCTTTCGAAGAGAATTTAAATGGTCATATCTCTACCCCCAACTTCTCGAATTGCTGTGTGGGGATGTACTATAGTGTAATATTTGCTGCTTTGTTAGACTTGGAACTTTTGTCTCTATACTATATGCTGATGAAGACACTTGGTATCAATAAAGACCCATTTCGTCTCTTAAACGATCGTACACTAAACAGTTGTTGATTTAAAATTCTTGCACCGGTTATAAATGAATATGTCATAAATTTGTTTTTCTCTAAAACTATAATTCATATATACACTAGCAAAAAAAAAACTACCCGTCCTCCGAGCAGCAATTAATCTAGTTGTAGCCTTATCTAAAGAAAAACAAATAAACAATCTTATTTTCGCATTTTAGTAATTTGGAGAAAAACAACAGAAAGGTGATTGTCATGGTGTTATTTAATATGTTCCAATGTTGAGAATTGATTTTTTATAAGCAAAAAATGACTTCCCTATAATGAAGTAGTAAACGAAAATTGGGGCGATTGTAAAAAACGACCAACAAAAAAAGAAGGATTGAAAAAAACTAACAAATAATCAACAAATAACTGTTACTAAAGGCAATAAAGTTACTTTTCTACCTACCTAACTTTTTTTTGTGTTTTACAATATTTTAAATCGCTTTTAGTGCATTTTAATAATTTGTTCAAATTCGATCGCGTCACAGTTCAATTTTCAAGATGGCGTAAGCGGATATCCCCGAAGTTTGCTTAATGAGTTTTTCGTCTTTTGGAGTGAACCCCCACCCCTAAACAAACAAAACAAAGAAACAAAACAAACACACAGTAAACAAATGACTGTTCTAAACATCTTTACATTTACTTTTCTACCTAATTGAAAGAAGAAAAGTACAAAATAAATCACTAGACTTCATAGACGGTCAACGAGCGACTGTCAGCCATCTTTGTTTATCAGTTTCACGTAATATATTTGGCCCAACTTTACAATTGAAATAAAAAAACGCTTTAAAATACTTTAAAACACAAAAAAGAAACGTATGTACAGCAACACACACACACACACACACACACACACACACACATATATATATATATATATATATATATATATAGGTAAATTATGAATTTTGGAATATATTGTCTAGGCAACACGTTGAGTTACATGGGCTCATTATTGGTTTTGTAAATGTTAACATTTACGGTGTGCATATATATTATTAAAAAAACACTTTTTTAATGAACCGATTATTATCAATTTTGGAATATATATCCTTGGCAACCCTGTGAGTAACATTGACCCATTATTTTTTTGTAAACTTAACCATTTAGGGTGTGTGCCCATCGAAACTTGCACCCACTCGACAAAAACTTAAAAAAAAAAATCATTGTTCACCCCAAACAAGGCAGGGCTACTGATAATTAGGGTGAAAGTTTTGGGAGTCATCCTAAATTTGGAGCTGTGTAGCGAGATGTCTGTACACATTAGTTTTACATTTCTGCATGTCGGTACAGTCGGGGAAACAAAGAGCAGGGAGGGAGTTCCAGAGGCCGGCAACACAAGGAAAGAAGCTATTGGAGTAGAAGGCTCTCTGGCATCTGGGGACCTCCATAGTGAATGGATGAGACTTAGCTGATTGTCGGTTTGGTCCAGTGTATTTACGTCGAGGGGGCACTAGAGCAGCAAGTTTATCGGAGTACAATCCATTGAAGCATCCGTAAAACAAGCACAAGGATGCAACATTGCGGCGATGGTTTAGGGGCTGGAGCTTGGAGGATAGTGAGGGACCTATTAAATTAGCAATTCTTTTTTTTTAACCTTGTTTAAGAGGGAGAGACTAGTGGATGGTGCAACAGCCCAGATGTGGCAACAATTCTCCATACATGGGCGGATGACGACGCGAAGTCACGGAAACACGGCTCGTTCTCTATAAGAGTACCCATATTCCATAATTCAATAGTTCAATAGTTTAGGACTTTACCAAGCACATAGTTATTAGTAACGCTCATGCGCGTGCACCAACCATTCAAAAAATGTTATACTTAATATAACTCTAGAGAACGGGGTAAGTAACGTGGGCACATTATTTACTTTTGTAAACTTAACCATTTAGAGGGTGCCACCGAGAACGTACCATACCGCCAAAGAAAGAAAAAAAAACCATTAAAATTTGAAACTAATGCTATATTTCGTTCTTATACTTGTCCTGGGACGAGTATTTTACTAGTATATATATATATATATATATATATATATATATATATATATATATATATATATATATATAGTGTATAAAAATAAATATTTGTGTATATATTTTTTAATAAAAGTCACAACTTTTCAAAGTCGATGAATGTTGACAACAGAAAATATATAAATAAACAATGTTACGCTAAGTTTCAATGACCAGCTCATTATTGAATGACTTGGTCATTGGAATTTAGCGTAATATTGTTCACACACACACACACACACACACACACACACACACACACACACACACACACACACACACACACACACACACACACACTCACACACACACACACACACACACACACACACACACATATTATTTATTAATTAATTAATTAATTTATTTATTAATAGTGTTACAGAAGATCAGCTCAAATCAATATGATACAACCAGTTTCAAGCGGCTAATAAATAAATAAATAAATAAATAAATAGTATGCTTTAATTATTCAAAAAATTGAGCGCTCCGTTGAATTTCTTTCTACCAAACAAAACCAAAGATACGAAAACCCAATTTTATATATGTATAGCCAGAAGTGCTAAACCAGCTAGCAGGCTGGTAGAGAGACGTGAAGTTGTCTTATAATTTTAGTGATACATATAATGAGCTTAACCCTGAGGGTCACCTGACCTTAAGAGTGTTGTTGTTTTTAATACGAAGTCGAGGATACGTCCTCGACAATCAGTCCGACAGAGTCTAGGCCATTTGAGTTAGGTAGACTTTTTTCTGTCGGGCTGAGGTATAGTTTTGTGCAGCTCTAGTAAGTCCACCTTCCCAGGTTTGCCTTCTCTCTTTGAGAAGGGATTAGTTTATTGCTAACTGCCTGAGGCCGACGGGGCTGCTCAGGCATTTTTGTAGGCCAGAGTGCTCTGCCCCTTTTCAATACCCACCTTCAGACCTTGTGTCACATCTTCCCGCTGAGGGAGGGAGGTAAATACTATTTATTTACCTTCCCAGGAGGTTAGGCACAAGGCCAGTTTTATCTTACTCCCACAAGGTAAGATTTGACCCAAGCTCGGGTCGGGAAAGTGGGACTTGAAAAGCCAGCGCCCGAGAAGGTGAGCACTCTGGCCATTAAAAATTGCCTGGGCAGCCCCGTCGGCATTCCCCGGTAGGGGCGCCCCAAGCAGTAAACAATACTTACTCCTCCCCAAAGAGGGGAGGCAAAGCCTGGGAGGGTGGGCCTCCTAGAACTGCACAGGACAAACCCACAGACCGGCGTAAATAAAGCCCCGAAGGCCAAGACAATACAATACCAGTCTATGGGGTACAGTAGCCATCGGAACCGACACTACACTTTGATCGTGGCCAAAAGGAAATACTAGCTTATTTACAATTGTTTTTCTTTTAGCGGACTTTTTCGGATGGCGAAAAGCATTGCGTGCTTAAATCAGTAATACGAAATAAAAGGAATACAAATGGACGTATTGTAATATAAGATACTTGTAGCGGGAACGTCAAGGTCGGCTTTTTTTTTTTGATATTTGGCGGCGGCGACGGTGGTGACGTGTTAAAGTTGTCTCGTATAAGTAACATTATTTCCTGTTCGTCATTTAGAGCTATAAATAACTTGCGAAAGAAACAAAATATGAAAAACAAGAGCCTGAAATTTAAAAAAAAAAAAAAGGAGAAAAAAATCCCATGGAGCCAGTGACGACGCAAGGGAGAGGCTTGCAGATGTTATCGCCTTTGTCAATCTATAAGACGATTTTTCTGTGTATTAACCCCCCCCCTCTCAAATTTTAATGAAAGTAAACAAATAAGTTTCAATAGGGACCGTTTGAATATCTCACCTACGTTGCTTAGTTTGTTACCAACATTTTGCCGATCATTGTTTATTTTTAATCAATATTCGTAAATATTTTTTATTTCATATTGGTTCTTTTTTATATAGAGTAATTAGAAGAATACCCGTCTCAAGACGGGCAAAATTAATTCTCCGAACAGAACAGTTTTGCACCACTTTTATGTCCCATTACGAAGATTAAAATCAAGATATAATGATACGAAACCTTATTCTAATTTTCATCAAAATCCATTACATGATTTTGATTTAAGAAAATGTCTCAAATTTAAGGCTCGAAGTTTAAAGGGGTCTTCAGATGAAATTGAAATTCAGGAAATATTGCTTAATTAGTGTCTAATGACTATGGATCAAATTTAATGCAAATCTGATATATTTGAATATTCAAATTGGAGATTGTGCCTATAGTATGCTCGTTTTAACTCGTCAAAATACTAAAAAAACGGAAATTTGGAGAATATTTATTACTTGATTTCTAATACCAATTGTTGAAATTTCATAAGAATCAAAAGTATTTTCAACCCCTTTCTTATTGGCATAAAACTAATTGCATGGATATATAGCCTGTTAAATCTTAGTAGATGTTACGCTATATAACTTACCAACGAGATTCGTTGGTTTTATTACCTCCTTCCATGTTATTTATTTTCATCAGCTAATGGGTGTCACGCCCTTTGTTTGAGAGGGACTTTGGCACTCCCCACTTTTAAGTTGATCAAATTAACAAAAGTTGACTTTACTCTGATACGTTGAAAGTAAATAATTTATCTGTTTTATTTATTTTTGTCTACTTATCCCCATTTTAGCTTTAGTTTTTAGTTTCAGTGTTCGTATTTATTTAGTCTAATTTTCTTATTTAGTTATTAGTTATCCTAAAGTAAAGTTTATTCTTTGTCTGCAGTTAGCTGCTATTTCACTTCTATAATTTAGTAATGTTTTAATCGACACGGATCGTCTAAATATGCTGCATAATAATATTTTCTATTTTATTATAGGCGAACGTCCGCTTTCTTTGAGATCCCAGTGGCAGTTTGCAAATGATGTACTAATTCTCTATTTTATGTGATTGAATGTGCTTTTGTGATTATAATACCTCCATTTAAATTCCAGAGCGGTTTCTCCTATGTACTATTTTTTGTTATTCAAGTATTCATGTGTAAATATTGTGGCTTGATAACGATGCCTTTAGTTAAACAGTTATATTTGTAAGAGACAATGTGTGTAAATTTTGCAGTTAAAGTTTTCTCTCCGTTATTAACTTTCTTATTTCTATTTGGCCAATTACTAATTTACTTTAAAAGCTTCTAATTACAATTATTTTGATATTTCAAGCTTGTGTGTGCTTCAATGGAAACGACATATATTTTCACATCCCAGCGTGCTCCGTGCATCGCGTTCACAAACCTAGGGTTGGAATTATTGACCGTAAAACCATGACGCGAACGTAGCTGCAACAATACGGAAGAAAAAAAACATCATACAATTCTCATAATCTTCTGAGAAGACATTATATACTAAAAAAATATGATTAAAGTAAAATTTAAAAAAAAAACTATTGTAAGGGCTTCTAATTACAATTATTTTGGTATTTCAAACGTTTCGGTGGTTCTGTTAAATATCCAGACCGGGTGTGCCCAAAAGGTAATCTAGCAGGAATAAACGTACTTGACACAGACATGCATCTGGCCGAAAAAAACATAACGTGATTGATTGTCGGAATTGAAATAATCGTTGATTGAGTCAAGCCACCTGGCCAGAAGAAACAAACACTGTTGATTGTGAAAAATAAAATAATTGTTGATTGCAAATAATAGCGACAGCAGGGGATAATCTAGTAATAATAAACGACAGCGAAGGCGAAATCCCACAGCTGTTTGCAGGTGGATACGTGGGTGTTACAAATTGTTATATAATATCAACCCGAAAATGATATCGTCAGTCGACTAGCGATTTGAGCCCGAGAAAACCACCCTGTCAAATTCCCGTGCGTGCGATCCCCTTTCTTCACAAACCCTCACTCGTTCACCGCCACCGACAATAAAGATATATAATGTATTTTTTATACACCATAGTGATCGCCAGTCTTTTGAGCACAATAGAAATACAACACTTTTATGTGAACGACATATTTTTTTATTTTCACTATATTTCATCATTGCGATAATGGTTAGTTATCTTCTATTACAACACAAAAAATGTCTGTCATGTTTTTTATTGAAAATTTTCCAAATCCTTTCAAAAATGTTTTTATTAAAAAAAAATAAGTAAAGGGACACAACTTTGATAATTTATACGCAACTTAACTCTTTTGTTTTATTTGAACAACTTCAGTTCAATGACTATTTTTTTATCGTTACAAAAACTGTCAATGATTTTAGATGATTGTTTTCTACGACCTCCTCCTCCAGACGAATATAGGAAAAATGAACAAATAAATATTAGAAAAAAAAATGAAATTAAGAAATATATTGAACTTGAATCAATGGAAAAAATACCATAAACTACAATAAATTGTTTAACGATATAAAAAATAACAAAAGAAATTGCATATTCACACAATTTGACCCTTCCATTATTGCGATTTTAGCAATATGTTGTGTTTCTTAATGGCGACACGGGAAGTTGAGGGTTACAACAACACATTATTCGCCGAGTAGAAAATTCACTAATTTACCCCGTTTGGCGCCTTTTAATAATGAGGAGGGCTGTTCCAGGATATCACGTGATTATAAAAGACACGTAGTATTTATTTTCTTCTTTCTTTGGTTAGAAAAGAAAGTCAGGATGAAGAACGTAACCTGGTAGAGTTAGCTGTGTCTGACCACATCTGACTGAAATTGAATATTGAACAAGAAAAGAGTATGTATCAGCTTTTATTCAAGGGAACATAACAAAAATTGTTTGGTAGGCTGGAATTTGTCGAAAAACGAATGCTGTATCCTGGAGTTCCATTCTAACAGGTCGCTTGTGGCTAAACGATGAAAACAGGATAGCACATGTTTTTAAGAAGCGATCAAAACTGGAACTGATTTGAATCGTATTTTTGGCGCCAAGCTTCGTTGGCGCGCATTGATTTGGAGTCTACGCCGTCGCGTTCTAACTCCCACGCAGTTACAAGTTTAGGCATGAGTGCGCGTGCGCGAAGCCAAACCAAAACTCAATCTAACATATGATACTGCGCGTACATTAAAAAAATAATAATACGATGTGCGAGCTGGATTTTGCTAACATTAAAAACCGACCTTATGTCTAACTCTGCTCACGCGGGGAGGCAAGTAAATAGGAACAACTCTCGCTAAAAATTGAAATACGTCTAAAATATTCTTTGTTATTATCGCCTACAGTAAGGATTGAACCTTCATACTCCAGGAGACTCACTTAAAACTGATTGTTAATCAGCACCTTTAAACAAGAGGACCCGTGGTGTAACGGTTAACGATCAGTTCTAAGTTACAGTTCCCTCTGGAAGTTGAAGGTTCAATCCTTGTTACAGGCGATTCTAACTAAGGATAACTTCTACTCGGTCATGGCTCACGGAACGAGAACAATCTACAACGTAGATAAAAACAAAGGTTCAGCTAAACGTTTTTTAAATAATAAATTTGAATTTGAAGCAATTTATTTAAAAAAAAAAACAATAAATATTCTCTGTCTTCTTCTCATAAAAATAATTGTCAGCTATTCTTTAAATCAATAAAACGAATGTCACTTTTTGAAATGCATTGATTTAAAATTGTACGTTTTTAGTCGACAGGGCGACATACTTTGATTTTGGAACAATTCATTATAAAATGGGTAAAGTTGGAAATTGTTTTTTTTTTACCTTAGCGACAATCACCATCTTTGCTAATCGAACAATCCCATTTTTTAAAAATGTGTGTGAAAGGTGATAACGTATGTACGAACATGAAATGCCTTAGCGTATTATTATATAGATATTAAACATCAAAGTAAGACAGCGAAGCAATCTTCTGTTATTCATATTACTTTTCTTTTCGTAAATTCTCCAGTTACGTGTAAGAACAAGTGATTTGCTAATTTGTATTATTCGGACTACTATTCGCATCTTGGTTGTTATTTTCACAACGTTTCGACCGATGTAATAGCCGACCTTCTTCAATGTGCGTCTTTTGGAACTTGGGAACCTTCTGGTCGAACTTGAGAATCTTGTAGTTAAAATTAAGAATGACGGCATAACGCCCGAGATTCGCCACTTCAGACTAAGAATTTGTTCAGCAGAAAGCGGTGAAGGGCGAAAATCAGTTCCCTGTGTATTTTACACATAAGAAAATCAAGGTCAACATATAAGAAATTGTGAAAAGTGCTATTTTTTAGATAGTATTTTCAAATTTAATTAATTTGTTACAGTATCTTTTGTTTACTAAATTGTTAGGTGAAAGTACAGAATAGTTAACAAAGCCCCGTCCTCATGTTAAGAATGGCTTTCTAAATAATAACGTTATTATTTCAGCACGGTCCGTAAACTGTAGAAGTACCAAATACTTGATTTAAAAAAAAAATAGAAATTAAATAAAATAAATGTCATAATAAAAACGTATCTAATAAAGATTGGAATGTTTTCTTTTTTACAAATACTCAAATGAATGTTTTTTCGACATATATATTTAATAAAGAAAATGTGTTTTTGTCCAACAATATAACTTTTGTAATTGGAACTGATTTTCGCCCTTCACCGCTTTCTTCTGAACTAATTTTTGACCGGAAGTGGCGAAACTTGGGCGTTATGCTGTTTTACCGATTGATCTTATCGCTTCAGCCATGATTGTGTTAATTTTAATGTTATTCTTAGTTATTTTCCTTTGGATGAGATTAAACAAAGGGATCAGTTCCAAATTCCATACAGGTTACCCGCGTTCGACATATAGATTCCCAAATTCTCGACTGGGGCAATTTAAAAAAAAATATTTTTGTACCGTCCAGAGTACTCCTTTTGGGGGAGCTGGATATTCCTCACATTAAAAAACCGACCTTGTGTCTAACTTTTCCCTCGTGGGACGGGAAGTACATAGGAACTGTATATAATTTTTTCGAGTAACATTTTAACTACGAGAAGACAATTGAAACTAAGGAGGCCTCCAGAGCGCTGCTGAAGGCATCAGGTTGGGGAGGGGTGGAGTGGGATTTGGCTCTGATCAAAAGTCTCGATTGTTCTTTTTCTCTTATTTTCCCCTTTTCTTTCTGTAATTCAAATTTGTTTCTTCTTCTTCTTCTTCTTCTTCTTCTTCTTCTTCTTCTTCTTCATTTATCTTTAATAATAGATTTCTTTGTTCCACTCAAGAACAGGAAATACATCTTTTCCATAAAAACGTATTGAGCAACTTGATAAAAACAAAACAAAACAAAACAATGAAACATAACAAAGCAAAACAAACAAAATAAAACCCGTCACCGGTTATTGAATTTTCATGCACTGGGAGCGGTAGACACTGCGGTACGTTTGCCGTGGGAAATTTTATTATTCAAACTGCATTCTTATTTGCGTGGATAAACTTAGATGGGAAAAAATGACAAACGCCTAGCGAAGCATGGAAAACTCCGAAAGAAAACTTTGCAAAATAAATTACAGATGGCATTCAATAAATAAGGTGCCATTTTGCAATAAAAATCGCGTTTCATCTCAGGAATTACAAAGAAAAGAAAATGTTCGTTTTGTTTTTCGAGATAATCTCCATTCTTTAAAGCACATTTTTTTCTCAGAGAAAAAAGCAATTTTTGTGTCCATCCAGCGTAGACTACTTTGAACTTTTTTTTTACTAATGGGTCGCGACTTATCAAGGCACAGTGACAACTCGAGCATAAGGGTTACATATATAGGGGGTCACGTTGTCCCTATCTTATGCTAAAGTCACGAAAGGAAATAACAACACCTTTGCTTACAATAACAGCAAAAAGAGTTTATTCAATAAAGTTACCTATACCGTTTGGTATAGGTGGAAGAAAGTTGAACAGTGTCCGAGTGAGAAAAAGGAAAATAGGAAGTTCTTTGGGTTGACGAAAGTCTAAGCAATTATCTCCAGGCGAAGGTAGTAGTTGCTGGAGCGTCCAGTGGGCAGGGGCAGGAGAGAGAAAGTAGAAGTGTTTCCTCGTTGCTTGTAGGAGTCTCTCCGCTGACCGTGATTCCCAAAGGGGCTGAAGTAGTTCTTCAGCGGACATAAGGAATCAATGCGCCCTGCAGTGTATAACCCGACCACTTAATGGGGACATTTGTCGGAAGGAAAAAAATAGATCTATTTTTATGACTGCTACATCACCCCCTGCTTAGGCGGAAAGCCATTACGTCAAGATTCGTTAAGACATCTCTAACACTTTTCCTTTCTCTCAGAGACTAATCGTTTTCTAAATGTAGCAGTTGTAAAAGACAAAAAATACAAAATATGTCAATTCAGTTAACAAAATTAAAAAAAACAATGTTTTTACTTTTTAGTGAAAAAGTTTTCTTTGGTCAAAACAAGACGTGTTCAATATTTATGCCTTTCTGCATAAAGTATTTTTTAGGAAAAATGTTTATGTCTTTTCTGTGAAAAGTATTTTTTGTGAAAAGACGTAATTGTACAATAGAGTACAAGGACTCAAAAAAGCTCATTCTCTCTATATATAGAGTCTTACACAGTTGATTTGGCCAATGTACTCGCCGCCCACTGTGTGTAGTGGTGACGTAATTGTCTGTTGGAGGTGTATTCACTTTTGCTGTTGTAAGAGTGGGTTGATGCAATGCGTATGTAGAGGGAATTATGTGGCTTTTGTGTTTTTGTGTCTAGAAAGGCTTTTTTTACCCTGTCAATAGATACAGTTTCTTTTTTATCACCAATGTCTAGTCTGAATAATTTGTCAGTGCGTGAAAGCACGCGATAAGGACCAGTATAAAGTGAAGTAAGATGGGCTTTTACAGAGTCTTTTCTAAAAGAAAACGTGAGTCCGTGAAGAAATGTCTTTAGGGACCGAATATTTTATGGTCTGTTGCCTAGGGTTCATAGGTGGGAGCTTATTAAAATAAGCTCGCAGTCTGTTTGTGTACAGAGCTAGATCTGTTGCCGTTAAATCTATCAGGGTCAGCATCTGACCCGGCAAGATAGAGGTACTCCATAAACAAGTTCGGATGGAGAGTATCCGATGTCCACTTTGATCGCAGACCAACAGTCAAGAAGGACAATAGGTACATACTCGCTTCATCGCTGTTGGTCTGGATAAGCACACAATGCGGCTTTCAATTGACGATTGAAGCGTTCTATCATCCCGTTAGAAGCTGGATGTTAGCTAGTTGTACGGATACGTTTAATCCATAAAACCCTGGAAATTTACTGGAATAGGTGGGATTCAAACTCTCCACCACGGTTGGTGGTAATAGTAGTGGGAACATCGTAAGACTATATTCAGCCCGATATAAGGGCTCGCGCTACGGATTCAGCCGAAATATCGTTTAGGAGAATAGTTTCAGGCCACAGTGTGAAGTGGTCTATACAGGTCAGAAGATAAGTAAATTCCTGACTGACTGACCGGCCATGATCAAACCAGACTAATGTGAACATTGCTTAACGGAGCGTCTGGGGTGCTGAATGTTTCGAGAGGTGCACGAATATGCTTGTGCACCTTTGACTTTTGGCAGGATACGCAGGAACGTGTCAAGGCAGTGATGTCGCGCCTCATATTCGGTCAGAAGAATCTAGCTAAAATCAGATTCACTGTGACTTTGAGTCCGGGGTGTGCCAAGTTCTGAAGGGTATCAAAGACAACCGTACAATAAGTCAGTGGAATAAACGGGCGAGGTGAATCTGTTGAGGTGTCACAGATGATCTGCGTGACCGAAGTGGGCACGGGCGGGGATATGAATTTGCAAGTTGCAAACTCAGGTGACGACAGATCTAAAGTGTCTATACGTAGCTGGTCTAAAGTCATCTGTTGTATGTCGATATCCGAAGGTGAGGACAGAGAATTGTCAGGAAGCCGGGACAAGGCGTCTGCCGAATATTTTGTTCACCAGAGATATGTTGGATATCGTTAGTAAATTGTGAAACAAAATCCAAGTGGCGAGTTTCGCGAGGAGAATATATGTCCGGCTTAGCACAAAGTGCGTATATTAGCGGACGGCGATCGGTGTAAATCACAAATTGACGGCTCTCGAGTGAATGCTGAAAGTGTTTCACTGCGATGTACATTGCCAGGAGTTCACTGCCAAACGTGCTGTAACGCTGTTCTACCGGTGTCAGTTATCTCGAAAAGTATGCAAAAGGTTGTAGTTGACCTTAGTGTTGCTGTTGCAACACTCCACCTACATCTGTGCCCGATGCATCAACGACCAGTGAAACTTGCCATCGGACACAGGATGTGCAAGCAAGGATGTCGTCGCCAGTTTTTTCGTCACTTCATTAAAAGCTTTCAGCTGAATATAATTCAGTAAGATCTGTTCACTTTTCTTCTTCCTGTTACGTAACAGGTAGGAAAGAGGATACAGGATATCGGCCCAGTGTGGGATAAAGCGGCCGTAGTTGTTTAACAGACCGAGGAAGTGCCTTAGTTAGCGAAGTGAAGTGGGTGGTTGAAGGTGTTGTAGAGCCTCAACTTTTTCAGGCAAGGGAGATATGCCTTCAGGGCTGATAATATGGCCAAAGAAAACTAGTGACGAAGCACCGAAAACACATTTACCATGGGTTAATCCTCACCTGGTATTGCTGAAACCGTTCGAAGAGAAGGCGGACATGAATGGCATGTTCCTTGCCACAAGATGTCGTCTATGTAGTTATAGACGAAGTCAAGATCTCGCACTACTTCGTCCATGAAGCGTTGGAATGTACTCGCCGCGTTTCGCAAACCGAAAGGCATATTAAGGAATTCAAACGCTCCATATATATATATATATATATATATATATATATATATATATATATATATATATATATATATATATATATATATATATATATATATATGACAACAGACAAAAACTTAAAATTAAAAAAATGGGAAAAACATTATCACAGAAACATATTTGAGAGAAAAAACGAAAGGGAAAATATGTATGTGTTGAGAGCCACAAAATGAGAAAAATATATAAATATATATATATTTAGCAGACAGAAGAGATAAGAAGAGTTAATGTATTTTTTGTGCGTCTGTAGGTGTAAGAACTCTTTTGTACTCACGTTTTTTTCAGAGACCCTTTAAAAATATTCCTAAACCAAGTTTTTTTTTCAAAGGTAACAGAGTTGTTTCTTCTCTTATTAGATTTACTTTGTCGAAATCTTCTGTTGCCTTGGCGAACGAAGCTGTTATTTTGACTAATTAAGAGAGTCCAATGGCGCTTCGGTGTCTGGTAGACTAAAATGACTTAAAAATCATTTTGATTAAAATGATTTTTAATATATATTTTTCTTTTTTATAATGTCACGCAAAATAGTTTCTTGGAGTTTTTTTTCCAGTGAAAAGGTTTGGTTTTTCAAGTAAAACGGTTTTGTCAAAGTGGAAGGGCAGAATAATCCCTGTTAGGCAGCAGGGTAGAATACCCAATGAATGCCTAGGCCACTGAACTAATTCTGTGGTTATGACTTTTGTCGTGAGAGGAAACATGTTACATGGGGTTCTAAACTGGGGCGTCACCGTTTCCATACGCATGACGAACAAGCTAAATAAAGATGGCTTCGAATAGATCTACTTTCTGTCTTCGTGTTATTTGTATTCACACACATCACTGAATGAAGCATGCAACAAGATCATTCCCACTAGATTGCGAAGTCGTTTTGGACCTTTTCATGGCAAGAAAGAGTGCTTCGTGCGGCACCTCTCCCATATATGACAGCAGTACTTTTTTTCCATCAATTGTAAGCAAGAATATTTTTACAAATGTGTATGTACATACGAAAAACACGTATGTAAATTAGATAGCAAATGAATAAGTATCTTTACGTCTATATTATCTTTATGGATGATATAGAAATAAAGAGATTTATTATTTTTAATTATGCAAGAAGAATCTCTTAACAGATATGTCACAGTTTATGACTTTTCGAATTAAATCAAAGTAGAATAAATCATGGTTATGACCCAACCATGTAGATAAAATAATTTAATATTATTCATTTAAAATTAATATTTTTATAAGCCCCTTTAATAAGTTGAGCCCTGTTCGGGGAAGTTAAAAATAGACTGACACGTAGCTATAATGCATATTCCGACAACGTTCGTAGAATCTCTAGTCAGTCTTTCTTGATATGCCGCCCTTCGCATAGATAGAACATAAATTCCCTACATGAATGTGGTAATGTTCCGTGGTCACAGCGCTTGCTTACGGAGTCTAGGTTTATTCTGTGGCAGGGGGGGGGGGTTCGAACCGTGCGATCGTCTGAGATTATCATGCACTGGTGAAAGCGTTTTAATATTATGCACGGGTGAAAGCGTTTTAATATATATATATATATATATATATATATATATATATATATATATATATATATATATATATATATATATATATATATATAAGCACATACACACAATTAAGCGTAATAAATTATAATATATATACAGGGTGGCGAAAAAGTCTCGCATTAGTTTGAATCAGTAACAACTTTCACATTTAATAAAATTTTCTCCTTATTTTTAAGAATATTACAGATATACACATTTATAATTTATCATGGAAAAATATAGCACTGAACAACGAACTAAAATGATTGCACTTTACTTCGGAAACCATCGTTCAATAACCTTAACCCAAAGAGCCTATCGTCGGCATTATAATGTCAGACAATCTCCCAGTCAGACCACAATTGATCGTCTTGTGGCCCGGTTTCGGCAGCAGGGTTCAGTCAGTGATCTTCCACGATCTGGCAGACCACGTTCAGTACGGACAGCGGAAAATGTAGCACTCGTTGAGGATAGCATTGCTGAAAATCCAGACACCTTAACTCGAAGACGAGCCACTCAGATTGGGATGTCCAGAAGGTCACTTCAAAGAATTTTGCGTGAATTGCATCTGTATCCATACAACATTCAATTGGTACAGGCATTACAACCCACAGATTTGCAATCACGCGTAGCTTATGCTGTTCACATTCAGCAATTAGCCAGAGAACAAAATGAGTTCATCCATAAGCTGAAAATGAGCGACGAAGCACATTTTCATCTGAACGGGTTCGTAAATAAGCAAAACTGCAGAATATGGGCCATTGAAAATCAAAGAACCGTTCATCAGCGTGAATTACATCCACTAAAATGTACCGTATGGTGTGGTGTTACCTCGGAAAGAGTGATCGGTCCATATTTCTTTGAAGACGAAGAAGGTGTCGCTGTGACGATAACTGCACAGCGATATCAACAAATGATTGAACATTTTTAAGGCCAGCTGTTCAGGACAACCCAGACATGTGGTTCCAACAAGATGGAGCTACTGCCCACACTGCCCGACAAAGTATGGCGCTCTTAAGGGGATTGTTTGGCGAGCGCTTAATTAGCAGATTTTCTAATTTTAACTGGCCTTCACGTTCACCGGATTTAACAGCCCCTGACCTTTTCCTTTGTGGTTATCTTACGGAAAGGGTATATGTGAACAAGCCTACAACGATTCAAGAAGCTTAAAAACAATATCAGACATGAAATCCAAGAACTAGAGCCAGTTGTTCTAAGGACTGTAATGGAAAATGCCCTAACTAGAGCCCGTCTTTGTGAGGCCGAAAATGGTGCCCATTTAAAGGATATTATTTTAAAAACCTACTGCAACAAAATTACCAAGTAATCAGAAAAGCCTAGTAAATTACTTGAAATGTTGTAGTTTCTATCACCTAAACAAACCAATGCGCGACTTTTGCACCACCCTGTATATATGTATGTGTGTATATGTATGCGTTTTTTGCATATATGTGTGTGCATGTGTACGTAGTTAGATACTTATGAATAATTAAATAAATAATAAATATATGATAAATAAATAAATAATTACATCAAAATAAATAAATAAATAAATATATCCATCTCTTTCTCTTAAACTCTTTACACATGTCATCAGTTAGGATTTATTTAAAATAATGGAAAAAAAACCACGCTGTTTAATATTCTTAAAACGTTTTGTTTCAAGTCAATCACCTGAGGACATAAATAAATAATAATATTATTCCCCTTTTTATTTTTATTTTTTCAAACATTGGATGCGTTTTTACGTGCGCGTTTTGTGTATGTATACGTGCATATTTATGTATATGCTTAATTGTGTATATGTTTTGTGTGCTTATATATATATATATATATATATATATATATATATATATATATATATATATATATATATATATGTAAGTGTAAAATGTGGCCACCTTCCACACGCCTGATCTTGTAACTCTCCCCCCTCCTTACACGACCCTGATTGTTTTAACCTCCCCGCTCTCTCAATCATCCCCTCACACTCTTTACTGACAACTCAATCTCCCACTGTCACCATCTATTTGTATCTGACAATTTTTTTTTCACAAGCTGCCCCAATTATAATCTTACACCCGTTACCACCTCGTGGTTGAAACATTTGGTACTTGTATTTGTTTTTTTTTTCTTCGGGCAATCATTCTGAGGAAGTCTTATAATAAAGACAAAACGTTGATGAATACATAAATAATATTTTTTGGTTTTCCGTTTTCAATTTTCACACGCCCCCCCCATATATATATATATATATATATATATATATATATATATATATATATATATATATATATAGTGTGTCGGGTTTATGTCTCAAAGAAAAATAAAAGTGCCTGATCGTAAGACAAACTTTGGGGGCGACAAATAATAATAATTTTAACAATTATATATATATATATATATATATATATATATATATATATATATATATATATATATATATATATATTATGCATCCACAAGAAACGCGGAAGCCTCTATGTAGCTTAATTGTCATAAATATATTTTCATAACTTACTATATATATATATATATATATATATATATATATATATATATATAATTGTGAAAATTATTTTCGACAGTTAGTTATATTATGTATTACGATGCTTTTTGTTTATACTCATATTCTTGCGGGTAATATCAGTACACAAAAGATTTATTTAATCCGCTGGGCTGTGGATAAACAAATAGTACCACAAACGAGTATAATTTTTTTCTTTGTAGTATTTTTTGTTTACCCTCATCATCTGTTTAATGATATTATCCGCGAGTATATTAACACAAAACAGGATAACACACACACACACACACACACACACACACACACACACACACACACACACACACACACACATATATATATATATATATATATATATATATATATATATATATATATATATATATATATATATATTACTTCCGGTTGATTGTCTTCACCCTTTTTTTTCAAAAGTGAAAACAAATAAATCATGATTCACAGCTAAATTAAAGAAGATGTTTTAGTCTAGACGTTTTGATCGATGGATATATGCTTCAGTGACTTCAATAATGCTCAACGCATGTGTTACATAATGAAAACTCTCCATTCAAGTGGGGGAGAATAATTGACGGTTCAGGGATAAAAAATGAGCTCAGTCGGTAAGCGGAAGTTAAGAATATGACAACATTTCCGGAAAAGTAATTTCTGGTCTCTTTCTGCCAAAACATCGAGCGATCACTCATAAAAAATCTGACCCCCCAAACCCAATGTGAGCTAGAATAGCATGGCAGCCCAATCCGCCCCATCTCTCTCTCTCTCTCTCTTTCTCTCTCAAACATAGCCTCCATTCCTTGATGTATATATGTCTCTAATCTCTGTAATCATATTTGTCACTCTGTCTTGAATCTAATAAATCTTCCATCAAAAAGAAGTCTCATGTGTCCATATGAATTGATGAGACGACGATGACGACTAGAAAGACGTGCTAGCCGCGGTGTGTATAATGGATTATACACGCATCGGACGACGGTGATCTTGTAACACATGAATGGAGCTTAGTGTTAGTATGCAAAAATATACATTTATACTACTACTACTACTACTACTACTACTACTACTACTACTACTACTAGAAAATACTCATGTCAGGACGAGTAAGATTAATTCCCTTCACAGAACAGTTTTGCACCAATTTATGTCCCCTTCTGAAGATTAAAATCAACATTTAATACTACAAAACCTTATGTTTAGAAGCCTTATTTAAATTTTGATCAAAATCCATTACATGATTTTGATTCTAGAAAATATCTAAAATTCAAGGTTAAAACTAAAGGTGTCTTAAGAAGAAATTGAAATTTAGGGAATTTTAGTTAATTTGGTGTCTAATTACTATGCAAATCTGAAATATTTGAATCATGGGCTGTATCTATATCATGCTGCATAAAACCCTTTAAACATATTTACCAAAAGGAACGGAAATTTAAGAAGTATTTATTAATTGATGTCTAATACCTGTTGTTAAAATCCCACTCTTTCTTTGCCTCTTTCGTATAAAACTAAATTAAACAACATATAGCCCACATTACACACTATTACACCTAGCAGCTGTGTACCAAAATTCATAATGATCGGTTAAACAGTTTAAGAGTTAGTTCTGTTCATACAAATAGACAAACATATACACATATCTAACTTTATATAAATCGAGACATATTGTGACATATGTCTATATTATATATAACATTTTTTTGTTAGTTTTGATTAACCGTTCGTCTAACCCCCAAATATCTCATTTTAGTTTTATTGAAACCTAAACGCCCATCAAAATCCCTATCCTTTTTATCTTACGTAGTCTGTTGACAATTGGGGCACCTCAGCTATGCTTGGCACTGTGTCTCCAATAGTTTTCCAATTATAATCTACATTTCAGTTTTTTTTCACCTTCATCAGCTTTTTGTCCCCACCCAATCAAATTGTCCGAGGCTTGAGAATTACTCTATCATAGTATTTAACTCATAGCAACCTTATTATTTTTACTCATTGCTCGAAAAAGGAAATATGCATTCAGAACTTTACCAGGGATATTTTTTTAATTATTTACTATGATATGCGCTCAGGCATTTCATATTCGTACGTACGTTATCACTTTTCACACAGATTCAAACAATAAGATCATCAAAAATGGTCATTTATCTGATGTCGCTATGTATAAAAATTCCGACTTTACTCAGGATGACTTGTCCTCAAAATCAAATTATGTCATACCGTCGACTAAAACAATACCATTTTTAATTGATTTGAAGAATATTTAGCTGACAATTATTCTTATGGTTAGTATTAAATTGCTATTTATTTTTACGGTAAGAATTAAATTGGTAAAATTTTATATAAATAAGTAAATAAATAAATAAACAATGTACATTATCAACAATTAATTTATTCTAAATAATACTTAGTTACGATTAATATAAACATGCAGTCCGATCCTATTGACCTGGTAATTTTTCCAAAAGAGACGCTTGAGTAAACTCACCGGAAGACGTTACGGTGATTTTTGAACTCCATTCTTTGATTTGTTTTTATTTCGTGAGTCGCTGATGATTTGAATTGGGCTCTTACGACCTTTTTAACAAAAATAAAAGGTCAGCCTATCTCAATGAAACCATTCTTTCATTATTTAATTAGTAAATTTTGAAAACTTTTCAATTTTTTAATATTCTACTTCTTTAATTGTTAATTTCTGTTATATGTTTTTGATAATGTTTCTCGCAGACGTTATATTAATAGAATCTCTCTACCTTTTGATTGATAGAGAATTGAACTATTAACTACCCTTTTCACTGTAAATTCTTCTTAGGGAGAGAATCTTCCTTCTAATTGTATAAAACTCTTTTTTCTTTTTCTATTGATGTGTGTTTTCCATACTTGTACTCTAACAACCGTTATTTACCATTTTGTGTCCCTTTGTATATTCGTTTCAACTGTCTGAAGTGGTTTGTATTTTTCATACCCCTACTCCCTTTCTTCCTATCTAATTTGCTGTATAACTCATATCGTCTCAGAAACGATCGTACACGAACTGTTGTTTATGTTAAATTCTTGGAACGTAAATAAATGATTATATCGTAATTAAGTTTAATTCTCTCTCTCTCCCCCCCTCTCTCTCTCTCTCTCTCTCTCTCTCTCTCTCTCTCTCTCTCTCTATATATATATATATATATATATATATATATATATATATATATATATATATATATATAATGTCGTATTAAACCTTATTTAATCTATGGAAGAATTTTCATATATATTCATTAAAAAAACTATTTTTTTAGCATACAGTTGTCTCTGTCTTTTTAAGTTTCACAAGCCTGAAGTTCTTTGAAAGAAGCTACTGGAATAGTAAGCTGCATTACAACGAGGTATCAGAACTGCGAATTGATGAAGACCACTGGACCAACGAGTCAAACGAGCTAGAACAAGGGAAGCAGGGAATAAACCAGACAATTCTGAAGAACACACGCCATAATAGTACTTACAGAAAAGATTTAGTCCCAAAACAACTGTATAAACGAACATAGGAACTGCATATACAATCACTGTATACGCAAGTATAAACTCACGTATACAGCGGCTATAATGACCGTTGTACAGACTCAAATAGTTCTAAACAATTATTATTCCAACTTGATAAAATAAATAAATAAGTATTTATGTTATTTTATTTTATTTAAAATTCTTCAATTTACGATTGATAAGGATAACAGACGCAGTTTTGATGACAAGTCGACAGGAGGAGATAACTCCGCATTCACTATCCATGAATAAGGTACTAATACACCCTAGGACTCATAAGTTATGTTCGTTTAGAGTTAGGTTAAGGTTATTGTAATAAATACGTCAAATACGTTTTCTGTGAACTTGAGAAAATAACAACCGCTGTATATACAACGTTAGCTTTGTGTATACAGTCAGTGTATACATATTGGTGACTAGTTGAGAGCAGGTCTTTTTTGCGGACAGATTTAATTTTACTCTTGTGGTAATAGAGAATTCTGGAAGCGTTAGCCCTCGTTTAGTTGCGTTCCTTCAGGAGATTGCCAGGATTTCGACTCGGTTAAGAACCCGTTGATATGGAATAACTCGTGCAGTCTCACTGGGGGTGGTACGACGATAATGTTCCCATCATCATCATCATCATCATCATCATCATCATCATCATCATCATCATCATCATCATCATCATCATCATCATCATCATCATCATCATCATCATCAACTTTCTTTTAGAAACTATTTAAAAAAAAATAATACGAAATATATAACTGACAATGTTTTTATTTTTAATGGAAATCGCTTCAGACAAGGCGTTAAGCTTGCTAAAAAAACTTCAATGTCAAAAACTAGTCAACGATAAGTGTGAGATGGATAGATTCCGACCCAGGAAACATCTCAGAAACATCGCTCATGGAATGTGAGGACGAAAGGACAAAATAAGGGAAGCGAGAATTACGAGGCTGCCGAAAGTAAACCCAAGGTTCACTTTCTACTCTCCTTTTTATTGTTTATTGTTTACTCCCCTACAACAAGGCTAGACATGGCGTCAGTTTATAGTGTGAAATCTCCTACAAGGAAGCATTCTAGATGGGTGCAAAATTTGCAGTGATCGTACCCGACGGCATAACTCGGAAGAACGCTTCAGGCTAACGGAAATAAACCGAGGGTTTGCATGGGAGTATGGCCCACTTGGACGAAGCAAAACTGAAAAATATGTATAATAGATCCTAACGAACCTACGGAACGGCACTGGAATCAAATATATAATCATAGAAAACATTTTAACAAACAACATTACGCCACTAGATCATTTTCACAATATATATGGAAACTTCATAATAAATATAATGAAGTTTGCATAGGTAAGAGGTGATTTAACATTAAATAAAAATTCCAAACATATAAAGATAGTTAAAAACTCAGATTGGAGGAGAAATAAATCGTTACTTACCCGCAAGAGCACGAACTATTGAATGTAAGGGAAGTATTTATCGACAAGTGCAGACACGCTAACAAGTTCAGGCTATGCCAATCATCCCCAGAGTAGGAAATGTAAGAGAAATTTTTGGTTGTGGAAGAACGCAATTTCTTGCCAATTATATTGTTACTGATTCCCATTCACTAAGTGGATGGGGGATAGCCGCAGTATGAAAAAGGTATAAAGTGTGTGAGGGTGTGCGTGTGTAAAGAAAAATGATCACCTGTATGGCATGTAATGATCGTTATTTATGAAACTGTCAGTCACGCTGATTCTTGTTTTAAGCCGATTTGAACACGTTTGTAATACTGTTTTCATTCCAATTTTCAATTATATATATATATATATATATATATATATATATATATATATATATATATATATATATATATATATATATATATATATATATAAGTTTATATAGAAATATATATATTTTTAAGGCAAATTCCTTATAATATCATCTAAATTGTTTCAAATAACAAGTTCAATGAAGTTATGTTTCCGGTTCCAGAGAATATATACTAGTTGGTTGCAAAGTTTTTCGTGTTTTTGACTTGCCGTTTTTCTCAACTTTCTAGTTCACCTTTCTTCCTATATGTTTTGGAATAGTTTTTTTAAAAAATTATTATTATTAAATTATCGAGTCTGAAGAGCAGATTGTGAAACCTAAGACTATATTTTTCTTAACGGGTTGTAAAACCCACGTAGGACGGAAAAGAAAAAAATAATAATAAAAAGAAATGTATAAAAAGATATATATATATATATATATATATATATATATATATATATATATATATATATATATAATAAAATAAAATATATATATATATAATAAAAAGAAATGTATAAATATATATATATATATATATATAATTATTGAACAGCTCACAAGTACATATGCATGCAACATCCATATATATATTGTTCAATAATTTAATAATAAATAAATAACTGATAAATAAAGAATAAAGAATTAAATAAATAATAATAGATAAATACATCAACACATAAATAAATAAATATATCCGTCCTTTTTTTCGTAAACTCTTTACTCATCCCATTAACCAACAATCAGAATTTATTTTAAAATAATAGACAAAACCACACTTTTATATTCTTACCACTTCTTGTTACAAAACATTCACCCAAGCACGTCAGAAGAAAAATAATATTTCCTTTCTCCCTTTTAAATTTTAGCTTTTCACACATTGGGTACGATTTTACGTGATAATGTATGTTTGAGTATGTGCATATATATCTGTGTGTCTAAATAAGTATATTTTTGTATGCTCATACATATATATGTAGGTGTATGATATGGGCATCTTCTAAACGCCTGACCTTGTTTCTCGCTCTCTCCCCCAGCCTCGCCCCATCACCTCCTACACCGTCCTATCACACGACCCTAACATCTTAACCTCCCATTTTTCTCATCTCAAGGCTAAATTAAAAAAAGATTCAATAGGGATATCACGTATCCCCCCTTCATAATTCAAATTAATTCGAGCCGCTACCAACGTTCGCCCCACCCGCTCCGCATTTATTGTAATACCTTTCCCACTTCCTAATGATTTTATACTCCAACCGCCGCTTGCCACTGCCAGCATCTATTTGTATCTCATAATTTGATTTTTTGCTTAAGCGGCTGAAGGTTCTGAGCCAGCTGCCGCTGCCACCTATCCATTCCAAACATTTTGTACTTGTGTGATGTTTTCTTTAGACAATCATCCTGAGGAAGTCTTATAATAAAGACGAAACGTTGATGAATACATAAATAATATTTTTTGTTTTTGTTTTTTAATTTCCATATATATATATATATATATATATATATATATATATATATATATATATATATATATATATATATATATATAACGGTTTAGACACCAGTCCAAATGAATTTTTTTCAATAAACATATTTATTTAAAATGCTAATTTTCGACCCATACAAAAGTCTTCACCAAGAAAATACAGACAATATATTTTCTTTCTTTTTTATGCGGCATGTTGTCACTTAGCCGTAGAATTCTGTTCTTGTCTAAGTTCAGGTTTTTTATGTCCGATTCCAGTGGTATACGAGATATTCCCTATTGAATGTTTTTTAATTTAGCCTTGAGATGAGAAAAATGGGATAATTGCACATGATGAAAAGTACACTGACGCATTATTGCACATAATAGACAATACATTGACAGATTATTGCACATAATGAACAGTATATTTACATATTGCACATAATAAACAAAACATTGAAAGCATATTGATCGCAAAAATCATGATAATTACAGCATACTGCACATACTGTTCATTACACGTAAAGACTATTACACATGATGAACACTACACTTGTGGATTATTGCACATAACAAACAGTAAACTGACATAACGAAGTGTACACTTATAGATTATTGCACATAATGAACAGTACACTGCTGGACATTTGCACAAAATAATCAGTACACCGATGGATTATTTCACATAATGGACACTACACTAACGGATTATTTCACATAATGGACACTACACTAACGGATTATTTCACATAATGGACACTACACTAACGGATTATTGCACATAATGAACAATACACTGAAGGATTATTGCAAATAATTAACAGTACACTTACGGATTATTGCACACAATGAACATTATACTGAAGGATTATTGCACATAATGATTAGTACACTGTCGGATTATTGCACATAATGAACAGGAAACTGACGGATTATTGGACATATTCTACAGTACACTGATCGATTATTGCACAGAATAATAATTACACTGACGAATTATTGCACGATTTTAACAGTACACTGATGGATTATTTCACATAGTAAACATTAAACGGATGGATTATTGCGCATAATGAACAGTTTAGTGACGGATATTGCACATAATCATCAGAACACTGACGGATTATTGCACATAATGAAGAAAACACTGACGGATTATTGCACATAATAATCAGTACACTGATAGATTATTGCACATAATGAACAGTACACTGATAGGCTATTGCACATAAATAACAGTACATTGACGGATTATTTCACATAATAGACAGTATATTGTCAAATTCTTGC
The DNA here is from genome assembly GCA_963556195.1 of Sepiola atlantica. NCBI lineage: Eukaryota > Metazoa > Mollusca > Cephalopoda > Sepiida > Sepiolidae > Sepiola > Sepiola atlantica. The sequence goes on from OY744520.1 coordinate 118,504,822, forward strand.
ACACAATGAACATTGCACAATTTGGCATATAATAGATATCACACTGATTGCATAATTAACAGTACACAGACGGATTATGACACATAATTAACAGTACCCTTACATATTGCACATATTAAACAAAACATTGAAGGCATATTGCTCACCATTATCATGACAATTACAGCATACTGCACATAATGTACATTACACTGACAGATTATTGCACATGATGAACAGGACAGTAACGGAAGTTTGCACATAATTGAACACAACACTGATGAATTACCCTACATAATGAACAGTCCACTGACGTATTATTGCACATAATGTACAGTACACTGGCAGCATATTTCACATAATAAACAAAACATTGAAGGCATATTGTTCCATATAATTAGGACTATGACAGCATACTGCACACAATAGACAATGCACTTACAGATGATTACACATAATTAACAGTACACCGACGGATTATTGTACGTAATGAACAATACACTGACAGCATATTGCACATAATAAACAAAACATTGAAGACATATTGCTCACAATAATCAGGACTAGGACAGCATACGACACATAATGAACAGTACAGTGCTGTATTATTAAGTTATATTTACGCCGTAAACATCAGACATTCTAAAGAGTTCAACGAACTTAATCGGAGCCTTGCATTATAGTTTAGGTTAATGTTTGTTTTTTAATACCTCCTAACAGTGTACAACTTTTAATCCCTTAAAGGGGATTTATATCAATATTTATTAAATAAATATTAAATTATTTATACCCACAGAAGACGTCGTTTCAACCTTATGCTATCATCATTGTAGGGATCATCGGAACACATTATATATATATATATATATATATATATGTATTCTAAATAAACTGAAAAAAAATCTAGTTTACTTAACCTCGGATAAAGGCAAGGAATTCTGCATCATCTCTCAAGACTTTTACAACACGCTCGCCCTTGAACATATCATCAACAACACACTATACACCCCACCCTTAACATTTCAGCCACATAAAGTTAAAAACTCTATAAAAAACACCTGGTCCCAAATCTGCATCACACGTAACCTTCCCCAAAAATACAAAATTAACTTCACCACTAAAAACAGCAAACTCCTCACTTTTACCACCTCATTAAAACACACAAGACCAGCACACACACATACAAATTAGACCTATAGTTTCCAGCATCGAAGGACCACTCTACAACATTTCCTGTCTACTTTCTCAGCTACTCAAACCGTTACTCTCCACCTTCCCCGCACATGTCAGCATCTCCGACCAAGTCATTAGCAAACTACACTCACTCCAACGCCAACAACTACAGTCTAACAACTACATATTCAGCCTCGACGTCGACTCCTTCTACACTTCAATACCCGCACACCCATCTATAGATCTCATCATTGACCACATATTCCCCTCTGAAAACCTAGAACTCTTCGGACTAACATCTACTTACATTCACAAACTCTTATGCATTATCATCGACAACACCTACTTCACTTTCCAGCAACATACATTTAAACAAATCACCGCCCTCCCCATGGGTTCTAGCCTTTCCGGTCTCCTAGTCGTCCATTACATGAACCGGCTAGAACAACGAGCACTAAGAACCTGTCACTCCTATATATTCTTCTCCAGATACATAGATGACATACTTATCCTCTATCCTCTTGTGATGAAGCCACCCAAATATTTAACAACTTTAACAACACCGACCCCCACATACAATTAACCATAGAACACCCCAACGATTCCGACTCACTCTCTCTCCTTGACTTCAACCTCAACATCACTGAAGATTGCTCCATACACACCAACTTCTATAGGAAACCCGCCTGCAAAAACCTCTTTATACATTTTATGTCTGCCCTGCCCATGAAAGCTAAAATAGGCTATGCCCACAATGAGATCACCTGCATACAAAACAAATGCTCTTCTACTGCTAACAAAATAACACAGACTAACAACTTCCATCAAACCGTCCAAAATAATGGCTACCCCACTTCCACCATAGCCCACCTAAATAAGACCAAAATATGCATACACCGCACCCTCTCCAATACCTGTTTCTTAAGACTCCCCTTTTAGTGATAAAATCACTATAAACTCACCACCATCCGCGAGGCCATACACAAAGAAAACATTGACATCCAACTAACCCACACCGGAACCTCTTTACGTCAGCATCTATCTAGAAGACATACTAACCACACACCCGAACCCGGCTCTCTGGCCAATTGCCCTATCCCCAACACTGATCTAGCCACCGCACCAACTGTATATACAACTTACAGTGTACCAAATGCAACAAATTCTATATAGGAAGCACTACAAGACCGTTACACGTACGCATCAAAGAACATATGAACTATGAACGCCCGTATATCATATTTCCAAAAACACACAACCCTATGCAACACTACTAAACGCGACATCAGCGTCTCTATCCTTGCCTCTATCAGAAACATTGGAGACCTAAGAATCACGGAATCGATCCTCATCTCCAAATTAAATCACTCACTCAATCAACGTCACGAGCTCTACTCACCGTTCATTTTATAATGCACCCTTTCACCAACTAACCAACCCTCACATCTAACACTCCAATTTCACCATTCCCCTCCTCAATTTCATCACTGCTCAACTTCTATATTTGACCATTCACTACTACCACCACCACACACCTAATAATCAAGTAGTCCCTCTATAAAAACATTTATCTCAACACATCCTCAGTCACAGGAGGAATAACAACCCTTAACAACTAAAAAAACATAATTTACCTACTCCTACTATCCCACCAAAATAATTCACCTCATATCCTGGCATTATTAATTAATTAAACAATTTGCCCCCAATCTATATACATATAAAATATCACCCACATCTAAATACATATAAAATGTATACAGATAAATATGCAAAAAGTAAATAATAGATAAGAAACAAAAAACAAAAAAATAAAATTAAAAATTAAAAAAATAATAAAACACACATATATATATAAATAATTTAATACACAGACTTCTATAGATTGAATCTATGAATTAATTCTCATTTAAGACCTAATTTATATCAGCCATAGTTATCCCCCTTACACCGGTTTTGTTTTACGGATAAAATCCAAGTTTAACTCGATTCAATAAAGTCTAAACTAAATATATTAATGCCTATAATTAGTAACAAATTTCATTAATTCGATAATCTAATTCAAGTAAACCCACAAGTAATAATATTTCTTGAATATATGATAACCAATGAAAATTTAATAAAATTTAATAATAATAATACAACATTAATTAATTACTTTATATTAAAAGCAAAACAAAAAACGAAAGAAAAACAAAAACACACAGAGAAATAAATAAAAGTATATTATTACAACAAACAGTTAATTAATAACCATACAATACATAATTAATTAATCTAATATTACACACCTATTTTTTAATACCATATTTCTATACAAAACATAATTTTAGGAAATTTAAAATTTAATGATGAGAAAAGGCTCAAAGCCCTGAAGCTTCCATCGCTGTTGTACAGAAGACTGGGGGAGATCTCATCAACACGTATAAATATGTCCATGGCGTGTATGACACTACGACATGCATATCAGAAATTCATGGGGATTCTAAAACAAGAGGACATAATCTACGACTGACAAGAAATGCTACTAAGACAAGCAAAAGACTGTCATTCTTTAGTAACAGAGTGATTCCCTGGTTGAACGGATTGCCCGAAGAGGTTGTCAAAGCCCCTTCGGTGAAACGCTTTTAAAGCCAGGTTTGACCGCCTTATTGAAAAGCATCTTGTAAAATACAACTTCAGAGCCCTGGACCACCCATAGCAACCCACAGTGTCAGTCGGCTAAAGAAGATGTACAAAGGAACGGTCTAAACTGGATGTAAAGCATCCTACCTGACTGAAGACTCTACTCTACTCTACTCTACTCTACTTTACTTTACTCATTTTCTGCGGGACTGGTTTGTTCCAACCCTACTCTCAGGTATCCATTTTTGCCAATTCTCTCACACAGACGGACTTTTCCTTTGGTGTCTATTTTTGACAAAGGGAAGATTTTCCCGAAATATTAAATAATTCTTAATCATCATCCGAACAACACACACAGCCGACATCACACTTGCTGTTATGTAATATTGTAAAGAAAAATAAATAGTCAGTCCCCCCTCGATTGATTATTTTTGTTCTTTCCAGCTTCTCATCAATCTGATGTTTACGGCGTAAATATAACTTAATAATACAGCACTGTACTGTTCAATGTGTTTAAATACATTTTTCGTGGTACACAATTTAATTACGGCAAGGAATACAGACGTTTGGGACATTTTTTGGGGTGGAATGAAATTGAAAAAAGTATAAAAACGAGAGGAAATAATAATTTTTTATTTTTTATTTTTTAATTTTAATTTAATTTTTAATTTTTTTTTTTAATTTAAAAAAAATTATTTCCTCTCGTTTTTATACTTTTTCAATTTCATTCTACCCCCCCCCCCAAATGTCCCAAACGTCTGTATTCCTTGCCGTAAATATATATATATATATATATATATATATATATATATATATATATATATATATATATATATATATATATATATATGTTTTAGCATATACTTTCTATACTTTATGTTTATCAACCTCTTCCAATTTAAGCTCGATGATTGCCAACTAGTAATAACAGAGCATATATAAGTAAGAAAAGTTCAATTACATTCCAAAAGTAAAGATTTTTATTTTATCTTACGAAAATACTTTATTTTATATTACGAAAACATTTTCAAAACAGACAATGTTTAGCGCAATTATTTTACGAACTAGTTTCGCTCAAATTAGACCAAGCAACATTAGTATGTCAATATTTGATCTGTCCTCCTTAAGCTCGTCAGAAGGTCAAAAAGTTCTCAGTTTGAAAAATCATACACCGTAGCGCTACATGAAAGATAAACGTAAAAAAACACCCGTGAACTCACATTCGCCTTTCGGCATTGCTCCACATGTATGACAGTCCGACATCTTGAAACCTCAATTACGAGTCAGCACAAATTCGCATAACCTGCCCCATCAATCATTAGTTTAGTCTTATTCTCCCGTATTAGCTATTATTATTGTTTATCTATGAAATACTTAAAATTAACTCATTACGTCATTAATATTGTGGGTATCTATTTACTTCATGCTTTTGTTTCATTTTACTTCAGTCAAAGTTCTCAGAAATCAAGGAACCCCTTCCTGAGGCTAACACTTGATCTCGATATGAGATGCATAGTTATTCAAATATTCTATTAAAGTTTTCCTTTATTTCTCAAACGTTGAGTTAGTAAACAAGTTAATAACATCTAGTGTTCTCTCCTTAATTGACAAGTTAACTATGTCATAGTATATTTTTCTTGTGGTCTCTTTGTCTTACCGGATTCCAGGACAAGAATCCATCTAGTCTGGTGGAGTATCCAGGTTAGTACTGTTATTATAGACAACATCACTTGGAGAAAGCGCACCAGTTCTAGCATAAGCCGGTATTGGGTAGCCATACACAGGGGATCTTATTTGCGCTGCGAATACTATGTTATTTTCAATATTTAGTCAGTGTTTACTTGTAGGAGGTAGTATCCTTATGCTAGATTTTCCTGACAAACCCTTGTACAGAGAGACCGAAGACACTCGACGACAGTGTCTAGTAAACATTAAACTTCTCTCGAGTCGGCATTCAAATTCATCTGAATACAAAAATAAGTGCGGAGTTAGTACAAATATGTATTCCATTTGACTGCGATTATTTCTTATTGCCTAATATTTAAATTGGTTAAAACACTATAACAGTTCCTATTTTAAATAAAATACATTTTCTAACCTTTAGGTAAAATTCCTTATACAATTTTCACTATTCACAATAGATGGATAAATTTAAAATTTCAGGATACTAATCTTACGAATGTCAGCTAAAGTTGTTTTAGTATTTATGATATTTTTTAAAACCAAATTTATTTTAGATATTTCCCTATAAGATGCCGTTACTAACTAATTGGTAACATTTAAACGTTAGTTGAATTTTTTTCATAAAGAATTGTGACAATAAAGAGGAACACTCACCGCCAGGAAAAAGAATGAGGTACTTCGCATGTCGTGTCTGCAGATTAAAAAAGAGCTTCTCTTTATTAGTGCATGTTTTTATGATGGCCTCTGATTTGCATATCAGCTGATATAAATGAAGAGGACGATTGGGAAGGAAGGGGAAGCTATTTGGATTGGAGAGAGAAAGGCACAGAGAAAGTGGTTTGTACGAAATTCGGTTGGAAATTGAATTACAGTCAAAACTTTTTTAGAGAAAAGTTGGGAGAAAGTGGGTTGCACGAAATTCGGTTGGAAATTGAATTACAGTCAAAACTTTTTTAGAGAAAGGTAGAGAGAAAGTGGGATGCACGAAATTCGGTTGGAAATGTAATTACAGTCAACACTTTTTGAGAGAAAGGCACAGAGAAAGTGGGTTGCACGAAATTCGGTTGGAAATTGAATTACAGTCAACACCTTTTGAGAGAAAGGCACAGAGAAAGTGGGTTGCACGAAATTCGGTTGGAAATTGAATTACAGTCAACACATTTTGAGAGAAAGGTAGAGAGAAAGTGGGTTGCACGAAATTCGGTTGAAAATTGAATTACAGTCAAAACGTTTTTTTAATTCTTTTATTTTTCTGGCAAAGTTAGTTAACAAGCTATTTCGGCTTAAAATGGACAGCCATTTTGACCTAAAGATAATTCCTCAGTTTGATGGGACTAGAGCAGTCGTTGAATGGATGTAGAAGGTGGTATTAGTGTGTGACTTATCTGGAGTGAAGTGGCTTGAAAATGTCATCCCACTTCGGCTAACTGGGGTAGCATTCGCAGTTTACCAGCAACTAACTCAAGAAGAAAAATCCGATGCAGCACGAATTAATGGAGCTGTATTCACTGCTTTTGCCGATGACAGATTTACAGTGTATGAGCAGTTCGAGGCACGTGTATTGCGTATGGGTATAGACGTATATTTGACAGATCTGCGGAGCTGTCAGTGCTATTTGGACGAATACCAGATAATGTACTGGTGTGTATTTGTACGGGGGCTTCCCAACCCTGTGAAAAGGCTGTTGCGGTCCTCCTCTAAGCTGCTGCGGAAATGGCTCTATTAGGATTCATACAGAGACTGATAACGTTGCAACAATCAACGTGCTGCTTATGCAAGGTAAACCTCTTGATTTTGATATGTTACTTGGCATTCACGCCATTAAGACACTCGGTGGCGTTCGCATCACACAATCTGGAAGTGTGAAGTTTGGGGAGGCACAACCCATCTGTGCAGCGCTTTGTATTAACGAAGCTGATTTTGTTGCCAAATTTGACGAACGGAAGAAAGTGTGGGTTACAGCATGGAAATGGTCAGCGGGTTATGCATCAGAGAAATTGGAAACTCGGATTTCTGAATATCCAATGTCTAATGAATTAAGGGAACATTATGAATGCGAGTTGCAGACCTGGATAAACAACGGTTGGTTGTTCAGACCCGGTTGAAACAGAACTAACATATCCGTTCAATTTTAACTTAAATTCAGTCACCTTGACTGATAGAAATAAAATATGACTGTCGTAACCCCCTAAAAAACAAAACAACAAAAAAACAAACATCCAAATCATTTTCGTACTTGATTTCTCAAAAAATACGCACAGGAAGTTTTATTATTGGCTACGCATTTAGAAAACATAGCGTACGATTATCTTTATGAAGTCATTGAGGCAATAATGTTTCTAAGATGTGGCAGGAAACTCATATCCGATGACACTTCACTATTTCCGATTTCGCGGGGTCAACCTATTTTCTAGTAGGTGCGGAATGGATTGACTCGTGGTGTAATCTGACAAAAAAAACCAACAAAAACAAAAAAAAACAAAGGAAGAAGAAAAAACTAACCGCATTCTGTTGGTGTGAAAACAATACTCTATTATAATTCAACAAATGTTTGTCCGTCCGTCCGACTCCGCACGAATACGCAAACATCTGATAATTTATGGCACTTCTTGTTAATATATCGTCGATTCCCGAGGATAGTCTTTTCTTAGTAAACAAATTTAAACCAAAAGCAGGTGACGCCAAAACAGAAATCTTCTCTTTTCGAACATATCTTTCTTTTTTCTTTTATATAATGTGTTTTATTTTGATGTTTCTTTCTCCCTTTCTTTCTTTTATACGCACGTTTTCTTTCTTTTTCTGTCTATTTCGTAGAAAGGATTTATTCTATCATAAATGAAAAAAAAACCCCGAAAAAAACGAAACAAGTAAAGGACGTGTGGCGAGATAGAGATGCGATGTGAACGAACGCAAAAAGCTAATGCCTTGTATAGCCCATTCTCCTTCCTTGTTCGCAAAAAAATCACATACACTCGTTCAATTCATATTTTTTCGGCTAATGAAAATGATTCCCGCTCGTTTGAAACGAGAGTTAGCGAGCCGACGAAATCAAAATAAAAGAGAGCCAAAGGCCCAAGAAGACAAATCGTGTCGGGCGAACATCGGAAGAAGACCAGAACGTACACCCCCAGCCATCGCCAAGGGGAGGCGAAAAGAATACTCAACTACCGGCAAAATGAACGACCAAATTCCGCATAACGTTTTGTGAACTCACCCCCAACACACGCGCTGATCACGGCTGCATGAGAAAATGACTACTACATTCGCTCACACACAAACACACTAACAGAACAAAGGTACAATGTCACACTGCCTATTACTCATACGCGCATATTCACACTGACAAAAATATAGACATACACATTTCTAACCCCATGAAACATTTTCTACAAAAACACGAGTTGCACAAACTTTTCTAAATGAACAAATATTCATTGAAAATATGCTTCATATTGTTGTAAAATTATACATTTACCCCATAGACCGGTATTGTCTTGGCCTTCGGTCTATCGGTCTGATCCGTCCTGTGCAGTTCTAGGAGGTGCACCCTCCCAGGCTTTGCCTTCTCACCCTTTGAGAAGGGGTTAGTTTATTGCTAATCGCATGAGGCGCCCCTACCGGGGAATGCCGACGGGGCTGCCCAGGCAATTTTTAAATGACCAGAGTGCAAATTAGTAGAACAATAGAAAAGAATCATTTATTCGTATGGCTGTATTATCGAGGAGAAGAGTTTCTTTTTGGATTCGTTACGCTGTCTGCTTGGCTCGCGGGAGTTTGATTACCTTCGAATGTAATTTTTTTCATTGGAGTAATTTTATCGGACCCGGAAGAAAAAATGGCCGAATACATCAGGTCAGTTTAATTTTATTCGAATTGGCTTTAGCAGGGCTTGCATCTAACCAGGAAGTTATGGTTTGCACTACTCCTATCAGCTCATAAGAACCCTGAATTTGGGACATTATAATATTCAACACCAAGTGAGTTTTCTGAACTTTTCATATGATTTGTTTTTTTCTATTGTTCTACTAATTTGCATACACCTTGGATACATTTTTCACTGTCATTTACTGCATTGATAGCAAACAAATTTCCAGCCTGGATAACTTTTTCGTTTTTGGACTACCATTCACCACCTGGATTATTTTTCAATCAACCTCTTTGATATCTTTCCTGAATATGTTTTAAACTTTATGACTTGGATGAACTGTATAGGTTTAACAAGAAAGTATGTTTTGGGCCGATATATTTGATGTTTTATATACTTTTATGTATATATATATATATATATATTTTTTTTTTTTTGAATATATTTTCAAAGTTTAATGTCATTGCGGTAATGGTCCTCTGAGGAGAAGAATTTTCTTTGAAAACTCATGAGTTAAGGACTTTAAAGTACTTTGCCTTAAAATTGAATTCTAATAAAATTTGATTCGCACCTTATTTTATTCTTTCACTTCATCTAGTGCTATTAGTGCTCTATCCAGTATATTGATCTTCAGTTTTATCCGGATGTTCACTTATTAAAGATATTAGTTGTCTCTTATATCTTTTGTTGTATTAACCTTATATATATATATATATATATATATATATATATATATATATATATATATATATATATATATATATATATGGTACTACTCCAGATGAAGCGCCTAATTTCCGTGACTGCTCGGCGGCAACGATCGGGCAGGTCGCAGAAGCGCCCGAGAGCTGCCGAGACGAAAACGAGGCTGAAGCAAAACTGAAAGTCGTAAAAATGGAAGAGTGGCAGACGACAGTCTAAGACGAAGAATACAAAAGAAAAAATACATATATTTGAAAAAAAAAAAATGAAAAAAAAAAAAATGAACAAACCATAGCTGAAGAACTATAAATAAACTTTTTTTTTCGTGGGCCAAATGAACTATTTACATTTTTTTTGTCTTTTTTTTACATAAATCAAAGAAGTAAATGCTATTTCTTTTACGATATTAAGGCAATTTCTTTTTGTCTTTTTTTTTTACATAAAACAAAGAAGTATATGTTATTTTTCTTAGAATATTTAGGCAAGTTTTCTTTGTACATTTTTTTGTGGAGGGAATTTCATATATTTTCTCGTCGAGGGTCAGGGTTTACGGATATATTTGTGGCCGGTTCGAAAGGTCTTCCTACCGCTTGTTTTGTTGTGCTGAGCGCAGATGATTTGGCAGCAACCTGATCGGTCAGCCCTGCTTCAGCCTCGTTTTCGTCTCGGCAGCTCTCGGGCGCTTCCGCGACCTGCCCGATCGTTGCCGCCGAGCAGTCACAGAAATTAGGCGCTTCATCTGGAGTAGTACCATATATATATATATATATATATATATATATATATATATATATATATATATATATATATATATATATATATATATATATATATATATATATTGTTTTTCTGTTCTTCTTTATTTACGTCATTTATTTATGTCATCCTCTTACTCTTATTCTCTTACGTTTGTGCTGCTACTACTAATCTTCTTTCTACGTCTGCGTCTGTACAATGTTTCTGTTTCGGATTTTTTTTTAGATGAAGATTGATAATTTGTGTTATTTGGACTACTGTTCTCAACTTGGATGTTATTCTCAACACTTCGACCGATAAAGCCCCACATCCCAATAATTTATTAAACTACATTAATGAAAATTAACGTAGCCAAAGTGCTGAAGTAGGTACATACGAACGGACGGGCGGAGCATCTTTATAGAACGCGTGATCACGTCTAAAAATTAATCAGGGTGTCCCAAAACGAAGGAAAAGTTTCTTTTAATCCGTAACAAAATGATAAATTGACTTTTTATGACAGATTGTATAAGTATACAAAGTTCAAAGTTTAATTCAGTTTTAAGAGCATCATTCGGAGAAGAGAATGTGACATCGAGAATATAAATATGTAAATTAGCTGGCAAAACAATAAGTCTCTTTACTTCTATATAAGAATAATAATAAAGAAGAAGAATATTTCTATATAATAATAATAATAATAATAATAATAATAATAATAATAACAACAACAACAACAACAACACCAATGTTGCATTGCCCGTTCTTCAGGGGTACCCGATAAGATCCAACAAGAATTACAAAGAACAAAACGTATACGGAAAAACTTTGGTTTTCTTTATTTCCCATCACCGGATGGTTTACGCCGGCTACGCACACACATATAAAAAAATCTTTTGACATACTTTTGTCTCATGAAAGTCTTTTTCTTACTGAGGTAACAGACTTGGTTTCCGCTAGAAACTCGTTCATATATACATCCGATTGGAAAGCAATTTGCTCTGCATTGTCTATCCGAGCGTAAACTGAAGCAATTGTTCCACAAGCACTTCCAATTGTCTGTTTGATGAAATACAAGTCAGGGGATTCCTTCACTGTACCAACTTGCTTATCAGTCGCATTTTTAGTCAGCGGACACGAAAGACTAACAGCAAGACGGGCTTGAGTACCATAGCCAATAAAGCTTCATCGGTGCCATAAACATCGGTAAACTCCCATTCTTCCGGTACTTCGATACTCCGATTGCTAAGCGCTCCGGCCCTCGCGTTTCTGAAACCGCCGCCTTTCAAGTCTCGCTTGCACTGCGGAACCTTTTCCTTTTTAACAGTTATCAAGTCGCTTTCTTTCTTTCTTTCTTTCTTTCTTTCTCGACGTCCCACCCACAATGGACTCGTCTACGATTCATTTTTGCCACTCTTCATTATCTTACACCAACAGATATATGCTCCCTCAGGTCGCACATGTTTGCTAGACTGAGAGGAATATATAATTGTGAACGAACTAAATACAATACGTAGTAAAAGCAAAATAAATTGTTTTGGACTCTTAAAATAATTTCCGACACTATTGATAATTTTTACCCATATATTTATTCTTTATTATCGCTTATGTTTGAATTCATGTTTTGAAACATGACGTAAATCATAAATCTATGACGCCACGCCAAAGCTATAACTATTTTGTTAATGTAATGTTTTAAACTCTATTTATAAGAACTCAGTTGGTAAATCAAAGACTGAAGATCTCAATGTTTCGGTTTAGATTTCCGGTCATGGCATCCGGTTTATTTGTTGGGAATTTATTATTTACTATTAATGCAATATTCCCCATTTCTAAAAGTAGTTAAGATCTCTGATATTTCGAAATGAGACAAATTCTGCAATGTGTTTATTACGTTTTAAAAAATTGTGATTGACAAACAAAATCAATATTCATATAAGATTTTATGACATTTTCAGTAAAACTATGAGTTGGCTGTGGTGAAGTAAATACCAACGTTGACTGACGATTTAGGCGTGCCAACTTTGAATCCTGTCGGTTTCATAGCACCATTTTCATTATGGACTTCCAAGTGGTCACTCATGTAAGTACCTGATTCGAGAAAGAACTGGGGAAACAATGCCAACAACCGAATTGAGCCGGTCAAAATTCGTACCATGCCGATTCACAAAAAAACAAAAAAAGTAACAATTCTAAGGTTCAGGGAAACCATAGTTTTCTAGCTATAAATAATACTTGAACCGTTAAACGTTTTTTGTAAGATATAGATCAATAAAAATGAATAAATCGCCATAAAATTGACTGCCAAAAGGCAGTCAATTTTATGGCGATTCATTCTAACCCTAACTCGAACAACCTGTATGTCCTCGCTGGCTTTTCTCCTTTTTCATTTTTCTGATCTTTCCGTTTTTGCTGTAGATGGGGCATCCTACCGGATGCCAGACATTCACCGGCTATTTCAGACACTCCAGCCTGTCCTTGCAGCTATGAGACGGGAAGTTGCCCGCTGTGTAGTGATCACACAGGTTACCAGTAAGTAACGTGAAATCTCGGCCCAATGACTAAAGTCAAGGAGAAGCTTCCTCAACCATGTCCAGCGCTTAACATCCCAGGAAGAAACCAAACTTCAGCTTTGAACCAGAAAGCTAAAGAATGCCCCTCCTATTGATACGGGACTTCCCTCTTCTGAAGCACTCCCTCCTGGCTCAGTAACACCGTAGGTCTAGTGGAAGACAATCAATTGGCCGAGAACAGGAATTAGGCAATTAAAAGCTGTTTTGTCCAAAAAGAGCTACAAAACCGACCCAATCATATTTTAATTTTTAGAGAAGGACCATACGATACAGCACTGTCTTTTCTGTCTTCCACAGCCCAACCAGTGCAGCTTAAAAGATCTCGCAGAGTTCAATTATAGTGCAAAGAAATGTGAAACTGCCGTGTAACCACATTCTTCATAGACACGAAAAGTAGAAGATATTCATATGCACACAGCCATGAAAGAAGTAAATAGACACCATTATTATCATTAATAATGAAGACTTCTATCAGAGGGTCCTGATGGATTTTGGTAAGATAATAATGATGATTTTCCCTTGCTGATGAATTCGATAATCACTCGGTAAAATGATAGATATATTTATATCTAAAACACAAAAAAAATATCAATTAGTATAGAATATTGATATTTCAAACTTTTACTTCTGCTTTGTACGGCTCTGAGTACTGGCCGTCGACGAAGAAAGCAGAAACTTTAAACGTATGAATTATTTTTGTGGGGTGTCTATTTACGTCTTCCATGTCTGTGTACACTTAAAAACAATTTGACTATCAAGTGATATCAAACACATACACACACAAACACAAACAAAAACACAAACATACACACAAAACACACACAAACACACACAAATACATACAAACACACACACAAACACACACACACAAATGCACACATACACGCAAACACAAACACACAAACATACCCACACACAGAAATACAGATAGACACACAGACAACCCCCCCCCCCCCCACACACACACAATACACACACACACACACACAAACACACACACAGAGAAAAACACGAAAAAACACCAAATGTTACACGGGATCGTTGGGAGCCTGACGGCAGCATCACGTTTATTAAAAAGGAAATTGTTTTCCTAACAGAAAGTAAACAACTAAAATCGTACCTCTGATTTCAGTCTTAATATAGAATGAATATTCACTTGTTTGTATTCATTTATACTTACCTTCATCATTTATAAATTTACCATCCATTGTTATTCGTTAGAATGATCTTTCAATTTTCCCTTTCATCTCCTATTTTGTTTGGTATGTGTTTAAAAAGTTTGTTTTTCTTGGGAACGGGATTCATATAGTTTTCCCTTTAATTCTGATGTAGTCGTATATATATATATATATATATATATATATATATATATATATATATATATATATATATATATATATATATATATATATATATATATATATTCGGTGTGAGTGGAAGAAATATATATATATATACTCAGTGTAAGTGGAAGAAATATATATATATACTCGGTGTGAGTAAAAGAAATATATATATATATATATATATATATATATATATATATATATATATATATATATATACTAGAAGAATACCCGTCCTAGGAGGGATAAAATTAATTACTCTAAGTTGTGCACCACATTTATGTGCTCTTACGAAGATGAGAGTAAAACAATAATGCTACAAAAATGTATGTATAGAGTCTTTATTTCAATTTTGATCAAATTTCATTACATGATTTTTATTCTAGAAAGAAGAAGTTTATATTTAGGTAATCCTGCTTAATTGGTGTCTTATGAATATGAATCAAATTTAATGCAAATCTGAAATATTTAAATTTTCAAATGGAAGGTTGTGCCCATATGATACTCCCTAAAAACCTTTAAAAATACTCCAAAGATACTGAAATTCTGGGAATATTTATTAATTGATGTCTAATACTTATTATTAAAATATCGGAAGTATTTGAATTTTCATTAAGGGCTTCCACCTCCTCTCTGCCGCCTTTACATAAAACTAAATTAAACTAAATATAACTTACATCCCCCACCCTTAAGTCTAGTATTATTCCAAAGATAATAATGATCGGTTAATTAATTTAAGAGTTAATCTGACACATGACACTATATAAACACATACCTAACCTTATATATATTTTATTATTTTTTTTATGAACAAGACATTCTTTCTACTTATTTTAGAGAAGGTAGATAAGGGAGGCAATTGTGTTTTGGTTTCTTCTGGTAAAATCAAAGTTGGCGTTAGTTTTGGAATAAACACAGGTGTTTGAGAAAAATTGACCGAAAGGAATATTTTCTAAAGTATTTCTTTTGGGATTTAAAAAAAATGCTTTTCTGATCTTTTTTCTGATGAGTGTTCAAGATATGCTTGAAAACTTTGATTTAAAGGAACAGTCGTGAAAAATGAATCTCTTTACTGGAAAATGAATCTACTTTTTTCAATCGTCTGTCTATAAATGGTCTGGGATTATAAATTGATATCTATTGAGCTTAAACTCTGAAGGTTTGACTACATTATATATATATTAAAATAATTTAATATTTTCATATATATATATATATATATATATATATATATATATATATATATATATATATATATATATATGCATGCTTGATTAAACAACAGTGAAAATTCCTGTTTATTTCCTTTTTGATCCATCTTTTCAAGTATGCGAACCAAAGATCTAATGTTCTATTCAAGTGTGAACAGGAACTCGCCAAAACTGAAAACGTTTTCAACTACCATGAGTCTTCTTCAGGCACGTGAGAAGGTACACAAATTAAAATTGGTGAATTTATTAAGAAAAATAATATGTATATTTTCTAATTACTGGATATTACTAAGACATCTCTTACTAAAACCTTTCTCTGTAATTATTATTTAGTAGTAATTTTGGTTTCACATGTCTGCCCCTCAGTCGTTGACCCCAGTCGCATATTTGCCAGGCCTTTATTATGGATCGTCTTGATTGTACGGAATGGAGTATATTGAGCAATTGTTCTGAGGATTTAACTCTAGCTATAGAGTTAAATCCTCAGAGCAATTGCTCTATCTCCAATAACTAAACAGCTCAAATCTTATTAAACTCTTCCGTAATCGATAATAGTTTCCACCGTAACTGATGCTGTTTGATAATAAACAATATTTTTCGGATAGCTATATCGGATGGGAAACCGATAGACATATACGAGATTTACATAAGACTACTGGACCGAATCGCCATGCGTAGATTAATTATACCCTTACTGACACTACTAGATCCATATTTACTATAATAATACATAAATTAAATATAACCTGAAAAATTAGCATTAAATTTGTTTTTGGTTAATTTTCCCCTGAATCTTTCTCATAAAATAATGTAATAATCTATACATTTTTTGTGTGGTTTCTTCGTGATTATCTCCCTTTAACCATCAAATCATTTAGTCAACGAATTATGACACCATTTTATGACATACGATCGGTTAATTACTTCCTTTAGTGACAGGAGAGCGTTAATATTTTACTATCTTGATGTATCTACAGACAGGATAGGGCATTCTTGGAATTCGTCAGAAGAATTGACATTATTTTGAGAGACGAGGGATGTTTTATTTGTTAGCCGGGCACCTATTGTACCTTAAAACTTAGTTTTCTTCTGTTCAGACTGCAAGTTTTTTTTTGAGAAGGAAATCATACATTATTTATTTAAACAAAATGTTCGATAGACCTGTTGAATATTTGTTTTATGTAATAATATAAACATGCACTAGGCTGCATGTTTGAGTGGTGCATGCGAATGCCAGACTTTGAAAATGATAGATGCCAGGCCAATGGAAGGGGGGGGGGAACACGAAGGAGTTTGAAAGAATCTCTGATTTTTGTATTTTGAGCAACACAGAATCTTATTTATCTTTTAAATGAAATAAGTGCGTCATAAAAATAGGAAATCATGCTGAGACCAAAAAGTAATGTTCGTAGATGGACTCCATGATAAGCGCCATTGAGTGGACTGTCTTGCAGTTATCTCTAGTGGATATCTCCAGCGATCAGCCTTTGGGTGGTTTAATGGTGACCGTTGAGAAGGAATAGAATCCGAGATTTCCGGTCAGGAGGAAAGGATTCCAGGTGATGCGAAGGGGAGGGGGACTGAGACCATGCCATCTGGGCATGATAATGGAGTTGGTCTTTATGAGTGCTGGCAATTGGAGTTTGTTGC
This sequence comes from Sepiola atlantica, assembly GCA_963556195.1. Taxonomy (NCBI): domain Eukaryota; kingdom Metazoa; phylum Mollusca; class Cephalopoda; order Sepiida; family Sepiolidae; genus Sepiola; species Sepiola atlantica. The sequence goes on from OY744520.1 coordinate 118,522,364, forward strand.
CTATGCAGGCAAGATGGGCCCATTGGGGCTCTTAGCTAAATGTTTGTGCTGATTGGACTTAT
>OY744520.1:118527425-118932425 GCA_963556195.1 Sepiola atlantica
CTGGATAAAAATGGAATAGTAAAAAAGGTGTAACATCTTTCTTTTTAAACATCTCTCTCAATCTCAATCATGTTACTTTTTGAACGCATCTCTCTCGGCTAATTCTCAGGATGAGTTTGTGATATATTTCACTTTTATGTACGCCCCACGGGAATGCAGACCCCATAATATTATTTCAAACTTACAAAAAGAAAGAAAAATGATAGGAATTTTAGCTTTGTCTTTCTGAGCAGACGACAATGAGTAATACTCTTCTTTCGCCCCCACTCTCTCTTTCTTGCACTCTTTCTTGCTATCCTTACCTCTCTCCACATCTCTCTCTTGCAACTAACGGTTAAAGTCGAAACTGTTTACCTTAACGAAATTAATCACAAGGTGATAACGTGCGTACGAACATGCAGACAAACACACTGACAGAAAATCCGCGCCCGTTTATTTATTTACAGTTCGTTTCTGTTAATTAAAATATAATATCATTATTTTGATGTTATCTATATAATACTAACACTGACATTCCTGCTTGTTTGTTTGCAAATTGAATGTTTCGCTGAAAACTTACGAGAAGAGACATGCAAAGGGATGCGGTAGAGTAGAGGGTGGAATGATATAAAACTAATCACTTGTTTCCTCTTGCTTGCTTGCTTGCTTGCTCATTGAATCTTTTAGATGGTAGAAGGAGGAGCGAATAAGACGAGAAGTGCTGGGAAGAGGGGAATAGAGAGAGGGGGAGTCGTGGGAGGAGTGGAATAACATAAATAATGGTCGAATGAGACGAGTAGTACAAGGAGAAGGGTGTTCCCCTGGTTCTACTTGCCCTGGTGAGGCATTCATCCTGGGCGTGTTGAGCAGGATTCCTCCGAAAGAGGAAGTTTCTAGGGAATATTAAATTCAGAAGCGGTTCCCAGTTGCATGTATATTAATGGTGTCAACTGATTATTCCGGAGGGGAATGACGCATACAATTAAATGACATAAATAAAGAAGAATGTCATTTTAGAAAGGCTTTTGATTTGACTTGTTGGCCCAACTCCATCTGCGTGAGACTGTGTCTATTGATTCCGTTACAGTCGCTTAAAACATTGATAATGTCGAACATGTCCAACTGTTTACTTTTCTTGTACCAACGTTGATCCAACAAAAAGGAACGATTTTATTAAAAGAACAAAAGGGTAAAGAAGTAAAAAGATTAATAATTTGGATTATTTGGATTATTCGGGCTACTATCTTCATCTTGGTTGTTATTTTCACAACGTTTCGGCCGATATAATCTCAGATCTTCTTCAGGTGCATCTTTCATGGACCCGTGGCGTAACGGTTTAAGGCGTTGATTCACAATCAGTTCTAAGTGATGGCCAACCAAAGCTTGAGGGTTCAATCCTTACTAAAGGCGATAATAACTAAAGAATAACATAAAAATTAACACTTCTACCTGGTCGTGGCTGATGGAAAAAGAACAATCTACCCCGTGGATTAATAAGTAGTTCAGCTCGAAATTCCGTGTAGGTTCCAAACTTTGACAAAAAGATTTCCATGTTCGAAAAGATGCAGCTAAAGAAGAGAGAAGGTTACATCGGCCGAAACGTTGTGAACATAACAACCAAGATGAGAATAGTAGTCCAAATAATACAAATAATACAAGTGCATATGAATAGCAATAAACTAAGTCCTCTCTCAAGGTAAAGTCTGGGAGGGTGTACCTCCTACGACCGAACAGAACCAGACCTCAGCCCGACAGCAACAAAGCCACTGACGAACTGATTGTCAAGGACGTATTCCCGACTAGTATGAACAACACCTACTCAATCTGTGCCAGGTGTCGCTGACTAATGATGTTTTCTATAAACACTTGATACCTATCACAGCAGCCAAAATGTTCCACGTGTTTGTTGCTCTCCGATCAGTTTTGCTCTGAGCGAGACACCTCGAAAATAAACAGTTAAATACATTTCGTTTGAATAAATATATTTTTTTAAATAAATGTGTATCACTTATTACAGTATGAATCGCATAAAAAACAACAATGCATTTTTTAATGAAAATCGCTCCAGACAAGGCTTGATGCCACTTGTATAGAGCTAACAAGAACGAAATATGATTATCGCAAAAAACAGAAGATGCCTATTGGCCTTAGTTTTGAAAAGACCAAGGCAGAAAATAGCTAGACGAAAGAGAGTTCCACGAGTTTGCAGTTGTCGGAAAGAAGCTACTGGAATAGGAAGCTGTACTACAACGAGGTATCAAAACAGCGAATTGATCGAGACCACTAGACTAACGAGTCCAACGAGCTGGAACAAAGGAAGCAGGGAATAGATCACACAATTCTGAAATTCAGATGCCATAAGAGTATTTATAGAAAAAACTGAGACTAGCAACATCACGTATGTGTATGCGTGTGTGAGAGAGAGAGGGTGCGGAGAAGAAGAAAAGGGTGGGGGTCAATAAAATTACAAATACGTTTCTGCACCTTATCAAGAACCCTAAAAATTTAAATTCAATATTTTTAGAAATATTACCAAATGCTCCAATCAAATAAAAAAATAGAGATATTCAAAGTGATTAAGAAATCATAATTACAAGCTGTACCTACCTGGTGTTACCCGTGAAGAAAATAAAAAACAAAATGATTGACTTGCTTACAAATAAACGGAAATTCATTTTGTTGGCTTTAATTTCGTAATCAAATTATTTTACGCTTAAATAGTCTGTTTTAGTACGTCAATTGATTACTATTAAAGAACAAACCACACACACAAACACAAACACACACATACACACATGCTTGAAGTCGTCTATACATACATACACATTTGTTTTTAAAGACAGTAAGGGATAAAAATCAGTATAATTGCACAATTTCCGTAAGGAAAAATGTTTCCGTTCTAATCGTTTTCTCAACCATAATAAGTATTTTCAGAACTAAAATAAAATATATTCATGTCCATAACATAGTAGAAAGAAAAAAAAAGGATAAAATAGGCTAGTCCGAATCAAGTATCAATATTTTTGAGAATCCGACCAGATAACTTTATATGTTAGATATACTATAATATGTTCTTTTGATTTTGTAAAGATGTTCATTACATTATTTATTTTTCTCTGTCAACGTTGTAAATGTCTTAATCGACCCGGATCAAATATGTATTAATTAAATGAAAACACGTACCATATAGAGAATATCTGACACAGCAGACAATTTAAAATAGCATTTCTGCTACTGATTTTTAATAAATGAAAATACAGAAAAAATGTAAACAAAATAAAGATATATATTCAGATCAAATGCATGAGATTGTCATTGTCCACTTGAGGAAAAGAGTGGAAAGATTAATGAAAAAGGCTAAAGATTTCGGATTTACACTTATATACAGTGTTCGATGCCTTAGCAGACAGGACGTTATAATGATGGAATAATTTACACGTTTTTTAATCGGTCACGACCAGCGGTTTCACGCCCTGGGCGATCATCAGACGACCCAAAACATGTTTCCGTGGATGCCTTGTGTACTTTGTTTTTTTATTCGTCTTTTAACAGTCTCGTCTATCTTAGCAAGTGCCTTGCAGCAAGCGTCGTCCATTTTTTTTTGTTTCGTACATAGTCAACATCCAGGTACATTCTCTCTGAAATTGCAATATTTGTTAACTTCGTCAAAGACGGTGTCAGAAGGACAGCGGTGAGGATAAGTCAAGTGCCCGCTGCATTGCAAAAAACCGTTGCAACCTCTTGGATCTTTGTACGTGCCATCACCAAGATTGGCACAGTAGTCAGACATATTACCTGAAAAGAAGAAAACAGAATTGAATTTCAAGTAAATAAACAGTACACGATTAAAGTGTCGATCTCATTTAACGCGGAGATTCACTATGGAGATTTCGAAATTCCCATTTAAAGACAGGTAATGTATGATTTATCTCCCCTCCCCTGCAACCACTACTAGTTGAATAACTAATGCATAAGTTGTCCCCTCTTCAATCATTACTACATGAAGAAATAAAGCATAATCAAAATATGAGTTGACTCTTCCTGCGATTACTACTACTTAAATAAGTAAATCACGAGTTGTCTCCCTCTGCGATCACTATTACTTGAATAAGTAAAACATGAGTTGTCTCTCTCTCTGCGATTACTATTACTTGAATAAGTAAAACATGAGTTGTCTCTCTCTCTGCGATTACTATTATTTGAATAAGTAAAGCATGAGTTTCATTCCTCCGCTAGTTTTTTTCTTAAGACTAGTTGCACAACCAAGGCTTATGACTCTAGTCTAACCTACTATTTAATCCATAACTGAAGGGAAGAACTAGCTGCTAGACGGCTCTTTCGTACCTACACCCGTTTCCAACGATCAATTTTCACCTCAGAGGTGCTTGCGCTTCGATCTTCCACGGATTGCTCTTGGTTTCATTCCAACCGATTTAACAGGTATGCTATTTGGAACAGGTATCCATTTTCTTTTCTATTATTGAAGTTCCGCTAAACCCGGTGTCACCTCTCCAAGTCTTACCTGCAGAATCTGTTGACACTGTGAGCTGTTCAGTTCCAAGCGAACTGGGCGAATTGTTCTCGGTTGTCAACGTCTGTGGTGACTGGTGCCCGTTAGTGCACTGGACCTTCCATTTCCACTCGCACTTCTTCTTCACGTCATCCCATAAAGTCTGCGGGTGGCATCGGTACTTGTATATGTAATCCCGGTTACAAATATAGAAATGCTGGCAGGAATGTGGATCGGCCACGTAACCCGTCAAGTCGTGGCCGCAAATCTCTGTAATACAAAAGAAAAGTAAGTAAGTTACTTTGTTTTGCCAGTTATAGAAATCAATATGGTAGCAGTTCTAAGATTGCCAAATGTGGATCAATAGGAGTAGAATTTTATGAGAGGGAGTAATTCTTTCATCAAATTCGGAAATCAAATTAATTTGGAGACACCATGGTCAAATTATCTAATTTTGTAGTAGCAACGATCAAAAAAAAAAAAAAAAAAAAAAAATGGACCCCATTGCGGAGAAATCCCAAAAATGTATTGTAATGACTAACGAGAACAGACGTAACTTGGGAAAGCTTTATTCGGCACACAATGTCGGTACAATATTAGTACTACTATTTATAGTGGTTAGTAGAAGCAGGAGAGTTCTCCAAAGGGGGGATAAGTCAGAGTAAGGAAAGTTATTCGTAATTATTCATTACAAGTATGACATCAATTTATTTCGGAATGAAACATTAAAAAATATGAATATTAAAACAACAAAAAAATAGTAATATGAATTTTATTAATAAAAATAATTTTTGTTATATTCGATTTATTTCCCTATGTAAGTTGAGTTATACGGCATAATCACGTTGACATACCGGTCCCCGTTAGAGCACTGAAGTTAAGCTCTGTTTAGCCTTGTCAGTACTAAATGGGTGAACATTTAAGAATACTAGATGTTGTACGTGGAAGGGCTCTCTGCTTATCCCGGCATTGTTTCGACTCCTACGCTTCTGTCATTGATGAGAGGCGTAGTTTGAGATTGAGCAATCCTTGCTTCACAATAGACTCCTCGCACAGGCACCCTTATAGTTGTATTCACTGTCTCGCGAGACTGAACGGATGCCTCTCTTTTGTAATTTGAGTAAGAATAACATTGAAATGAATTTGTTTTCTTTCATGTTGTATTCACTGACTTAGTGGCATTTTTCTTTTATTTGTATGAGAACATTTTCGCGGGAAATTCAGCGGCACATTGAAGAAAGCGCTAAAATATTTACGGAAAATAAAACGTTTCAACGTGATTGTTTTGCTGTGTTATACAGAGGAAGGATTGGGGGAAAATTGGAAGAAAACGATATTTTGAATCTATTTTTAAAACACATTTGGAATAAAACGATATTTTAAATCTATTTTTTAAAACACATTTGAAACAAAACAAGAGCGATTGCTCTTAAGTAGAACGTTTGAGTTACCTTGGCCTTTTGGCTAAGATCAAAGTGTAGTATCTGTTCCGATGGATACTGCACCCCATAAACTGGTATCGTCTTGGCCTTCGAGGCTTGATTTACGCCGGTCTATGGGTCTGTCCTGTGCAGTTCTAGGAGGTCCACCCTCCCAGGCTTCGCCTCCTCTCTTTGGGGAGGAGTAAGTTTATTGCTTACTGCCTGAGGCGCCCCTACCGGGGAATGCCGACGGGGCTGCCCAGGCAATTTTTAAACCCCACTTTCCCGACCCGACCTTGGGTCACATCTTACTTCTGGGAGTAAGATAAAAACTGGCCTTGTGCCTAACTCCTGGAGAGGAGTAAATCAATACTAGACACCATTCTCGAGTGTCTTCGGTCTCTCTGTGCAGGGGTTTGTCAGGACAACTAAACATGAGGATACTTCGCCCTACAAGTAAACCCTGACCCAATATTCAAAATAGCATAGTATTTAAAATCCAAATAAGATCCACTCGACACGGCTATACACTGGCTTATATGAGAAATGGGGCACCTTCTCCTATTGTCGTAAATACTTTCAAGTTACAAACCTGCTGCTAGCATTTCAGGAGTTGAAGTTGATTGTTGGTTTGGAACTGTATTGGCCATTGATGACAAGCGATCGGACGGAACAGTAGTAGATATTGACCATTGAGATAGATCCTGTGTAGTTAGAGGTGTGCTACGATAAAAGAAATGGATAAAAGCTTAAATGAAATGTTATAATATGTTATAATATACTGGCTGGTTGCATTCCAATGACCAAAGGAAGAAATCAATCCATGATCATATTTTTTATTTCCTTATTTCGGCGAATGCTTATATTCTTTTTCTTTCCGTCTCACGCGCGTTTCACAGCCCGTTAAGAAATATATAGTCTTTGGTTTAACAGGCTGTTCTTCAGAGACAATCATTTAATAATAAAAATTAAAAAAACAAGCACACTATTCCAAAACACATAGAAAGAAAGGTGAACAAGAAAGATAAGAAGACCGGCAAGTCAAAAAATACAAAAAGCTGAATTTAAAGATGACAATCCGCGAATAATCCCCCCAAAACATCTAACACAACGTCGCAATCTTGGAATTAGTAAGAAGAGCTGAGATCATCCAGTTTCGATTCAGAACTCAAAACAGGACAGAATCTTAATACATTTGAAAATGTCGATTGATAAATTATTGTTAGCTCTAAATTTAAATAATGATGTCTATAAAATGTTAGATTTTATTGAATGGCTGAATAGGAACAGATGGACAGTTTGGAAGTTTACTAAACAATAATAATGGAATTAGCTATGTGATGGTTTTTCACCGTAACTGCTGGGGAAATAATCCCAACACCCAATAAATATGTAATCTACAACAGATAGTATTAATTATAACAAAAATAAACGTAATATTGTAGATAATTTTTATTTATTTCCGAAATTTTTAATTTTATACCTTTTTATAATTAAATTACCGTTATATAACTCACAATTAATTATCTAAGGAAGAATACTCTCTCTCTCTCTCTCTCTCTCTCTCTCTCTCTCTCTCTCTCTCTCTCTCTCTAATATATATATATATATATATAGCATAATATAAAATGAAATAATAAAATAAGGTGAGAATCAAAAGATATTAGTTGCCTCTTATATCTTTTGTTGGATTAACTTTATATATATATATATATATATATATATATATATATATATATATATATATATATATATATATATATATATTATTTCATGTATGCACATACAATTTTATAAGGAGATATAATTTTTTATGTATCAATTTTCAGTATTTACTTCAACAGTGCTCGATAGTATGTAGAGCTAGGTAGTAAGTTATGAAAATATATTTATGGCAATAAAGCTACACAGAGGCTCCCGCGTTTCATTCTCGAGGGGAATCTTCAGGCTAAGAATTTAGCCTGAGGATCCCCCTCCGAGGATGAAACGCGGGAGCCTCTGTGTAGCTTAATTGTCATAAATATATTTTCATAACTTACTAATATATATATATATATATATATATATATATATATATATATATATATATATATATATATATATATATATATATACACACATATATATACTATTTCATGTATATGCACATAATATTATAAAGCAATATTATACATTACTCATGTATATTTTCAGTATTTAATTCAACAGTACTCAATGCATGAGTAAAGTTTCGTAATATTATGGAAATATATTTATAGCAAGTAAGCTACACAGAAACGTTTATGTTTCATTCCTGGCGAAAATCGTCAGATTAATAAGCTACACGTTTATATATAAAGTTAGGTATGTTTATATATTTGTACGTACAGGATTCACTCATAAACTAATTAACCGATCATTATGAATTTTAGTACACAACTGATCGGCCTAAAGGGTCGTAATGTGGGCTATATTCAGTTTAAGTTAGAATAATTTAGAATTTAAAAGAGTGTAAGGCTATTAGTAAAATTCAGACATCTCTGATTTTTGCGAGATGTTAATAATTAGACACCAATTAATAAATATTCACCAAAGTTAAGTTTATCTGTAGTATTTTAAAGCGTTGAAACGGGCAGAATATGAGCACAACTTTCCATTTGAAAATTAAAATATATCAGATGTGCATTGAATTTGATTCATGCTCATTAGATACAAAATTAAGCAAGATTTCATGAAATTCCATGAAATTCAATTTCTTATTAAGGGGGGGGGGCTTGAATTTTAGATATTTTCTATAATCAAAATCATGTAATGGATTTGGATCAAAATTGGAATAAGGATTCTAGACATAAGATTTAGTATGATTATATCTCATAAAAGTGGTACAACATTATTCTGTTCTTGAAATTAATTTTACCCGTCCAGTGACGAGTCTTCTTCTTCTTCTTCTTCGTCTTCTTCTTCGTCTTCTTCTTCGTCTTCTTCTTCTTCTCTCCCATTCTCTCTCTCCCTCTTTCTCTCTCTCGAAGGGCATCGACCAAACAATACGCTCTAAGAAACTCATATAGTGCAATTTTATATTTCGTCTTTATTTTCAAAAGACTTCACCAGAAATGAGTGAAAGGATTTTATTTTCAAATTTACAAAAATGACATAACCGTTTGAATGTATATAACGTAACACAAAACGACTATATTCTTCCACTGATCTAAAACTTTTACAATCATGAATATATCATTTATTTTCATATTTTATTTTGAAAGGGGGGTGACTAGCAATACTTACTAATCCGGGACCTGCACCCCCAAGGATCGCAGAATTGTATTCATGAGAGGATATTTTTCATTTCCTGGGCAAATCCCGGAGAAGTCATCCAAATCGAGTGCCCACACGGCGATACCACCAAACTCGTTTGCTTTGGCCCAGTTCATCTTTCACCGAGAGTAAAATAAAAAACAAACAAAAAAATGGTAAGATTATATATATATATATATATATATATATATATATATATATATGGCGTGGGGAGAAATATTCGTATACATTAAAAATAACATTTCTTTAATATTTCAGAGCATTAAATGAATTTAAAAAAATATATTTACCGTATAAGATTGCAAATAAACTTAAATTATATTTACTTGTACAGAAGTTGATAACATTAATTTAATGGGTGAAAAAAAATAACCGGACAATATACATATAATATTAAAAACTCTAGATTGTGTCATTATTTTAAAGTATAATATTCTAGAACGTTCTAATAATGTTTTCAGTACATAGAGTTAACCGTAACATAAAAAAACGGAACATTCTGCAATTGCTAGTTACACGAGAAGGTTGGCAAAAAGCAAAAGATTGATGAGTTCACAAAAAAAAACTCGTTGTTAAGCTATGGAAAGATGGAAAGATGGAAAGAGTTACAGGAAGGTCTCTTGTAACCTGAATATTCTTTTCATTGCGGTTTAAAAGACGTAAGACAGTTGAAAGCCAAAGAAGAACGGGTGTTCCAAGGAAGATTTATCACAGATTATCGAGAAAATTAGGACGCCAGATTAAATAAAAATCCAATGGTTACACGTAAAAGAACTACAGGATTATGTGCGTTTATTACGAGTTAGTGTAACTAACCTAACAATAAATAATGAAATTCACAGGAACAGGCTAAAGTCACAAACACCGAGGCAACTCCATTTCTATTGAAACGACACAGGGATGCGATTGAACTTCGCCATAGAACATAAGGATAAGGAAATATTAAATTGGGAAAAAGTGTTATGGACAGGTGGAACTAAAATTGAGTTGTTTGGTAACAATTATCGGAATCATATGTGGAGGAAATATGGCGAGACCTACTTACCAAAGAACACCATGACAACTGTCAAATGTTGTGGTGGGTGCAGTATCAGGATTTGGGGCTGTTCTTTATCTGCAAACCGTGTTTCTAAGATATCAATGATAAAGGGTAAAATGAATGCCGAAAAATATGAAGACATCGTAGAAGAAAATTTAGTATCTTCTGTCGAGAGTCCTGAGCTACCTCCTAACTAGATTTTCCAACAGGATAATGATACCAATGGCGAAGTCAGTCCCTGTATCTGGATCCAATTGTGAACTTGTGGCGATATTTGAAAATCCCCAATCCAAAAACGAGCACCGATAAATATTAAAAATCTAAAGACAATATGCCAGCAGACAGAATGGAAGAAAATAGCCAGTGATGTTTGCAAATCATCAATTAATGACTAGAGGAAGAGATGAGTCGCTATTGAAGTAAATAAAGTATTAAATGAAGATAATACGCTATTTTTGTATTGTACAATTACTTTTTTCACGTATTAAAATGAATAAATTGTGTTAACTTCTGTGTAATTAAATATAATTTAAGTTTATTTGCACGTATTATTAGTATACAATCTTATACAGTAAACGTATGAAAAATATTGTTCAGTTAATGCTCTGAAATATTACATTATATGTTATTTTCAATGTGTACGAATATTGGGATTCTTTGTGTAATACAGAATTGGGACGCTGACTAACATTGGACATGCTCACAGAGACATTAACAGATATTAGAGAGTGATGGAATCAATATAGAGCGAGGGGAGCGAGAGAAATACAGAGATAGCTATGGGTGAGTTGTTCAATTAATTATATATTACAGCGAATTAGAACAATTTAAACGTAGCTTTTTCAAGCATAACTCAATCCCAGAACTAAAGTATATTTTAGCATTTATTTTGCGTTATTAAAGTATATAGGAAATAGTCTTAGGTAAAAAAACGTTGATTAACTTACATTTAGTATAATAATAGAAAAACACAAATATTACTTTGCTTTATAGATAGTGGTAATATGTCATTTCAGAAAAGAGCGCAAAAAAACCCCAAAACAGTTATAGAGTTACTCACTTTTATATTAATACTTCTCGGGTCATCGTATCCGACCCACTGGTTTTTCTTCACAAGGTAAGGAACTTTCTGATCATTCATCCATCGAACAGTCGCCCCTTCGCGTTTCATTTCACAGATCTAACAAAAGTTTTAAAAAATACAAATGAATTGAAAACAAACATGGTGGTAAAATATAACATTTTAGCTAATGATATTTAAATTTTTTTAAACATATAAAACAAACAAAAAAGTGTAGAAAAAAGTGACTCTAAATAACAAATAGCAGCCATTTTGAAAACACCAAAACAAAAAAAACACAATTAAAAAAATCTGCAAGTAAAGCATGATTTATCTTCTCCTGCGATCACGACGACTTGAATAATGTAAACAACTATTAATCATAACTTTTTTTGAATTTAACCTCTTCTCTAATTATCCAGAGTATTAACAGGACAAGTATTATGCACATTTTTTACTATCTGTTTTGTTTTGTTTTACGGCATATTAACCCTTTTGCGTTATTTAATGTCGAGTCTCTTTATTTTGGTAAAAGGATTTTATGCTTGAAGTTCATAATATTTTAAAACATTTAACAGATTCAGTCTTGCATATAGATAATTAGCAGATAAATTTCTTTTATATGTGTATATTTTGCGAAATGTGGTGTGTTTTAGTTATTATTTAAAAAAATAATACCTTTCCAACAGTTTATTTATGCGTTGTATTCCAAATTCCAAATTGAAACGGATACTAAGAAAAAGATAATTTATTTCCTAATGAATGTCAATTATTTCATTTGAAAGTAAAATTTCACTTTCATTAATGCTGTGAGAAATGGAAATGACACCGTTTTAGGTATACTTATAAATAAAACAAGTAAACGTAGATTTTAATTTTACTTTTTCCTTCTATTTATATATATATATATATATATATATATATATATATATATATATATATATATATATATATATGTGTGTGTGTGTATGATACATATAATAATAATAATAATAATAATAATAATAATAATAATAATAATAATAATAATAATAATAATAATAATAATAATAGGATAAATTTAAAATTCATGTAACTTCCAAAATATTGATGATTTTTTTATTAAAAAAATATTCTCAAATTCACTTAATCAAATATAAAAATGATAAGCAAATGAAAAACCTTACTTTTAAAAAGTGAAAAAAAGAGAATAAGGAAAAACTAATAAATGCACTTTTAGATATTTGTGAAGAACTGTAATTTTTGCCAATTTAGAGGGGGCGTTTTTTAGTCTTCTTAGGAAGCAAACCAGATTTTTTTCCACAAGTCACCAGTATTTTAGTGTATTTTGAACAAATACTAATGAAATAAAATTCAGATATTTGAAAAAAAACCCCAAAAAACAACAAAACAAAAAACGAAAAAAACGCCATTTTTTCCCTCATTTATTTTAAAATTAGAAAAAATGAAGTTAAATAAAAATAATTGATGTAAAAATAACAATAAACACGGGCTGAACTTTTAACAACAAATGTATTTATAAATTCGTCACTACACTAAAAAATAATGAAAAAAAGGATTTTTTGAGTGCCCCTATTTAGTTGTCACCCCACGAGGGTAGAGTTAGACACAAGGTCAGTTTTTAATGTGGAAAAAATCTAGCTCCCTAAAAGTAGGCACTCTGGATTGGGACAAAAATAAAAATCGCCTCAGTCTAGAAGAATTTCTCCTTCACTGACTGAGAACAGAAAAGATAGAGTATCAGAATAGACACTGCACTTTGCTCCTAGTATCTTTCAAAGATTTCATTTAAGTTAAAGATAAAAGGAGGTAGTTCGGAGGAGACAAGAAAAGAAAGAAAAATAAGAAAGAAAAATAAGAAAAGAAAAAAAGAAAAAATAAAAAATTATTTTTTGTGACCTTTTCATGGTATCAGTACGCAAGATCAACTGAACATATCAATTGAAAAAAAAAGAAGCTTATTTCAGATAAAGCAAAGTTCCAGTCCTTATTTATGACATACTGTCGGATACCCAACCCCTTTTTCTATATCTCTATATAAAACAATATAAAGAAACACAGGTGGTCTATTATAATAGTGGACTCAACACACGAAGATACTTCATACAAATAACAATATAAAACAGATTACATCTTTACTAACAGATTCTGACGGAAATCCTTTGATGAATGTCAGTTAAAAGAATATTCTCTGTAAAAAGCTTCAGATTAATAGGCTTGGTTTTGAAACTGGTCTGGGCATATTGAAATGCCCTTAATGAATTCAGTGAAACAACCCATCAAAAATGTAAATAGTGAAAACACACCGGAAACAATTTTATCAAATCTTTACGGAACAACTTTTGAACGGAATCATTTATCTCTCGTTTATAAAGTCGGGCCGTTTATCGCGCTGACAGTGAGATAAAAACGCCAAATTCATATTCAAATGGAAGAACTTTAGCTTTCTTATACAGTCAAACCTCGGTTCATGAACGTCTCGGAACTGGAACGATTCGAATTTCGAACAAAAAATTCAAGCCGAAAATGCTTCGGTTTTCTAACAAAATTTTTGATTCCCGAACAACAACCGAAACATATCGACGGATGAAACGTTAACAATTCTGTGCAGAGTTGCCACTTCTAAGGTTTTAAATCTGTGCTTTATTAAAAATCAATCTGGGTTTTTATATTTTGAATCTGGGCGTTTTATTAGGAACTATATTTTTAAATACTTACTAAAATAAAATTTAAAAAATGACAAAATGTGTAGTAAAATTGTCAAAATATGCACAAACATTTGTCTAAATTCATAAAACGTTCACAGAGAATATATATTTTTTTTACGAAATAAGATTTTATATTACACCTTATAGTTAGTATTAAAAACAATAATAACACTGATGCTTAATTATTTTATATATTAACCCATTAAATACATAAAAAAAATTGTCTCTATATAAGAGTTAACCAATTAATCTATTTTACATTATTTTGCAAAAGGACATCTCATTATTTCACTATTGGCTCTTATTGTTTTCTAATTCAATCATTGTTTTCATTTTATTATTACCATGGTTATATTTACGGATCTTTTTATATCGTCGATAGAAAATTAGCATTTTGGGAGAAAAGAGTAATTCCAGTATTTTCAGTTAGGGACGGGGGAAGCGATAAAACAAACACCCCCTCCCCCCCACACACACACCGCAACCAAGCAAACCAGTTAGTGAGTATTCCCTTCCCCGCTCAATAACCTTTTACAAATATTTTTTTATTTAGCATTTTCGGTCTTTCAAGTACTTTCCGGTCCATTTACTTCTGAGGATTGCGATTCTTAGTTCCTTCATTTTTTCCGGACAAAAACACCAAACAAAACACCATAAATAAATATTTAAAAATATGAAAAACTTGAAGCATAAAAAACTTTTACCAAAATGACCGGATTCGGCATTAAATAAGCCGAAAAGGGTTGATATGCCGTAAAACAAAACAACCAAACCAAACACCATAAATAAATATTTGAAGATATAGAGAACTTGAAACATAAAAACCATTACCAAAATGACCGGGTTCGGTATTAAATAACCCCAAAAGAGTTGATATGCAGTAAAACAAAACAACCAAACCAAACCAAACCAAACCAAACCGGGCAACGCTGGGACACGGGTCCTGCTAGTAAGAAGTAAATGTGGAAGAACTACTAAACGCTCGCTAAACCGTTGCTGATTTTAATCGTTCTCTATATTTTCCTTCGAATACCACTCTGGATTGGGACGCATTTTACCTCATCCATTAAAACAGAGGTGATGATAAACGTAGACAGTGAATGGCGTCATCCATTAAAACATAGAGATGGGGGATGGCCGTGCACAGTGGATGACGTCTTAAAATTATGATGTCATCTATCAAACCAGAGATGAATCTGGGTCGAATCGAAAGTACTCTGGTTTAAAAAAAATGTTCGTTTTTCTCTCGTTAACATTTTAACCCTGATATGAAAATAATAAATCAGAAATATTGGAAAATTAAATCCCAGGAGCCATAAAGAAAAGTTGCCTATTTTGTTTAAGCAAAACATACTGTCTAAACACAGAGAGAGAGAGAGAGAGAGAGAGAGAGAGAGAGAGAGAGAGAGAGAGAGAGAGAGATGGGGGATATAGCAAAGAGAAAGTAACTAATTTGTGATTTTGTCTTTTTATTTTTTCTACATTTAACTGGTTTTGCAAACTCATTTTTTCCTGATTGAAACAATCTAATCCGATCTGACTGAGTGACTCCACGGGTCACATTTTCTCTAGTATACTACTAAAACTCTGTGGATCTTGTTTGTTTGTTTGTTTACTCGTTTGTCCTCATGCAAAGTGGATGACGTAATCGTTTTGTGACATCATCCATTAAATAAGAGGTGAGGATTAGCGTGGACAGTGAATTACGTCATCCATTAAAACATAGAGATGGCTGATAGCTGTGCACAGTCGATGACGTCACAAAATGATGATGCCACCCATCAAACCAGAGAGAGAGAGAAAGAGAGACAGAGAGAGAGAGAGAGAGAAAGAGAGAAAGAGAAAGAGAGGGTGGAGGGGTCAAGATATCCTTTGTGACGTTTTTATCTAGATGACCCGTTTAAACCCTTATTACTAATACCGTGGATCTTGCTCACAAATGAGGGAGCTACGGGCGACAGGTAATAAATTCATCCAGAAAGAAGGAGGTAGTACTTGAGAGAGAGAGAGAGAGAGAGAGAGAGAGAGAGAGAGAGAGAGAGAGAGAGAGAGAGGTAAAATTAAAGAGTTGAAATAAAATATTTTTATTTGCACCTCATAGTAGGCCAGGAAGCCCCTTTCACCGGTGTAACGTCCCTCGCGGCCGCCATCTGTAATCGGGGCTCCTAAACTGTTGTTGTTGGCATTCACAAGAAGAAACGTGCGTCCGTATAAAGCGAGGCCAAGGTTCATCTTTCTTTTCGGTACTCCGTGGGCGTACCAATATTGCATCGACCAGAACTGAAACATATGAATAAAATAATTCGTTAGTCTAAATGAATAAATGCGAAAGTTTAGTTCATTTCTTGCACTAACGGTGATAGTGAGGTTTCCAGAAATGAATACATTTTCATTTTCGCTTCAAGTTTTTTGAAAAAAGTTTGTTTTTTGGTACCAAGTCGAAGTTTCGGGTCGAAGTAACAATTTTGGTCCGAGTGGACAAAGATCACATGGAGTCTTCATACATTCCCGCCATTTTCCCCGTTATGAGGTCAAAACAGCCCAAGTAAAAATGTTTCCATCTGATTATAATACATTTTTTTCAGGTGATATGATAATTTAAAACGCGATGATCAAATATACGGAAAATGGTGAAGGAGTATGCAGCATTTTAGTCAGCAAATGCTGGAAACAAGAGATGAGATTCTAAATTATGGCGAACAGAGTTCAGGGGAGGGAGGCACAAAAAGTTTGAGAATTACTGGAATCCAATATGTTTAAGTCAGATTGCTATGACGATTCCTTACCATGTTAAGCAACCGGTCGTCTCCTGTCTCTTGCTTGGCCGGAAGGAGTGGACTGTTGTGACCGGTTTTATTTTCCCACGCTCCGTGGTAGTCATATGTCATGATGGTAATAAAATCGAAGTAACTGTTGAACAAAACAAAACATAAAAACACACACATATACATATTATAACTCAGTAGAATACAAAATTTATGACATAATCAATATTTTGAAACCATGCTCTGAAAAATCTAACACCAGCAAATATAATTGTGTACACATGTTTGAGAGATTTATTTTCCATAATCACGTCTTCAGTACAAAGATTCTGTTTGAATTCGTTACAGACAAAACTAACAATGGAATTGTTGAATGATCACAAACACATAAAACAAAAATAACCAACAAAATCCAGAAAGCTTAGTTTCCTTTTTTTTCTTTCTTTTTATTGGATTCAAAATGTATATATTTTTAAAGCTGTATCTATCCGGCCTTGACCGAGATTCATTATTGTCATTTTAATTTAAATTAAAAATAAATAATAATGTGTAAGTAACGTATAAACGAGAAATATATAGATACACAGGAACACGCAAAGTGGTCACATAACTTCAGTAATATGGATAATAGATGGAGAAATACTCATGTAAGTCTCTTTATGTTTTGATTTTTAAGGTAATTTATTAATATTGTCTTCATTGTAAGATTCTTCCTAACAGGAATAAGTATTTTTAGAAAAGAAACAGAGCGAATTTCACTTTCTTTTAGTATGAAGAACATTCTGCAATGGTAAAAAAGAAGAAATCACTAGTCAGAATAAAATATCGATTTGTCAGATGTATTCTCATATATATATATATATATATATATATATATATATATATATATATATATATATATATATATATATATATATATATATATGAGAGAGAGATGAAACTATTTAAAATGAACCATAATACATTCAGACTTCAAATGCTACTTTACTACACACACACACACACACATATATATCCCCACCTACCCCTATATATATATATATATATATATATATATATATATATATATATATATATATATATATAGAGAGAGAGAGAGAGAGAGAGAGAGAGAGAGAGAGATGTGGGAAAATATATGTTTTTGCATATACTTTCTATGTTTTTATAGACCAACATTTTCAAGATAAAAGCTCGATGATTGTTAACATATAACAACAGAGCATATATAAAATGAGATGGCTGGCCTTTTCTGGGTAGTGATTTCGGTGTTTCCTCGACAGAAAATGTAATCAATGTAGGTTGTTTTGTTTTGTGATTTTTGTTGCTGTCTCTCTAGGTATTTTTTCTGAAGAAGAACTCTTTGGTTTCTAAGGAGTCCATAGATGAAATATCCGTGCTTTACATACTAATTTGGATGCTCTTCTGTAAACGAAACGGGCCGTAAAATGTAGCGAAGTCTTTGTTTTGAAAAGATGATCAGTAAAATGAATAAAATCTTGCTCCACTACAATGTAGCCTAATATTATCTGTCTGTCTGTCTGTCTGTCTGTCTGTCCGTCTGTCTCTCTCTCTCTCTCTCTCTCTCTCTCTCTCTCTATATATATATATATATATATATATATATATATATATATATATATATATTTATTTCTTAGTTTTATACGTACATAAAAGTAATCCATGGACACGTATTTCTGGCTCACAGCCGCTATAAACATGGCTAACTTAGACAAGGATCGAACCGTCGATATTAATGTCTATAGTTTGGCGTTTTTCCTCCGAACACTGACGCCTTGCCTGGAAATATGTACAGTTTTTATCACCTATATATATATATATATATATATATATATATATATATATATATATATATATATATATATATAAAGTAATCCAACAAAAGATATAAGCGTCAACTAATATCTTATAATTAGTGAAACATCCGGATAAAAACTGAAGCTCAATATACTGGATAGAGCATTAATATTATAATATAAAATGAAGTAATAAAATAAGGTGTCAATCAAATTTTATTAGAATATTAATTTTATATTAATTAATTTTATATTAATTTTATATTAATTTTATATTATATTATAATATATATATATATATATATATATATATATATATATATGTGTGTGTGTGTGTGTGTGTTTAAAAAAGAATATATATTTCTTTTTCAAACGTATAATCTTTATAATATCTGAAATGATTCCAATTGTAAGCTCAATGAATTTGTGATACAAGATCCAGAGCAAATATATCTTATTTTTGCATTCCATTGATCATGGGAAATCAATCCGAAACCATAATTTTCATTAGTTTTTACAACTTCTTTATTTCCGAATTTCCTTAAAGGTTTATTTTGTCTCTCATCTTAAATGCAAGAGTTATTTTTATCAGATTTTATATATAAATATGTCACTCCTCACACTCATGTGATAAAATGATTTTTTTATGTAAAATTTCTTATATTTCGTAATATTTGGAACTTTTCAATTATTGAATCCCAATGCAGAATAGTGGAGTTTTTATTATTACTCTTTGTTTTACTAATGTGCCACCGCTTGTTCCAAAAGCCACTCGAGGATAAGAGTTAATGAGATTGATGATTGGTGATGCAAAACATCTTGAGAGGATTAGAAACGATGGGTGAAATGTTCAAAAATTGATTTATTTAAGCGAACGGCTCGGCAAGATTTGGTGAACATTGGACAATAGTGTGAACAGAAACAATGTAGGAATCACCTCACAAACAAACAAAGAAGAACAAAAAAACTGCTTTATTAACTTTGTTATGCCAAACGCGACATGGTGTGTGCTTAACTACTCACGGGTGAAGCGCTGGTATGTCATAGCCAGAATCGATCTTGTCTTTTCCCGCTGACACAGCGGCAGCGACCAGTAATCGAGGTTTGCCCGTCTTAGCAGCATCATTTTCGAAGGCGATTCGAACTTCCTTTTATGTTAAAAGAAAGAAAAAATGTGAAACGCGTATAACATCGATAGCATAAAATACAAAAGTAAAAAAAATTTGATTAAACCATGATATTTTATAACGTGAGACGCGGTATAGATAAGATAGAAAATGGTATTTCGTTTTTGGCGTACCATGGCGTATGCTAACAAGTAATTATAAAAAGGATAATAAAAAAATAGTCACATTATACTGTCTCGACATAAAACCGTCTTCACTTTACACCGGGGTAAGCGTCGCCGTTGGGAGTCATTCCCGTACGGCCGGCGTGGTAAATAACAATTAAATATATATATATATATATATATATATATATATATATATATATATATATATATATATATATATAACAATGTCGGATTCTTGTTTTCAGTAAAAAAGGGCGGCCCCGCTCGAAATATTTGATTTATTATATATAAAAAATCCTGGCATCTTATCGATTTCTTAAACAAATTATATATATATATATATATATATATATATATATATATATATATAATATATGTACATAATATATAATATATATATATACATAATATATAATATATATATACATATATATAATATATAATATATATGTATATATACATATATATAATATAAACATATATATATAGTATATAATATATATATATATACATATATATGATATATAATATAGATATATACATATATATAATATATATATATATACATATATAATATATATATAATATATAATATATAATATATATAAAATATATAATATATATATATAATATATATATAATATATATATATATAATATAATATATATATATATAATATAATATATATATAATATATAATATATATTATATATATACATATATATAATATATAATATATACATATACATATATATATATATATATATATATATATATATATATATATATATATATATATATATATATATATATATATATATCGGATTCATTATAGTTTTGTTATTAATATTGCTTCTTTCATGATTATTATTGTTAAACGTTATTACTTGAAAATTGTCACTAGTCCTGCCTCTACCTCGGGTATAAATATAACTGCAAATTACTTTAGGTTTTTGCATTTTAAATTTCTATTTTTTCTAAACTTTTAAACTTTAAATTAAATTAAACTTTTGATCGTTTATTTTTTAATCTTCGATTCTCTGAACTATTTTATTCTTACATTTTTCAATTTCCTATTTCTCTAACTCTTTATTTCTATTATGACTAGTTTTTGATAGTGCCGTTTTCAAGCGCTATATTAACTAAATCAATCTCTCTACCATTGATAAATTTCAAGTTGAACTTTTAACTACCTTCTCATCTGTATATGTGCATAATTCTCCATAGGGAGTGTATGTTCCTTCGAATTTTTTTTATAATTATATTAAGAAATAAAGATAAATGTTTTTCCTTTTCTTTGAAGAGTATTTCCCCTTATCTCTAATATGACATATTTTTTTCCACTTTGAGTCCAATTATATATCCGTATGAATTGTTTTGTACTCTGTATAATCTGTTTTGTTTTATCCATACCCTACTCCCATCATCCTATCTAATTTGTTGAATCATTGGAAGTGCTAAATCCATTGGACTTAATGTTGATTGTTGGCTTCTAAGTTGGTGTCTATACACCGTGCTGATGAAGATCCGATATTAATAAAACATATTGTATCTCTTCCCCTCACTCCCCCCCTCTCTCTCTCTCTCTCTCTCTCTCTCTCTCTCTCTCTCTATATATATATATATATATATATATATATATATATATAGATAGATAGATAGATAGATAGATAGATATGCTTCCATTTTTTCGAACTGTCTTCGTTCTGTGAATCGCCGACTATTGTAAATGGGTTTTAATGGCCTTTTCTAAACAATAAAGGTTTATCCGTGTCAATGAAACCATGGTAGTCTTACATTTTATATAACAAGTTTTAAAAAATTTCTTTGATTTCATATAATTCTTTTTTTTAAATCAGTGGTGGTGGTGGGGTGGGGGTTAAAATCGGAACCGCATGTTTTCAGTTTTATCCCAGCTAAACAATTCAGGCATTCGTTAAGTCGACTTTTAAAATAGCACTCTTAAGAAAAATCGGATATACGTATTTGGAGTTTTAAGGGGGTTCTGCTTCCATGGGTCACTAAGAGGTAGGGACACGTAGATATTCGGCACATAGAGAATGACATAGAGATCCGTAAACATTTTTTGTGTCAATAAAGGAATGTAATTCTCAAACTAATATTGGCGTCACGTGTCATGAGAGATACCGCGTCACACTTATGCTGTATTTCTTTTATTCTTTTTTTACGTAAACTGACGCATCAGAATTCACGTTTACCAAGCGGACCCTGTCGCTTTCCCCTTCGCTAATCGTCACGGTTATAGTTTGGAAAGCAACAATTACTGCGCTAACGATATGACAGAAAAAAAATTCAAGAAATAAATCAATTACATTAAAAATAAAAGTTTGAAATTTGTTCTTATACCGGCTTCGTTTTTAGTAAATGCATTTATTTCACAAGTAAATAAATCGAAGGACAACATTCGAAAATATGGAAATTTTAAACAAATTCATTTTAATATGAGTTAGGCCCGCCGTTGGCAGTAATTACAATTTGATTTCTAAGTTATGGAGTCGTACAAAGTTTGAATTGTGTTTAAAGGAATTTTTGTTCATTCTCTAGCTAAAACAATCTCCAGTTCTTGTCGTGATGGAGGATATAGACCCCTCACTTGCTTTTCTAAAATTCACCATAAATGGTCAATAATGGTTAGATCTATAGACTGTGGTCGCCAGATAAGATGTTCAACTTCACTTGAATATTCCTTGTGTTTGAATAACAAATTTGAGTAACAAATTTGAGTGCGTGAATTGGTGCATTATCATCCTGAAAGATAGAATTTCATTCCGTAAACTGTTCCGCCACCATAGGATGAATTTGATAAGATTAAATGCTTAAATAGCCTTGACTATTGATTCTGACACGAAGGGAACGAGCGGATTTCCAAGATATAGCCTTCCAGATCATTACAGATTCTTCGTCATTTTTAACAGTTTGGAGAAGGCAGTCTGGGCCAAATGCTTCTTTTGGCTGTCTCTACACTTAACCAGTGGTTAGAAATAAGGTAACGAGAAAATAACATTCTTCTTTTGCTCTAAGCACGAATTCTGTAGGTTTTATTCGACTTTAAATGCTTTTCAACGTTTGTTTTTGACATAGGGGTGTAATTAGTTGTAAACATGCGAGGCACTGCATGTTTAGTGGGGTGCATGGATGCAATGCATGCAGACGACAGGCCGGTGATGGGAAAATCACCCAAAGTTTGATTTCTCCACTTGAAAAAGTAATAGCACTTTACACGGGAGCTCATACTGAGGAATAAAAACAATTGAAGTTCTAGAAAACCTAATGTCCACTTTAGTACGAGACCCCCTGGTCAGTAAGTTCTTTTATGTCTAGTGATATAACAGCTTTATCTGTTTATATCCAGTGATAAAACAGCTTTACTGTCAAATGGAACAGTACTATGAAAGGATTGAGAACTACGATTAATTTACAGGAGTACTTGTTGATATTCGACTTGAAAACGACCATGTTGTAGTTTGTAGAGAAACATACTCGCGGTAACGTGTTCCACAAGTGGGAAGTTCCGCCTTAGGTAGAGATTGATCAATTGCTGATCTCTCGAGGCGGCCCCACCGGGAGATCTCGACGAGTACCTTCTCGGCTATGCTTGCACTCATCCAGAATGCCCCATAAGAAAGTCCGACCCCCTTCCTCTCCACACACATTAAACTTACTATATATAACTTTGCTGGGTAAATATTCTGACTGATAGCCAAGAAAAGGTATCAATAATACCCCCCCCCCCCAAATGACGAAACAAACAAAAATGTTTTTTTATTATTTTCTAAAGATGTTCTACTACGTCCAATATTACAAAAATAGACTTTCTTCGGCATGTGCGTCGTCAAATAAAGTGGTTTGAAATACCCAGCATTCTTTAGTTCTGTCAATGGGAATTAGGTTTACTCGATGCTCAGGAGAAGTCATATCCTGATTTATATAAAAATAAACATAGCCCTCCCTTCGACTAAAAGTAAAAGTATTATAATCACTACCGCCCCCTCTGATCTATTTTGAGTCAATGACTTTCTTAAAAATAGATCCGAATTTATATATATTTGGTATTTTGTTTAGCATCGCTGCCACGAATTTTATTTGACTTTAAAATTATTCATCTCTCTCTCTCTCTCTCTCTCTCTCTCTCTCTCTCTCTCTCTCTCTCTCTCTATATATATATATATATATATATATATATATATATATATATATATATATATATATATAACTATTTCATGTATCCACATAAAATTTTATAAGGAGATAAGCCTCTGTGTAGCTTAATTGCCATAAATATATTTTCATAGCTTACTATATATATATATATATATATATATATATATATATATATATATATATATATTTGTGTTATAATGAAATAATTCCAGGAGGAAATCAGGGTATGAGAGCTCAATGTAATAAACAGAGCAGTAATTTCGTGTTACGACGATTATGTAATTTCGTGTATTATATTTTATTTTATATATATATATATATATATATATATATATATATATTGCTCTACTCAACGTATTGAGCTTTATTTTATCGAGATAGATCACTCTACGATATTTCACTTATCGTTAATTCTATTATCATTAGTATATATATATATATATATATATATATATATATATATATATATATATATATATATATATATATAACTAGATGTGAGTGTAATGTTTGTGTGTTCGCTATAGAAACAAAGGTTAGAGAATATACATAAAATTTAAAAGTGTATTCTTATGTAAAAGTTATTGGGGAAAACGATAGAAGAACTCTCGAATCTCTAAGTGCACCCCTTATGGGCTATGAAGACATAACTCCCTTAAAACTTCAAATATATCCTATTTTGATCAAATTTATATCGTATGTATAACATTTTCTGGGAAAGACAATGAAAGTGGCCCCGAATATTATTTCGCTTTCGTTTTTTAAATACTTATTCCGGCTAAAGAAAACTGTAAGAGTGGAGACATTTTTACCTTACTCACCGATATAAATTCAATATGTATATACATAAAAGTGACATAAAAGTGGTGCATATAAATATATACATATATATATATATACATATAAATATATATATATATATATATAAATATAAATGTATATATATATATATATATATATATAAATGTATATATATATATATATATATATAAATGTATATATATATATATATATAAATGTATATATATATATATATATATATATATATATATATATAAATGTATATATATATATATATATATATATATATATATATATATATACATACATATAAATATATATAAGCCCTTCCTCCCGATTTAATGGTCATGTTACGAATTATATGTATTTACAACAAATAAAATCGTCTCGATGATGGTTATCCGATTGTGCTCTGCGTACAATTCGAAATAAAGCACCATTCTTCTGATGAGAACAGGTCGAATTCTCAAATCAATCTGAAACAATGATAATCGCCACTGATTCGCAAGTCAGGAGAGTTACCGGTTGGCCACCAGAAATCAGCTCAGAATTTAGGAGGAATTTAACTTTGTAAATATCAAGTCGGCGAGTATTCACAGCAAGCAGCAGAGAGTGATCTAACAACAACAAATCGTGTTGGAGCTCGCAATGAAGCTAGTAGTACTGCTTGTTATTAAATTCACTCAGAGTGCCCAGCCTTAGTAAAGGGGGATCACTCCTAAACTAATTAATATATCATGATGCATTTTGGTGCATAGCTGCAAGTGGTCGTAATGTGGGCTATCTTTAGTTAAATAGAGTTTAGTTTTAATTTAGTTGGGATAAAAAGGGGATAGAAGCCCTTCATAAAAATTCAGATACCTCTGATTTTTGCAAAAAATTGACAATAGGTTTTAGATATAAAATAGGTATAAATATTCTCATATTTCAGTTTATTTGTTTTTTTATGATTCATAATAAAAGCACAACTTCTTATTTGAAAATTCAAATATTTCAGATTTGCATTGAATTTTTATCAATAGTCATTAGACACCAATTAAACAAGATTAACTGAAATCAAATTTGTTCTTAAGACCCCTTGAAGCTTAAGCCTTCAATTTTAAAGATTTTCTAGAATCAAATCATGTAATGGATTTTTATCAAAATTTGAATAAGGATTCTAGACATAAGGTTTCGTATCATTATATATTTAGTTTGATCTTCGTAAGGGGACATAAAAATGGTGCAAACCGTTCTGTTCGGGTAATTAATTTTACCCGTTTGAGACCTGTATTCTTATAGTATATATATATATATATATATATATATATATATATATATATATATATATATATATATATATATATATATATATATATATATATATATATATTAGATGTATACCTGTCCCAGGATGGCTAAAATAATTAAGGACAGTTTTGTATTCAGAGATTTATAATAGCATTTAAATCAAGTTTCGAAATAAAAAGTCCCAAAGGAACATGAATATTACGTACATTCCAAGAGCAATATTTTAAATAAATAAATCAGCATAAACTAAAGAAGAAAAATCTTTAAAAAAAAAGTCCGAAAACTCTTTTCCACTCTCATCACAAAATCACATTCACTCAATATGCCATGCAAAGGAATACATACATAAATTCGCATGGAACCAGCATATTTAAGAAATAAAAAAAACATCCAGGCATAGAAGTTTTATATAGATTATCCGTAGATCTCATATTTGTCTAAGTTTTGCTGGTGTGCCCAGTCACAATTTTTCTTCAAATGGAACCGTTAATTTCAAAAAATGAATTTATTGAATAATTTTAATGGATTATTAACCATACGATTTGGATGTCTTGTGATAATGATGAGAATAATATAACGAAACTGGAGTTGCGTGTTGATTCAACGATAAAGTGAGAGAGCGAGAACGCGATAGAAATTGGAGCACATTCCAACGCTTGTTCTCGCGAGAAGTTACAAGTCTCGTGTCGACGAGATTAAGAGACAAATTGAATGTGGTCACGTTTCTATCTATTGTAAACTTATGCTGTAAGCCAGTTTGATTAGTATATACTATTTCTGTTATTATTATAGTTTTATATCATTTGGGTGACAATTACAGCCTCCCACGATGAACAGCTTAAGGGCATTGTTTTTGTTTCGTGTTTGTGTGTGTGAGTTTTTTTTTGTTTTTTTGTTTTACTTTTGTATTGTTTTCTTTATTGTGCGAAATGCACTGAGTACGTATAATCCAGATATTATGACAGAAACTAATAAAATATTATCTCTTTTAAATGAATAGAAAAGGAAGAACAAAATCAACTCTGAAAAAAAGTGATGTTATATCATAGAGTAGAAGAGAGATTGAAAGTAAGAGAGGAAAAGAAAGGAAAGGCAGAAAGGAAGGAAAGAAAGAATAAATGAAGAAAATAAAGGTAGTGTCATAAAGGACAAGATACCAATGAAATAAGAAAGACAGAAACAAAGAAAAAACTACTAGAAGAAAGAAAATGTATAAATAAAAGTGAAAAGGCAAGAAGAAGAAGAAGAAGAAGAAGAAGAAGAAGAAGAAAAAGAATGTGTTATTATAAAGCGATAGACTACATGAAAGAAAACGAGACAGACAAGAAAAACGAGGAGAAAAAGAACGTAAAGAAAGAATAGAAGATAAAACGCTGCTGTTATGTTATGAAGTAAAAGTTAAAAACAAAAACAAAAAGAAAATAAAAAGAAAGAAGAAAGGAAAAAAGAGAGATGATAAGAAAGAAAAATAAAGAAAAGAAAAAAGAGAGGAAACAAAAAAGGGAGCAGAGAACTAATGATAGAAAGTAAGAAAAAAGTAATGTCAGTTGTTATTATAAAGTGCAATTCTTCAAGAAAGATAAACGAATGGTCTGATGAATATCGTTACAAATGATGGAATCGGCTAAACTGGGTTCGAATCCAGTTGGATCTAGTACACCCACTTGCACTAATATTATCGGAAAAGGTATCAACACTCTTTCCCCACTAACTTGTACCTTTAACGGCTATCATCCTGGTCAGATTGAACCGGCCTCCTTCCGAGCAAGTACAGCGTTTCTGACCATCGCAACCCAATTTCGTCGATCCTGGCTAGGAGCAAAATTTAGTATCTGTTCTGATACTACACTTCACCATTCTTGTTCTCGGTCAGTGAAGGAGAAATCTTTCTAAACTGAGGAAATTATTATTTTTATCCTTATCCAGATAGCCCCTTTTTAAGTAGCTGGATATTTCCCACATTAAAAAAAACAGACCTTGTGTCAAACTCTGTTCTCATGGGGAGACAAGTAAATAGGGACCAACCATTTCTGGGCCTGATAATGTTACGAGGTCGCCTTTGATTGTCGCCGCCCAGGTCTTCAAGCGGGTATTTAGAGAAAGAGTGACTCTTTTTCAGTGTTGTTTCTTAATTTCTTTATTTGCAATCGAATTTACATAGTGGGTCCATACACACCGTAAACACGTATTTAAATTAGATAGCAAAATAATAAGTCTATTTGATTCTATATTACCATGCAGATAATACAGAAGTAAAGAGACTTATTCTTTTTAGTTATGTAAGAAGAATGTCTTAACAGATATGTCACAGATTATGAATTTTCGGCGTCCAGTAATGGCTACACACAACAATAAACCTGACTTTGTATCACATCCAGCCTCCACGGAGAGACTAGTAAGTAACAAACATGCGTAAACAAAACCCACGAAAACAAAACGCAAAAAATTTAGTGTTGGATAATGGCCCTACGGGAATGAACGTATCTGTTGGAAATCGTTGGTTTGACTTGCGCGAATTAGCGCGGGGGGACCCGTGCAGTCGAGTGTAGAATGGGGCCTGTTCTCACAGTTGGAGTTCACAGACGTGACAGGGTCACCGCGCGACGAGACCCCAGATCAAGGGTCAATGTGCACATGCGAGAGGCTCTGTGACGTCACGGGCCTTTGCGTGGGAAGCAGAGGGGCCCGTGACGTCACTCGTTCTTCGTGAGAAGCGAGTTTTAGCAGTTTGGGTTTTGGAGGCGAATCTATCAGACGTGATTTTTACCATGTAGTCTACAACAGATTAGGGGAATTGATTCCCTAAGAAAATACAGGCGAAAGATCTCTTCCCCCTCCACAAACGATTAAGGACTTAATTGCTAGGTAATTACGAAAGCAGTAATTTGCTCTCTCTCTCTCTCTCGACGTTAGTGAATATCTCCCAGCTGACGGATAGCTAACGCTTGAAATAAAACTGAAATTAAATTTAAAAAGATTATTTGTCTTCCGACCCGATCATGGGGCCTTTTGTTGCAGCGGCCTGGTTCACGGCAGGAAAGAAAGAAGAAAGAATTCAACCATTGGACGACATCGAGACGGCGACCCTCTACGCGGCGAAAGAGAAATTTAAAGGTATGCAAACTATATGATTTATGTTTTAAAAATGACGAGTGATTAAATGGGAACTGCCACGGCCCTTTCCGGGATGAGTATACGAAACGAGAAAAAACGGGGACCTAAGTAGGGCTATGTAACATTAGGATCTAAGAAATTCGCACATTTTTCTTCAAGTACATCTAAAAATAAGCATAAATTCAGCAAGATATTCCGGAAACAGATAAAAATGTTTTTTTCACAATGCGTGGGTGAATCAATCTTTGACTTAATGGGAAAAATATGCCTTCAGCATAGACACTCTTTTTGAAGAAGTTATTGGTAAAAAGAAAGCAGTTTATTAAAAGCATATTTAAAAAAGCGTTTATGTGTAGAATCGTGATATCCCAACGGAGTCGTGTTGGCCTATATAGTTTATGACTAACTGGATAAAGCAGAATAACATATCACTCAACAAGTCCCGGGCCTAACTAATAAAACAAGTTTTAGGCAGATTTCGACTTTATTCATCAACATAGTCTCCTTCTAAGTTGATACACGGATTCCAACGCTTCTCTAACAATTCGATGCCTTTTTTTAGAACGATTTATCTTTGGCGTCAAAATACGCCTCAGTTTTCGATATCACTTCTTCATTAGAGCCAAATTTCTTTCTCTTTAGCATTCGTTTGGGGTCTGCAAACAGTTAGAAGTTGCTGGAAGCCAGATCTGGAGAATAGGGTGGGTGCGGAAGCAATTCAAAGTGCAATTCATGTACTTTTTCCATTGACTTGGTGAAAAAGCACTTTTTTCTTCTTCATCTGTGGCCGTCTTCTTTGTCGATTTCTTAGTTAAAACGCACCAATAATGTTATATATATTCGCTATATCGCTATTGATGGCTCTTCCTTTCTCAACGTAATCGATAAACAAAATACCTTGCGCATCCCTAAATAATGAGGCCAAAACCTTGCCTGCATATGTTTGAGTCTTTGGTCGCTTAACACGCTGCTGTCGACTCAGTTGACTACCGACTGACTCTGGAGTGAAGTGGTGGATCCATGTTTCATCAATTGTCATATATTGACGCAAAACTTCTTTTAGTTGCGTTGAAGCGGTTACAAACAACGCGTTGTTTGTTTTTATCGACTGTGATCAAACGCGGCACTCACTTTAAACGCAGCTTTCTCATTGACAACTGGTGAATGCACTGTCATTTGATATCTTCAACTCCTCTGATATCTCACGTAACTTCAATTTATAGTCGGCCAAAACGAGTCTGTGGACTTTTATTTATGTTTTTTTTCTCGACGGAGCAGAGTCTAGATAGCACTTATCAAGACATTACTTTGTTTGAAAAGTATTTGTCCCATCAGAAAGCAATGCTTTATCAACCCCCGAAATTAAAATTTTTCTATCGGTTTGAAAATTTGCCACAGTAGCTTCACTTAAATAATTGTAATTTGTAAACTCATAATTAGATTGAGCTCAAATTTTGACAAGTGCCATTTGAAGGTTAGTACTTTATAAAAATCGTATGTTTTTATTAGTGATGCCATCTATATGTCAGGCCAGGGACTTATTGTGTATTGTTTTGTGGTCGAAAATGGCGACTTCGACATCCCAGAACGGGCTAATAATATTGAAAAATTCTTTAACCCTTTTGCCCCACTTGACTTTAGCATGTCCAATGGAACATACATGTTCCCAAAACTATAATGATTTCGTTCATTTAGTCTTTAGACCGTTTACTATAAAGTGTCCCGCTCCCAAATACCACTCATGGAATCGTTAATAAAAATCACAATACTTACTGCAATTCAATTATATTTAGTATAATTAAACTTCAGTCTATGCCTGACTTGTCCACCAACTTTCAGTCATGAATATCGAACAGTCTTTGTTTTATCGCTGTTTAATGATATGCGAGGATACTTTGGTGATCGTCTCATCAGTAGAAGGTGTTATCCAGATTTGGATTCACACTCACCGGACTTTAACCACCAGAATTTTATCTGTGGGGCTTTCTCAAACATAATGTCTATCAAAACAATCCCCAGAACTGGAGAGGATCATCACAGCCCAAATCTGGGCAATTCCAAGAGAGGAGGGTGTCAGAATTATTAATGATTTCGCACATCATATTCAAGTGTGATGATAATTAAACAGCGATAAAAAAGACTGTTGGAAATTCATGACTGAAACTTGGTGAACAAATCAGGCATAGACTAAAATTTATTTGTACCAAATATGGTTGGATTACAAGAAAGTATTGTGAAATTTATTAACTATTCCATGGGTGGCATTTTTAGAGTAACCTTGTATTGGGATATATATACATATATATATATATATATATATATATATATATATATATATAATTGTATACTTTATTTGAATATTTTATTTATTTATCTTTTATAATGTTGTAATAAGTTAGGATTTTCTTTAATGAATTTTCAACAAAAAACAGCACTAAAAATTGAAATGAAAAAAGGGGAAAGTATTATGACTTACCTTAATCAATGAACTTTCCTTAAATTGTATAATTTTAATTCTACAAATTTCACACCCGACAAACGTCGTGTACTTCTACTAGTTACTAATATTTTGTCTAGGATTCTTTTCATGGATTACATCCCCCCCCCCTCTAAAAAGTAATTGAAAACAAATTGGGAAAAAGTTGAAGAATTACCGTAATCAATGAAGTTACTTTAAATTCTAAAATATTTTAAAGACCATCTCGCTCTATGAACAAATCGGTTTACGAGCAAAATTCCCGCACAAAAAAATACACTGGTTGATGAAAAAACTTTTACACGCATACAAAATATATATACACCGATTTACGAATAAAATTCACACACAAAAATACACTGGTTTACGAACAAAAGTTTTACACCAAAAATACACCGGTTTTTAAACAAAAAATGACACCAAAACATACCGGTTTACATACAAAATTTTCACACTATAAATACACCGGTTTACGAACAAAATTTGCACACAAAAAATATATCGATTTACGAACAAAATTTTCACACAAAAAACTTACCTTAATCAACGCACTGTATCGATTTTTATCTTCAGGGGGACTGCCTCGATTGGCCGGATATTCCCAATCGATATCCAAACCATCAAAGTTTCTCCTTCGTAGATAAGTAATCGCATGATCTATAAACGTTTTTCTAGTTGCGTAAGTCGCGACCATCGCCATAAAGGGTTCCGACCCCATGTTCCAACCCCCGACAGACAAGAGAGTCTTTAGATTGGGGTTAATTTTCTTTAGATTATTCAATTGTTCGTATCTGAAAAAAAGTAAAAAAAAAAAGAAAGCGAGCGATACCGTTATAAGATTTTATCGGGTTACTTAATTGTTCTGACATATAAACAAAATCGATAAACAAAAAAGTACTAAAAAGTTTACTTATAAAGATATAACGGGATGTATTTGCGCTTAGATGTAATACACCAAATATGCACAGATGTCAAACTTCCTAATACATGGATATTATGAAAGAAGGACTTGCCAAACATTTGAAGAGATCTGGTCTCAAATAACACGTCAAACACAACTGGAGTTAAGAGATAGAGGTTCGTGTTCTTATTCCCGGGAATTCCAGAATCACAAATTATTCCTCTCCAGAGGCTAAACTTGTTGTAGATTACTAAAAAAAGGTCAATCAGTATTTAGTAAAATAATTTTTAATTGTAAAATAAAAATTATGTAGAACTACAAATAACATTAAAAAATACTTTTTGGTTGACGAAATTCTCTCATTCAGGGATCATCAGTGATTTCTTGAATTATTAAGCAGTTGTAGATTGTATCAAATCTAATCCAGTCCTAAAAAATATGTCACTGCGAAAAAAATGTTTTATTTTCAGAAACATAACCTAAAAAAGGTTCAATCGATCAAGTAGGTCGATTGATTTTTTAATAATTTTTATTTCTACATAATTTTCATTAAACAATTGAAAATTCTTTGACTGAATATTGACTGACTTCTTTCAGTTATCTACAAGAATGCTAGAGGAATAATTTGTTATTCTGAAATTTCTGGGAATAAGGACACTAAACTTTCCCTTTGGACATCTAAATTAAAAAAAATCTTTGTATTGCCACTGCTTCGGTATGCTCTTCGCTGTGGTTAAACAGACAAGTGATTCAAGCTGAGTTTGAAACTCGATCGTTTCGTCGGAAGTCCGAGATTTAATGTAACTCCGCTCGTGACACAAGCGACAAATGGCAATCTTACTTTTTATGTAAACAATATAAACTATAGAAGAGTGCTCTATTCGCTTATACAAAGATATTGACATTTTCACTAATGATAGCTGGCGATTCCACTTACCCAAATGTTCAACATATGAATGTGTAATATATATATATATATATATATATATATATATATATATATATATATATATATATATATATATATGTTTTCTTCTTTCTCTTCTCCCTTTTTTCCTACTTATATATATATATATAATTTGATTTTATATTATATTATATTTGATTTTCAACGGTCTCAAATCTAACCACATGACTTTTCAAATTTAAAATTTTCTTTTTTCTTTTCTTTTCTTTTCTTTTCGTCTCCCTCCCATTTCATTCTTGCCAAGTATGATCTGTGGTAAGAATCAAATTTTAATTCTTCCTGATGAGATCTCAGTTTCTAACAGCTGTTGATCGATAACATCGACATGCAAGTGTCGCAGATTTTGTACATGTCTGTATAAATCATATATATATATATATATATATATATATAAATAATTATATATATTTATATATATATAATTATTTTTATATATATATAATTATTTATATATATATATATATATATATATATAATTATTTTTCTTAAATAAATATTTTCTATCCAGAGAGATATGTTCCATTTTAATTCACAATCATCAGTATATATATATATATATATATATATATATATATATATATATATATATATATATATATACATATATATATATATATATATAACTACCACCGGTCGAACAATTTGAACCCTGTACCCGAATAAGTCCAACATTTTTATCTATACGGCCACTGTGACAGTCATATTTTAATATGAGAGAAATAAACCCTATATATTTTTTATTTACGAATATGGTGAGTCTCAGAAAGTGTTCGATCTGCCAAGAGATAGAACTATTGCTTAATTAGAAACTTTTAATATTTCTCTTGAAATGCTCGACTTAGATGGAGCTTTAATCATTATTTTTCATAAATACATATTTATTATCCAGAGATATGTTTCATGTTTACTAACAATCATCAATGTGGCTTATATAACTGTACCGCCGGTCGAACGATTTTAGCACTGGAGCCGAATAACTTCAATTCAACACTCTTGACTATTCGACCATCGTGACAGTCACATTTAAATGTGAGAGAAATAAAATCTATATTTTATTTACGAACGTAGTGAGTGTTAGAAAGTGTTCGATCTGCAAAATAATTTGAACCCGTCGGTAGGTAGACAGTTTGTTTATACTGAGGATCCCCCAAAAGACGAAACCAGCTTGTCTATAGATAGAATAATATTTAATTATTATTGTAAGCCCCCTTACTAAAGGGAAGGCACTTTGATTGGGACAAAATGATTTTATCGCTCTGGCAGTAACGCTATAGTTCCCTTCCCTCGTTGGTTGAACACTTTAGATGTAGTTAACAGTACCAGTTTGGATTAAAATCGTATTTACATGTCTCAATTTCACAGTTGATCTGCTAGCCGAGGAGTTTACGGCGTTTGGTTATAAGACCCAGTGTTTTAAGTTCGAACTCGTCGATAGGTAGACCAGTTATTTTAATATATACTGAGGAGTCTTCAAAAGACGAAACAGATCTGTCTATAAATAAAAATATATAATTATATATATATATATATATATTATTGTGAAAAAATATTTTTAGCATATACCTTTAACACTTTAGGTTTACCAATCTCTTCCAATTTAAGATCGATGAATGCCAACCAGTAACAACAAAGCATATATAAGTAAGCAAAGTTAATTTATATTCCAAATTCAAATTTTTATTTATTTTTCTTACAAAACATTTTCAAAACAGATACATTTCAGTGCAAATAATGAAATTGTTTGGTTTACTTTAAGCGAAACTATTCGTAAAATGATTCGCACTGAAATGTATTTGTTTTGAAAATGTTTTGTAAGAAAAATAAAAATAAAAACTTGGCTTTTGGAATATAAATGAACTTTGCTTACTTTCCAGTAACCATGTCTTTATTCATTTCTGAAAAGATAATTTCTTGACGGACCATTTCGTTAACACTTAGACAATGTTATATATCCTGTTTCTCTCTGAGTATAACTCATCAGA
The DNA here is from genome assembly GCA_963556195.1 of Sepiola atlantica. NCBI lineage: Eukaryota > Metazoa > Mollusca > Cephalopoda > Sepiida > Sepiolidae > Sepiola > Sepiola atlantica. Next base: position 118,563,023 of record OY744520.1, read on the forward strand.
AGAAAGGTAAAAAAATATCGTGCCCAAAATACTAGGAAAAAAAAATAATAATAAAACTCACATCACCAGAGCATTTATATATGTAGGTTCAATTATGAAAATAAGTTTTCCTTTATTTTCATGAAGGCCATATCTCTCTCTCTCTCTGTCTCTCTCTCTCTCACACACACACACACACACACACACACACACACATATATATATATATATATATATATATATATATGTGTGTGTGTGTGTGTGTGCGCGCATGTTAATATAGCTAAATGTGTTTTTTTTACATTAAAAGGCGAACACGAAAGGAATATATATCATTACGTCAAACAATTATAAAAAACGTTTTTCGTACTCACAATCCAGTGTTCCAAGGTTCCGTCTCATCATTCCATTCAAAGGATTTTAATTTGTTTGCTTCCAATTTCGCAAAAGCGAAACATATATGCGTGCAGTGGAACGGGTGAATATCTGAGGGGAGGAACTTGCCAAATTTCTGCCGGTATTGCGACCAATTCGTGTAATAACAAATCCGCCGATTGACGCCGATTACTAAAAATAACAATAGAGTCCAACTGTTAAATACCAAGTTCGTCGTTGACGTGGAAACAGACAGAAAGAGAAAATTATTCTCATATATAAATTAATTGTTCCGGATTCTCTAATTTAGAGCTAATATTAAAAAAAAAAAATCGATATTTGATTCTGTCTAGCTTTCTTCCTTTGTTGATCGTTTGTGCATGTAATTAGAGCACTAAAGTTTAATTAGATTTCATTTCTTTGCAAATACAACTTATTCTGCTTGAAATATTTTTCGCAGCGAAACAAATTTTTTCTTTCGGCAGCAAATGTAAATTAAAGATGGAAGTCGATTATGATTTATCGGATCATAATGTATTTCTCTAATCCATCTACTCGACAATATATACATTTATTACATATTAATTATATTCTTAGAATATTAATATCCAGGTTTCATGATATTTCTGATAATTCGAATTTAAAAATATAAGATCCGACTAGCAGTAAGACATCTGAAGTTACTTCTTTTGATTATGATGTTTTAACTTCCTTCCTTTTGATCTTACGTTTATAAGAGCTTATATTATTTATATACTAGCTGTATATACTTGTTTTTATTTTTCACTAAGCCATTCACCTGGCAATATGTATTTTTTATTAAATAACAGCTGTATTTACCAGAAATTTCCAGGGTGGAGGACTTAGATAAAAATAATTCTAAATATAGTCATGTTTACAATTTCTCCTTAAGTCGGATCTTCATAAATTTGTTTTAATTTTAACTTACTTTATTTTTCTAATCATTATTTTCTACTAACCCCCACTCAGCAATATATCTCCACCTAGACAATGCCGGGTAGGTACATCTAGTTAAAATAAAACTCCTTTATTTATTCGTGGTATTTGTGCGAGTTGTGTAAACTGTCCTCATACGGAGTAAGGTACTTTCGTCGATTATTAACGAGTTAATAGAAGGTCAAGCATCACGAGTAGATAGACTTATCGGTGAGCCCCTATTGATATCATCAGGCTTATATCTATTTCTTTCTCTGTTGTATGTCTCTGTTACCGATTTACGGACAAGGAAGCCCACACCTAACTTAATCAGGATTTATCTCGTGATTTCCGTTACTCATCTAAAATTCAGTTGCCTGTTCCTCATTGCTATCTCAGTTATGGCTATTAAATTCATAATGTTTCGGTTGCTGTACTCTCTGATCTTTTTCATGTCTATTTCTCACAGTAGGTGTTGCATGAGGCCGGATGTGGGGAAAACTACCTCTCTCAAGAGAGGAACTCTGGTCTAGTACAAAAATAGCCAAGAACGAACCCTTTCGCATTTCCCGGTATATGCCGCCAGTAAACAAACCCCCACTCCAAAAAGAAGAGGAGATGCTTAGGAATGTGTACCTCCTAGAGCCGAGCCGGATCATACCTCATTTCGAAAAAGAAGGGTCTGATAGTTCAAGTTAGACCTAGGTTGCCATAATTATTTCAAGGCGAGCCTCTGTTGGTACAAAATGCAGCAGTTACTTTCCACGGTGTTGTATTGCATCTTCTTCAGAATGTCTTTGACACTGAGTAGAACAACCGCCTAGTGGTTACTTCTTGAAGATGAAGAAATATATACTTATTAGCTGGGCAAAATACACTCGGTCGTTGATAATTACAATTAATTAACACGGGCGGTTATAACGCATGCATCCAGTTCTTTATTTATGTATTCAAGATCGGTGGAACATAGAAGAAAAGGAATAGAGACAGCGTATGATCTATATCGATACAATTTTAAAACAACTCTTACATACTTGCTTTCTATAGGGAACTGACTAACAATCTCACTCACGTTTGTTGATCACGTCACATAACTCACGTGACTTACTTTCGTTTTCCTCTTCTCACACATCTTTAATTTGACTTATTTCATTTTCTGATACTTCCTCCGGCTGTGTCTATGGATGGACTCAAGGCCCACCAAAATCCAACATACACAGTTTGAATGAGTTTGGTCGCATGATAGACAATGAGCACATATACATAAAAACATGTACAAAACTTTGGACTGACCCTTGTATTAAGAAGAAAAAATTCAAGATTTCAATTTGAAAGCATATTTTTAGGGAGATGATCTCTTAAAGGACCCTCCTGTCTCTAAACACAATTGACACTCTGTAGCATAGTGTAAGGGGTTTCTTTAATCCCACGGATCTTTTTCGGAGTCTTCTCCGTCGGCAGAAACAGCTGTTTGTCTCTCTGACACGTAATTCAGTAGATTCTCAGTGGATAGTGTTGTCTCTCTATAGTTTGGCAGTAACTGTCATCTCCGGAGTGTTCCAACGGCAGAAACAGGGTTGATCGCTTTCCTTTTCCCTGCTTGTGATGATAGCAGCCACCCTTCTTTCTTCCCTGGTAGATGTAATAGTGATACAATGAAAACCGGTATGTCATGCTAAAGATTGACAACAAAAAATAAAATAATCATAAATAAGGCTATAGCACTAATAAGTTCTGTTATTATGATAATAGCCATGACATTAAATAAGGTCACAACACTAATAACGTTTTGTTACTATGATAATAGCCATAATATTAAATAAGGCAACAACACTAATAACGTTTTGTTACTATGATAATAGCCATAACATTAAATAAGGCCACAACACTAATAACGTTTTGTTACTATGATAATAGCCATAATATTAAATAAGGCCACAACACCAATGAAGATACACCCAGTTAGAAAGTTGAATGAAAAATGTTATTTAAAAAGTAAATAATGGAAATATCAAATTAATATAAAAACTTAGTAGTAGCAGTATTTATTTGAATTGAGAAAAGTAATTTCATTCATTAAAGCAACGAAGCAGGATAGTTAGTGTCGGTTTGCTTCCACTTAAAAGGTCATGGTTAAGTTGGGCTCACTGACTAATCAACGAACATAGTCAATAATGGAGTGGAACTTCAAATTAAAAGAGTTGCTCTTCAAATTAAAAAATCTCAACTTCAAATAAAAAAACTAGATTTCAGATTAAAGAAACTCGACTATAAATAAAAAAAAATGAAGTTTTTCTTTTTTAATTTGAATTTGAGATTCTTTTGTTTGAATTTGAGATGATTTTATTTAAATTTGTGAGTTTTTTTATTTGAATGTGTGATGTTTTTATTTGAAGTTGAGCTTTGTTAATTTGAAGTTTAGCTTTTTTAATTGTAAGTTGACCTTTTTAAAAGTAAAGTTGAACTTTGTAAGTTGAAATTATTTTTTTAAATTTGAAATTTAATTTTATAATTTGGAGTTGAGCTTTCTTAATCTTAAGCAGAGCTTTTGAAATTTGAAATTCATCATTTTAATTCGAAGTTAAGCTTTTGAAATTTGAAGTTGAGCTTTTTTAATCTGAAGTGAACTTTGGAAATTTTAACTTGATCTTTTAAATCTGAAGTTGAGATGTATGCTAAAGTTGAGCTTTGAGCTAAATAATTTTTTTGAATTTGAAATTAAGCTTTTTCAATTTGAAGTTAAGCTTTTTAAATTTGAAGTTGAGCTTTTTTTAATTTGCAGTCAAATTTTTTAAATTTAAAGTTGAGCTTTGTAAGTTGAAACGAATTTTTTGAATTTGAAATTGATCTTTTTAATTTAATGTTTAGCTTTTGGACTTTGAAGTTCAGCTTTTTTTATGTGAAATTGTGTTTTTTTATTTGAATTTATTCCTTTGTCATTTCAAGTTGAACTTGAATTTATAGTTGAGCTTTGTGATTTGAAGTTGTGCTTTGTAATTTGATATTAAACCTTTTTAATTTGCAATTAAGATTTCTTTATGTTAAGTTGTATTCTTTTAATTGGGATGCAAAATAGTGTAAAGTCTGTACCGAAATACGATTACAAGAATGTTCTACTTGCCTGATGTTATCGATCCGATGAGAGAAAGTATCTTAAACAAAAAAAGTGAACACATCTTCATCTGCAAGAAAAGATAATAAAAAAATGGTTTTAATTATCATAGAGATTACGGATATCTGGTGAAGCAAAACTGTTATACATCATCACTGTGCCATACTTTCGGATTTTCGAAGTTAGACCACGAAAGCGTTATATTTGAAAAATCGATATGTGTTCGTCCGTAGGTTACGAGTTCACCAAAGAAATAAAAATCGATACTAAAACTTCAGATTCCTAAATACATTTATTTCATTTGAAAGCCCTTCATTTTAATAGTAATTGCTTTAATTTTTCAGATATGTGAAGAATATACAACTTCAGAAAAATCATTCTAACGCAAGTGCGTGTATGTGTGTGTGTGTGTGTGTGTGTGTGTGAGTGTTCGCGCGCGCTTCTATGCGTGTGTTTGTTTGCGTAGGTTAAGAGTTGCACAATACCGCAATGAGTCACACCAACACTACCAATTTGTTCAAAGACAATTAAATGCGAGATAGCCGAATTCGTATTAAAAGCGGTAGTTTCTTAAAAAAAGAAATTAATATGTGCAATTTCTCATAAATCTAATTTCAGAATAAAAAAGAACCCCAAAGTATTAATGGGATTTAAAAAGAAAAAAAGGGAAACAAAAAAATGAAATAAAAAAGACTCTCAAGCAGCGCCGGGTTGATTTTTTTTCAATTCAATGCAGCTATACATTTGATAACGACAGGAGCATCTACCTGTACAACAAGAAATTATTATACACGTTTTAAAGGTATTTCACTATATATAACAAAAGAAGACAATTTGTAAATGTAAAAATGAATACAGATTTATGCTGTTGCAATAACTGAATAACCAGGACCTCGTGGAAATTAACGATGGTCAACAGAGCGTCTTTTCTAACGTCTTAGCATAACAATAATTGTTTCGGAATTTTTTAGATGAAGAGTGGTAATTTGTATTATGTGGATTATTCAGACTACTATTCTCATCTTGGATGTTATTCTCACAACGTTTCGGTCGATGTAACCTCCGTCTTGTCAAACTCGGGAATCTTTTATGTGAGACTCGGCAATCTATACGGAATTTAAAACAGAACCATTTATTTAATACACGGGGTTAGATTGTTATCGTCCCGTCAGCCATGACCGTGTAAAAGTATTGCGTAATTTCTATTTTATTGTTAGTGAGTGTTGAACCTACAAAGGACTGCCACTTAACTACTTTATCCATTGCGCCATGTCTCCACATGGTAGTAGTCCGAATAATCCAAATAAATGCCAATCATCAATCCTCATCTAACAAACATCAAATCGGTACAGACCTGAAACAATACAATAATGGAAACACGTCCACGTGGATACGTAGCGCAACTGATAACGTTGTAAAGTAATAAGCAGTTCTTTTGGGTGTACTTTTTCTGTCCTCTTAGACAAGGTCCAGAAAAAAAACCCTCTAATCTAATAGGCTCCACACTGTCTACCATCCCCTGTCCCATCTCTGCAATGCTGCATCCCTGTGCTTGTTTTACAAGTATTTCAATGGAATATACTTCAAACTTGCTACATTGGTAACTCTCGACGTAAATACCTTCGGCCAACCCTACAATAAGCTAAATCCCAGAAATACTTCTAGACCGAGGCAATTCTTTATATTTTTGTCCCAATACAGAGTCCTCGTTGTTGGGTTTTCCCCACATTAACAACCGACCTTTGTCTAACTCTGCCCTCGTGATGGGGCAAGTAAATAGATGCATTGCACTGTTTATCTTCAATATTAATGAAATATAATTATTATAGAATACTCTCTCAGATGAATGTGAACAAAACTTCCGGCCAGGGGCGAATTGCTTTATCGTTTTAACAAATGTATGGATTAGCAGGTTAAGTACTTGCTAAAGGTATCTTCAGAGCTGTGTATATATATATATATATATATATATATATATATATATATATATATATATATTAATGAAAATAATTAGCCACGGACGCGCGTGCGTTTCACCGTCAGTACTGCTTATCAACATGGCTATAGCTAGACTCGAAACCGGATCACAAAGGCTGTGAAGCAGCGCCCTTTCCGTTAAAACCAAGAGGTCTTCGTCAGAATAAGGGATATTTTTTATCGCTTTAAATGCGTATACATTAATTCTTAACCAGTGTTAATGTCTTTTAGGCGATAGAGATAATTTTTGATTTATCTTACGGTAGGCATTCACTTTACATATTAAGGGGGGGGGGTTAAATTAAACAACAACAATGGTTAAAAATTAATACATATATATATATATATATATATATGGGCACACTTTTTGACTTGCCCCCCCACTTTACGGTCATCAATAATGAAGTTATATATGCATGTGTTTAACCCCCCCCCCACTTTTTAGGAGAGCCCCCCCCCCCACTTTTATAACCGTCCCGCCGGTCTTCATATATATATATATATATATATATATATATATATATATATATATATATATATATATATACAATAATATTTTATAAATAAATATTAATTATTTAAATACCTACAGACATCGATGTTTCATGCTAGCGCAATCTTCAGTGTAGGAACTAATTCTCACGGTCGGTGAGCGCGAACCCCGATCACAAATCGCCACTGATTCGTAGTCGAGGATCTTATCCATCGCCAATTAGTTAGTAAATATAGAGGAATTTTAAATGTAAATATATGTATATATATGTATATATATGTATATGTATATGTATATATATGTATATGTATATATATATGTATATATATGTATATATATATGTGTATATATATGTATATATATGTATATATATATATATATATATATGTATATATATATGTGTATATATATGTATATATATGTATATATATATATATATATATATATATATATATATATATATATATATATATATATATATATATATATATATATATATATATATATATTGCAGGGAAGCTTCGCCGCCCTCCCATACACAGCACTTAGTATGGTCACTCATCTGGTACTGGCCGGACTCAATATCGCTTAACTTTGGTGATCTCATGAGAGCCGATGTGTCAATGTGATTATGTCGTAAGTTTGAATTAAATTATGTGACAATTTTATGTGTGTAAATTTATCGCGTCAACGTAACTTCGATAATCACATTGAATTATTATATTAATCGAATATTTATTAGTTAAAATCCAAAATGCAATAACGTCGACTGGAAAAAAATCTTTTTCGAGTTTCATTAATATTAACACTCTTCTCTCTTTCGCTCGCACACGAAGCTAACACTACAAAGCCAGTTTCCTCCTCCTCGCATTTGTCACATAATCAGCACATCATCTATCTATCCATCGGTATGCTTGCTGATTTGGTACCTCTTCTTATTTATGAATTTATGAGTTAAAAAAATCGAAAGTATACATGCGATTTAAAACTAATAAAATGAAACAAAAATAAAAGTAAAACGACTCCCGGGCCACACCGGCTTGATACAGCTAGGCACTAATAAAATTTTGTTTTTGAAACAAGCCGACAAAGTATCATTCGGATATCCATTCATAATAACATCTAGACGTTCGTACATCAAACAATTATTATATTACATTTGAGTTAATCAACGTTTGTTTCCCTAAGGCTTGTTTCCTATACGTTTTAATAACACAAAATACACGTTAAAATAAAACTTAATTCCGGGATTAAGCTATATTTGAAAAATAAAAGAATTCCATTCTAATACTTCTAATTAGCCGTAATTAATAATAAACTGAACAAGTCACCCAACTCTCTCTCTCTCTCCCTCTCTCTCTCTCTCTTAGCTATCTATGTATTTATCTCGTCGTCTCACTCAATGTTGATTTAACCATTCTCTAATATTTCTCAATGTCTCTTGAAAGAGTGACCCTTTCTTGCACCGTTCTCATCTAATTACTATATGTCTGTACACACCACAAATACGTATGGCACGTAAGTCTCTTTACTTCTATATGAGAATAATAGAGAAGAAGAATAGTTCTAAATAATAATAATAATAATAATAATAATAATAATAATAATAATAATAATAATAATAATAATAATAATAATAATAATAATAATAATATAGAAGTAAAAAGACTTATTATTTTTAGTTATGTCAGAAAAAAATTTTAAAAGATTTTTTTCACCCAAAACAAGGCATATTGGCAAAGAGTTAACTAATTAAATACATAACTTTGTATATATAGTGATATATTTCTCGGCTTAAAATGATGATTTTTTTCACATTTGGAAAAATAAAAAAAATAGTCTTATAAAAAGAAAGCATGTAAATTCTAAGTATTAGTATGATTTTAATATTTCGGACAATCCTCCGCCCGTTATCAAAAATTGTATTTTTGATAAAATTGATTGAATATGAAACATTTATGAAAAACTAGGTATTTTCAACTTTCAACAACGCTCATTTCAAGTGTTCTTTGATAAGGCTTCTTTGCATTGAGGCGTATGTGCCACAGCATGAAATCTTCGTGCATGTTCTGTTTGGTTAAAGAGTAAGTTGTTTTATGTCTGATAGTAAATTTGTAGTAATTGGATCTGAGTCTAAAAGCGTATTATGTTTCACCTATGTATCCTCTATTTGGGAATATCACACAACAGATGTTATATATAACATTAGTGCTATCACGTGTGCGTTGAAGACTATACATTAACAATGAAATAGAGAAATCCTCTCTGCGGTTAAATCATACAGTTTCACATGCGTCTCTTTACTTCTATATAATCCTTATGAATAATATAGCAGTAAATCGACCTATTATTTTGCTATCTTTTTTACATACGTGTTTATGTTTATGGTGTGTACGAACACACTATGTAAACTGTGAAAATTTCTCAGTATTGTTGTCACATCTGGACTGGTGCACAAACCACTCGTCTATCCCTCTTAGACAAGGTCCAGAAAAAAGCCTCTAATCTAATAGGCTCCACACTGTCTACCATCCCCTGTCCCATCGCTGCACTGCTGCGTCCTTGTGCTTGTTTTACAAGTATTTCAATGGAATATACTTCAAACTTGCTACATTGGTACCCCTCGACGTAAATACCATCGGCCAACCCGACAATAAGCTAAATCCCACCCTTTCACTGTAGGGGCCCCCAGATACCGGAAGACTTTCTACTCTCATAGCTTATTTCTTAGGACAACTTGCCTTTGAAATTATCTCCATGCTCCCTGTTTCCCTTATTGTACCAAAATGCAGAAATTTAAATGTAATGTGAATAATACATCCTGCTACACAACTTCACACTTAGGATGCAGCTATAACTCCGGCCCCTAATTCACTTATGTCTCAGTGGCAGTGTGCCTTGTTTGGGATGAATTAAAGTTATAAAAATATGGGATCGACGTGTATAAGCACGGAAGCGTCATCAAAGGACATTTGAAATGAGCGTCGTTCAAAATTGAAATAAATAGCGAAGTATATCGATAGATATACTAGACTACCCGTGAATCGTTGGGCTACGACTATTACTACTACTATTTGTTTGATTTGGATTTCATTTGAGAAATTAATTACTGCATATCCGTTATCAAATTGAAATTCTTCCTGCATAACTAAAAATAATAAGTCTAGTTACTTCTATATGATCCTTATAGACAATACAAATGCAAAGCGACTTATTATTTTACTATCTAATTTACGTACGTGTTTATAGTGTGTACGAACACACTATGTAAATTAGTTGGAAAGAGAGAGTCATCTTTCCCTAAATGCTCCCAAATAAATAAAAAAAAATATTAGTGAGTGGTTGAATCAATGTGAGAGGTGACGAGAGAAATATATATATATATATATATATATATATATATATATATATATATATATATATATATATATATATATATATATATATATAAGGGTAATCCCATAAACTAATTAACGGATCATTATGAATGTCAGAATATATATTCTCGGCAACACGGTGAGTAACATCGGCACATTATTTGTTGTAAATGATAATATTTAGGGGGTGCATATATATAAAGTTGTCATTTTTTTAGTTTCATTATGAACCGATCATTATGGTTTTTGGAATATATATTCGCGACAACCCGGTTAGTAACATGGGCACATTATTTTTTTGTAAAGTTTATCATTTAGAGGCTACGCCCACCAAATTCACACCCGCCCACAAAAAACTTTTGAAATATGTTAGTCACAAAAATATTAATAGAGAAAAAAATTGCTCTACATCAAATTTGGAGTTATATTAAGTAATACATTTTTAAAAAGATCGGTGCATGTGCGTGAGTGTCAATAATATGTATGTGCTTGGTAAAGTCTTACTCTATTTCACTTACCATTATGAATTATAGAATATGTATTCTAGGCAACAGGGTGAGTAACGTCGGAACATTATTATTTTTTTTTTTTTGTAAACTTTACCTTTTAAGTGAGTGCCACCGAAAACGTACTATACTCTCCCCACAAAAAAAAAGACGAAAAAATAAACATTAAAAAAAAATAATGCTATATTTATTTGTTATATCCGTCCTGGAACGAGTATTTTAATAGTTCATCATAATAAAAGCTACTTATTAAAATGGATTATTAAACAAAGCAAAAAGTACAATTAATTAACTCAATAAACTAACTGCAGATGCAATGTGATGTTTTCAATGACATCGTAATTTAAAAATTCAACAAAATGTTAAAATCGAAGTGTATGATCCTGGTTCAGGAAAGCAGACGATCTATCTTTGACGCACTATTTTTTGGGCATCATTGAACTTTCTTGACTGGAGCAATTTCGTTTCGGTTAGTTTGGTGTTTTGTATACCCTATTCATACGGTATTATGTTATTTTATTTACCGTAAAAAAATAAAGATCGTAACGAGAGAGATGGGAATTCATGCAGTATAGTTAACAGCTGAGAAATTGAAAACCAACAAAATATACAACAAACAACTTTTACTAAACGCAAGAAAAGTTAATTTTATACCGGTCTGTATAATTTTAATGTGTGGAAACTGATTGTAAAATTTATTATCTCTGAATTTGCTATCGTCACTTTTACTTAACCTAATCTGAATGACAACAATGACCGTAATCCTCCCCACCTTTTCTATTTTTAAGTCTGGAATTAGTGACAACCAAAAGAAAATCGACCGCCATCTTTGATTGATTCGCATTCGACCAATTGAAATTATCGAAACAAATTTTGAAATAACAAATCTTACAACCAGTTTCAGAACCGTAAAACTATACAAGTCGATAGAAATTTAAGTTTTAATGTGTTTGGTTATTTGTTGTATACTTTGCCCCCCCCCCCCATTTCTGCTCTGTTAACCATACTATACGATTGCCGAGTAATGTTTTTTTTTGTACATTTGTAGATTAATACCCGCTGCTAAATCTCCCTTTTCCTAAAATATGAGATTCTACCTTTTTAGGCGATAATGTGTGACCACCTTGAAAAACTTGACGAAAAGAAGGGGAAAAACACAATTATTTTAGAATTTAGATTGGGGATCAGTTTCGTATATAATTTTAACGTAAAATGATCCAGCATTTCCGGGCCATTCTAACATTTTAGGGCATTAACATTTTTTCTACCACTAACTCTAAGTCCGAGTGGCTGCTAGTTAGAGTAAGGTAAGAATTAGACTAGATGTTTTGAAAAATAATTTATTGGCGAAAAGTAATTAATTGAAATGTTAAAAAAAGAATTTATTGAGGAGAAAGAATCTTAAAAAATATGGGTATACTGAAATGCAGTTATATCATTGCGAATTTGATAGAAAGTGTTTTTGTCTTTATGATTTTTTTTCGCCATAGGAAGAGTTATTAAAACATCGGGAAAATACAAAGCGGAGAACAGACGAAACAAAATTGCTCCAGTCAAGCAAAGTTCAATAGCAGTTTTTTGTGCGTTTTTTTATCTCGCAAGAATATAAAGTGTGCCATTTGGTAAAGCGCGAATAAAAGGACAAAGAATATTCCGTTCTGTGATATAAAAATTATGAGACGAAGTATAATTTACCTCTTGTTTTCAAGTCTTTTTTTAAGTCGATGAGGTGCGTTGAGTTGGATTCGTTGAGCACTGTATCTCACGTTCACTGGCGGAAGTATACACGATTTTAGAGAAGCGTGCGCCCTTTATAGAAAATAGTTCCTTTTTTTAAAAAAATCGTAATTGTTTCCTGGCGGGCAAGAAAGGTAATTAGTGTCTATAAAGTGAGTTGTAAAAAAATAGGTAACATGAAGTAGAAATAGACAGCGAAGCGAATAATGAAAAGAAACGGAAAGACACTGGAGAAAAAATAAAGGGAGAAGAAAGGGAAAATGATGAGAAAGATGAGAAAAAAGTGATAAAAGATGTGAAAAGGACGAAGGAAATAAGGGTATTAGAATAAATAAATAAATAAATGAAGAGAAAGTGAAAGAGAAGTTGTAAAAGGAGCCGCCGTTACCTTGATCAGCAACGTCTCCTCCCGCCCCTCGCTTACCCATTTAATAAGTAAGCAGACGCCATCTTGTCTTACCTTAGGGCATCATCATGGATGCTTTAAATCCTGTCTAAAAATGTCCTCTGCTATTGGCTTACGGTTTTTAAATGACAAACAAAAAACCCGACTTGCGCTCAACCAGACCCTTTCAATATATATATATATATATATATATATATATATATATATATATATATATATATATATATAAGAAAAAGATGATTAAGATGAATTCTAGAAAATTACAGCCAAGTTAATAAAAAGAAAATAGCGAAAACAAAAATGCAAACAAATAAGTCTCATGTCTGCTGTCTGATTTTTGTTATTCCTAATGCGTCATCGCTTATCAAGGCTAAAAACCACTCAAGGATAAGGATTAATGAGATGGATAGATTGACAGTTGAATGATGAAGACTATTATGAGAAGATTAGAAAATGATGAATGAAATTAGCAAAATTTGATTACTTATCAAGACGGTCTCTAACAAGTTATAGTTTAGATTGAGTTTGATGACGACCATTTTGGAGGCAATAAAATTTTGTTTTCTGCCGATGAAAACATTTCTGATAAACAAAAAATACACAAGTAAGAAAATTTCCACATCTATAAAATGTATATATTGTAAAGGTGTGAACTGTAAGTATTTAATTGTTAATATTCTTTTTATATTACATATGAACAAATATGCATGTCAACCCTTTTTTCCTTTATTTTTAATACATTTTTGATTTCATTAATATATAAGCTTGTACTTTTCATTTACTTATTTTGTAGTGAATCGAGAAAAAGCGTATAGATGAAAAACGTCGTGCGCATTTAAAAACATTACTTTTGGACATTCCTGACTGAAACTTGGTGGACAAATCAGGCACAGATTGAAGTTTATTTCTACCAAACATGGTTGGATCGCAGAAATAATTATAAGTTTTATTACCGATTCCATGGGCAGGCAGGATTTAATTTGAGTGACTGTATAACCCAATGTGAACTTACTAAAAAAATATTAAATACATTTGCATAATCAAAAACAATAACGTATTTGCAAACGGCAAATCGCTTATATGGGATGCAACTTGTTCGATCTTTTTGATCCCTCATCAGTAACAGAATAAGCAACAAACACTGGACATGCAGCAGCGTAAGCAGATGACCGCAAGCAATCAAAATATGCCGGTCTTCTGGACAGATTTGTGTTCCAACCGATCGCCGTGGAGACGAGTGGAGCGATAGGCCCCGCCACGCGCGTCTTCCTCAACAGCCTTGGTCTGTTAATGACGCACCAAAACGGGGACAATCGTAAACTGAATTCGCTTTACGAACGCCTCACCATCGCCACTATTTGTGGAAAAGTCTTCTCTCGGCCTGCCAAGCCAGCAGGTCATCTGATGAAACTTTCTGATATTTGCATATTGGTTTTGAAAACGGAATTGTATTAGTTAACTATTATTCATTGTTATTTATTGAATTAATATTTCTGATCCATAATTTTTTTTAAATAACGTATATAAATATTAGATAATTATCACATCTTGGTGTACCTTTTTAAAATATTTTTTTTCCTTTTGAAATTTGAATTACTTAACTTTTTCACTGGCGATTATCTCATTCAGAGTTCATCTACCAGCTGTTATAATCTACCAGTATGACTACCTGGCGTTACCCGGAGACATGGTTAACAAAATAAAAGAATTAAAAGTGCGTGTAACATATTTCTTTTTAAAACCTCTCTCTCTCTTTCTCTCTCTCTTTCTCTGTTTCACACTGTGTCTCTATCCCCCTCTCTCTCACCCTCTTCCACCCACTCTTACTCCTCTCTATATCCCCTCTCTCTACCACAAGTACCACTTCACACTAAAGATCCTTATTTACTTGCCTCTCCACGATGGCAAAGATAGACACAAGGACGTTTTTTGTGGGAAAGATACATAGCGCCCCAAAAGGGGCACTTTGGACGTGACAAAAATAAAAATTGCCTCAGACAAAAACGATTTATTCTCTCAGAACAGATAATACATTTAATCCGAAGACCAAAAAAGTGTATCTTAGTTAGAGTTTCACATCAAAGGTCGATGGAAAACTAAGTTTTGTTCCTCTTGATTTCCAAAGGAATGAATATTACAAAAAATGTGTCCATATTCTATCCAAATATATAAGCTTTGTGGGTGTGCTTTGTGTAGTTTCTGACTTTTATGTGGACACACACACGCACATAAACAGGCAGCCGCTCTTCATTTAAATAAATTTTCACCAGCGATTATCTTATTCGGAGTTTACCAACCAGCTTTGATAATCTATAAGAATATCTGATAACAGATACATTCAACCAACATCCTATAAAGAGATATATAAATATTCGTCGCTTATTGTGATAATAAGTCTCAGCAATTTAGTATTCAGAGTTGCCCCCTTGACATAACGGAAATTAAGACTATCGAGCATGCGCATTGGCACCGGAAATAAACAAGGCCCGGTTAAAACTAATCAGTTGAACTCCGGCGCTGATTGAAACCATACGCACATCTTTTCGTCTTTGTTCTTTCTTTCTTTTGATTTTTGTTTCAGCCTCGCGAGCCGAGCCTACAACATTACATCTGGCGACGACTATGAGCTTTTTTTTAAGTGACGAGCTCACGTTTCTCTATAAAAGAAGTCTACACAAGAAGAAGAGGAATATGGTTACCAGTAGTCTGCTCGTCTTTCCCAATTTGATCGTCTACTCTGACCAAAATACAATTGGTATTCGCTGGCAAAAGTAGATAGACAAATTGGAAGACCTATTCATTGCTTTGGATATTAACACCGATAAAAAACGAAAAGCAACTCTTACATTATGCCGGAGACGAAGTTTTCGACATTTTTCACGACTTTACAAACAAGCAGAAGGGTGTCGGAGCAACCATTGAAGCAGAAGATGGGACAGTAATACTGAACCAATACGAAACAGTAAAGAAATCATTAACCGATCATTTCACGCTTCAAAAAAACACATCCTACGAAATTTTCAAATTTTGACGCCGAATGCAAAATACGGACGAAAACTCAGAATCTTACTATGCTAGACAGAGACTGGAAAATATTGACCCAGATACTACAATACTGTTCGCCTTCTAAGGTTAGAAAGGCGCTAAGAGACAGCCCTACCCCCAAGCAAATACTGGACGAAGCCAGGAGCATTGAACTTGTTAACACACGAGCTGCAGACATAGAACGAAAGGAAGTCCGTGCACTTTCGTCCTACAACCTCAACAACAACAACAACAACAACAACAACAACGAAAACAACAAACGGTATACGTGCTCAAACGACGTCAGTAAAAGTGTCAACAACTCCAACAGCGAACGTCACCACGGATACACACGAAATATTAGTCGCCACTTTACTCCGAGGCCCCGACTACGTGTGAGACAGAATACAAATGGCGGACAGGCTTGTTACTACTGCGGACATTCGACAACACACGTGACGTGTCCCGCCAAGGGACAGGAGTGTAGAAAATGCATTGAAAAGAACCACTTCGCACAAGTTTGCAATTCCAAACCGATGTACAAACAAAAAGTGAAGTATTTAATGTATGAACATCAAAACAACATTGTCAAGTTGAAATTGACGAAGATGACAACCGAACTAAGAAGACGAATTTACGCAAGGACAAACGGAATCTTAAAGTAAAACTGAAAGAAAAAGAACTGTCACATCAAAATAGAGTCGAAACCCTCAAATTGAAAAAAGATGAAGACATGACGAATTTACAAAATGTATTTGAATGCAAAGCCAAAGATACTGGATCCTAAATTCGAAAAGAAAATGAATGCTTTACGGGACGAACTTAAGCTGAAACGAAAATTGGAAATCCATGAAATTGAAGAGAAAAAGGACAGGCAAATAAACACGGTGATGAAGAATCACAAGAAAGCGTTCAGTGACATCAATAATTATTACAATGATATTAGCTCATTAACTTTCGTGGGATTAACGGTCTCAAGGAGCAGATCGATATGGAGAGAAAAAAGAGCGATTAGAAAAAGAAATGACTAATCTACCAACTGAAGACAAATAATTAGTCGAACCTCTCCGGAAAAGTGGATGAAAATCGAAAATCTTTGGCCAATTATGAGAAGGATAAACAGTTTAAAAATGACCAATGCCCGTTTAAAGATAACAATAGATGAACTAAAAATACTTAAATGTAAACATCAGATGCTTGTGCAAAATCTTGAGAAGATCCAAACGGAACGTGATGAAATGTAGGGGAACCTGAGGAAAACGAGATACTTAAAAGAAAACACCCTATGGAGTCAAAGGTAACATTGCCAAAAAAACAAAAACCAACATATTCGATGCTCTAAACATTCAAAGTATTGGAAAAATGTTACAACAACAAAAACAATGAGGATTGTTTTTCAAAAGAAATACAGATGATTTATTCAGCTGTCCGTATTGTCCTGTTTTGCCTCATGCTTGGAGTAGGGTTATGGTTAGGGTTATGGTTAGGGTTATGGTTAAGGTTAGACATCAACGAGACGGGTCTACATAAGTCAGCATTCGCAGAGCTCACAAATGAAAATTGGGTCCTTGTTGCTTTCATCTAGACCTGCACAGCCATAGTGTGCCTATCTCCTACAGTCCCCTTGACACGCTACCCAGTTTTCGATACTCTCAGAGTAGGGTCCATCACAGTACAGGCACTGTGTGTCTTCTTCCTGACACTGGCTCTGAGTCGAAAAAAAGGTACTTTCTGGCTGAGCTGACACCTTTGCCATTAGCTTTGGCTTGAGTCTTTGGCACCACCTTCTTCGTTTTATTCATCAAAGACTTTTTATACGGAGAATATGTAAGAATAGCAGTCTCCCCTCTCTGTCGTGACACTCGTTTAGTAATATTTGCTTTTAGAAAGGGTATGATGGCTTGTGGGGAAATGCCAAATGCTGATTCCTTTTGATTTCGTGTTGTAGTGGGAGGATTGGGGATTGAGGTGGTGGGACAGCTGGAGGTTGAGGTGGTGGGGTGGCTGTAGTTTGAGGCAGAGGGGTGGCTGGAGGTTGAGGTTGTGGGCTGAAGGCTGAGGTCATTAGCAACGACATGGATATTTGTTGCCTCAGCTGCAATGAAGTCAGCATCGGTAAAACCGCTTCTATCCGAGAGACACATTCCTTGAGGCTTGAAGCCGTTTATTGCATTCAACATCGTTGCTACCTGCAGGATTCTTCCTAAGTTTTCCAACTCCGTTCTATGGCGCCGTTAGGTATACCATACATTTGTAGTGGTGGCGGTAGTAATGATGGTAGCAATGATGGTAGTGGTGGTGGTAGCAGTAATAGTAGTACTGGTACGAGTAGCAGTTCTATGTAATATTTTACTACTACTACTACTACTACTATTACATGTAAGCAATACAAAAACAAATGGATCTTTTCTTTTGAGTTCTTTTTTCTGGTAAAATTTGTAACTTTTCTGGACATTTTTGTTGATTTGTGTATTTTATAGAACACCTACGATAATTTTGTTCTGAAGATAGTCTAGTGTTTAAAAAAAATACGGGCCATTGTATAACCACTGCTTTGAAACAGATCTAAACAACTATAATACCTTTGTGTATGCCCTTTAATAGAAACTTGATTTGAAAGAATGATTTAAATCGTCAATACACACACACATATATAGATTTTTTAATTTATTTTTAATGGTGTTTTAATCTACTATTTATAGTCATTGATTACCATATTGTATTTAATTCTATACTAGGTCTACGATTAAATGCCTTGATTAGCAACCAGTTCTAAATGACAGTCTTCTTGAGGTTGAAGGTTCAATCCTCATCACAGGCGATAATAACCAAAAATAACACAATACATAATTCATTAAGACTTCTACTCGGACATGTCTAATGGAAAGAGAACGATATATTTCGATGGATTTAATAAAGGGTTCAGTTAGAAATTCTGTATCGGATGCCGAATTTTACATACAGATTTCCAAGTTCGAAAAGATGCACCTGGAGAAGGTCGGAGGTTACATCTACGGAAACGTTGTAAAATTAACAACCTAGATGAGAATAGCAGTCCGAATAATCCGAATAATACAAATTATCAATCCTCATCTAAAAAATTCCGAAACAAAGTGTTTTGTTGCTATTCGGCATCAGTGACTGGAACCATTATTTTTACTAAGAAAAGGTCACCACTTATCACTTATTGAGGATAAGGGTTGGATCTGGTCCAATTGGAGATACCTCCCTACTAATTGTTACGACCAAGTTCGAATGGGCTGTTCTAGATAGGAATATCTTGATATTGGGGTTTAAGACCACCAAATTGTAATCTGCAGGGAAGCAGTCCCGTGGTAATGTGTTCCACAGACGGGAAGCTCTTGCGAAGAAGCTCTGTCTGTGGAAATTATTTTGTCTTAAAATGAGTTTATGGTTCTTATTTTCACCCACTGCATTCCTAATGGTCGCCACAACCATAACCCTGAATTAACATACGAGATAGATAAACAAAAGCTTACGAAGGATATTTATAATGTTGCATAGCCCCTCTTCTTGGGCCGCGGCAGTTCTCGTCTTGTATACTCGTCCCGGAACGGGCCGTGGCAGTTCTCGTTTAAACACTCGTCACTTTTTTAACACCAAAAATCACATAGTTTGCATACCTTTAAATTTCTCCCTCGCCGCGTAGAGGGTGCGTGTCGTCCAGTGGTTGTCTTCTTGCTTCTCTTTTTACTGCCGTGAACATCGCCGCTACAACAAAAGCTTCATAACCGACTCAATCGACAAACAATCCTTTAAAATCTCAATACTTTTTATTACAGGCGTTAGTTATTTATCGGCTTGGAGATATTCACCAACGCCGAGAGAGAGAAAGAGAGAGAGAGAGAGAGAGAGCAAATTACTGCTTTCGTAATTACTTATCAATTAAGTCTTAACCATTCGGGGAGGGGGGAAAAGAGATCTTTCGCCTGTATTTTCTTAGGGAAATATTTCCCTTAACTATGTTGCTGACTACATGGTAAAAATCACGTCTGATAGGTTCGCCTTCAAAACCCAGACTGCTAAAACTCGCTTCTCACGAAGAACGAGTGACGTCACGGAACCCTCCGCTTCCCACGCAAAAGCCCGTGACGTCACCGATCCTCTATCGTAGGTGCGCATGGACCCTTGATCTGAGGTCTCATCACGCGGTGACACTGTCACGTCCGTGAGCTCCGACTGTGAGAACAGTCCCCATTCTGCACCCGACTGTACGGGTCCACCCGCACTAAATCGCGCAAGCTAAACCAACGATTTTAACAGATACGTCCATTCCCATAGGGCCATTATCCAACAATAAGCGATAATGCACTGATTGTTTGGGGTTGTAAGAAACGTCTACATAATAATAAAGCTGTGATAACAGTACACATACAAATAATAGTGTAAAACCATACTGCCCCGATGATCGTCAACCTTCAACGTTTGTGCCGTGGGTTTCTTTCTCCTTCATCTTCTTGTTCTGGCCGTGTTGTCTCTCGTATTGGCGATCGCCGAGGGGGCATGCAATCGTTTATAAGTTGTATACAAAAATAAAAGCAACGCAGACTCACATAAATAAAGTACACACACAGATATATACATTGTGTATTCGACTTCTTAGTAACGGGAGTATGTGTGTGTGTGTCGTTGGGGCCTTGCCGCTAGCGTCCACATCTGAGTTAAGTTTCAGTCTTTCAAATACAGAATCTCACGTTAAGACTAACTCAGTCGGACAACCCCATTCGAACTGGTCTGCTTCGTCTCGATCTACCTACCTTCACTCCTCGGGTCTACCCTAATCTCATCTGTACAATCTGCTCGTTTCCTAAATATATCTACTTTCGACCGCAAATCCTAAATGTTCGGTCTTTCTCTTAGTCACCTTCAATCACTACATCCGCCCGTTTTCCCAGCCACTCTCAGCTGACTACCCAGAAACTAAAAAACAACTGTCAGGACACCATCCCGTCTAGGGAGTTCAACAGATTCTACGGCCCCTCCATTGTCGCTCATTTATCTTACTTCTTGATTATTTTTCGTTTTGTGAATTATTCCTTAAGATTCTCTAGGGTCTTGGTTGTGCGGGGAGTACATAATAACGCAATGGTATTTGATAATTGTTTATTTATTTGATTTAATATGACTATTCCTTTACTATATGCATTAGGTGTCCTTTTTGTATCCTTGTGGTCTTGAAGAAAGTCAGCCACTCTTGCAGAAGAGCAAAATTTGAAGTACAATGACAAGAGATCAAAAGTGGCATACGCGGAAGCACTAAAGCAGAAGACGGAAAACGGACGTGAAGGGCGACGTGATTGATTAGTATGTCGGTAGTTTGAAGAGAATTCGTTGGAAGCTGAACGAGACGTACATGTGAACTGTAGCCTTAAAAGAAGCTAGTAGTGAGCTAATTTCTCTCTCTCTCAATCTCTTTCTCTTTCTCTCTCTCTCTCTGCCAGAAGCATGTACCTACAATAGAATAAAGATGTTTTATTTTGTATATAAATGTCTTCAAATTATTCTATTGCAAAATCAACTATCTGGTCACACATACACCCTTGTGGCATCGCCACTAGATATATAAGGCTTTACGAGACAGGGGAGAAAATAGCGCTCTCCTAGAGCACACTTCTTTTGAATAAGAATCGTGGTGGGCAAGGATTTCTTTTTTTTACTATGTGAGCAATTTTACCACCCTTTTGACGCTCCCCATGAACCTATTAAATGTGATAGTAAAGAGAGACAAAAGGGTTCACTTGTCTTTCTTTTTTTAATCGGCTGAGCCATTTTTCCAAATTGTTCAAATCTGTATATATTTGTTGTGGTGGATGAACGAGGCACACTTGCGATCTTCTCTTTTGATGTAGAGACGTAAGCATTTCTTTTTGCAACAAATGGGTCTAATTTGTAATAATACTCGTAGACGGAAAAATAAATTACTGATGATGCCCCGAAACTATGTAAAGAAAAACAAGTTGAAAGAATTATTAAAACGAAATTCGTTTATAAATTTTGACTAAATAGTTTTATGATTCTGTAAATAAAACGGAATACCAAAAAGAAAAAGTAGACCGACAATATCAGGAGTGTTTATGACGTAAGTTAGTGAATGACAGAAAATAAATTAGGTTTTCAGGTCAAATATAGACAATTGATATTCGTTAAAAAGATTCCAAATCGAAATTAAATTAAAACAAAAAATGTGGTGACGTAATTTTGACGCAAACCATTTGTTTAAAATAAGATAGACAGAGATACAGAGGACCTGTGGATGAGAGTAAGTAGGAAAGAGAGAACAGCAGGGCGTACGAGTTTACGCATTAGCCAGGTACCGAAACAGAGATAGCTCGCAAAAGTTTTTCTACTAAGGCGTGAATGAACTGTCAGTGTATGTTTGTTGCTGCGGCGGACATAAATAAAACAGAAGAAAACATATTTTCGGTATGACGTCCCCGTACATACATACAACGATTAACGGCTAACCACCAACAAAGCTAAGCACCTGAAAGAACAGACACCCTATAACTAACACAGTAAGCATAGCACGGCAGTGAAACAACAGGCGCATGGCAAAACCGTGGTGATCTCCGCTGCACACTATAACATTACAGACCCTTATTATTTATACCACCATACTACATCAGCAACTCTTTGTGAATCTGAAGAGGAATAAGATAGTATGAATCGTAAACTTTATTTGAATTTAAAAAATACAAGAAGTGGATGGCCCATAAGCAAACACATACCATCATCAACACAAACCTAATACCTTAATTCGCAATTAAGTCACAACAGCAAAAAGACTAGTAGTAAGCAATTCTAAGATAATTGGTCCAACAAAACTGAGAGATCAAGTTCGCAAACTCATACATAACGGACACCTATGGTTACAAGCGCTGGGTGCACAAGAGATGCAGTAGACTGGGGCGTTTGGTAGAAGATCTGAGTTTCAGATGTGCATGGTTTCAGGGACTAGCACGTCCCCTTGATGGTAAACCACAGGCAAGTGTCCAAGCTGGTCCTGATGGGTTAGAGGTGGTACTTTCCCTTTGATATATAGAAGACATACTCCTAGCCTTCGGGGACTGTGAACTGGTTACCATAACACGAGTCAAGACTGCCTGGAAGAAGTTCCGTGAGCTGCAGACATACACTACTTACCTCACTTCATATCACCTACAAGATTTGTGGCCATGCTTATATCTCCTATGTTCACAGTACAAAGATCCATGCAAGTGAGGCCTGGCCTTTAGCCAAAGTAAACCTGCAACGATTGCAATGGATTTGCAATGTGAAGCCAGAGGATGTGCCAACTGTACGATCGCAAGATCTTCTGTAACAGCTTGGCCTCATAGACTTAGTGTCATTATTAGAGAAAACACATTTTGTTCGTATGGACACGTAGAACGCTCGAGTGGTGCTATCAAAGTAGCCCCAGATTTGGAAGTCCTCGTTAGATGGGGACGAGGCCGACTTAAGTTGCCTTGGAAGAACCTGCTGCAGAGAGATCGCATAGCATGAGAGCTCTCTGAAGTTGATCATCATTATAGAGTTTCTTAAGGGTATGAAGTGAGATCTGCCATACGTGCAGCTAGCCAGCTACCTGAGCAGGGGTCTACCAATGTGGATGATGCCCCTTAAACCTGCACGTTAACAAAAACGAACCGATGATGATGATGATGATGATGATGATGATGATCATGTTGATGATGATGATGATGATAATGATGATGTTGATGATATATCAGCCGTTGCTCAATATCTATGGATCATAGAAACAAACAATCGAGTTAAACACCAATTCCACATAAAGTAGTTAAAACATCATGAACCCAAATCGCAATGGACATATTCCATTTATCCAATTAATTCTATGTAATAGATTGCTGTTGATTGCAAAATGCGTTGACGACTACCAAGTTTTAAACTTTGAATCCGACAGTCTTAAAACGTAAATTGTCAAATTTTATAATTCTTTAGATTATTGTATCCGAGGGACGACCTAAATTTAAATCATATCACCCAAACTACTTTCAAAACAATAAGAATAACAGCCACAATTTTATCTCACAGTCAAACGGAATAGTTGAAAGAACCCGTCAAAATAACATTGTAGAAAAAATTGAGTTCTTCTTTTTTGTCTTCATACAACGTGCTATTGCACGTGTTATATCCTGTCTTCATCAGCCGCCAACCAGGGTTACTAACATATTTTCGATAGATATACCTACACTGCCATCATTGGAGCCACCGACAGCTTTAACCACCGGACAGGATTTTATTTGTTTTCGTCTTTTTCTTTTCCGTTGATGAAGCATTGTTTATGGTGATCATCTCGTTCGCATGTCGTCACCTTCACACGAGAGTGTTCACTACATATGAGGATATACACATGGCTAATACGCCGTACAACCCAATTAAAATAAGACTTTTTCCAGCTAAAAGGTCTAGTAAACAGTGACATACGTACTTAAAACACAGCAATCCTCACATATTGAATATACGACAAAAATCACATGAACTACATACACTTAAACGCATTGATATATAGTACGCATAATATTCAATCACGATTGTATAAGTACTGAAAAACTAAATACACCTAGATCATACCTAAGAAATGACACAAAGTATTCGATATATTAAACGAAATTGATATTCAATGAAGACAAGCGAATCATTACAGCACCCATATGAAAATAGATAGCTTTAAACCATATGATATTGAGCCAAACAATGCAAACAAAATCAATCCCCCAAAACATATTCTGACAATCAAGAAAAGACAAGCAGAAATCTTGATAAGCGATGACTTTAATAAGTCATCGCTTATCAAGATTTCTGCTTGTCTTTTCTTGATTGTCAGAATCAAGGCCCAAAGGCGATTCAAGGATAAAGGTTAATAAGTTTGTCAGGTGGGCGGTGAGGCAACATCTTGAGAATTTGAGACAATTGTTGAAACTGGGCAAAATTTGAATATTTAAGAGGACGGATCAACAAAGATTTGTTAACATTGGACTTGAAACCGATCGTGTTGTAATGAGCTGGGAAGCAGCCCCGTGGTATTGTGTTTCACAGGCGGGAAGTTCTTGGAAAGAAACTTTGCTCATGGAAGTTCCGTTTAGTTTTAGATACAAAAAGAAAGAAAGGAAAATGAATTATAGTGGTTGTAGCTGGACTGTTTTTACAGGGGGACTATAGATTGGAGCTCAGTCGATCACCTACCATCAAAATAACGATAGAGTAGAAAAAGAATAAGAGTTATGAACACAACATCCAGATACTAATACTACATTTAATCACAATTTCTGTTATGAAAATCGCTCCAGACAAAGCTTGATACCACTTGATATAAAGTGCTAAAAGAACGAAAGATGATTATCGCAAAGATAAGAGATGCCTATTGACCTTAGTCTGGAAAATACCAGGGCTATAAGTAGAGGGAAACAGTCATCAGGAAGAGAGTTCCATAAGCCTGCAGTTCTGGGAAATAAGCTACTTGAATAGGAAGCTGTATTATAACGAGGTATCAAAACAGCGAATTGATGGAGACCACTAGACCAACGAGTCAATCGAGCTGGAGCAAAGGGAGCAGGGAATAGATCACACAATTCTGAAGAATACGTGCCATAATAGCATTTGTTGAAAAGACTGAGACTAGCAACATCACGTCTGTGTGTGTGAGAGAGGGAGAGAGGGGGTGCAGAGAGATTGAAAGGATAATAATAATAATAATAATAATAATAATAATAATAATAATAATAATAATAATAATAATAATAATAATAATAATACAAAGCACGACACTGATACAAACAGCTGAAATATTAAGAACTACCCTCGAGTGTAGAAATCATAACCAGATAAACTGAAATGAAATAACACTGCACAAACACAACTACAAACGTAGAAAGAACATTACAGGAGACCAAAGGAACTGAAACTCCAGAGTAAATAAGAAAAAAACACATAATTTGTTCCTCTAAAAAATGCGATGTCACCAGAATCGGTTGCAGCTACAGGTCAGGGAGAATGGGAAGACCGAGGAGGGAGAGCACCATCCGGATTTCCTCGGGGAGCATTTGAATCTTGAGAAGGCTTATTGTCACTCAGATTCCAGAAAAAAACAGCCAGTATCATTGAGGAATCAATGATCAACGAACGTTGCGAGATTGCAAAGTGATTTTAAATGGTTACCGAAATAAGCAGAGAGTGCTGGGAATCTGGAGAGACGGTGTCACTCAGACCTCAGGGAACGCCACCAGTTGTTGCATATGAGCGATCACTGGTAATTACTCGTATGAGAACTACTAGTGACTAAAATAATAAACACATCACACCCGAAAAAAGGAGGGTTTTATATAATCATGTAATACATTAACTGATTATCTTCCCTTTGCGCTGTAAGCATTTTTCATTAGTTAATAAAATATTTTTTTTATGTTTCAACCTATTGTTCATGGCTCCTGTTAATAAATTATTAGCAACACCGCCCATCAATAGCATATATGTACAAATATCAATATAAAACACGATGATTTACTAAAATGTGAAAGCAATATCAAAATGTTATTGTTTTATTATAAATTAAATAATTACTAACATACTCTTTATGCATATCAGTCTATCAGTCTTGCTCTAACTGTTTCAGGTGGGCAATTTAGCTAGTTTTGACGAGTGGGTGATGTCTGTAGTGCATAGGAACTAGTGACGGTCCAAGAACGAAAAGTAGCTTAGCTGACCAAAAAAGTGACTGTGAGATCAGTTTAAAATTGCGGGAACGGAAAGGGAGACATGAGATAGGAAATAACGTCATATGGCTTTTTATGTAAGAGAAGATCGATTAAAGGGAGAAACGTATAAAGATAGGCTAAAAATGTTCTTCCCCTCTCTCTCTCCCTCTTTATATCTCTATTTCTATCTCTTGTTTTCTATCTTCCTTGAACCAAATGGTGTATAACACTGCAATAAAACAGTCGCACACAACAAAGAAAAAATGTCTTGGTTTCCTTAATTTCTTTCGTTTTCCGAACATATCTTAGAAAAAGCTTTTCTTTCAGCACTCTACATCGTTGTCACAACGGGATAAGAAACGACTAACCCACCACGACGCGATGTGGTCCAAACCATGGGAGGTTCATAATGGCCTGCATCGACAGCTCAAAAGATAGAAATTGAGACATGAAACTCAATAACTAATTAGACACAAGCGATAATACAGGAAATAATGGAATAGTCAATAACATTCACAATCCTTTCTATAATCCAACCATCTTTGGTAATAGTCTATGCCTGACTTGCCCACCTAGTTTCAGTCGTCAATGCCCAGCAGTCGGCGGGTTATGAAAGAGACACGGATTAATTTGTTTTGCAGGCGTATATTTTGTAAACAAATAATAAATCTGCTGGCTGCTCGTCTTTCTTCTTCTAATGATCATTTCACGTTCGTTTTTAGTTTGTTCACCGGCCCTCAGATCGTTTACACATACCTATGAACTACTGACTACTTTTCATAGGAAAATGAGGTAATCTATTTTTTACGGGCGAATCTCGATGGAAGGTAGATAGCTTGATGTTTTTAATTGAATTATCTCTCACTGGGCTGAGGGGCCTTACATTCTTAAACCTCGTGAGCCAATTTAGGATTTCATTTTAATGTCAGTACTACTGCTAATACTAAAAACAACAACGATTTGTATCAAATGATATGACATGAATCACCTTTAAGGATGTGTCATGGCCAATGTAGTAGTAGTAGTAGTAGTAGTAGTAATAGTAACCATTTAGAGTATCCATAAATATTGGCTAGCATTGCACTAAATTAAGCACGAAGACTCTTGGGTGTGCCGAATATGTCATAGGGGGGCAACATTAAAATACCACAAATACTATTAACACGTATAAGTAGTATTATGAACATTCATAAGCTCCAACATATATTAGGTATAATTGCATGAAATTGGCATAAAGAACCCCTGGGATAGTGGATTTAATACAATTATATATATATATTTAAAAGACGTTTATAATGAATTAGATAAGGGGAACCCAACTCTTCCCCTTTCTTTGTTGCCTGTACTTAAAAAACTCACCGACGCCCTTTAACCTTTTACAGTCGAAAGTAAAGCCGATTGTTACGGGAGTTCCCGATGGAACAACAAAAAAGGGTTTCAAATTACAGATAACACTTTAAAAAATATATTAAAAAGAAACGCACCTTGCTTTAAAATGTTATTTTTGCTTTAGGATATGTCTGTGTGTGTGTGTGTTTATTTTCTTTCTTTTTTTCAATGGGACGAAAGTGCATGGGAACACACATTTATTTATCCTACCAAAAACTTATTATACAAGCAATTAAGAGAGGATTTTATAGTTAAGATGAAATTGAATCCTTTTTTGTATGAATGGCTAACATTCTGTTTTGTGATGTCGCTTTTTATTATGTGAAATCGAGGCTCCTCCCGACGCGTCGTTTATTGTGCAAGAGCGAGGCTCCTCCCGACTTAGAAATATCGTTTTCTAAGACGATAAGCACCTATTTGATTCCTTGGCCTAGGGCGCATCAATTTAAATTTGAAGGGTTTCAATTTAATTTTAATCTAAACATTGCCAACATCTATGCGAAAGCATTTCATGTTCGTACATACGTTATCACCTTTCACACGCATTAAAAACAAAATAGGATCGTCCGATCAGCAAATAATAGTGATTGGTCATTAATCTGATGTCACAAGGTAAACAATTCCGACTTTACCCATTTTAAAATGAATTGTTCCAAAATCAAATTATGTTGTCCCGTCGACTAAAACAGGACAATTTTAAATAAATAAATAAAGTTCAAATAGCGACATTTTTTTATTGATTTTAAGAATATTTGAAGAATATTTAACTGGCAATTCTTAAGGTAAGAAGCCATAGAATATTTATTGTTTTAAAAACAAATTGCTGCAATTTTAAATAAATAAATAAATAAATAAATAAAGAAGAGGCATATTAATTTTATGTATTTTATTTACCTCATTTCCAGGAGGTTAGACACAAGGTCTGGTGTGGTTTTGAAAAGTCAGCACTCCCGCATACAAAAAAATACATGAGAAGTCCCGTCGGCACTACTCAAGCTGTGCCAAATAATTTTTATTTATTTAAAGAATATTTAGCTGATTATGGCAATCATTTTTGCGGAAGAAGAACGTCATTTTTTAATAGTATTGATTGTCGTAGCCATTTATAATTTCCAAAAGGAATATTATTATTCACAGTAAATCATACAGATTGATGTAGAAAACACCGTGGAATTTCCACAGAATGTTAATTGGTAATACATTTTAGTTATTCTTAACATCAGTAATTCGTTATCGATTCTGGGTAGCAGTCTTGTTGTCACTTTTTCTCACAGATGACAATTTGGTTATGAGTGTGGATCAAGTCTAAAAGTCCAACTCGATTGTACACCATTGTCGCTTAACGGAATCGAAATATGCCCAGAGATAAGGGAAATGATGACAAAGTAAATCTAATATAATTGTTGCCAAGCAACATTGGAATATCAACTTTAGTATACACACACACACACACGCACGCACACACACACATATATATATATATATATATATATATATATATATATATATATATATATATATACATGCATATATATACATATACATACAGATATATAGATATTACATTTTCTATACGTAACTTTCAACTTATAGAACTTATAAACCATATACAAAAGATAATGCAAACCAAATTTACGTCTACCCACTCCCAAACCACCCAAAACAGTCATAAAAAGATACGTGAATCAATAGAGAAAATATTATTAATAGCTATTACTTTTAATTTAATTTATTAATCTATAATATTTATTTATCATACCTACTGGTATGGATACTGTTTCTCTCCCGATGCCGATGTCCCTTATATATAAAGACAAATATATGCGTACACAACAGCCACATACCCCAAACAATAGAATGTATTATGTAGAAGAAAAGGACATCTAAATACAAATAACCATATCAATCCGTTTCAAAACAAAATCAATTGCAGAATAGATTTGCATAAATCATTACACACACGTTCTGTAATCGATTTTGTTTTGAAAGGGATCGATATGGTTATTTGTATATCAGCATGCTGGTTGACTGTTTTTTGTATCTCACATGTTGTACCCACTTGAATCGTATGCACCTTGATTGTGGCTTATTTTGTTTAAATCAGATGCACCTTATGGAATAAAGTACCTATGTATGTTGATATGTTTCTTTTACATATGTTTGGTATATTTGATGCACTAGTATTGACATACTCATATTTAGTGTTGTATATATAGTGTTTTGAACCTGTTTTTGTGTGTCGGATTCCCTCACTATTATGTTCTTATATAAATTGTTTGAAAGGATTTGAATATATTGAGTGATGTATGTGTCTTCGACCAATGTGTATATATTCAGGTCTATTAGCTTATATATTATGTGTGTATTGGTTGCTTATGAACACTTATATGAATTAATATGAGTTGCTAACCATTCTCCACTTTTAGGTTAATACGCAACCATAACCTTTTAGAATGTCTAGTTATATTTGTATTCCATGAAAAATGCCAGTATACTGAAATCATATGCCCTTAATAGGGTTAAGATAAACATTCATATACACTAAATATACAAATGCAAGGAAATTCCCAAATTTTTACACTTTTATTGTCATTAATGGTATGACTACATATCAACCAAACAATTTCATTATCACATCACTACAGTATTAATCTCTATGCATGAGTGAATGAAGTGTGTGAGGTGCGCTGAAGAAAAAATTCCTACCAGTAAAATACATAGCCCTGTTGTGCTCGCATAACCTTAATGACAATAAAATCATGGAATGTCACTATTTTGTAAAGGCTATACCTCTATACAATGGTCATTTTAAAGGTTTTTAAAAAATTTTTCTGGAAAACTAAGGTATATGGTAAACTGAAATTAAAATGTCATCAACTAGACCCTAGAACCTCTATCTCTGCCCCAAATCAACTGAATCCATCAAATAGTTGATGAGATACAGGGTGGCACATACGTACGTACGTACGTACGCACATATAACATGATTTCGTGATTGAACTTTCTGGATCTCTGGGTTGCCTTGACTAATGATGCTGAAATTCTACACATTCATAGAACCTATCAAATAAGAATTTTGTGCAAAGTTTTAACTAATTTGGTTTATTAGTTTTTGAGTTATGATTGATCAAAGAAATGAGATTTCCAGCATAAGCCATTCGTAAAGTCTATTAAGGGATAGAGCACTCTCGCGCCTACCTTGATTGATTAATTGTTTTTTTTATTTACATATCAACTTAAGGATTTGGTTATTTGCACCCTTTAAAAACGTATGGTTGAATCAATACATTTTTTACTATAATTTATTTCCGTTATTAATCTCATCATCCTACACTAACTACAATCCTTATTTTGATTAATATTATTATTGTTTGGGTTTTTACGCCCTGTTGACGGGGCCACCAATTCGCCGAATGCAACCGCATGCAGAGGGATATCCCTCCCCTCGAAAACGGGGCCACCTTAAGGCCGTGGGTGGCGGTCCGTGATGACTTAAGACGAGATCATGGTGGCTGAACCATTTTGCCACTTCGGTCCTTACTTCGGCTAGACGGGAGGTCAGATAGGCCCGATCCTATCAATCGGCTGGTCACGGCATGCCCTTAACCATATTATTCAATCTGATTCGTCAAAAACTCAAAACCTTGTTTTTCCTTTTTTATTTTTCTCCCCAAATCTATCATGTTGAGAACCAAGAAAATTACCAATGCCAAAGAGTAACTTTTTAAAGAGTGATGTTTTCAAAGATTTATGTTCCCTCTCTCAATGTGAAATTTTCTAAGAGCAATGTATTTTGAGAGAAACGTATTCTGAGAGCAATGTATTCCAAGAACAATGTATTCTAAGAGAATGTATTCTAAGAACTATGTATTTTGATAACAATGTATTCTCAGAGCAATGTATTCTAAGAGCAAGAGCGATGTGTTCTCATGTATTTTTTATATTTTAACTTTATTTTATATTTATATTCTATCATAATTTTTATTCTTTATTATTATTATTTTATTTATTTATTCATATTAATGTTGATATTAATTTTATTATTTTTATTATTATCTTATTTTATTCTTATTATTCAATTTGTATTATGTTATTAGTTAAGCTCAAAATAGCATACATTACCTTATTTCCCCCAACTTATGAACTGTGTATACCCGTGCTAATGCTATTGGCCGGCGTATTTGCTGTGAAATACACGTGTATGTTTCTTGCGTGTGATTTTATTCAACAAAGATATATTCCACCTTCTCATAACATGCCATCGTGTCAAGCTGACCCACTTTAAATTTAGCGATGTAGACAGTTGAATGTCTCAAGCTATTTAACCTTGAATTAACGACGTTTGAGTTTCAATATGAGAAAGTTTTAATGGTAAATTAAAAAATAATATATATATTTTAATCTAGTCACTTGACGGATGGTCATTTGTTTTCTTCCTTTTTTCAATATAGAAACAGAGATATTTTTCGACCTGAGGAGATCGTTGTTTATCAAAGCTACAACTGAAACATTTCACTGGATGTGTAGCCATGATATGTGTGTATAAATACAACTTTAATTATAAATCAATAGTTATATTTATTATTCAATACTATTATAAAAACACAGTAGATATTCTCTGTATTCTTTTACACCATGGAGACAAAATTTACTTGGATTATATATATATATATATATATATATATATATATATATATATATATATATATATATATATATATATATATATATATATCACGATAAAAACACCGGTTTTAGATTAGTTACGTAGCCAGTTTAGGCGTAGACGTTTTTGTCAGTCAGCCTAGTAACCCTTCCCTCCTTATTGGGTTTTTAAAGGGCTTATTTTTTAGTTAGCCTGTTCGAGGTCCAAGGGATTGAATGATGGTTGTTTTTCACGCTTTGTTTGTCTTAAAGTGATTCTACCTTTCTCTTACAAATAAACACAACGAACATATTACTATGTCTTATAATAACATCAGAGATCTCAGGTCAAACTTTTCTGATGTTCGGTCCTTTCTCTTGGGCAAATCTCTTCACATCCTGCTCTTTGTAAGACTAATCTGGATGCTTCTACTGATAGCAACGATCTACATGTAGATGGTTATTTGCTTCTTGTCCGCTTAGAATCTTTCACGCCTTTGCATGATCTTGCTCTTTTTCTTCACAAGAATCTCCCCATTGCACGCCCCCCCCCCCAGTTTAGAATCTCATGGGTGTCTTTTTATCTTTCCGAGGTTGATTTTGCTACACTTACCTTCATATTTGTTCTTTTTGTACTGTCTCCCTTCTGACAATGACTTATATCCGTTAAGCCCCATCTTTGTTTTTGGTGATTTCAATGCTCATCATTCTGACTGGCTCCCTCACTCTAACTACACAGATCTGATGAAATCTGTCTTAACTTTTTTGTCTCATGACCTGCCCCTGATAATGAACTTCATCAATCATCTTTACTTGATCTTTTTCTCACTTTTGTTCCTGACTCATGTTTTATTCCCTCCTCTCATTTCCATTAGGTACTTCTGATCATGCTGCTGAAGTTGAAGTTGATTTTTCGGTGAAGTCTTCTATTGATCGCCACTTCCATAGGAAGATGTTCAACTACAGGAAAGCTGATTTGAATAGGCTTTGCGGCTTCCTATGTGACGTTCTATGGGGTTTTAGTATGTTTTCGAAGGAGGATGCTAAGGAGGTTACTGACTGGCTTCTTGTTGGAATTGACACATTCATTCCTCATCGTAAATTTCAGACAATACCTAATTCTCTTCCATGGTTTTCATTTGTTTGTACTTCTGTCATTGCCATCGTAATCATTAATTTAATCAGTATCGTCAGGATGGGTCTGAGGCTTCTAGACAATCTTATAGAAGAGCTATCAATGCCTGCAAGAGATAAATCTCTGAGGCTAAGCCTAGTTATTCTCAAAGAATTCGTGACTCTATCTCATCCTAAAAGGTTGGTTCTCTTCATATTTGGAGAATCTACAATAGTGTTGTTAATAGTGGCAAGTCTGCTATTCATCCTCTTTTTAATGGTCTTCAAGTTATTTAAACTTTGAAGGATAATGCTGATTTATTTGCTTGTCTTTTGGCTGACAATTCTTCTCTTGGTGATTGGTGCTGTTCTTCTTGATTTTGCTTTGACAACTTATCAGTCTCTTGATTCTGTCATTAGCACTCCAAAAATGGTTACTAGGTTTCTTTCTGATCCTGACTAGTCTAAGGCTTCCGGTCCTGATTCAATTCCTGTTGTCGTTCTCAAACGTTGTGCTCCTGAACTTTCTTCTATCCTTTCGAAATTGTTCAATCTATGTCTCAGTTCTGTTTCCCTTCTTGTTGGAAGAAGTCCTCTCTTGTCTTTATCTTTAAAAATGCTAGTAATCGGCCTGAACCAACAAAGTATCGTCCTGTTAGTCTCCTCTCTGTTATAAGCAAAGTTTTTGAAAAGTTGGTCAACGACAAGCTTGTTCATTTTCTGGAAAGTCTGGGCCTCTTTAGTGATGTTCAGTATAGCTTTGGTGGTTTTTGTTCACCTGCTGACTTTTTAACTGGTGTAACTGAGCGGATCTGTCGGTTTATTGATAATTCATGAGTGTAGGGCCATTGCGCTTGACATTTCGAAGACGTTCGACAGAGTGTGGCATTCTGGTCTTCTACACAAACTTCAGAGGTATGGTATTAGTGGTAAGGTTCTTGACATTATTAGGTCTTTCTTTCTGATCGAAGCTTGCGAGTAACTATAGATAGTGTCTCTTCATTCTCTTTTCCTATCAATGCTGGTTTCACCAGGGCTTTATTCTAGGCCCAACACTGTTTCTTCTCTATATCAATGATCTTCCAGAGAATATTATTAAGAAAATTAACATCTATGCTGATGATAGAACTCTATTCTGGTGTTGCTTCTCGCCCATCTCCTTCGGATCAGTTGAAATATGCAGTTGATCTAGAAGTTAACCTGGGTTCAGTTGTGGATTGGGATAGGACATGACTTGTTTCGGTTAATCCTGTTAAGAATCAGCTCGTGTCTTTCAATCGTCGGTGTGTCTATTTTCTTCATAAGATTCTCATGGATGGCTCTGTACTTGAGGAGAAATCAACCCTGAAACTTCTTTCTCATCAAATATTTCCCGGAGTTCATATATTAGATCTATTGCTCTTTCTGCTTCTCGTAAAGTCAGTTCTCTCTATCGCTCCAAACACTTTCTCAGACCTTAGGCTATTCCCTATCTCTACCAATCTACTATCAGATCATGTATGGAGTACTGTTGTCATATTTGGGCTGGTGAATCGCTGTCTCATTTGAGGGTTCTTGATAAGATGCAGAAACGTATCTGTAATTTGATTGACCCCACCTTTTCTTCTTCTCTGCACCCTCTCTCTCTCAGACGGGATGTTGCTAGTCTCAGTCTTTTCTATAAATACTATTATCGCATGTGTTCTTCAGAATTATGTGATCTATTCACCGTTTTCTTTGTTGCAGCTCGTTTGACTCGTTGGTTTAGTGGTGTTCATCAATTCACTATTTTGATACATCATTGTAATACAGCTTCCTATTCCAGTAGCTTATTTCCAAGAACCACAGGCTTGTGGAACTCTCTTCCTGCTGACTGTTTTCCTCCTACTGATAGCATTGTTTTTTTTCAAGACTAAAGCAAATATACATCTCCATCGCGATAACCATCTTTTGTTCTTGTTAGTTCCTTACATCAAGTGGCTTGTCTGGAGCGATTTTCATTAAATAATATATCTATATACTGTGTTGTATAAATTCACGGCAAAAGGGGAAAGAACAGATAACAGATTTTCTGAGACGCATGTGCTAGTCTTTTGAAATAATAATTCTATTATGTGGCAGGAAGAAACTGTCTTCCGTTAGAGAAAGAATTTCCTTTTTTGGTTCCACCTGGTTTGATACTTCTGGCAGGGCTTGGCCCCAGTACGTCCTAGGGGCAACTCATATCACCTCCTCCTGGGGTAAAGCTCTTCATCCTCCGTTCAACCGTCAACTGTTTTTTTTAGCTTCTAACTGTCTGTTTTTTTATGCGCTACCAAGGAGTAACTCATGTGTCCCAGGGGCAGGGGAGAGGATAACTGTTAACTGAAGTATTACAACCGACTGTGAAACTTCTAACGTCTTACTGGCGACCCCAAACAAATAAAACTGGTAAACTAACTGAATTAACTTTCTTTGCCTATTCAATTGTCGATTTATAAAAGATTAAATCAGTTATGCGAATTAAATCTTAAATTAATAAAAAGTAAAATAATAATTTCTTTCAATATAATGAAGATATTAAATCAAGCCGATGCTTAACAATACGCCTGTAATAAAGGTGTGCCCAGTGAGAAGAATATGATTTGAAAATAAAATGAAAATATTAAATTAATACTGAAATTAAAAAATTAAAAAAAGGCCTCCAGTCTTGATCCTTAGTTGCATCATTAGTTGGCCTTTAATGTAAGAACGTCATAGGTTGTCGTTCCTATGTGTACGTACACATATAGTGGCGAGAAATTTATATGCCCTTAACTAAAACTCAAACCATAACTGGAACTTCTATACTGGTGAAGACAAAAGAATATTTAATAATTCTAAAAATACTTCTTGTTTGGCGCCAATTTCTTTCTTTCCTTTGTCTAGTATGTAAGGATGAAAAAACAACAACATATGTCCACATATATTATGTTTACTTTCTAAAGCGTTACGCGTTCTTCTTGGACTTAAACTTGGACGTGTTTTTAAATATTTTTTTATTTGAGGACAGCCTTTCGTATGAACATTCTGCAAGTAAGAAATACAAAAAAAAACAAAAACGTTTAATGCATTTACTGACTGGTTTAATCTAGTTATCACTAATCCACCTAGTTAATCAAGTTATTATTATTTAACAATCTCTTTAATCTGCCTAACTGTCCTCCCTCTATTATCAAAGTGATCTTAACTTAAATGTCGTTTACACTTGAAACTCCTTCGTTTGTTGTTCCCGTCACATGGTCATTATCTTACATCACCCCTTCCCCTAATGAGGGGGGTCTAATGTCTTCTATGTCACGATCAAATAAAATGTATGTTTGTTATCGAATGTAGATTAACAAATAATACAAATACAAATAAATTATACGTCGTGTCTTCAACGTTCAACCAGACTGGGGACATTTCACCCAAGGCAGCCTCTCGTCGTCTTCTGATGGCTACGTCCGTAGAGGTACATTCCTGTTCTGGAATCAAATCAAAGTTTACACAATAACGTAAAGAAAAGACCTATATCCCGAATTTGGAGAAAGACTATTTTATCAAGCTGTTAACGTCTTCCTCTCTGCTACAGATTTCTGGGGCTTGGCCATTTCGTTTATAATCAATTCTTAAGTCATTTCTTATCACGTCTCGTCGCTTCAAGCTTCTAACCCATTCCCAGCTCTTCGCGCATATCCTATGCTGTGTGATGTCATTTCCTCTAGCTCGTGTTCTCACATGGGATAACGGCCCTTAATGCCAGCTACCTGACCCCGTCTGACTTTTATTTCGTGTTTACGAGCTAACGTTTCCATTGCGAATTTCAATCATCAAATAAGTACTAGTATACGTACTTTTACTATTTAACAATTACACCTTATTATAATTCATGTTTAATGTCCGTCCTTTCGTGTAACTGGGGTTCAGCTCTTTCATGTTCGATTTCAACTTTCCGTATTCGATCATCCTACATAAGGTTTTAAACTATATTTGGTTACGATTAGAAAATAATATATTGGCCATATACCTTTTTATTTCAATATTTACTTCAACAATACATGGATAGAGCTTAGTATTAGTAGTAGTATATAATATATTTATGGCAAGTGAGCTACACAGAAACGCTTGTGTTTCATTCCAAAAGGAATTCATCAGACTAACTGTCATTTAGCCTAATGATTTCCTGTCACAATATCATAAACAAGTCAGCCATTTTATTATTTTCTTAATAGTTTAAAAAGAATGAATTACTTTGTGATCCTTCGCAATTACTACCCTTGAAGCTTTTAAACCGACGGAAAGAAAAGAATTTCTGGTTTTAATATTTTTAACAAATCCTCATGTATTAAAAGAGTAAAAATTGTGGAAGCTATTTACATCCAATCGTTTGATAAATAGTGATTAAAACAACGTTAACTTTACAAAATTAGTTATAGTTTTATAAGAATTTGATTTAATTAGTAAGTCAAACCATACCGTAATAATTAAATTTCAAAATCCTATATATATATATATATATATATATATATATATATATATATATATATATATATATATATATATATATATATATATATATATATATTGGTAAAAAAGGGAAAAGAAAAGTGAAATAAAAATGAAAGGAAACAAAAAACAATAACAAAAACTCCGGGCATTGTATTAGGTTGTTACAAAAATAATGGTCAATTTCAGAAACACACATTTACTCATAAAAATCTGTTCACCTTTCCAATACTCTGTAAATGACGTGAAACTGTTGCAGTGCTGGCAGCAAGTGTTTGAGACATTTCTTTGACACCCTGACGTTGATTTTGCTCAACAAGTGTTTGCAATTATTCATTGTCAAGATTACACGGCCGTCCTCTACCTTCTTCATCTTCAAGGCTCGCATCTACACTACGGAATTTCTGGAACCACCTCCGATCGCTTGTGGATCCATCTCCCCATGATCTATTGCTATTGGCAGAAGTTTCAGAGGCATTGCGCCCAAGTTTGAACTCATGCAACATAAGAACGCGAATGTCATATGTCATGTTTTGGCATGTTCATCATTGAATGTCTTCTATATTTCAAAAATACTTTTTACCTGAAAAAAAGTTACAAATTATTATTGAAAACACATTAATTATTATATATGTGAAAATTTACCAGATATAAACAACAAATTCTGTGTTAAAATATTTTTTTTTAAAACCCAGCGCTTCAGGCGGCCATTATTTTTGTAACACCATAACACAAACTGTCTCGTTTTTTTTTTTTTTTTTAAATTTTCTTCTGCCGACGTGCAAAAATGTCTTTGTGTTGATTCAAAGTGCATTCCGAACGGAAACGACTTCCTCTTTTCGTTGACTTAAGTTTCTTAAATTAAAAATACCGCGCGTATTTAAAAAGATAAAAATGTTTATAAGTTTTGTTCTTCCTTGCCTTTTTTCTTTTGTGTAATTTGATAAGCTTGACAGATATAAGTATTAGGATATAAGGAGTGAAAATCAACACCATTAGGGCGTACTGTGTAAGTAACCGACTCCCTACAGGCCTTTTCTTCTTCTTCTTCTTCTTCTTCTTCTTCTTCTTCTTCTTCTTCTTCTTCTTTTTTATTTACTCATATTGCTACTGGGACGTGAGCGACTACTGTGATGAGGCCATATTTATACGGTACAACCTTGGTGGTGAGTTATGCAGCGAGATGTGTCTTCACTTAAATTTCTGCATGTTGGTACGGTCGGCGCAAGAAAGGAAATTCCGAAAGCAAACGGTCCGAGGAAAGAAACTATCAGAGTCGAAAATCTTCCGGCATCTAGGAACCTCTAGAGTGAAGGGGTAGGATTTTGCTGCTAGTTGGGTGGGTTGGCGATGTTTTCGTTGAAGGGGTACAAGTGCAGTAAGTTCATGTGGTAGGCGATGTGACACAGATTTGAGTTTGTCAGACAGTGCGAGACCTATTAGGTTAGAGACTCATTTTTGCACCCTGTCTACTAGGAATAAGCTAGCTCAGATGTGGCAACGTTTCTTCTTCTTCTTCTTCTTCTTCTTCTTCTTCTTCTTCTACCATGTAGGCCATCAAGAGAGCATCTGCCGGTCATGCCACTTAGATCTTTCTTCTGAGCTCCATGGAGGAGGAGGAGGAGGAGGAGGAGGAGAAGGAGGAGGAGGATCATCATCATCATCATCATCATCATCATCATCATCATCATCATCATCATCATCATCATCATCATCATCATCATCATTATTATTATTATTTACTCACTAGGAGTTCTCACATAGGTAATTAGCGATTGCTCACCGACAACCGGTGGTATTCCCTGGAGTCTGAGTGACAACAAGCCTCCCCAGACTTCCAGTATTCTCCACTTCTTTTCGATAGCCACCGCAAATAAACCTGCAGTATCGTAACAGCCGCCCACCATTGATTTCTCGCTGGCAAGGACTATTGGTCTTCTTTGGGATTTGGGTGGCAATAAGCCTCCCCAAGGTCCTAGCCGTCTCTGAACTTCCAGTGGAGGTCTGGTTTGTGTTGGCCCTCCTCTGTCTTCTCATCCTCCTTGATCCTATGCAAATATTTAAAAATAAAGAAGTTCTTAATTATTTAAAAAAAAAAAACATTTTCTTTTCTTTTTTAATTTTCTTTTGGGGCGTGGGCGGGGAGCTGATTGTCTTTCTTGCTATTTCTGTTCATTGATTCATTTTTGTGTCGTGTCAGTTGAGGCCGGTGTAATTTATTGGAGGGGAGCTTATAAAGTGATGCTTCTTGCATTTTCTGTTTCTTTGTTTGTTATGTGTTCTTTCTGTGGTTTTGTTTTCTTCCTGTTGTAGATTCCGTGTGACCCTTCGTAGCTTATGCGGGTTGGTTTCCGCATTCAATTGTTTTTTCTTAAGATTGTAGCTGTTTTGATCATTGCCGTCCTTTGTATAGTTCCAATGATCTCTTTGATTCCAATTTCTCTCAGTTTTCTTTCCAGTTTTTTTTTTATTGTTCCTAGTGCTCCTATGATTATTGGTATTACACTGACTTTCTTCATGCTCCATATTCCTTTCAGTTCTCTGGCTAGTTCCGTGTATTTGCTTCGTTTTTCCGTTTCTTTGATTTTCACTCTGTTGCCTGCTGGAACGGCGAAATCTACGATTTTTCCTCCTTGTTGATTATTATAACATCCGGTCGCCTTGCTTATGAGTTAGTTTGTTTGTATATCCATATCCCAGATGATTTTGTTTTTTCCGTTTTCCAGTACTGTTTCTGGACTTTTTTAAAAACATAGTTCACCCCAAACAAGGCAGGCCGCCACTGTAGACGTAAGGTGCTACTGAGAAAAAAGAAAAGAGAGAAGGTTGGGGGAGGGGGTAAACCTAAATTGGGATCTGCACAGCGAGATGTCTGTTTACATTAGTTTTAAATTTCTATATGTCAGTACTGTCCGGGAAATAGGGGGCAGGGAGGGAGTTCCAGGGGTCAGCAGCACGAGGAAAGAAGCTATTTGAGTAGAAAACTCTCCAGCATATGGGGACCTCCACAGTGAATGTATGGGATTTACTTGATTGTCGAGTTGGTCTAGTGAATTTACGTCGAGGGGGCACCAGAGTAGCCAATTCATCGGAACATAATCCATTGAAGTATTTGTAAAACAAGCACAAGGATGCTACATTGCGGCTATGGAACAGGGACTGTGGCTTGGTTGTCAGTGAGGGACCTATTAGGTTGGCGACTCATTTTTGGACTTTGTCAAGGAGGGAGAGACTAGTAGATGATGCCCCAGCCAAGATGTGGCAACAATACTCCATGCATGGGCGGATGGTGGCTTTGTAGAGATACAGGATAATGTCAGGTGTGAGGAGTTTACTAGCAAGGTAAAGGGAGCCAACCTTCTTTGCGGCAGCATTGGCAATGTCTTCAATGTATTTGTTTCAATTCATGTTACCTGTGAAGGTTAGGCCGAGGAGTTTGAATGATGAACTCTCAGGTAGTGTGTTATTTGCCATGACAATCGGTGGTTGGAGAGGTTTCTTCTATATATTGAAGGAAAGGAACTTTGTCTTTGCGGCATTTAAACTTTTGCCTCGGATATGATTGCGTCTTTTTTGCCGACATGGCGAGTGTAAAGCGTGGTGTCGTCAGCAAATAAACCAATCTCAGACTCTATGTCATCAGGGAGATCGTTTATATAGATCAGGAACAATAAAGGTCGAAGGATAAATCCCTGGGGTACACCAGCATTTATGTCATGTTGTTTAGATGAACGGCCATCGAGGACAACCTGGATTTTTTGGTTAGGAAGGATCTAATTATATTAAGTAATTGCCCAGTAATACCGTATGAGCGTATTTTCAGGAGAAGCCCTTTATGCCATACCTTGTACAAGGCTTTGGATATATCAAGCGCTACTGCCCTAGCTTCTCATGCCTTGTCGAGTGTATGATACATGCGTTCAGAAATGACCGTTAGGATATCTGCAGTAGATCGTACTTGTCTAAATCCATACTGGCGGCCAGAAAGAACTTTAGCATTAACTAAGTGCCGTATTATCGCTTGGATTATTTTTGCATCATTTGTCTGCGTATTTGAAATTCAATTGTTTGCACAGTTCCCGGTATACTGCCTTCCCCACACAGTGATGTCTTTTCTTGTATTCTTTTTGGGCTAGTTTGCTACATTCACTTATTATATGAT
The DNA here is from genome assembly GCA_963556195.1 of Sepiola atlantica. Lineage (NCBI taxonomy): Eukaryota > Metazoa > Mollusca > Cephalopoda > Sepiida > Sepiolidae > Sepiola > Sepiola atlantica. The sequence goes on from OY744520.1 coordinate 118,605,474, forward strand.
TTACTGTTTCGTCTCTTTGTCCGCACAGTTTGAATTTACTGTTTTCCTGGGTTTTATCTATTTAGATTTAATGTATTTGTTCCTAATCGCGTTTTTCTGTGCAACCATCAGTAAAGATTCTGTTTTTCTGTTCAAGTTTCCTTTTCTTAGCCATGTCCAGCTATTTTCGTTGGTTTCTTCTCTTGTGAGTCTTATGAAGCGTCCATGTAGTTGTTTTTCTTCAAACTTTTCTTTTCTTGTCGTTTTGTTTCTGGTTTCGGTGCTTCCCGAGTTGTTCGTTGGGACGGTGTCTTTTGCTGCAGTGATAAGAATTTCCATGTGTTGAGTTATGTATTTCTCCAGCTCTTTTTTTGAGTCTTCCACACAATCTTCTAGACTTACCATCCCCTTTCCCCCTTCGTTTATTTTCATGTAGAGTCTGTCCGTATCGTCTTTTGGATGTAGTGCATTGTGCATGGTCATTAATTTTATAGTCCCCTGGACAAGGTGCCTGAGTTTTTCTTTGGTCCAGCCTATGAATGGTCCAGAGTATTTTATTAGTGCTACTGCCCAGGTGTTTATTCCTGTTACTAGATTCCTGCTATATAATTTCGTTTCTAGGAGTTTTCTTGTTCTTCGTAAATATTCTTTTCCAATCTTCTCTTTCATTTCTTTGGATTTGATAGTGTCTGCTTCCAGAACTCCAATATATTTGTAGCAATCCTGTTCGCCTAGTTCCCTCATCTCCTCTTGGTTGGGGAGTTCCATGCCCTCTGTTGTCTCCAGTTTTCCTTTTTTTATTTCTAGTAGTGCACACTTTTCCATTCCGAATTTTATTTGGATGTCCTGGCTGAAGATTCTGGTCGTATTTATCAGCTTTTCAGTTCTTTTTTGCTTTGTGCAAATAGTTTCAGGTCATCCATGTACATCAGGTGGTTTACTCTTATTTTTGTGTCTGTAAACTTGTATCCGGCATCACATTTTCTGAGTATATAGTTAAGTGACATCATAGCTATTATAAACAGTAATGGTAATAGGAAGTCTCATTGGAAGATGCATCTCTATTTTTATCTCAGTCAGGTATTGTACTTCGGCTGTCAGTTCCAGTCTCCATGTTCCCATTGCTTTCTTACTAAGATTAATCATTTTTGGGGGTATTTTGTATATTTTCAAACTTTCAATTATCCATCGTAAGCTTTTTTGTAGTCAATCCATGCAATGGATATGTTCTTTTTCTGTTTTTTTTTTTTACCTCTTTCAGGTTATTTTGATCGATGTATAGGAGGTCATGCGTCCCTCTTTTCCCTTTTACGGCATCCTTTTTGTTCTTCGGGCAGTAGTCCTTTGTATGGTCTCAATGATCCTTTTGATTCCAATTTCTCCCAGTCTTTTTTTCCAGTTTTTTGGAGGTGTGTGTTCCTAGTGCTCCTACGATTATTGGTATATTAACTTTATTCATGCTCCATATTCCTTTCATTTCTCTGGCTAGTTCTGTGTATTTGCTTCGTTTTTCCGTGTCTTTGATCTTCACTTCGTGTCTGCTGGAACGGCGAAATCTACGATTATAATAACATCAGGATTTTGTGTTTTTCGTTTTCCAGTACTGTTTCTGGATTATGTTTGTACCATTTGTCTGCGTATTTGAAATTCAATTGTTTGCACAGTTCCCAGTGTACTGCTTTCTCCACACAGTCATGTCTGTTCTTGTATTCTTTTTGGGCAAGTTTGGTACATTCACTTATTATATGATTTGCTGTTTCGTCTCTTTGTCCACACAGTCTGCATTTACGGTCTTTCTGGGTTTTATCTATTTTAGATTTAATGTATTTGTTCCTAATCGCATTGTTCCGTGCAGCCATCAGTAAAGCGTCCATGTAGTTGTTTTTCTTCCCACTTTTCTTTTCTTGTCTGTTTGTGTCCAGTTTCGATGCTTCCTGCATTGTTCGTTTGGACAGTGTCTCTGGTTGCGGTGATCAGCCTTTCTGTGTTCTGGTTTATATATTTCTCCAACTCTTTTTTAGTGTCGTCTACACAGTCTTCTATACTTACCAGTCCTCTTCCCCCTTCGTTTCTCTTCACGTAGAGTCCGTCTTCTTCTTCTTCGAGATTTAACACTTGACTGTCATTTCCAGCTCCCGCTGAGTTCAGCTGTCACTCTCATATCGACGTAAGAAGTTAATTCTTTTTTCTTTATCTTTTGATAAGCCCATAAAATAACAATTAGGGTTCTTTCTCTCATCACTAACTGAGCGATCCGTTCAGATATTTTTAAGGATTTCTTTCTGTCTATTCATACTAGCGTATTAATTGCACTATCGATCTTCGTAGGCTCACGGTCAACTCATACTTGCGCTGCCCGTCGTCGTCGTCGTCGTCGTCGTCGTCCTCCTCCTCCTCCTCCTCCTCCTCCTCCTCATCATCATCATCATCATCATCATCATCATCATCATCATCATCATCATCATCATCATCAACAACAACAACTCACTAGGTGTTCGCACACAGGTCATCATCAGTAATTGCTCACTGCCAATAACCGGTAGTGTTCCCTGGAGTCGACAAGTTCTGTGGATTTGCTTCGTTTTTCTGTCTCTTTGATCTTCACCCTGTGGTCTACTGGGACGGCAAAATCTACTATTGGGCATCTTTTTTCCTTCTTATTGACTGTTATGACATCCAGTTTCCTTGCCTGGATGGTTTTATTTATTTGTACCTCCGAGAAGATTTTGTGATTTTTGTTTTTTAGTAGTGCTTCCTGGTTGTGATCTGTACCATTTGTCTGTGTGTTCAAAATGAAGTCGTTTGAATAGTTACCATTGCAATTACATCCCAGACGGTCGTGTCTGCTCTTGTATTCTTGTTAGGCTAGTTTGCTGCATTCACTTATTATATGATTTAACGTTTCGTCTATTCGTCCACTGAGTTTGTAGTGATTGTTTTCCTGGGTTTTGCTTATTTTAGCTTTGATATAGTTTGTTCTAGTCGCATTGTTTTGTGCGGCTGTTAGTAGTGATTCCGTTTCTCTGTTTAGATCTTCTGTTCGTAGCTATTTCCAGGTGTTTTCGTAAGTCTTTTCTCTTGTCGTTCTTATGAATCGCGTGTGTAGCTATTTCTTTCCCAGTTTTCTTTTCTCGTCTTGTTTCTCGTTTCTTTGTTTCCTGTATTGTTCATTTTGACGGTTCTCTTGCTGCAGTGATTAGCCTTTCTGTGTTCTGAATTATGTATTTTTCTAATTCTTTTTTGTGGCATTCACACAGTCATTTATACCTATCAGTCCTCTTCCTCCGTCTTTCCTTTTCACATAGAGTCGGTCAGTGTCATCCTTCGAGTGCAGTGCAATGTGCATGATCATTAGTTTCCTCGTCTTCTGGTCAAGATGTCTCACTTCTTCTTTAATCCAGCAATAGTTGGGTGAAATTGAAGCTCAAATAATACTAGAGCGAAATCAAACACAATAGATCCAATATAAGTTCATAATTTGGTTTTGCTATTTACGGCAAATCAACCTCTTTTTAGGTTATTTAATGCAAAAGAACAGCACACATTGTAAACGATTAATTTAACATAGGTTGCTATTTATATATATATATATATATATATATATATATATATATATATATATATATATATATATACAACTCAATGTTTGTTTGTGTGTTATAGTAATCGATATGTTAGCAGTTAAAACATTTAAATAAGTTTCAATAAAGGTTAAACTTTTCACAAAATCTAAAGACACCATTGAAATTTTTCTTTCAATTCCATCTGGGGTCACTAGAGCAATTATCGATTACGCCCATAAAATAACTGAAATATACTAGAACGTAAAAGAACGAAATTAATTTTATAAAAATAGATTTTCTTCGTTCCATAAAACAAAAATAAAATTTAACAAAGAATATCTCACTATTAAAAAAGTTTAAATATTTGTATTTTTAAGATTAAAATAATTGAATAAAAATAATTCTTTTTGATAAAGCCATTTGCCGTTTTACAGCTGTCTGTGAGAAACACAGCGTCAACAAATAATTTTTTAAAGAAAAAACACCGCGCTAACAGCTTTTTATTACTTTACTTCACATTGCAAATGTTATTTTTAACTTGACTTTTGTTTTAAAATTTAATTTCAAGACAGAAATTACTTTCTAGTCGCCATTTTTCATAGTCTCTGTACACTCCCGGGCGAAGAAGTTGAGCCTGGCTAATTTTTCAATAATGTTTTTAATACTTTGTTTTAAACTAATTTTATTGATATCAGATGGTCTTTTTTCCGAAGTTAGTGTCTGAGCTGCTAAATTTATCTTTATACTTAATACAAAGAAGAAAGATAAGCATTTGGATTTAATTGCGAAAAACAGAATTGGCGAGATGATACAGAGAAGCTTGGACTATAAGCACATTTTTACCATTTCGAACAAGGTAAAAGTTGCAACTTCCTTTCCCACTGTGCAAAGAATTTGTAAACAATATGAACAAATAAGTAATGTGGAAAGGAAGATAGACTTAGGCCGCCCCAAACAATCAACCAGAAAAATCATTCAAGGCGAAAAATGGCAGCTTTTCGTTACAGGAAAGGCACCCTAACAAATTTGTCCGAAAAAGTTCAAAACCGGAGTTTTTAGTCAGAAGATCGAATGAAAACGAAATATTATCAAGACGATTTGCAAAAAGCTTTTGTTATCACAAGAGTACTGAATACGGCACCCTCTCCTCGGAATTGTTTCGGGGTTTTCTCTTGTGAATGATGTTCCTGAACAATGTCTTCAAAGTTCGGGTGAGAAATTCAGGGTTGATTGTCTTCAAACTACAGTTAAGCATGAAAATGGAAGAAATATGATTTGCAGTGCATTTTCACCACTTTGTATTGGATAGTTAATTATGTGTGATAAGAGCATCGTCACCAAGGAATACATCTGTATTTTAGAAAAAAAGAACTTACTTCCGACCGTTCAAAATTTGTTTCCTTCCTGTTTCCGTAAAATGTAATGTTTCTGCAAAATTAACCAAAAAGTGGTTGAATGATAACTCTTTTCAGACAATGTTCTAGCTCGTACAAAATATGATCTTAAGCCGATCAAGAACTTGTGAAACGGGTTAAAAGAAAATTGACTAGTAGTAAATTTGCAAACAAGACGTTACTTTGCAAAAATTTGATAAGCTGACAGACAGCATGCCGAAACGAATAGCCTTGTTACGGAAGGTTCATGGATAAGCTATCAAATATTAGTTAAATACCTATTTGCTCATGTGTATTTTTGTAAATTTTATTCTGATTATGTATTTAAAATAAGCCAAGCTCAGTTTCATTGCCTTTTATTGACTTTTTAAAATAAATATATATTCAACATTAGCAAAGAGGGTCTACACTAAGAGACCTTCTTTTTTCTCAGAAGGTTGGAAGGTTTCTCTGTTCTCATTGGCTGAGGATTGGGTGACTGGTTTATAGTTTGGGCGCTAAATTTGTCTGAATGTTAATGCTTTAACAGTTTCTCACGACGCCAAGCATACTAGTCGAGGATACGCCCTCAAGAATGTATCCGACGAGGTGTGGGCTATTGTGACTGCGGTAACCATGCTTCTTTTAAGGTGAAGTATGGTTCGGTGAAGTCCTACGAAAATCAACCTTCCAAGACTTTACCTTCTCTCTTTAAGAGGGGGTTAGTTTATTGCTAATCGTCCGAGACGCCCTACCCGGGAATGCCGACGAGGCTGCTCAAAGCATTTTTTGTGAACCAAGGTGCATCTCCGACATTGTGTTACAAATTTACGCGGTGAGAGATAGGTAAATATCGGGCAGTTCGTGTCAAACCATCTTAGAAGAAGGACACGTCCAAGCTTCTGTTAAGAAACAGCGGGCATAACGATAAAGCTTCTCGTTCGGTTCTGAGTTTAGTGAACTTGCCAGCAGCTTCATGACTGTGTATTACCTGTTTGATTTCCAACATCCATGTGACGGATTTAAAGTTGGTGTACGTATAGGTTAGCATTGTTGTCTTGTCAGTACAGTTTGTATTCCGTGAAGCTCGTTTTGAAATGACAAAGTTGTTTTTTTAAGAATATCTTCCATGGGGGGATGAAATCCACGTAAACAATTTGGATTTGAAATGTCACTTTCCATGTTTTTATTACCTTTATTTCGAAAGGAAATATAACAAAGAATAGAATACCGACTTTGAGTGAAGTCTTTAAGGAAATAGTTTTTGTTTTCTTGTTTGATTTTCACAGGGAATTTGTGAGATAAGCAAAAAAAACGAACTTTTCCTTTATTAAAAACGAAGACTCTATTTTTTTAATTAATGTTCGTAAAGTAAATAGGTCTTGATTCCTTTTTCTGTATTATGTATTATTTTAAGTAATTTTGTACTTGTTATTGAATCGATCTTTGTCTCTGGACAATATGCAGTCAGCTCGGAACGGATCATTTGTTATTGTTCAAATGAACTCTATTGAATTGTAACTGGGATATTCTCTTGTATATTATCTTAATTCTAGTACAAAATGGACTTCACAATCTAGTGGGGGATTATATCTTTTTTTGTCTCTACAACATATTTCACACAGAAGAGATGGTGCTAGCTTCTTTCTACTGTATTGTTATGTTCATAGCAGGTGCTCGGCTGAGCTCCAATTCCTGGTCCCCCTGTAAAACATCGACAGCAAGAACTCGTCTAGCTACAACCACATATAAGAACTTTTCTTTCTTACTCTCTTTTTACCAAAAATCAAATGGAACTTCCATGAACAAAGTTTATTTCCTAAGACATCCCATCTGTGGAACAATATAACACTGGTCAGTTGCCGAACCGACTACAGCATGATCGTCTTCAAGTCTAATATAAATGTGATACTATAGACGCCCCCTCCAGAGCCAAGACCCAGGAAATGGGAGGAAATGATTCACCAAGACTCACAACGGCAATCAGAAGTAGGATGAATAGTCAGCTGGAAGTTACTGATAGGGCGAGCACTGAAGTAGTCAGTTTCTATTGATGACCGGTGGCGGTGACTAAGACAAAATACCGGATATAGGATTTCCGGTTGTAAGTTAAGAGATTGAGGAGTCAGAGTTAAGCAGACAGCGAAGGTGAACAGATCGGTAGGCAGAGTTCAGCTGAGATTTAGAAAAAATGAGATAAGGTGATGAGCCGAACATCGATGATGGCTGCTAGACAAATTATCTCAGTTGGGTCTTAGCTGATATACTCGAACTTATCTAAGATGTGGGGGCATTTTTCGCGACGGTATCACACACACCCAGAGCACAACTGATTTATACACAATGTATCGGAGTTTGTGTTATCTCTTGTGAGTCTGCGTTGATTTGTTTGTTGTATACTTGTAAACTAGTGCTCGCCATCGGCGATCGCCAATAGAGCGAAAAACGACACGGTCAGAACAGAAGATGAAAAAAGAAGAAAAACACGGCACATAAGCGTTGGGGTCGGCGATTGTCGAGGGGCTGGCATGGTTCTACATAAACAAATACTTGTTGAGCCGTTCTCTTTGATAATCAATTCCTCTTAGTAATTTTCTGCGCTTTCCACTCATTGTTTCCGGTCCTTTCGTGACGGCGATCATCGTCTAAATGACGATATCTTTAACCCTTAGCCTCGAGTAGCCCCCGGGGCTTTAATAAGTGGTGAACCCTCAGTAAAAAGAAAATATATATGTTTTTTTTGTTAGCGATTTTTTACTCATTAACATTATTTGTTTGTTAGTTTAAGCCGAATTTTTTTAACACCCACAAAATTACGACAACATTAAGATATTAGCCATTTGTGCTCCCCGAACTAAGGAAATCATTAATTCTATTAAGCGCCCCTGTCTTATAAAAGAACCAGACATTTATCCGAACGCGTATTGATGAGAGATGGATTTAGGTAATAATGACACAGATTAAAACAGTACTGTAAAAATAATACAGATAAAATTGACACAGGTAAAAATTGTTGTGTAAATAAATATGCTAAAAATGGCACATGGGAAAATATAGATGAAAATCTCACAATGAGTTTATCAAAATCTAGGATACAATACATAAAGGGAAACATGAAAAATGTTGTCAAGTTAAAAAGAAAATTGTATCTACATTTAAACATTAAAAAAATTAATCACTGGCCTTAAATTTGTCTAAATTTGCCCTTTCATTTATTTATTATGCTTGTCCCTTACTTATACAGCCAGCAACTAATAATAATAATAATAATAATAATAATAATAATAATAATAATAATAATAATAGCAATCACTGACGATGATCTGTGTGAGAACTCCTAGTGAGTACAAATAATAATAATAATAACACATATACAACTATAACCAGTGGGATCGCGGTCATATTTTGAGGCGAATGGTTGAGGTCACCTAAAAAAGGTTGGAAACCACTGCTCTATGTTCTTGCATTGTGCCATTTTCCCCTATTTATTCACTTGCACCATTTTTACCCCTACCAGTTTTAATTGTGCTATTTTATACGGTGCCATTTTTACTTATGCCATTATTACTGTGCACCGAATTGACCATACAGGAAGCGCTGAGTAGTTGTGCTAGTCTTTTTTTTTTTAATCAATTTGACATTAACCGGGCATGACGTAATCCATTTCAGATCTACTCAGCTTAGTCATCGTAATGGCGGACTTGTTGTACGGTGTCATTTTTACATGAAACCTGTCATTTAATGTGACACTTCAAATAAACACCGTCATTTAAAAGAAATTCCGTTGTGATTTAAATAGATAGTGCCACGAAATGCCCATTTTTGGGGTCTTTCTTCTCCTCGGGTAATTATAAGCCGATCACCTATCAATATTTGTCAGCGTCTATTTCTTCATAATTACGTCACGACATACAAGAAGACGATTTCATGCTGAAAATATTCAAAATGGAGGCTCCCTCGTTATTCAAAGATAGATTAATGATAGAATAAAAATAGGACTCCCTTTGGGATCGGGACCTTTCGTTAATCCTATATACGTGCTTCATGAGATAGCTAAATAATAGACATATACACTCTTAAATCTAATTTTATCGCGAGAGTAGATATACTTATGTTCAGATACCTTTTTATCTATCTATCTATCTATCTATCTATCTATCTATCTATCTATCTATCTATCTATCTATCTATACAATATCTATTTGTATATAAAGTTAGGTATGCGCATATGTTTATATATTTCTATGTACAGGTTCACTCATATATTAATCAAACGATCATTATGAATTTTGGAACATAGCTGCTATGCGTAAGTGTGGGTAATTTAGGCTATATTTGGTTTAATTTAGTTTTATGCAAATCGGACAAAGAGAAAGTGGAAGCCTTCGTGAAAATTCAGATACCTCAAATTTTGGCGAAAGTTTAACAATAGATTTAGACATCGATTAATAAATATTCCCCATATTTCAGTTTCTTTGGGCTATTTGAAAGAGGTTTTAGGGAAGCATAATATGGACACAACCCTCTATTTGAAGATTCGAATGTTTCAGATTTGCATTAAATTTGATCCATAGTCATTAGACACCAATTAAACAAGATGCCTTGAATTTCAATTTCTTTTTAAGACCCATTAAGCTTAAGCATTAAAGTTTAGACATTTTCTAGAATCAATATAGAATTAGGATTCTAGACATAGTGTTTAGTATCATTATATATTGATTTTAATACTCTTGGGAGGACATAAAATGGTGTAAAACTCTTCTGTTCTGGGAATTAATTCTACTCGTTCTTGAAGGTATATTCATATATATATATATATATATATATATATATATATATATATATATATATATATATATTTGTGTAATTATTTTTATTGGTGATTGCAGCGTTCGTTTTTTTGCTTACTATTATTTCGAATGTCTCACTTCCTAAGTGATTAAGATGCAGACAATTGCATTATTAATCGCCCTTAACATTATAGGACGTAGTTTTCGTTAATATATATATATATATATATATATATATATATATATATATATATATATATATATATATATATATATTATTTTTATACGCACATAAAAGTAATCTATGGAGACGTGTTTCTGACTGTCATCCGCATGGCTAAGTTAAACAAGGATCGAACCTTCGATATTGATGTCTATAGTCCAGCGTCTTTACCACTGGACGAAGACGCTTGTCTAGATATATATACGATTTTTATCACCTAAATATTTAATGTATTCACAAATAAAAATAATTACATAAAAATACATAAAATATAATATATATATATATATATAATATATATATAATATATATATATATATATATATATATATATATATATATATATATATATATATATATATATATATATATATATAATCCTGCGACCGGTGGAACAGTTATAACTAGCCACACTGATTTTATTCTTGGTAAAGATGCATGTCAATATTGAAAAATATTTATTATGAATAATTATTTAAACTTCCCTTCAATGAATAGAACAACTGTAAAGGAAATATGACAAGCTTCTAACTAAAGCAATATTGAAATATTCCCACGTCTTGATTGGTTGAATACTTTACGGAAGCTTAGTGTGTTAATTTAATGTATGTTCACCTTTCTTCGTTACATTACTGTCTGAGTGGTCGTGTTTGCAAATACGTCAGATGGAAGTCAAAGGCGATTTCAGTTCGGGGTTCGAGTGCTAACATCGATTTGATTTTTTAAATAAAATCGTATTTCACTTTACGATGTCTTCTCAAGTAGAACCCGGATTTATATATATATATATATATATATATATATATATATAGAGAGAGAGAGAGAGAGAGAGAGAGAGAGAGAGAGAGAGATTGTGTGTATTCAGGCAGCATATTTTCATTTAAGCAAACGGGGTGTTTTTGCTTGATATGACTTTTTTTCACAATTTTCCGTATAGTCCATTTAGTATTTCGGTCAAATTAGTGTATGTAAGTTCTGTGGGTTTTTTGTTCCTTGGACCGACCTTCAATAATTTTTACAAGGCTGACCTCGAAACTAAAATATTGAATATCATTATAAACCCTACCTTTATGCTCGCTACGTTGATGATATTCTCATTTTAGCTGACACTAATGATGAGATACAAAAACTACAAGACATTTTTAAAACTAACTCCGTACTCACATTCACTTATGAGCTTAACATTAATAACAAAATTCCGATTTTAGATGTTCTCACTGACTGTAACAATAATGCATTCATTCCTCTCCATATAAAAAAAACACTTCTATTAATACATGCATTTTAAGTTATATAGAAGCGAATGTTCATATCGATATAAAATTGCAATGATTCAAAATCTATTAAACCATGCAAAACTAATCTCTTCAACCAAAAAATATTTTTTCACGAATTAAAAAACAAAAAAAACAAGTGTTAATTAATAATCACTTTCCCAATTATATTGTAGACGAACAAATAAAATTAATAATTAGAAACTTATTATATTAATACTAATAATAATCAGTTAAATAATTCCCACTACATTAATCTATTCTACTGTAACCAAATGCATCCGAACTTTAAGTTGGATGAAAAAGATCTTAAAGATATAATACATCGATACATATCCCCCATCAGCTGTAAAAATAAAATAATATTTATCATTTATTATAAAAAATGAAAACAGCAAATCACTTAGTTTAAAAAGAAAATTTACGAAACTAGTCACAACATTTTAAAGTATCTAGCATAGTAGCTAACATTACAAAATTCTTAGCCGTTAAGCAATCATACTTTTGAATTTTGCACGTGCTTCGAACGTAATCCCGTTCAAATGCAACATCTCAATATTATACTCGCTAATTATAAAGTCGTATATTACTAGCTGTTAAAAATCTCAGCGGTAAAAACATAGTTGTAACGACACCAAGACTAACACCGCCTGAATATAATACTTCTCAGACCCAAAATACATTAGGAAGAACCAATGTAATATATCAGTTTAAATGCCCATGGGAGAATGTATCTCCGACACTAATAATAACACTAATTCTTAGATCGGTTTCGCTACCACACCACTCTCTTGAAGAATAACCTTACATCTCTCCGACACTAGCTCCATTTGCCAACATTTTAAAAAAATGACTGCCTCCCTTCTCAATATAGACACATACTAGTTAACAATATTAAAATAATATACAACGATACCAACATCAAAAGATAAACAATTCTTGAAGCCCTCTACATAAAAACTAAACATCCCACAATCAATAATGTGAATTACGAAACTAGTCACAACATTTTAAAGTGTCTAGCATAGTAATTAACGTTGCCAAATTATTAGCCATTAAGCAATTATACGTTTGAATCTTGAACGCGCTTAGAACGTAATAAAATTCTCAGCGGTTAAGCAATCAAACTTTTGAATCTTGCAGGCTCTTAAAACGTAATCACGCTCTTATGTAACATCTCAATATTATAGAGCCTCATGTTAAGTTGTAAATTACCGGCCGTTATAATAATAAAAGAACTCAACAGTAACAACGTTTTTTTTTTAAGAAACCAAGACTAACACCGCCAGAAGATGATTTGACGAATCAAATCGAAAGTACTCGCGAAAAAGGAAAGAAAAATGGAACAAGAAATCCACGGAAGTTACATACATCAATTTGATCGAAATACTAAATGGACTATTCGAAAAACAGTCTTATTATCAAGCAAAAGCACTCCGTGTTATTTATCAATGTTCGCATATATATATATATATATATATATATATATATATATATATATATATATATATAAACATTTAATGAATTAAAACATTACAATTGTTCCAAGAATTAGAACATCAAGTCCAGTATGGTGTAGTACGATCGTTTCCAAAACAGTTTGGAAATACTTTATTTTATTTTATTTTATAAATTGATAAAGCTAATCCAAAACGTCTTCATCAGCGCCTTTAGCAACACGTCTTACAGAAAATGAGAGAAAAAAACGGAAACACTCGTTGTAGAGAAACATCCACTGACAGAAAGAGGCACTGTTGATATGTTAGTAGCATAGGAGGGGGAAACACACAATGGTACCTATAAACCAAAACACCGGTACATATAAAAGAAATAACCCAATACTTTCCAAAGATTTATCCTTTCAAATTATGCAATAAATTAATTAAAATTAAAAATTCTTTTGTCAGAGGGGTAGTGAAAACAATAAAGATAGAAATAAAAATAGAAATAAAATAATTAAAAATGAATAAGAATAATATATATGTGTGTGTGTGTGTGTTTGTGTGTGTGTGAATTAAAAAGAAAGAGCAGAAGACCGAAAATTCAACGTTTGCCCAGCTGTTACGTAAGCTTTATCAAGAGCGAAAAGCTGAAAGTCTTTTACAACTGTCAGCTTTTTCGCTCTTGATAAATCCCATGCAACGTTTTAGATCTTCCACTTTTTCTTTTTAATTCATACAGTCAGATTTATTTAATCCTTTTATTTGTCATATATATATATATATATATATATATATATATATATATATATATATATATGGGTTCACTAGTACCGTCGGTTTCAAGCTTTGAAGGACTCTCTTCAGATTATGTTGTCACCTGTTGCAGGAATGTGAATTCACATATCACTCCGGATGGTTAAGTATTTCAGAGCTTGAAACCAACGGTACTAATGTTGTTTTAATTTTCTGTACCAATAAATAAATAAATATTACGCTCTTAATTTTGATTCTCAATTAATCGAGCACTCTGCTGGGATTTTTCCCACCATCTAAAAAAAAGAAGTTATATATATATATATATATATATATATATATATATATATATATATATATATATATATAATTGAAACATAATAAAACTCTTAAAAAGCCATAGAGTATATTATTTTATTGTTCTGTTATGCAAAAAACTACTGCATTTTATAGCTTTCTAACGGTTTTATCATTTTTCAATAATTCCAATTTCTATAGATCAGCATTGCTAATAAACAAGAACATTCCTCAATAGATATATATATATATATATAAATGAATATAAGCATTATGTCTATACATGTGTATTTGCGAAAACATCCCATTCTCTCTCTCTCTCTCTCTCTCTCTCTCTCTCTCTCTCTCTCTCTCTCTCTCTATATATATATATATATATATATATATATATATATATATATATATAAATAAATATATATAAATAAATATATATATATCGGCTCTAATTTTCATCCCTCTCTCTCTCTCTCTCTCTCTCTCTCTATATATATATATATATATATATATATATATATATATATATATATATATAAATATATATATAAATACATATATATAAATATATATATATATATATAAATATATATATATATATATATATATATATATATATATATATATATATATATATATATATATATATATATATATATATATATATATATCGTCTCTAATTTTCATACTAGTCAGAGAGTACTTGACACATTTTGATTCTAGGGGCAGGTTCGCAAGGAGCCCGACATTTTTGTCAGAATTCGGAATGGTTGTTTCCGTTCTAGGGGGCGATCTTATTAGCCATTTCTTTCTTCTTCGCGCGAAACTAGTTGGTTTGTCCCCCTATCAGTAATTGTACCCTTGGAGAGTACCCATAGCTGTTGGATGAGACCATAACTATGCCTTTGCCCACCCCCTCCGCAACAAATATGTTCAATCAAAGTCTAGCTCAATGAGTGATTAAACGAGTCACACACACACACGCATATATATATATATATATATATATATATATATATATATATATATATATATATATATATATATATATATATATATATATTTAATTCCTTACTCTAGTAAAACGGTTAAAATATCAAAAAGATGTGAATGAAGGAAAGAAAAAAGAAAAAAAGATGGTGGTGGTGAAATCGAGACTTCTTTCGAGTCGAGACATTTTCAAGATATTACGTCGACTAAAATAGGGTGTTTGAATAGCGAATTAAAATCGTGGTGAATACATGGATTATCGAATGAGTAAAAAAGAAAAAAGAAAGAAAAAAATTATGTACCCATCAGTTCCAAACTGTGGTCATACTCCTGCTTGCACAGAGACCTTTTGTACTACTAACTTTGAGTCCTTTTCTGACTGTTAAGATTACGTAGTCTAAAACAGAGGCACATTTACGCATAATAGCAGCAGCAAAAACTTCAATTACTATAACAATGTTTATCATCATCATCATCATCATCATCATCATCATCATCATCATCATCATCATCATCATCATCATCACAGTGTTTGTTAAACTGCATTGTAATTATATATACATTTATTTTTTAGCGGCAACGTATTTCATTTTGTAAACTTTGCGTATTTACTAAGCGAAAACTCTATTGCTTATTTATATATTTAAGAGTAAATAAAACATGGGTAGAACGTACTTTTGCGCAGACGTCCACTTTAACAAACAAAGTCACATAATCCTGGAATACGCCAGGTCAGTGTATCTAGAACATATATATGTATATGTATATATATGATGAGCTAATGAGTCGATGCAATCCTTCTTAGAGTGTTCCGTCAGTTTTGTATTATCAGCGAAAACCATCTCTATGGGTACCTTCCGATCTTTGGTGTAAGCTCGGATGCGGGTATGGTTTAAGAGGCTGCCATTGATTATGGTATAAAGGTACACTCCATCTTCCAACTTGTTGAAGGCATATGACAACAGTAGAGATAAGAAAATGCCAAAAAGTGGTCGGGACTCGTATATATATATATATATATATATATATATATATATATATATATATATATATATATATATATATATATATATATATATATACTAGAAAAACTATATAGAGGAATATATAATAATAATAATAATAATAATAATAATAATAATAATAATAATAATAATAATAATAATAATAATAATAAGTAGAAGAAGAAGAAGAAGAAGAATCCAGGTAAAACATCCACAGGGTAGTAATCCAAAGAATTTCAACCGGGTTTATAAAAAGTACTCAATATCAAATAGAGCTTTTATATATGATTATTTTTATCTACACATACATGTACATAATCTGCGACACTGGCATGTAGATGTTATCGAAACAACAGCTATTATAAACTGAGATCTCATCAGGAAGAGTTAGAATCCGATCTTAACCTTAGATCATATTTAGAAAGAATATGATCTAAGGTTAATATCGAATTCTAACTCTACCTGATGAGATCTCAGTTTATAATAGCTGTTGTTTCGATAACATCGACATGCCAGTGTCGCAGATTTTGTACATGTCTGTGTAAATAAAAATAATCATATATATATATATATATATATATATATATATATATATATATATATATATATATATATATATATATATATATATATAGAGAGAGAGAGAGAGAGAGAGAGAGAGAGAGAGAGAGAAAAGGTAGTGCAGTATTAGTGCAGTTCCAACGAGAGAAAAGTATATATGTAAAGGAGTAAGGCTACCAACATTTGTAAAATGCTTTTTTCTACATTTATTTATTATTTTGTTATTTTATTATTTCAGAATTTTATATAACGCGTTTCAAACGGTGGTCCGCTATCATCAGATATGTAAATCCATTTAAAGAAATGTCTTTCGATTTGAGTGTTGTTTCATTTTAGGAAATGTGTTAAAAAGACCTTAACTTCACCCCCAAGAATGTTGTCTATGTGCTAGAATGTACAATATGTAACGAGCTTATTTAGGTGCGACCAAAACATTTAATAATAGAGTATCTTTACATAAAAACAACATTAAAATCAAAGAAAACCGTAAATTATTCGTCTCCCAAAATGTGCACTCATGCAGCGGAGGAAAATTAAAAATAATGCCAATTTTCCAAAACCAAGATTACACCTACTTACTAACACAACAAAAACATTTTATATTTAAATTCAATCAAGCATTGAACAGATCATAACTCTAACAACACACTATACGAACCACACTTCTATCAACCTTTCTCTAATTCTCGCTATCAATCTATCTAACCATACGCCTATGTGTGTGTGCGCGCATATGTGTGTGTGCGCGCATATGTGTGTGTGCGTGTTTGTGTGTGTGTGGATGTATGTGTCGCTCACCCATGTACAAGATTCAGAACTGACCACACACGTGCGCGCACACACGCACACACACACGCGGGCACAACAGCCATTTTGGAGACTGAGCAATAAAAAGTAATAAATTTCAAAAGAAAATCTACGCACCCCAAGAAATAAAGATGACCGATAAAATAAAGGTCAAAATAACACGTACTTAATGAACACACACGACTTTGACCAAGAGAAGCAGGAAAAATAAAAAATAAAAGATATAAAATTATCAAAACACGTACTCACCCCCCCCGCAAACCCACACATGCGCAAAAACGCCAGACAATAACACATTTCCTCAAATTAAACAACACTCTTTCAAATCGAAAGACATTTCTCCAAATGGATTTACATATCTGATGATAGCGGACCACCGCTTGAAACGCGTTATATAAAATTATAAAATGATAAAATAACAAAATAATAAATAAATGTTGAAAGAAACATTTTACAAATGTTGGTAGCCTTGGTTACTCTTTTATATATATATATATATATATATATATATATATATATATATATATATATATATATATATATATATATATATATATATATATATATATATATATATATAGGTACATTTTAGTATACACGTACGATATGTATGCACCCATTATGCGCTGCGGCCCACCCGGCTGCCTCGAATTATACAACACCAACGACCACCCCTCAAAACACGACAATCGCCAACTTGTCTAATCACAATCTATCGGAAGGGGAGGTATCATTACTTTTGAAGGGACTGTCATTTTGCTCTTCAAAAAAGCATCAATCTTCTGGATGTATGCTTCGACATTGAAAAAATATATACGCAAGGTAAAACTTAAGGAGTACTTCCAACATAACACCCGTGATCCATCCAACACAACGGAGATCCGCCACACGATCTCACACTGAGACACTATACACTCCATGACACCACGCAATGGACCCCAACACACGGACGTAACACGGACGCAACACCCACATAGACTTATACACTAAAAACGCTAGGCAACACTTAGACAACCTCATTAAGGTCAAATGATCGGCCATACAAACACTCGAAAACAACCCCAACATCATCATCAAACACGCAGACAAAGGGAATGCCATTACCATGTTCACTGTGTGTGTGTGTGTATTTTTGCATAGCGGACACGAAACTTCTAAAGTGATATTACAAAAGCATTTCTTTGTTATTCCAGTTCAACTTTTAGGTTTCGAAATTATAGTAAACCTAGTCATGTGACTCAAGGATAAATATTGCTTCTTTTCTACCGGCAACTCCACACCTCGCTAAGTTAAGCCCCCCCCCCTTCGAAACTCTTAATTATTGATGTGATTAAGGAGAACATCCGATCCTTGTTTTCTGATGGGTATGGGGTATGAGTTTTTCATCTGGGATAGACACTATTTCCATTTCATTTATTTTATGTTATTTAGAAAAATAATTCAACTCATTTTATTCTGGATGCATTTTCTGTCCCTCTCTCTTTCTCTCTCACACTCTCTATCTCTCTCACACTCTCTATCTCTCTCACCTCACATGGCTTTATTTTTCTTTTCTTTGTCTCTAGCTTCCTCTTATTATTACCCTATTTATATTGTAATATGTCAACACCATATTTCATTCAGCTCCTACATATCTGAAAAAGTTATACATTTTACCAAAACGTCATATTAACTGATATAAGGCTGCCCTAACTTACTAGCATTTGTAATTACAAAAATATCTTTTTATGTTTCTGTAATCTTATATATATATAGTCTATATTTCCCTATTTCATTGACTTAACCAAAAGTACACACTTAAAACTGTTTAGTTAGTCAGTTTTGGCAAATATTGGTCCGTGTTGTTACAACAAAAGCAACAATTTTAATCGATTTTAAAATGTAATCCTGATCAATATTTTATTTATTTATTAGCCATGAATAAAGGGAGAGAAATGGGGTTTCTTTCCCTTATTCAGATGTACTCCTACTCTACCCTTTCCTGTGAAAGCAATTAATGCGAAAGGCATTGTTTTTATCTTAACTACATGGCCAAACTATTAAGAAAGGGGAATGGTTAATCAGAATAAAATACAGATTTTTCAGATGCATTGCTATTTATGTCTAACTTCGAAAATCCCACTAACTTAATTCTATATATTAGATATATATTAATTCTAAAATATTAAAAAAAAAAATAAAACTACGTTAACATTTGAGAGGGAGAGAGTTGAATATTCAACTTCAACACAAATAAATTATATATCAAGTTTGGTAAAACGATCTCGTTGACTCAGGTATACCGGAAGTTATACTGAGGTTGATTTATTGACTCATTGATTTAAACCACAACAATGATTAGTCTTTTTCCTGATTTTCCTTTACTTGTTAAGAAGTCACGCTTCTCAGAAACGACAGTGTTTGATTTCAATCGCATCCGGGAAGATCGCTCGATTTGTGATAAGTTTGTTAAACGAACCATCGCATAGGAAGTGAAAGATAACGTTGTTCTAAAATGACTAAGCACTTTCTTTTCCTTTTTCTTGTTTTTAGAATTTGTTCTACAATAGAAACAAATGTTGCAACTCTCCTGATTTCGAAATAACAACAACAACGACAACAACGATAACGACGACGACAACGACGATGATGATGATAATAATAATAATAATAATAATAATAATAACAACAAAAAATAATGTATTTAAAAAAAGGAGATCTCTCAGTGAAGATGATTATTGGTCTCCACACGGATTTCTATATAAAACAGAGTTATTGAACGACGTGTAACGAACGAGCGTCGATTACAATAACAAAAAATAACAAAAATAATGTATTTAAAAAAAGAGGGAGACCCTTAAGCTTATTAATTGCTACGCGGATTTCTGTATGAAACTAGTTTTTTTTTGCGGCTTGTTGTTTATAGTAGATCGCTCACTATTGAAATTGTCGCAGCTGGTAAGTTATTTGAATTAATTGCAAAGCGTCTTCGTTTTCTAATTATATATATATATATATATATAAAAGAATGTAATGATAGTGTTAAAGTTAAATAATGAAGTGAAAAGAGAGGAAATACTAAGAACTGGGGTGAAAAAGAATCAAAGGTTACAAGAGAGAGGGTTAAAATTATTTGGAAAGAAACTACACAGTGTATTCTTTAAGAATACTGCATCTAGAGATAATGACAGCTGGAATTGGTTGGTCAGGGGAGATCTCAAAAGATTTACCGAGAGCACCTTAATGGCAGCCCAGGAACAAGCCACCTGCACTAGGTCCATCAAACATTACCTTGACAAAACTACAGAATCACCGATATGCCGATTGTGTAATGAAAGGGAAGAAACCTTAGTGCATATTGTATCTGAATGGATAATGCTAGCACAACACCAGTATAAAAAAATGAAGACACGACAAAGTCGCTCAGGTACTACACTGGAATATATGCACACTTTATGAATTGGACCACAATGAAAAGTTGTATGAGCATAAGCCAGAAGTGGTGCATGAGAACGAAAATGTCAAACTTCTTTGGGACATGCGCATACAGACTGATAAGTTTCTTAAACATTCCAAACCCGACTTAATTATCTAAACAAAAACAAGAGAACTTGCTTAATCATTGATATAGCTTGCCCCGTCGATACCATAGTGTAGGAGAAAGAACATGAAAAAAAATCATAATCTAAAATGGGAATTAGTTAGATTATGGAAATGTAAAGAAGTAAATGTGATTCCTGTTGTAATTGGAACGCTGTGGACCATAACGAAAAACCACCATAAATGGCTTAAAAAGATTGACGAGACAATTTCTTTTCCAATTCTGCAAAAGGCTTGCCTGTTATGAACAACGAAAGTGTTGAGGTACAGCTTAAATGTCTAAGATAAAAGGAATTGACTTCATGTTCAAAAATAAAAGAAAACTCGACCTAAAAACATCCAAAAGTTGAGAATACTATGAAATAATAATAATAATAATAATAATAATAATAATAATAATAATAATAATAATAATAATAATAATAATAATAATAATAATAATAATAAAAACGCGATGGTACTAACATCGATTGATACCACAGAAAATGGCCGCTATGGATCTGAGAGGGTGGAAAGACCGAGGAGGAATAGCACAATCTGGACCTTGACATGAAGGGTATGAGACGTACTGGAATCCGGAAGAGGCTTATTGCAACTCAAATTCCAGTGAAAACCACCAGTGAAAAACGGATTGTGCGAAAACGTAAAATGAATTGCAATAGGGACCGTAAGAAGCGGAGAGTACTGGAAACCAAGCGGAACTTGCTGTCACTCAGACTCCAGGTAATAACCACCTGTTTTCTCTAGTTAACAATCTTGGATAATCACTCGTGTAAGAACATGCGAGTAAGGAATAATAATTAAAAGATAACCGAGTCCGAGTTTCTTTGATTTTGGTTTCGATACTGTGACTCAAATAAATTGAACACAACATGCGGCCGACCTACAAACGTAACTGTAAACAGGAAATGATGTGTTCATTGACATTGCAAAATGATGATTAGTCATAGCCATGTATATATATATATATATATATATATATATATATATACAAGGTTTTACGCGCTCCACTACTTTTGGAGCTGCTTCCGCTCCTGCTCCAATGCCCAAAATTGGAGCTGGCTCCTCTCACGCTCCCCATTTTTAAAAAGGAGCATCTCCAGCTCAAACTCCTATAAAAAGGAGCAGCTCTTTTTTAGCGCTCTATAATGAAAATGAACCTTCTTTCATCAACGTTCTATTCTGCCAATGAGTGGTCGAAAGATAGGGGTGGGCGTTAAAGGATCTCGTCAATATGGGTGGGGATGTCACTTTAAGTGTAAGACCGTAAAATAAAATTTGACAAAATCTCGGTAATATTTTGAGATGTGCTAAGGGTTATAGGAGAACATGTCGGACGAAGCATACGTAAATTTTCGTTTCCTGAGGTATTAAATAGAAATAGAAAAATCCCTGAAGTATTTTAAAACAATTTTAATTTTCATTACATTAACAACCTTGTTTTTCTAGGGGAGGAAAATTTGACCCGATATTTTTTTTGGAAGGGAATTTAGATTTGTTTTAAGTTTTAAAGAAAACATTTCTCTGTGAGAGGAGAGACAGCCAGGGCAACATTAATCGTCGTGTGGTTGTTTAATATTTGGTTGTTTTAAGAACGTAACTATATTGTATAATGTATATTATTATTTATCACAGAGAAACGCGCAAGTACTTTCAAATAAATCGATTTATCCATTTTGTTTTTAATAGTATCATTTGTCTGCGTATTCGAAATTCAATTGTTTGCACAGTTCCCAATGTATTGCTTTCCCCACACAGCCATGTCTGTTCTTGTATTCTTTTTGGGCAAGTTTGTTACATTCACTTATTATATGATTTACTGTATCGTCTCTTTGACCACACAGTCTCCATTTACTGTTTTCCTTGGTTTTATCTATTTTAGCTTTAATTTAGTTTGTCCTAATCGCATTGTTCTGTGCAGCCATCAGTAAAGATTCTGTTTTTCTGTTCAAATTTTCTTTTTCTCAGACATGTCCAGCTATTTTCGTTGGTTTCTTCCCTTGTGAGTATTATGAAGCGTCCATGTAGTTGTTTTTTTACACTTTTTGTCTGTTTGTGTCCGGTTTCAATACTTCCAGCATTGTTCGTTTGGACGGTATCTCTTGCTGCGGTGATCAGCCTTTCTGTGTTCTGGTTTATGTATTTCACCAGCTCTTTTTTAGTGTCGTCCACACAGTCTTCTATATTTACTAGTCCTCTTCTCCCTTCGTTTCTCTTCATGTAGAGTCTGTCCGTATCGTCTTTTGGATGTAGTGCGTTGTGTATGGTCATTAAATTTCTAGTCATCTGGTCAAGGTGCCTGAGTTCTTCTTTAATCCAGCTTATGAATGGTCCAGAGTATCTTATTAGTGATACTGTCCAGGTATTTATTCCATTGATTAAGTTTCTGCTATATAATTTTTTTCTGGGAGCTTTCTTGTTCTTCTCAGATATTTTTTCCAATCTTCTCTTTCATTTCTGTTGATTTGATTGCGTCTGCTTCTAAAACTCCCAAATATTTATAGCTGTCTTGTTCGCCTAGCGCCCTCATTTGCTCTTGGTTGGGTAGTTCCATGCCCTCAATCGTATCCAGCTTTCCTTTTTTAATCTCTAGCAATGCACACTTTTCTATTCCGAATTCCATTTGAATGTCCTGGCTGAAGATTCTGGTCGTATTTATCAGCTTTTCCAGTTCCTTTTTGCTTTTTGCAAATAGCTTCAGGTCGTCCATGAGATGTTTTTTCTTTGTTCTCTGCCTGTGAACTTGTATCCGGTATCACATTTCCTGAGTATGTATTTGAGTGGCATCATGGCTATGATAAACAGTAGTGGTGATAAGGAGTATCCTTGGAAAATGCCTCTCTGTATTTTGATCTCCGTCAAGTGTTGTCCTTCAGCTGTCAGTTCTAATCTCCATGTTCCCATTGCTTTCTTGATGAGATTAATAATCCTGTCGGGTATCTTGTACATTTTTAAGCATTCAATTATCCATGCTTCAGGGATTCTGTCGTACGCTTTCTTGTAGTCAATCTATGCCATATATATGTTATTTTTCTTGCTTTTAACTTCTTTCAGGATCTTTTGATTTATGTATAACAGATCATGCTTCTCTCTTTTCACTTTCTGGCATCCTTTTTGTTCTTCGGGAAGTAGCCTACAGCTGTTCAGGGAATGGTAAATTTGCTCTCTCAGTTGTGCCATTAGGATTTTCCACATTGTCGGTAAACAGGTAATTGGTCTGTAATTGCTTGGGGTCGTTCCCTGTTTTGGCGTCTTTTTGTATGAGCGTTGTCCTTCTTTTGATCATCCACTCTTGCACTTCTGTTTCATGGATACATCCTCTCAGTTTCTGTGTTAGCCTTTCATGTAAGGTTGTGAATTTTTTGAACCAGTACGCATGTATTCTATCGTGACCTGGTGCTTTCCAGTTTGCTATTTTCTTTAGTGTTGTCTTAATAGTTTCTTCATTAATTTCTTTTTCTGTTCTTTCTTCAATTTCTAGCAGTTTATTTTTCATGTCTTTCAGCCATTTATCATTTTTGTGATCTTCAGCCTTTTCCCATATTTTGCTCCAGAAATGTTTTGTTTTTGTTGGGTCCGGTTGTTCTGTTGTTGTTCTTTTTCCGTTTACGTTTTTGTATAACTGGCTTTCATTGTTTTCAAAGGTCCTGTTCTGTTTGTACTGATCCGATTTGTATCTGTATCGTCTCAATCTTCCTTTTTTGCTGCTACCTTTTGTTTTAGTTCTTCATGTTCTTATTTAGTCTTTCCTTGCGAATCGGATTTCTGCTCTTCTATCGTTTACTGTTCTCCTTCATCCTATTTACGGTCTTAGCTTCCTTTTGAAGTTTGGTGATCTGGGTTTCCAGTCTGATCTCCCATCCAGATATGGTCTGTCCATTCTTTTGGCCAGTCTTCTTTTCTCTTTTTAGTTTCATACTTATTGATTTTGCCCCCGCATATACCAAGTTGTTTAAGGCTGTGATAGTGTCTGTTGAGATGTACGTGAGTACTCTGTTTACTTTCTCTGTTTCAACTTTTAACTTCTTCAAGTCTTTGTCTCTTAAGGATGGGAGTTTTGTTTTGTTCTCGGACATTAATCGTTTGATGTTTTCCACTTCTCTTGCTTCTTCCTCAGATAGTTCTATAGTTTCGTCGTCTTCACCCTCTTCAGTTTCTGTGTTTATGCTTTTCCCGTCTTCTTCCTGGGAGTTTTCGTCAAATGGTGTGTCTGGATCTGTCACGCCATTTATCTTTTGTTTGATTTCCGTTAATTCCGTCTCCGAGATTCACCCTCTCTTGAGTATCTGCCTTGTTCGATCTGCTATTCTTTGTTCCGTTGCATGGTAGTAAGTAGAAATGTCCCATAGACTTTCATTCGTTTCCGGTATCTTCTTTCTGTTGGGTAGCGGCTTTTGTAGTAGCATTCGATTACCAGTCTTTTCTCTTTTGTGGTCCACTTCTTTCTATGGCTTTTTGGTCTGTTCTTTTCATTCTTGCTTTCTTGTGTTTGGTCCGTGTCCTTGTCATACCTGAAATTTGATGGGTTACTTACCTGATTTTTGTCCGTGGTCTTGTTCCTGAAATTAAAGGAGCCAACATTCGCCGGATGAGGACCGGGTCCCCCATGTTTGCCATCGAGGGAGCACCTGCCCATCATGACACTCAGATCTTTCTTCTGAGTCCCACAGAATTTATTTGTATTTATAGACATTTATCATGGTTTGGTGTTTGTGGCAACACCAGACCCAGGCTTAGCTTACCTGTGATCCTGTGGCAGGGATGGTGTTTCAATCATTTTCATGAAGTTCAAGGTGCACTATCACAAATACATGAAGACACATTTACAGAAAAATAAATAAAAAGAAAAAAGAAAAGAAAAAGAAAAAGAAAAGAAACAAAGAAAAAAGAAAAGAAAATAATATATATATATATATATATATATATATATATATATATATATATATATATATATATATGTTACCTAATTATTTAGTATAAGTTTTCTAGGATACTCTTAAATAATAATAAAAGAACGATAGATTCCCCTCCTATGTTTGTCTTATGAATTGATGCTAAGTTATTAAACGTTCGGTCGAGATTAAAAAATCTGTCACGTGACTAGTTACTTTCTTTTTTTTATTTCAATTACGTTCAACGCAAACAAAAAGCAAAAATATTATCTCCCGACCCCCGAAGTGAAATCACAGATGATGATGATGATGATGATGATGATGATGATGATGATCATCATCATCATCATCATCATCATCATCGTCGTGGTCGTCGTCGTGGTCGTCGTCGTCGTCGTCGTCGTCGTCGTCGTCGTCGTCGTCGTCGTCGTCGTCGTCGTCGTCGTCGTCGTCATCATCATCATCATCATCATCATCATCATTCAAAGCAACCACCTATTTTAAATAAGGTTATTCAAGGGAATTAATTATTAGATTTAATTCCCTATTAAAATACTATTTTGTTTATCTCTGAATCAATTTTTCTTACTGACACAGCCGGCAACTCTACGTATAATCCCAGGTCAGAGACATCATAAAAAAACTTGACACGTCCAAAGTTTGTGGGTCTGATCTTATACCTGTAATAGTAATAAAGAAATGCTCTGCTGAACTGGCTCCTGTCCTCTCCAAACTCTAGAATAAATGCCTAGCTGAATCTTGCTTCCCCGATAGCTGGAAAATTGCCTCTGTGGTTCCAGTCTTCAAGAATTCTGGTGATTGAACTGATCCTCAGAACTACCGCCGAATCAGTCTGCTTTCGATCTTTGCTAAAATCTTTGAATCCTTAATCAATCTAGCGATAGTCCGGCACTTAGGTCATGCTAAACTTTTTTCTGACCACCAGTATGGATTTAGACAAGCACGATCTACTGCAGACATCCTAACGGTAATCTCTGAATGCATGTATCATACACTCGACAAGGCAGATGAAGCTAGGGCAGTAGCGCTTGATATAGCCAAGGCCTTTGACATTCATGGCATACGCTCATACGGTATTACTGAGCAATTACTTAATATAATTAGATCCTTCCTAACCAAAAGAAAGATCCAGGTTGTCCTCGATGGCCGTGCATCTAAGCAACATGGCATAAATGCTGGTGTACCCCAGGGATCTATTTTTGGAACTTTATTGTTCCTGATCTTCATAAACGATCTCCTTGATGACATTGTCTGAGATTGGTATATTTGCTGACGAAACCACGCTTTACTTTCGTCATGTGGGCAAAACAGCGCGATCATATCCGAGGCAATGGCTGAATCCTTAGAAAACGACCACCAGGCTGTAGTGAATTGGGGTTATAAATGGTTGATAACTTTTAATGCCGCAAAGACAAAGCTCCTTTCCTTCAATAACTACAAGAAACCTCTCCAACCATCAATTGTCATGGCAAATAATACCCTACCTGAGAGTTCAACATTTAAACTCCTCGGCCTAACCTTCACAGGTAACATGAATTGGAACAAATACATTGAAGACATTGCCAAGGCTGCAACAAAGAAGGTGGGCTCCCTCTACCATGCTAGTAAACTCCTCACACCTGACATTATACTGTATCTCTACAAAGCCACCATCCGCCCATGTATGAAGTATTGTTGCCACGTCTGGGCTGGGGCATCATCCACTAGTCTCTCCCTCTAAGACAAGGTCCAAAAAAGAGTCGCCAACTTAATAGGTCCCTTACTGTCAACCAAGCTCTAGCCCCTGTTCCATCGCTGCAATGTAGCATCCTTGTGCTTGTTTTACAAATACTCCAATGGATTGTGCTCCCTCGACGTAAATTCACTAGACCAACTTGACAATCAGCTAAACCCCATCCATTCACTGTGGAGGTTCCCAGATGCTGGAGAGTCTTCTACTCCAATAGCTTCTTTCCTCGCGTGGCTGGCCTCTGGAACTCCCTGCCTGCTCCCTGTTTCCCCGACAGTATCGACATGCAGAGGTTTAAAACTAATGTAAACAGACATCTCGTTACACGGCTCCCAACTTGGGGTGAAACCCAAAACCCACAACCAAATTCTCAGGAACCCTTTATGTCTACAGTGGCGGCCTGCCTTATTTGGAGTGAAATATGTTATAAAAAATGATACTAAAACTCGGATCATCTTACTTGATTGTTTGTTTGCACATTGACTGTTGTAAATGGTGAGAGAAATATAAAATCTTTATCTGTTTCTATGCATTTTGTGAAAATTTGAGTTATTGAGTTTATTTTCAATTGCCAAAAATATTGGTCTGCGAAATGATGTCGATTTTTTAAAGACACCCTGTACATCGAGGGAAGGGAGATGCGAAGACATTAATTGTCGAATAGAGGATGATTCAGTGCAATTCTATCTCGGGTTTCAAAACAAAGAAAATGAGTAAGACATTCAAAGTAGAACTCGGTCGATCCCCCCCCCCCCCCAATTAATCGTGTCACCTAGGTTTAGTCATACCTCATCTTTCTTGATGAGTCAGGAAGTAGAAGGCACATTTGGATGAGCACGCAAACACAAAATCCGGAGGGGGGGGGGACAAACAAAATGGCCGGTGTAATCGGTTAGTTTGATGAATATCAAGCGAAGACGGGTCGCCTTGGGCACTTTCAACCACGCAGATCAGATTTCCGCGACCGCCGATGCAAATTTGAACCGGTTTCCATTAGTGTCTCTACAGGTTACGCAAAGAGAGGAGCCATATGACCCCCCATACTATACTAGAATCATACCTGTCGACTTTGTTTCCCATCATTAATGTTTAAAGGCTATAATGAGTGGTGGTAATTGTTATCTACCTCCGAATTCCCAGGCCTTCCAGCTTTTAAAAATAATATGTTAACTAGAACTATTAATACTTAATAGTTCTAACTACTTTTCTTTAAAGGAAAATAGGTAAAAGTTGCTTGTCTATTGAGTTACGTGTGTGTCGTTAACCTTTCAGAAAAACAAAATGCGGGATGTTTAGTTTTTACAAAGAATAATTCTAATGAAAAAATATATTTTATTTTAGACTTTTCTGCCTCTAGCCTCTCGTGGCGTTTAACTTCGTAATGTTGATCGTGTATAGTTGGGCAGTCCCGTTGATCGCTACCAATATCATAATATAACTTTGTATATGTATTAATGTGTCATGCCTTATCAAGGCCCAACGTTCACTTAAGGATGAGGGTTAATTAGGTTGTTAGGTGGACGGGGACGGTGGGACAACACCATGAGGATTTAAGAAAAAACTGTACATATTTTCTTACAAAATAATGAATTAAGAGAAATAATAAAAAGGTGTGAGCGTGTGTGTGTGTGTGGGCGGGGCAATAAGCGGAACTCAAATAGAAATTAAAAGATTCTCGGGCAACGCTGAGATGGGGAAGTCATTTTTTATGTACAAGGACAAAAGACAACCTGAGTTTGTCAGGTGGATGGTGACACAACACCGTGAGGATTAATAACGATGGTTGAGACTGGGCAGAATTTGATTATTTAAGAGGACGGCTCAACAACAATTTGTTAACATAGGACGTGAAAATTACCTTGTTGTAGTCATGTGAGAAGCAGCCCCGTAGTATTGTGTTCCACAGACGGATAGTTCTCGGGAAAAAAATCTATTCTCATGGAAGTACCGTTTAATTTTAGGTACACATAGAGAGAAAGGAAAATTATTTACAGTGGTTGTAGCTAGACGAGTTTTTGTTGTGAGTGTTACACGGGGAACTATAAATTTGATCTCAGTCGAGCCTCTACCATGAAAATAACGATAGAGTTGAGAAAGAATAGCAACGTCTCTTCTGTGAGAAAGAGGCTAAAGAGAAGAGACGAGGAACCCCCACTAGATCTTGAAGTCGATTCTATACTCTGTCAAAGCAGGAAAGGGTGCTCTGAACGACACCTACTTAGATGTGGCAGCAATATCCTATCTTAGGTCGTATTTGACTCTCATACAGGAAGAGGATTGCGCTAGGAGTCACATATTTTTGCGGCGGTAGAATGATCTAACCATTTTTCCAGCGACCTTAGCGACATATTTGATGTAAGTCTTCTATTTCAGGTATGTCAGTCTTAGAAGTTTATCAAAGCATGGAGCTTCATCAAGGAGAGATCCATTCATTTCAATTGGAGCAAAGTGAGGATCCGTGCGTTTGTGATGAAAGGAGAGGAGATTGGTTTTAGATGTACTAAAAGTAACCAGTTACCCTTTTCCCAATATTTACTCCAGGTCGGAAGAGAGAGAAACAACAAGATCTTGATCATTAATGCCCTTCGAAATGCTGCCATAGATGGTTGTGTCATCGTCATACATGTCAACGAATTATCTTAGAATGTGATTTAGGATATCATTGATAAAGATCAGGAAGAGGGTTGGGCCCAGAATAGATCCTTGGAGCACTCTAACATTGATACTATGTGCTTCAGACTTCTGCCCATCAACGTCTACTATTATAAACCTATCAGACAGAAAGAATTTGATGGTTGAGAAAACATTTCCAGATATTCCATAGTTAGCTAGCTTGTGAAATACACTTTTGTGCCAAACCCTCTAAAATGGCTTTTATATTTCAAGAACTATTGCTCTGGAAACGAAACCTCCGTCAATAGATTAATTGATCATGTGTGATATTAACGTCAGAAAATCAGATGTTGATATTGCAGGACGAAATCCATATTGCTTGTAACTGAGTAGATCGTTTTTGCTCAGGTGGTTAAGAATTTTTTGGTTTATCACAAATTCAAACAGCTTACTTATGATGCACAAGAGACTGATTGGTTTGTACTGAGATGCAGAAGTACAATATCCAGTATTTTTAAATCCTCGACAGAAGTTTTCCAAGGTGATGGGAAGCATTTCTCCTTTAAGCAACGGTTGAATAGCTTTGTAAGAATGGAAGCTAGTGTCGGTTGCAGCTTCTTAAGCACCGATTAGAATGTTGTCATGTCCAGTTGCTTTACTGGCATCAAGGTTAATGATAAGTTTGGCAACATCCCGGACAGATGTATGGATGTCGCTCCGAGGGTTTATAGTAATAGACAGAAATGCGGGAGGTAAGCAGCCCTAATCGCAAATAGTGGAATTTGATGCAAAATTATTTGCAAAATGTTTGGCTTGAACAGATGCTGAGGAAATCACCTTTGGTCTATTGATGATGGTTGGAATAGATGTCTTACATCTGTTTAGAACCCTGTTTGTTATTAGCCAAAACTCTTGGGAACCACACCTCTACTGAATCACTCTAGATTTAACGGATTTGGCATAGGACTCTTTTGTGTATTTTATAACCCTTTTGTAGTGGTTGCGAGCTGTCCTGAAAGCGGCTTTAGTTTCAGGTCATCTATTTATTTGTAAGCAATCGAAATAGCAATTTCTGTGAGCAATGGCGTCGGCACATTTAGAGATGTACCACAGCTTGGTCTTTCGTTTATGTTAGAATTTATTAAAAGGTATGAAGCTCTCAATACCAACGATTAACCAATAAGTTATATCGGATGCGATACAAAGCAAATTCTTTTCAAAAATAAAATGCAGAGGAATTTTTTATATGAAAGATCTGAGACTGTTCCAGTCAACCATCGAGTATCAATACACTGTGCAATGGAAAGGGACATCAGAGGTCTTATTGAACTTTGTTTTAATCTTAATTGAGACAACTGAGTGATCAGAAGATCCCAGCGGAGACAGAACAGGATAAGTTGTCAGGAAAAGATCAAGAAGACTTGCAAAATATCCGCCAGCATCAGATAGGTTTGTCAACAATCTGAGTGGACTAGCCATTCAACATTGTGAACATTAAAGTCACCACAGACATGAATGCTGGTACAATGGGTAAACAGACAATATATGGTAAATTTTCTCAGAGATACTCTCAAAGATAGTAACTCCTTCATTGTAAGGACGATATAGGGCAAAGATGAATGCAGTGCTGTAAGTGTTACACGGAAACACAAATAGGGAAATTTGGGGTCTTCTTTGGAGATGTCTCTACCACATGGAAAGCACACATTTAATGTCCATGGCGATCATGAGGGTCGGGTTTTGATGTCATATTCGAGTAACCTTTAATCATGAAATCATCGGTAGAAGTTGACGGGCTAATGCCAGTTTCATACAGAAATAATAGTCCTGGTTTGGTCTCCTGTTACTTCGAGTAATATTAACGTAATAACTCATCAAAGTGTTGCACTACGATAAAAACAACATAAAACAAATTGTTGAGCTCTGGATGTGTGTGTGGTATCGTCAGCGTGAAAAGAGGTCCTCCTAAACGTTGTCCGTTTATAGCTGTCTCGTCGTTTTCTCAGCCCGATCTTCCCCGATCTGCTCGTCTCCTTTCCTAGCCGCAAACTACCGCAAAGACTAACTTAAACTTATCAACAGCCGTAAATTAACGTAAACTCTTCAACTATGTAATCTGTCTCAAAAACTGTCGCAATCAACTCTCACTCCTAAACATCTTAACTCAATCCCATGTCCGGTCTTTTGTCTTAGTCACTGACAAGCGAAAATAACTCAGCCACTCCTAAAACGCCTGGTCTTTTACCCAGAGTGACTGATAAACGGAAATTAACCACCAACTGTGAGGCGTCCTACTGTGTCGAGAATTCAAAAGATCTCGGCAGCCTCCATTGTCTTTTTACTTACTTTACTTCCGATAGCTTTTCCTTTTTGTAAATAATTTCCTCGGCTCTGGAGGGGGGGAGAGACAGTCCATAGTATCACACAGTTTTTCGAACTGAGATTTTCAAAACCTGCTGATTTGAAATAAAAAATATTTAAAAACCGCTAGATTTGGACTTTTTGTATCTTATATAAGAAACATTACAATATACATAACATTTTAAATTTTAATGTTATTTAAATTGATATTAGTTACTTTAAGGTAATTTGAATTTAATTTAAATGTTAAAATAACAAACAAACAAGGGATATAATTCATGAAAGATTTGTGTGTCTGACTAATCGAGAAATGTAAAGTTTAACAAAAGATTTATAAATCGTGATCGATTAGGGTTTATAGGATCGGGAGTTCCCGGGGATATTTTAGAATATTTAAATTTTTTATTGAAATGTACTACTACTACTACTACTACAATCCTGCATATATCATACATGAAAGGTAGTTGGAAAGGTAGTCTCATATGATGATTAGAGAGGAAATGAATATGGAAAGTAGGTTAACTAGAATCTGAAATTGTTTGTGTGTGGATGGCAAGCGAAAGCTCCAGATTTTACAGAAATAAAACCGCTAGCCGCTAGATCCTATGTTTAATAGCTAGGTTCTAAACAAAATCTCCAGATCAAGCGAGAAAAACGCTAAATTGGCAACATTGGCTTGGTGGGTTCTGGGACAAACATGTTAAATCTCCAGTAGGATTATTTGAAAAGGAAGGGAAAAAATCGTTAAGAATTATTCTGTTATTTAAAAAAAAAATGGAAACGTGGATGATTGTCGATACAAAACAGAAACAAAAGAAATAAAGAAAAATATATGAAGACAGTAGTGATTGAGAGAGAGAGAGAGAGAGAGAGAGAGAAGGGAGAGAGAGAGAGGGAAAGAGAGAGACTTAGAGGCACCAGATATAAGATATGCAATCACAATAATCTGAGTAGGAACGACTGAGGAAAACACGGACAATACGCAGGGTAGGGAACAGGTACCTGTCTTATCTTGGATTTTATCATAAAAAAGGCTGCCAACAGAAAGATTATTTTAACAGCGCTCTGGAGGCCTCATTAGTTTCATTTTTTGTCGTCTTCCTTAATAATACCGGGAAGATATAGAATAGCTTTTAACAGTAACAATATATTTTAGTGCGGACTAAACTTAAATTCCGTCAAACTTTTACTCTTTTGAAAATTACTATGATGTTACATAAACACTTATTAAAAAAATCGTATTCCTTATAAAATTTAAGATATAAAGTTACAATGCCATATTTTCAAAGTCAAAGCCAAATAGCATTTAATCTAACAAATGAAACTTTGTTTCTGACTAAACAATTTTAATTTGTTATTGCTGCACCGTGTTATTGGCATTATATTAACGCATTTCGCTACATTTTACTTTTAAAATTACTTAGTCCGGCCCAGTCGACTGCTAATATTAAACATTTAAAAATAATCACCTAAAACTAAAAATCAGCAATGGTGATAACTAATATTTTAGTTTGAAGAATGTAATAAGAGTTATCTTACTTATGTGCATGCAAATAAAAATTAGTGCATTCCGGACAACGCCGGGTTGGTACAGCTGGTATATGATATATAGTCCTACTTTATTTGTCTTCATTTATTTTCTTGAATAAATGCTGAAGATTTCATTCAAATTGGATAATTCTCTTTTGGAGATTAATAAAAATGGACACAGTGATTTATTTACAACGATTAGTCCCGAGTTCCGTTATTATAGATCGGGGATGGTGCCGTAGGGCCGGCACTGGCTATGTAGATTTACATAATCTTAGAATTCTGAAGAGAAAAATGTTTTCCAAAATGACATAATATATTTACCCATATTTAGAAAACATTAAAACAAACCTAAAGTAATTGTTCGTAATTATTTTAGCTATGTCGGTACAAGTATATGTACATAAATACACATCGGTATAACCCCAAAATACTTAAATGTCTAAAAATACACCCCTCCCCCCCAAAAAAAAGAAAATGCAACCCATGGAATTGTTGATAAAATTCACGATCCTTTCTGCAATCCAACCATTATTCGGTATAAATAAATTTTATTCTATTCCTGACTTGCCCACCTGGTTTCTGTCATGGGCATTCAACAGTCTTTGTTTTTATCGCCGTTCAATGATATGCAAAGACACTTTGGTGATCGTCTCATCAGTAGGTGTAATCCTGAATAGGCTTCAGACTCACCGGACCATAATCCGCCAGGTTTTTTTTATCTGTGGGGTTATCTGAAAGATAATATCTATTAAAACAATCTATTCCTGAACTGAAGAGAGGGACAAAGGAGAGATAGATAAAGGAGAAGGATAAAGGGGAGAAGAGAGAAATAAAGGGAAGAAAGGGGAAGAGAGAGAGAGAGAGAGAGAGAGAGAGAGGGCAGTGGCAAGAGAAGAGTGTGTCAGAGTTATTAACAATTTAGAATGTCTGTAGTGTCGTGCATTTGGAAAAGACAACAATGTTTACACTGAGATACGCGAATCCAAACAGTATCCAATTATCTCCCTTATATTAGTCAATCTGTAATTATCTCCCTTGTATATTTCTCATGCTATATAAATAAATGCTGACGTGGATCGACCTCTTAGGAAGGAAGCGATCGGAGCGCACACAACAGTTTGTCTATCTTATTTATTTCTGTGTTCTTACTTGAATTGTTATGTACGTGAAACCATTACGTCGCGAGCCGAATACTAATGGAAACACAATAACAATCGATAAAACAGCAACGCTACAATGTCATATCCAAGTGTGCTTATCATTGAGCGGTGATTAAACAAAGACTGTTGGACATTCATTATTGAAACTTGGGGGACAAGTCAGGCATAGACTGAAGTTTATTTGTACCAGATATGACTGGATTGCAAAAAGGATTGCGAATTTTATTAACGATTCCATGGGTGTCATTTTTAAAAAATATTGTATTATGAATGTATGCACTATATAGATCAAGGAAGCAACACTTAGAAGGAAAAAGAAAACAAAAGAAGTTTGAAATATGCTTTTTAAAATATCTATAAGCGTTTAACGGATATTTTCTATCTTAGCTTTTACGTTTTTCAGCCAACACATGTTCGCGTATGTCTTTGCCGAATATAAGGTCGCCATTTTGTGTGTTCTGTTAGCATGGGTAACACATGGCTGTCGGAAGAAAGAGTAAAGGACAATAGAGAATGAAAAAGTTTGGTTTATATGCATAGACATTTATTCGCACAGAAACAGTTTGTCGAAAACAAGCGTAAAAGATGTTACGGGACATGTAAAGTGGGACACTATATAATATACAAGGAGACAACAAAAATTAAATTAGTAAACAACAACAGATATAATTAGTAAACAACAACAGATATAATTAGTAAACAACAACAGATATAATTAGTAAACAACAACAGATATAATTAGTAAAGAGCGAATACATAACAGTCCCAATAGAGTCAGAAATACACATGTTGCCGAAGTCGAAGATAGAGAAGATACGTGAACAATGCATAAGTAAACATTACTTACATTTGTGTATGGTTGTTCTATGAGTCTAGGTGACAGCTGTTAGAAGAGGCATCAGATGGACATGGCGTCAGGGTTTATGAAAGCCACGCAGAGATGGTCAGCGGTCGAACCTCGTCCGGTGGCTTTGAAATAACAGCCAGGAAAGGAGGAATCCCCGTTTTCAATTTTCGCACGTGCGTGGAACGAGTTTTCTTAACTTCCAGATAAGCAACCGCATGTTTCTAACGTTGGCAAAAAATACTTCAAGGGAGATAATTAAGATAATTCTAAGCCAACAGCGTCAATGTACATGAATATTATTTATACGCAAGTTATTTCTAATTATAATGCTCACCATTATTTTCTGTTATAGAGTGGTGCATAAAAGCGCCACGGCTGTGTATAATAATGGTAAGATAATTTAATTCATTCATCCTTCAAAATGGGATTGAGGTGATCAGTGAGCTCCTGTTGGAAGACTGCTCCAAATTCCTCAAATGGAATAGTCCTGTAGATTCAGATAATGGCTAAACGAAGGCCATATATTTGAGGACTAAAATCAGCAGAATATGCATTTTGTAGATATTTAGAGATAATTTGTGCATCAAAAGATTCACTATTATGAACTGAATCAGAAAGTATACGATTTTATGTCTTTCAATAATCGATTTTAGTAGACTGATTCGTAAAATAATTACTATAGTTTTACATTAGAACATTTCCTTGTAATTATTTCTATTTTTGTGTCTCACTTTATGACTGTCGCAAACCCTATGAGAAAAGTTTATATATTTGATGAGTTAATGTACTGTGTGGGGTGTTGGGACTGACTGCAATTTAGGATCTTATCCCGATAACAAAACACAAAATGAAATGTTCATGCGCGACCTAAACGCTCACACAACGATTAGCAAATCAGCGTTCTGAGCGCAAAATAGCAAACTATTCCAGAACGTTCCGTGTGCACATCTATAAAAAGCCAAAATACACTAACGGCTGATCAAACCGCCACCGACAATCAACGAGGCGCAATGCCTGCACGCCGAAGTAAAACATACTTTTCTAAGCAACGAATCTGCGAGGCACTGATCTCAGCTAAGGTCCTTCGCGCTGTTGTGTAATTACTAATACAGTAAAACTCTTACGCTATGAACTCCATAGCCTATGAAATTTCTACGCTATAAACAAAATTAAATATGAACTTCCTATGCTCTGAACTAAGCTTAGCAATTAGAAAAAGCAAATTATAAAGTTAATTGATATATTTCTATAAATTAATATATTTAAAGATATTTTTGTCGATATACTAACGAAACGTACGCCCTTTTTAAAGTCGCAGAAAGAAATACAGAATCTGCGCGGCATTGATCTCAGCTAGAGAAGAAAAGAGTTGCTTTAATAACTCACGATATAGAGATGGTTCGTGCTCTACAAAAAAAAAGTTCATTAATAAACTGGAACTGAACAAAGTATCCAAATTTCGACAAAACATAAACGACTCAATGAAATCATTGAAGGGGAATGATTTTGGACATAATGAGGATATTCAATCATTTTATCCCAGTGATATACATGCAGTATCTGTTAACATTTTCTTTTAATATATAGGCATCTAATGTCTATTTGCATTGATCAATAGTCAGTTTCCTAATAAATCCATTTTGGTTACATATAGTTTCTTTATTTATCCACATAAATTATTACTATAGTTGGCCAAACCAATACTCATTTTCTATATCTTTTAATGAAGAAAATCTTTCACGGTCATCTAATTTATTTTACGCTATGGCCACTTCTACGCTATGGACAGA
Organism: Sepiola atlantica; assembly: GCA_963556195.1. Taxonomy (NCBI): domain Eukaryota; kingdom Metazoa; phylum Mollusca; class Cephalopoda; order Sepiida; family Sepiolidae; genus Sepiola; species Sepiola atlantica. The sequence goes on from OY744520.1 coordinate 118,643,049, forward strand.
TCAAAAGTTCATAGCGTAGGAGTTTTACTGTATATGTCGTCATGCTAGAGCCAGGCGCAATCATCGGCATCGACAACAACAATCGGCGAGCAATAATGTTATATCTCACATGCGCAATTTCATTATTGTCAGCAATAGAATCAACACATAACTCTCAACCAGCAAACAGCTAAAACTACTAGTGCTGCTGATATGATTACATCCATTGAACTCTTCCGTTTACATGAAATAATCATGAGAGATATACGCACCCACTGTCTACTTACTTGCAGTGTGGCGCACAAACTTTCATACTAACACAACGCCTATAAAAATCCCATGACACTTTTCTCTCAATGAAATATCGTTATCTTTACAACCGCTGCTTTATCTTAACTTATTTGTTTATTTGATCATCACATTCCTTTTCCAATTATTTTCTTTGTTAACGGAAGTAGTGGTACATTACATGACTTGCTATCGTCATCTTTGCCGGCGATTCCGCATCAGAGGGATTTAATGAACATGGATGGTGTCTACTTATTTCTAGTTTCCTCGTTGATCTCGCATTGTAACTCTAGCTTTTCTCCTATTTTGTTCATTAGCTATCACATTCCATGAGCTATGTTTCTGACAAAGGGAGGAGAATTGCTGCCTTCTAGGTCACGTGTTGTTTTGAGTTGGTGGTATGTTTAGATTTTCAATTCTCTCATAGTATTAATTATCATTTACCTGCCAATCTATCTATCTATCTATCTATCTATCTATCTATCTATCTATCTATCTATCTATCTATCTATATATCTATCTATCTCATTAACCCTTATTTCCGAGTATGTGTTTAGCCTTGATAAGTGGTGACTCATTAATAATAAAATCAATTCCAAATTGAATGGAGAAAGAATGTTTTGAAAAACATTTGATTTGAGAAAGAATGTTTCGAAAAATAATTGATTTGAGAAAAGAAGGTTTCAAAAAATAATTGATTCGAGAAAGAATGTTTTGAAAAATAATTGATTCAAGAAAGAATGCTTTTAAAAATAATTAATTCGAGAAAGAATGTTTTGAAAAATCATTGATTTGAGAAAGAATAGTTTGAATAATAATTGATTTGAGAAATAATGTTTTGAAAAATAATTGATTTGAGAAAGAATGCTTCGAAAAAATAATTGATTCGAGAAAGAATGTTTTGAAAAATAATTTGTCAGAGAAAGAATTAGTTTTTAAATAATTTATTGGAGAAAGAATGTTTAAAAAAATAATTGATTTGAGTAAGAATGTTTTAAAAAATAATTTATTCGAGAAAGAATGTTTTGAAAAATAATTGATTTGAGAAAGAATGTTTTGAAAAATAATTGATTTGAGAAAGAATGTTTCGAAAAAATAATTGATTCGAGAAAGAATGTTTTGAAAAATAATTTGTCAGAGAAAGAATTTGTTTTTAAATAATTGATTGGAGAAAGAATGTTTAAAAAATAATTGATTTGAGTAAGAATGTTTAAAAAAATAATTTATTCGAGAAAAAATGTTTTGAAAAATAATAGATGGGAGAGAAGAATGTTTTGAAAAATAATTGATCAGAGAAAGAATTAGTTTTTAAATAATTTATTGGAGAAAAGAATGTTTCGAAAAATAATTGATTTGAGTAAGAATGTTTAAAAAAATAATTTATTCGAGAAAGAATGTTTTGAAAAATAATAGATGGGAGAAAAGAATGTTTTGAAAAATAATTGATCAGAGAAAGAATTAGTTTTTAAATAATTTATTGGAGAAAAGAATGTTTCGAAAAATAATTGATCAGAGAAAGAATTAGTTTTTAAATAATTTATTGGAGAAAAGAATGTTTCTAAAAATCATTGATTTGAGAAAACATAGAAACATAGAAAATGTTTTGAAAAAATAAGTGATTTAAGAAAGAATGTTTTGAAAAATTATTGATTGGAGTAAGAATTTGTTTTTAATAATTGATTGGAGAAAGAATGTTTTAAAAAATGATTGATTTGAGAAAGAATGTTTTGAAAAATAATTGATCGGAGAAAGAATTTGTTTTTAAATAATTTATTGGAGAAAAGAATGTTTCGAAAAATAATTGATTGGAGAAAGAATGTTTTGAAAAATAATAGATGGGTGAAAAGAATGTTTTGAAAAATAATTGATCAGAGAAAGAATTAGTTTTTAAATAATTTATTGGAGAAAAGAATGTTTCTAAAAATCATTGATTTGAGAAAGAATGTTTTGAAAAAATAAGTGATTTAAGAAAGAATGTTTTGAAAAATTATTGATCGGAATAAGAATTTGTTTTTAATAATTGATTGGAGAAAGAATGTTTTAAAAAATGATTGATTTGAGAAAGAATGTTTTGAAAAATAATTGATCGGAGAAAGAATTTGTTTTTGAATAATTGATTGGAGAAAGAATGTTTTGAAAAATTCAATAGCACCAATTATTAGTCAATATAAGTGCTTGATTTTACGGAATTTTCGAATAAATCTACGATAAGTAGAATCAGATTAAACTGCAAAAGGTTTTACCCTTTTCACTTTTGTTGGGATTAAAATAATCCTGAAATAAAGTTCAATTCTCCCAAGTGAGAATGGTTGTGCAGATAAAATCACCAAAGATATGTATAGGACGGAAGTCTGAAGAAGAAACACAAAACGCAAGGGTGTAATTTCATATCAATTTAGTAAGAAAGAGAAAGTTGATTGAGTATTTACAGTTTCAAAAAGTTCATTTTGGCATTGGTAAATTATAGAGAGGATGGAAGAGAGGATAGTCTGCGAAAACGTGGTTCGCGAGGACTTATCTGTTTTAGAGTTCTGGTAACGGCGGGAGATCATTCTCTGTGATGCCGTCGTGGGCTGTATCACTGAGAAGACCGCCCGATGTGTTGTTGACTGGAGTGGAGTCGTTGAAAAAGAGTCTGTATAGAGTTCGGGTATCGGCGGGAGATCATTCTCTGTGATGCCGTCGTGGGCTGTATCACTGAGAAGAGCGGCCGTTGTGTTGTTGACTGGAGCGGAGTCGTTGCAAAAGAGGGTGGGATGCCGTATACAAGGGTTTTTAAGGGCTGGCTCACGTGACACCTATACTAAAAAGGGGTTGCAATGCCTGGCAGCCAATCCGCGAGACCCTTAAGGGACATGGCAACAGCCAATCAGTGAGGGGGGCTTTAACAAATTCCAACACTTTTAACTAAGATAAGAAATTTTCATTCTACATGTTTCTTTTAAATACACAAATAGACAAATAGTCTTCTGATATCTAAGTATTATTTTAATTCCCACACAACGTTAGAAGCTACACGAGTGAGTTACCAATTTTATAGGAGCTAATCTTTACATGAACCGTAGGACCATCTCCTATAATAATCTCTAACAAAAGGATCGCTAAAAGAAAGGAACACAATGCGCTTCTATAAATAACAAATTATATGTATTTATTTAAGTGACCTACACCGTTGGGTGTAGGTTGCCAAATTTTAAAACACTGAAGAAAGGAATAACAAAGTAATAAGTCGTCTGACGAAAGTCTTGATGGAGCAGTATATCTTCAAGTGAAGATAGCCTTGCTCAGTGTCTAGCCGACAGAGGAAGGAGAGAGAATGGACGGTTTTCTTCGTGGATGCCTTGAAGCTCTCTGCTTGCTCCGCAATTTCCCAAGGGTCTGGATGTAGTCCTTAAAAGGTCTGGTCGAAATTACTACGATCAGAAGTCTAATTAGTCATCGTGTGACCAAAACCGCTCACTAGAGTTGCTCTCCGCAAGAGGAAAGAAATGTCAATGTTTATGACTGCTATACATCTGCTAGCATATATAAAAAAATGTAGTTCCTGTATGTCTGTTTGTTCACGAACCTCTCCTATGGTTTTGGAGATAGACCCTTATAACCATATGTAGTCTTAAACTACATTATCCAGGGTACCTAGATAAGTATATTTCATTTTGATCAGCAAGGGTACAACATTATCATAGGATATGTGTTGTGCTTAACATTTACACAAAAAAATCAGTGTTTTACTTTATTTTGTTTTTAATTTGAAAATGATAGAAATTAAAACAAAAAAGCCCATGCGAATATAAATATCAATAAGGGGTTCAGGGCGTGGAGCAGCAGTACACACGAGTCATCATTGATTCCCGGAAAACACCGGGTGTGTTTCAAGGGGCTTAAATAGTATAAATTTATCTAAATTTATTTCCATTAATGTCACTTTACTTACAACTCTTTAACGCAATAACCACTGAGTACATCATTGGGCCCCACTCCCAAAATTTTATGTAAAACATGTAATAAAATAAAAAAGGTCATATGGTGTTATGGGTTGGGCATAAAAAGACATAGGGTTGCTCATTCAATCCCGAGCAATGACTGTTTGGGAAGAATTGTTTCGATTTAAAGCTGTAATACAAAAGTTTTCTCCTCTGTTAAAAGTTAAGATTGAACCTTCTTATGAGACAATTTATAGAACTGAACGTATGCAGTATTTATACTTCTCATTCGTACAACTTAATCGTTGGGCGCGTGTATATAGATATCGGATGATCAGACTTGATAACAATTACAATTCCTCTGCAACTATCGTCGCATTTTATTTCTTCTTTGCGATGTTAAAGACATTAACATTTTTTATTAATGTTATAAACTTTTTACATGAAATAGTCCTCGCAGTTTCTTTAATAACAATTCTAATCCTCTAAGTTGAGTTGGTTTTAGGGTCCCAAATCTCTTCTGAAAAAAAAAAGAAAAGAAAATTCTCTTAAGTCAATGAGGGTTATTTCCCTTGCATTCTTGACGTACGCTACAAGAGCGCTTTTAGGTCTAAGATTCGAACTGTGCGGTCGTCGTGTCAGTTGTATATAGCTGCACTGATTAATCTTTATGACACGAATAAAGTTCTTATCTGTGGATATAAATATTTAATTAAATATATATGTCCTATTTTATTTACCTCCTTCTCAGGAGCTTAGAAGCCAGCGCACTAGGATAAGCGCACTCTGTCCTACAAGAAATCCTTAAGAAGCCCATTCGGCATTCCACGGTAGGGGCGCCTCGAGCGATTAGCAATAAACTGACCCTTTCAGATAAAAGGTACAGCCTGGGAGAGTGCCCCCTCCTAGAACTGAGCAGAGCCATACCTCAGCCCGATAGCAACAAATCAACTTTCGGACTGATTGTCAGGGACGTATCCCCGACTGGTACGAACATTTACATAAGATCCCAGATACTACATGGCTTTAAGGCTAGAAAACGTGCACTTTGATACTCTGTAGTGTACCGTTATGACTTGCATGCGATGATCTAATTACTTTGACACCAAATTTAAACTGATGTAAGGGAAATCACTCGTGTTCCAAAATATTGTTCTTAGTAAAAAAAGGGAAATAACTCATCACTTATTTCCCTTTAACCGTTTCTTTTGCTTTTTTTATTATTGTTTTTGCTGGGGATGGGCATCCTACCGGGTCCCAGACATTCACCCGCTATTTCAGACACTCCAACCGAAAGATCTTTTTAAGGTTCTAATCGTCCGTTTAAGTGTAATTGTTTGTATCTTTCTTGCACTTGGTTCACAGGGTATATTCGCCAGGTTGTTTTTGAAATTCTTTTTCATGAGCCCGGTTTCTTCTATAATTACTGGAATTATGGAGATCTTGTTAAGATTCCAGTTTATTTTCATGTCGTACATAAGACCTTAGTATTTAGTTTATCTTTTCTCTGTCAGTTCTGTTTAAGTCAGCATTATTAAGGACACTGACTTCAACTAGGGCTGCTACTTTCACCTTTTTGCCCCATTTCACTATGTCAGGTTTAACAGCTTCGTTTTCTAGATATGCAGATGTAGGAATTGCATAGTCATAGTGTACGACTTATTTCCAACTGTTCTTTCTGGTATATGTTCCTAGGAATTACTGCTACACAGGATATTCAACTTTTTACAGATAGTCCAGTGGAGATATTTACACACTCGATTGTGTCGCATTGTATAGTAGTCGTCCCGCCAGCAGAACCTTACAACTGGATGTCAGGTGGTTCACACTCTCTACTTCTGTGTGGCAGAACCTGCACTTGTTGTCGTTGCTGAGACCGTTCATCTTCTTAAAAGCATTGGTCATCAAACCTTGATCTTATACAGCAATTATCATTCTTTTCTGATCATAGTGGAGCGATCCTCTTTTCAGCCAGTCTACAAAGCCTTCCTTATCTATATATTTCTGGGATAGTTCACTCGGAAAATATTTGGCACGTTGTTGGTTGGCCTATTCTTCCAGTTTTTTGCAATGGGAAGGCAGGTCTTGGTGTATTTCTGACAGCTCTTCCGGGCTATTTCCATGGCAGGTTTGTTTACTGTTTCAGTCTTGTCCAAAATGTTTGCTCAGTTTTGTGATAGAGATTGTTCTACTGGCTCTTATTTCTTGGTGTTGATGTCGCATTATAAGGTTTGGGTTCTAGGAGCTCATCAGATATTGGCCGGTGCTCACAATCGTTGTACGAATCATTGTTATGAATAAAAATAAACACAAACAATCATTTGTAAGTTGTACAAAAAAGTTCTTTCGTTTATTTCACATTTGATCAAACTACAACTTTGTTACACATGATGAAATATCAAAACACTGGCACATGAAGATTAAGACAAGTCAACGCCAAACTTTGAAAGGGCGATGTTTTCGTTGCTGTCAGATTCATAACCCCAGATCACTATGTCGTCCAACCATCAAGAGAAGTACTTGTCAGTCTTTGTCTCAAACACCTACAGGCACCAGCAAACACAAACACACCTCCAAGTTTGACAAGACAGACACTCAAGCCATTTCTGAAGAATAAGTTATGACCGCACTCAAATCGTTCCGCCCAAGTAGCAACAATGGTGGTATTGATGGTCTCTGACCGGGTCACTTGAAAGACCTCACAGAATCTCTCATGGATGAAGCCAGGCTTCGACGTTGCTCTGCTATTACCTGTTTCTGCAACACATTGATCAACGACCACCTACCCAAATTTGCTCGACATCTTTTTCTCCCTGCCAACGATATTCGAAAAATACATGTGGTGGGATTCGCCTGATCTTGGTCAGCAAAAGTGATTCTGGCACAAGAACTATTCAGTTGTCGCTTGTCGAAGTTGGAAAAATACAGAAGACACACAAGACAGAGATAAAAGATAATATATGCATTAAGATTATTAAATTCAACAATAATACAGGAAAAGTCTTTTGCAAAGCTAATTGTAATTTGCGACTTAATAAGAAGTCCAACTATAAATAAATGAGTCTTTTAACGTCGGAACAGATGACTCCCTGAATTGTTCAGATTCAAGGAAGTTTTATTCAACATAAGGAGAAAATTCCTTACGTGTTGATTGGACTACAATCACATTAAAAAAGATGAACAATAAGGACTTTTTGCATTCAGCTTGTTTAAAATTAAGTCTCTGTGGATTGGTCAAGGAAAATTGTCTTGGCCAATCAGATATGTTTTTTTGCAGAATAGAAGGCATAATTTCTTGTCAAAATAGGCAAGAAGAGATAATTATTATGGGGGAAAAGAGGAGGTAAGCCTTTTTTTATAACACGTTTCACAGACTTGCTTCTGAACTCGTCTGCTTTGATGTGTCAAAACGTCTTTTGTTCGTATTCCAACCAGGCCAACTAGGCGTCAGTGTTCTAATTGAATACAAGGCAGCGGCCCACACTATCAGGGAAGTGTCCAATTCATGCAAAAAAGGCGACGTGCTAGTTAAATTGGATATAGAAACGCTTTGAACACGGTGCATAGAGACCACTTTCTGAAAGGGTGCTACCACTGGACCCAAACATCTACCTTCTAACTCACGCCATATACATCATCGCAAACATTTTGTGCGGAAAGAATCCCATCACGTCTGTTTCAGTCAACCGACAAGGTGATTCAACGAGCCCCGTTTCTCTTTGGCTGTTGACGATATCGCTCAGTCTACCACGTCACTAATTAATATCAATATCTCAACGATGCCACACTATAGGTGGTTTTATCATTTCTGTACTTTGCAACATCGAGCAGTTCCACCTCTCGTCAACATCAGTCTATACTGTTCTACTGAAGAGTTTCAGCATAGAATAAACAGCCTCCAATCTACTCTGGAAGTCGCCTCCATAACAGAACTTGATGGCACCATTATTCTCGGTTCGCCTATCAGTTCAAATGAAGTTGTAAGTTCTACATGTTAATTCATGTCCATGGCAGAGCGCCTCAATATGATCGACACTTACCCAGCATTGTCTCTCTTGCAGAACTGTTTTGCAATGCCTAAGTTTCTATTTACATTAAGAACAATGTTAATCTGAAGTTAAACTCCTGTAAAACTTTGTCGTTCTGCCAGTAAAATCTGTAACGTGGATTTCGACGATATTGAACAGCGTCGCGTTGCCCTCCCTTTTTTGGGCTCGGCAGTCTTAGTCTACAACAGATAATGCAGTTGTGACACTTGCTTCCTTGAACCATGCTTCAATAGAATCTTGTCGATGTGATTCTTTTCTCACACCTCGAATCGCTGTCTTCAGACTCGCCAACAGGTGTTCTGACAACTTGGATGACAATTGTCAATCTCCAGCAGCCAACTGTCTCAAGCAGCAATCATCCAGACAATCTTGTTTCAATGAACTGATCCGTAGTTGCAACCAACACAACACAGAGTCGCTTGTCTAAGAGCAGCTGACATGCCTCACAGTAACGTTTGGCTCAGCGCTATTCCTTCAGCATCATCGAGAAACTTTTTACACATCGCCATTGCTGTCTCACATTGGCTGGGGTTCTGCATCCCTTTTCCTGCAGATTCGTCACTCTGCACTTAATAACATTGTAAAAAAAATGTCTCAATTCTGCCGGGTTTGCATAAATTCTAGAGCCAGTTGACCTAGGTAAAGGTGATGGCCGCTAACCTGACAGCATGACACTCTTTGTGTTTCAAGCCAGAAAGTCACTTTTATGGGACACCACTTGCTCCGACTTTTTCACGCCGTTAAGAATTGCAGAATCTGCCATCAATCTCAATCAAAACATCCTTGGTTCTGATACTTTACGATTTATACGCAACATTGGATGGATGAGAGCCACTTGTAAAAACGAGCCCTGAGAGACCACTTGGATATTCCAGCACATCATCCTAGGTAATATCATCTGAGGCAACACAATGTCCATTATAACATAATCCTGCAACAATGAAGAGAACAAAAAAACTTTGCCTTTATGTGTAGGCAAAGTTAATAAAGAAACATCGACAAATGGAATTGGGTTATAATAATCTCTTTGTTAGTTTTATTCTTTCTTCATCACCCAACCCCCTCCCCAAGTATCAATCTAAATCCACTACTTTCTTTCTCTCTTCCTCTCCGCTGGTTCAGTCAAAAGAGATCTTCTCTACCCATTTGCCACGTCAGCTTAGCTGCTTCCTATGTCCTTAGATGTTAATCGACTTCTAACTGGAAAATTACTTATGTGAGAATTAACTAATTATTTGTTTTTACCGAAAGATAAACTGAACTTAATAACAAAGCAAACGTGACTACAACAATTCTTTTTTTCGACGACAATCTGTTTCCGGATAATTGCTTGTATGTGTGTCAGCTGAAAAGTTCTCGATCTAATGTGTAAACTCCTACTCATGGGTGATTCCTTGCCACAAGTTTCTGTCTTGTTTTTCTGATGTTTATATAACAATTGGTTGCGTCAGCCTTATATCAATCTTTTGTCTTCAATTTCTGAAAATGATATTTTTAATTTTTAATTTAATTAATTCCAGAATTACTTTATCAATTCATATTTATCATCGTCCATTCTTTGACGATTGATGTCAGATCAAAGGAATGTAATTTCTAATTTTTCGTAATTGTGTTTCAAATAATTTTTGAATTTTTTAAATTATTATTTCCTTTCCATTACATGGTTTTCAGTTTAGACACTTTTGTCCTAAGCTGTCCGTCTTATTTTGAGGCAGTCAAAGTAAACCATCGTTTTTGGTCTGAAGCTCCATCCACAGCGTCCCTTCAGCTTCTTCCCGTTGTGATCAAATCTCTCTCGATTGTTTGCTTCCAGTTCATTTTTGATCTTCCTCTTCTTTTTCCATCAGGGATTCACTGAAGCCGTTTGCAAATCTCTCTGGGGCCAATCTTAGGGCATATCCGAGCCAGCCTAAACGTTGTAAGCTGTCCATCGACCCTATCTTATTATAGAAGTGTCAAGCTGTATATAAATCAACTTATTTTTTATGGGTACTCTGCTGCTTGATAGTCTAATCTATTAATAATGGAGATTCGATATCTGCCTGTTTGAAGGCGAAACTATACTATTACTATCTTTCAATGCTCAATTCAGGGATGAAGAGTGCAGTATCTGTTCTTTTGTCATGATAGTATCCTCCTAGTCATTACCTCCTTTTTTTTAGTGTAGTATATGTTTGTTCATCATACCATACTCCCAGGAATGACCTCCTTCTTGGAGGGGGTAGTGTAGCATTGAAAAAATTTCAAAGAAAAATGAAAAATTAAAATCAAACAGATTTTTTTTTTATTAAGAATAATTTATTTGGTCCCAACAGATAACAAAAGTTCCTCAAATTATATACAAAAATGCAGATGAACCATACAAGACCCCCTCCCCTTTCCTACTTAAAAAAAAAGAAGACAGATCTGAGACAATGGAAGAGATGACTTGGATGAAATCCTTGGTTCCTCTGCCCAGCAGGGTTCCAAGATGGAAGGGTAAAGGAAGGGCTTCTTCACATATCACGGCTAAATATAAAAAGTATTAGTCCAAGTTTGAGTGAAAACAAATGGTTGTATGATTTTATCCGATAATATCTGTTCCGACCCTGCATTGACCGGGATTTATTAATGTCATTTTAGTTGAAATTTTAAAATTAAAACAAAAATAATAATGTGTAAGTCACAGAGACAGAAATTCTTTTTAAAGAACTAAAAAAAAACTGTAAGGGAGATAACTCATACTCTTACTTATAAGTTAAAATAGGAATTATCTCCCATACATTTTGAGCTTTTCGGTCATTATTTCAAATTATCTTCATTGTAATAATCTTCTTTGCCGGATTAATTCTTTTTGGAAATAAACTGAAGTGAATTACATTATTGTTAGTGTAATGAAGATGCTACAAGTATAAAAATGAAGAAATCGCTAGTCAGAATCAAATATCGATTTGTCAGATGCATTGCTATTTAGGTCTAACATGGAAAATCTGACTAGATAACTTTATATATTAGATTTTCAAATTTTCTTACCTTATAGAAACAAGTTTCTAAATGCGAAAATAGTAGATTTACGTACTCATCTCTGAAGTTATGAATAATTTGAAGATCTTGAAAAAAAAATTATTTGTATTATTCGGACTACTGTTCTTATCTTGGATATTATTTTCACAACGTTTTGTCCGATGTAATCTTCGACCTTCTTCAAGTGCATTTCACCGAACTTGGAAATCTGTATGGAATTTTGAACAGAACTCTTATTTAATCCACTGGAGTGGACTACTCTTGTTTCGTCAGCCATAAGTAATTCTTAATTATATTTTTAGTATCGCCCGTACTGAGGATTGAACCTTCAACCTCCAGAAGACTGTCACTTAGAACTGATTATTACTTAACACTTCATCCATTGCACCACAGGTCCACGTAGATAAATCTAGTATGACTTTTATGAGCTTTAAACCTACTCTTGTTTTAGATATGTAGTGTTACTACTTATATATATATATATATATATATATATATATATATCCCGACCATCTGAAATTGTTATTTTCCTGCACTGATGAGAGCAATAAGCTTAAAACGCTAGCGTCTGTAGGTATTAATAATATTTATAAATAAATATTATAATAAGCCCCTTTAAGAAATTAAAGTTGAACACTATCAGGGATGTTAAAAATAGAGTGTCAAAAAGCTCTAATGCAAAGTTTTGAATACGTTCGTCAAACACTCTCGACTAGTCTTCTATCTGTGCCCGCTTCTAGGTACATAAAGATCTTAATTTCCCTTAATCACGTGACAGTTTCCGGTGGCTGAGTGGATTTGGCGACTGCTTGCAGATTCTAGACTGACTGAACCGGGTTCGCGCCTTCCGACTGTCTGAAATTGTTACTTTCCTGCACTGATGAGAACAATAAGCTTAAAACGCTAGCGTCTGTAGGTATTAATAATTTAATATTAATTCATAAATATTATTATTATATATACATAATATATATATATATATATATATATTTAATGGTTTTCTAATCTACTTTTTATAATTAACGGTTCCCATATTGTATTAAATTCTATTGTTTTCCACTCAAACTTAACATAACGAACACTTCTGCAGGACAAACTTAGAAACTTATTTTTCAAAATTTAGGTGAATGTCAAGAAGGACGGGGAAAAATAATAATATGGAAAGCAAAGAATTTGAATCAAAGACAATCATCCCAAAAAACTGATTAATGCCCACAGCATATTTTTGGCGGTTCTTCATTCTGCCAGACTGGAGAAGAGAAGCTGACAGTTTTATCGGCTGAAGAACTGGCTTCCAATGATGCACAGAAATTCCTCACCAAAAAAACATTTTTAAAAGTTCAAAGAGCCAGCGAGAGTATCAGTCACAGTGAGAGTTTTTCGTGTAACGCATTTGGCTTGGAAGAGTCGAAGAGTGAGCCTAAAAAATAAGAAAACAGGACATTTCAGATTAGGAAATGAAACAATTCACATAGAAATGAATGTTAACATTTCTTTTTTTTTTCAGTCAAATTCAACTTCAAATTTTAGAGTTTATAACAGAAAAGAAAAAGACAAAAATTTAGCACAATCTTTATTGCATTTCTGTCTCTTTGTCCTGGGATAGAATTGAAAACAAAGCACTATATCAAGATCAAACAACTTTTGTTAGATAAAATTTTATTAGAAATCCAACAGCAATATTAATTTTGTTTATATTTATCTATCATATGTGCATATCTATCTACCTCTTAGTATTATAAAAAAAATACTTATGGCAAATAAGCTACACAAATCTTTGTTTCATTCCCTTGGGAATGAAACACAAACTTGTCATAAGTATGTATATGGAGGAGTCATAGAAGGCTATCATGATACAAGATGTGGAAATGTGCCCATGTTGAGAAGGAGGATTTTTTTTATAGTAAATTTTACTTGGTTTAGTCACAACTTCTACAGTGATCTAATGTGCGTAACCATGTTCTATAATATATTTTAGGGTAAGACCTCCTTATCAAATATGGGTGTTTCAAATCTCCTGAAATTTATGTGGACTTAAGTACTGGTAATATTGTCATTAGTATAGTTTTATAATACTAAGCTGTTTGAATATATTGAGCACCATTTAAGTAAAATTATATATATATATATATATATATATATATATATATATATATATAGCAATACCCACCAACCATAAAACGCTTTGGATATTCATAGATTCTAAGGTAGTTCTACTAAAATAGTCATATTTTAAAAACCAAAGCACTTTAAGTACTCAAAATGCCACCATTTTGTTCGGAAATGAATATCCTTTCACATGCATTATAAATAATAATCTACATGATATATTTCAAGAGTTTTTAACAAATAAAGTGATAAAAATGTTAACACCATTTTCAGCCATTTACGTCACTTTTTAACCCCCCCCCCCTCCCCAATTCTTTTAAAAATGTCTTACCATTCCTCTATGAGGAATTTTGTCATGAAATCTGGAAAACAATCAGGAAAAACATTAATCTCACTTATTGTCAGGGTACGAAATAAACTCGTCCATTCCTTTTTTTGTAATCTTAAAAATAAGACTTCAACATGATGAGTATTGAAATGTTTTTTCGTACCCCCAACTAGTAAATAAATCAATTTTTTTACTCTTTATGCATTAAAATTATAATTGTATATTGCCTTTCTCTTTTGGTAGTTGCAAATTTTAATTATTCTATTCGAAAAAAAAAAAAATGTTTTCTATTTATTTACTTTTGAAAACTGCTTGTAGTAGCAGCAACAATAGTCACATAGTTATAAACAGCCGAAAATGCAAAATAGGATTTATTTATTTTTTCAAACGTGTAAAAATAATTACACGTTCGTTTGTTTTGCAAAATAAAAGTGGCAAACCGTTATCAATTTTTTTTGAAATTTTATAAACATTTAGAAGACACATTAACTACAATCAGGAAGTTTATTTTGACTTTTCTGACCCATTCAAAACGAAATACAACCTAACAAAGTTGAGTTTCCTTCAGAATTTCGTAATTTATTTGAAATTTTGAAGCTGTTTTTCATTATATTAAAACTAAATATAACATTTGCTGACTTATTTAACCATTAATTTTTGCTGTTGCCGTTACCATAAACAAGAATATATATATATATATATATATACTTTGTTTGTGCCATGTGTTTATCAGAAACGAAAACATACGTTAAAAAAAAAGAAAGGAATTTTCGTAAGTTAAATAACAAAATTACTTTACAAACATTTTTCTTTTCAAATTTTGTAGAAATGTTTTAAAGTCTCATTTTTTATTCATGTCATGAAATTTCATCATAAAAGATATTAAAACATTTTTCGGAGAATTTTAAATCATTATTTTTCCTTTACATTATTTAAAACAAAAATAATTTATTATAAATTTATTTGGCAAACCAGAAGAGTGTTCAGTCAGATTTATTTCCTGATATTAAACTTCATCCGTAATATAACTTCCGGCAAATTTATTAATTAAATTGTTAGGTAAAAGTACAGAATGGTTAACAAATCCCCCTCTCCCCATGCTAAGAATGTCTTTCTAAATAATAACATTATTATTTCAGCACTGTCTGTAAACTGCAGAAGATTTAGAAAACCATTCTTAACATGGCTTTGTTAACTATTCTGTACTTGCACCTAAAAATTTAATAAATAAAAATTTAGTACAAAACTTGGCAAGCCAGAAGAGTAAGCGACCCAAAGCAGGAAGTCTTTAATATCAGGAACTAAATCTGACCAAACACTGTTTGCTGCTGACTTTGAGTCGGGTACTCTTCTGGTTTGTCATTTATTAATTATTAAGCTTGGAAAGCCAACGTGAATGAACTAAAACTATTTAATTCTAAATTGTAGTAGGTAGCCGAACGAAATAAATATAATATATATATGAGAGCGAGACATATATATAGTTACGAGCAAATATATGCTACCTCCAGTCGCATATTTTTGGTAAAGTTTACAAAAAAAAATAATGTGCCTATGTTACTCACTGGGTTGGCGAGAATATATATTCCAAAATTCAGAAAAAAAAAATCTTTTTAAATATTTATATATATGTATTCCCTGAATGGTAGCATTTATAAATAAAAATAATGTGTTCATGTTATTTACTGTATTACCTAGAATATATATTTCAAAATTAAACTTTATATATAGAGAGATAAGTATATTGATTAATTTATTTAAAATTAGTGGTATTCACCTGAGATATGTTGCTGTTAGGTTTTTTAGAAAAAAATAATTTCAAATATAGTCATGTTTACAATTTTACCTTGAAAAAAAAGTTCAAAATAACATTTGTAATATGAGGTAAAGTAATAACATTTTTTAGCGCAGTGATGTTACTAAAACAATACATTTCTTAAAGTAAAACGAATCAAAACGAATTTGAATTATTTAAAAGAAGAAAAAAAAGGAATTATTTTGAAATCTTAAAAAATACAAATAAAAATAATTATTCAAATGTTTAAACTTTTTTTTAAATACATTCTTCAGAGATATTCTTTGTTTAATTTTATTTTTGTTTTATAAAAAACGAAAATCTATTTAAAAAAATGAATTTCGTTTCTTTATATTCTAATATATTTTAATTATTTTGTGGACCTAACTGATAATTGGGCCTAGCGACCCCAAATATAACAAAAGAAAATTTTCTAGCACACCATTGTTATATGATGTCTTTTTTTACTTTTATTTATTAAATGTATCCATTATCTTTGCTGTTTATGGATATCCAGCTGGTAAGCTGACTCCACAATATTATTGGAAAATCCCCTAATACAAAATTAATCCCATCAAATTTATTTGTGAAAAGTTGTTTGATCTTGGTATTGAGCTTTGTTTTAAATTGCAGACAAACAGAGACAGCACACATATAGCAAATGTACAAAAGAAAAAACTTTTTTTTCTCCTACTCCTCCATCTCCCTTCATAAAATACCGAAATACACAAAAAACACTTTATTAAATTGGTTGCTTTTTTGTTGGCTTTTATGGCATGTAAACCATCGTTGGGTCATTTTATGCCGAAATCGTACACATGTTTTGTATACGATTGGTTTGTAAATTAATTTGGTTTGTAGGCGTATATTTTGTGAACAAATAGTCTGTAAACAATCGTGTCTATTTAACTCACAGATAGGACACTGACAGGTACTGCAACTCCAGGTCAAAGCGAACCGTGTCATAGTGGTAACTATAGAGCGATTCCACACTCCCCAATGCTTCCAAATTTAGGCCCCACAACTGGATGCATTTTTCTGTCATATCCAGGATGGTTGGCAAGGGGGGTGGACTTGAGTAGTTGATATGGTTGGGAAATAGTGTCGGCAGCAAAAACGGTAGAAAGGGCTGGGAAAGATGGCTTTCAGTGGGGATGGAGAGGTGGGGTAGAGGTGAACACCTTACCATAATCTAATATATATATCTAAAACAAAGTAAAATCAGTCTGTTTATTGTTCCTTTGTAATCAATTAGTATTTGATTCTGGTTCTTCAGTTTTTCTTGTAGATTGTTGCAGTATGTTATTCAGAAGAATAAAATGTTATTCAGAAGAATAAAATGTTATTCGCTTTATACTTTTTCCAGGTAGGAATAATTTTCAAACAGTTTTTTTTTTTTTTTTTGCAGTTCAAGCTTTTATCTTCTGCGCCTTCGACACCAGTAAAAAATTGAAACTTTATTATTTACATTAACAACATCAGCAGTCAGAAGGAGTGCTCTATTCACTTTTTTACATGAGACGTGTATCACTACTTTATGTTCGTATATATCTAAATGCTAGCTCAAACTAGCCAGATAAAGCTCTATCTGAAAGGATATCGAACTCTTTATGTGTGCAAGATCTGCTGTCTTGGATCAGATCTGTTATGACTAAATTTGCTTTTTCATGCTATTGCTATATATGTAAAGGTGTGTAAAAAATTTTTTTTTTAATGAAAAACAAAATTATTAAGAGTTGAAATGCGATTATTAATTAATAAAATAAGAGACGCCCAAACAAACATAATAAATAAACAAATAAATAAAGGTCAAATTTTACAGACATATCAGTATGCTATAAACAAAGGGAGATAATTTAATTCTATCCCTTCTTGCATTTTAATATTTACTAGACGACCTGTGACATGTTAGATTAGCGTTTATACATTGTACATTAATGCATATATTTCGTGTTAATGTAAATAGATATTTAAAAAATGAATTTATTTATTAGTAGTTTATGGAACATGTATTAGATTTGAAAAAATTGTATAACTTTTATACAAAATATTATCCACAATATTTATTTGACACTTTTCCCGTTATTAACAAAAAGTTTACATTTTGCTACTTTTGGCCTTGACTCAATCTATAAAATACTAAAATTTACTTTTGAATTTGATTGATGATAAAATGAAAATGTACTACCTGTACAGGGATTGAACTCACAGTCTTCAGATTATGAGACGTTTGCGTTCAAGTAAATAAACAAAAATAATGAATCTCAATAGATATTTATAAGATAATGTTTTTTGTTATAATTTTAAGGTTTGGGCAAACATTTTTATTTTATGTAGGTTTTTAAAATTTTAGCTATGCTTATTGCTGTGAAAGTTGTGGTTGAATCTATTTTATTTGTATTTTCTTTTGTTTTTAACTTATGTTCAGAATTTTATTTTTGTTTATCTACTTTTATTTTTTGAGACGTGATCAAAAAACCCCCCAAAAAACAACTTTTTTTTAGTTTTCATTTAAAAAAAAAATATTTTCCCTTAAAAGTCTAAAGTTCTTAGAATAATTTTGTGATCTGTGTTTTTTGTTCTGTCATTTTGTTTTAATTGTAATTTCTATTTACAATTATTTTCTATATCGTGGATAAATGTTCAGCATTTTGAGTGAAAATAATTTTAGATTGTAATTTATAAACAACATCTCCCATTGTCCCCTAACACAGAGATAGATAAGTCAATGCGATTCCTTCAAACACATATTTTTTTCAAAATCCTATTTAAAACATTAAAATTTATTACGAAATTTAATTCCATCATAATGCATTTCGGTTCCTTCATAAACATGTCAGCTTGTTAAATTGTAAATAAAAATAAAGCTCCCCACCACACATTGCAGCAAAGTAAACAAATCCCCCCCCCAATTTGTTTTTACATTCCTATTTAAAAATTTATTTCATTTAATCTTCTCTACATTTATAAAGTTGAGACATTTTTTGATTCTACTGAAAGTAAGATTAAAAAGCCACCTTTCCATTCACAAAAACAGGTTTATACAAATTCTTTATATTATTAATAAAAAAAAAAGAGATGTTTTTAACATCTAATTATTTTATATTTAAAAATTAAACAAAAAACTTTAAACGTAATTTTGCTAAGACGTACGATTGATTTAAAAATAATATTGTGTTGCAAAATAATAATGCAATTACAAATACTCCTGGGCATTGCTGGGCCGGAACAGCTAGTTATATAGTGAAAAATAAAAAATCTTGGCAGAAACGTGTGCTCTCCAATTGTTTCTAAGTCATTAATTTGTTGTGAACCTGCAACCTAGTATAAAACACGAATTAACAGCAGAAAAAATGCGTAGCAACTGACAGGATTCAAACCAGTGCCACAAACGAGTAGTTCTAACAGCCAGAATGCGCTCTAACTAACTCTCTGTCATATACACAAACATGAAAAAAGTAAATAGACACACTTATATATCATTAATAATCAAGATTGTTATCAGATGGGCCAAGGTAAAATAATAATGATTATTTTCACCCCTTGCTGATGAATTGAACAATCACTCGGTTAACAGTGGAATCTTGAGGTTTCCAGCAATTTGACACTGATTATGTCCATCTTCAGATTAATCTAAAATATGGCTCCTCTTAGACTGAGAATTCTAATCCTTCTTTGGCCTGTATCATACTTGAAAGTTGATAAAACGATAGATATATTGATATCTGAAACAATAAATGTCAATTAATATAAAATATTGACGTTTCAAAAGTTTACTACTGTTTTGTACGGCTCCGAGTGCTGGCTGCCGGCGAAGGACGTAGAAACTTTAAACATGTATGAATTATTTTTGTGGGTTGTCTATTTGCAGAGTAATGCCTGTAAGAAAAGGGGTGAAGGATTACTGTGTTCTAAATCAAAAGAGAGTTCTGTGGAACTTTGTTCTGTTGTTGTTATTATTGCTAGGGTGTTGATCCCGTCATCATAGCGGCTTCTTGGGAGAGTTAATAGCAAAACATACAAAAAGAAATGCAATTTAAAAATTATATACTTTTCTATTATTTTAACTTTCTTGCGATGATGACTCACTTAGCAGACATGATCCGGTAGCATATGCGTATATCTGTGGTTGTAGTGAATTTCAGTAGGTCGCCTAAAAGCGTGTGTGTGGTTATCATGTGCTTCTCTAAACTGTGACAAAACTAACTGTCTGTATCTCCCTCTCTGTATTTGTCTGCCTGCCTGCCTGCCTCTCTCTCTTATATAAACATTATGCAGTCATCTTTATTTTGTTTTCCAGCAAATTATTTTTATAAATTCTGACCGCAATAAAACAAAATTCTGACACCGACTTTAGTTACCTTCCTTACATGAAGGATGGCAATGTATTTTTTTTTTTTTTTTTTTTTCACTTTCCGTTTAGCTTAATTCTTTTCTGATCAAATTCCGTTTAAACATTTTGGGTTGAATTCCCAATTCTAAAATTATCTGTGTCAGAATTTTATTTTCAAATCACTATTTTTTAGATTTCTATTTCTCATCACTATTTTTTAGATTTCTATTTCTCATCACTATTTTTTAGATTTCTATTTCTCATCACTATTTTTTAGATTTCTATTTCTCATCACTATTTTTTAGATTTCTATTTCTCATCACTATTTTTTAGATTTCTATTTCTCATCACTATTTTTTAGATTTCTATTTCTCATCACTATTTTTTAGATTTCTATTTCTCATCACTATTTTTTAGATTTCTATTTCTCATCACTATTTTTTAGATTTCTATTTCTCATCACTATTTTTTAGATTTCTATTTCTCATCACTATTTTTTAGATTTCTATTTCTCATCACTATTTTTTAGATTTCTATTTCTCATCACTATTTTTTAGATTTCTATTTCTCATCACTATTTTTTAGATTTCTATTTCTCATCACTATTTTTTAGATTTCTATTTCTCATCACTATTTTTTAGATTTCTATTTCTCATCACTATTTTTTAGATTTCTATTTCTCATCACTATTTTTTAGATTTCTATTTCTCATCACTATTTTTTAGATTTCTATTTCTCATCACTATTTTTTAGATTTCTATTTCTCATCACTATTTTTTAGATTTCTATTTCTCATCACTATTTTTTAGATTTCTATTTCTCATCACTATTTTTTAGATTTCTATTTCTCATCACTATTTTTTAGATTTCTATTTCTCATCACTATTTTTTAGATTTCTATTTCTCATCACTATTTTTTAGATTTCTATTTCTCATCACTATTTTTTAGATTTCTATTTCTCGTCACTATTTTTTAGATTTCTATTTCTCGTCACTATTGCATTTTCAACAGTTATCCTCATTTTTCATGTTTGGATCCGACCTACATTACATATTTACTTTTTACATGTCTGTGTATAAATCTATTTTCGAAACAAAACATGAAATCCTGTTGAGCAGCAGGAACATTTGAGTAAAAACAATTTAAACAAAAAAAATCAAAGCAACAACGTTTATGCCAACAAATAAACAAACAAAAAACATGCAACAAATATTTTTAAAGCAAGCAATGAAAACAGATTTTCGTTAGTGTTACTATACAGGATAGTCTAAAAAGATGCATCCATTTTATTATCGCTATCATTTTTATGAACCCAGGCTTCTGTTTTTCAGGTGAAATGGAACAGGCAACAATCAATATATTCTGTGCAGGAGAGGATCAAGATTGAAGAGGTCTACTTTGCGATGAAATCGGTTGTTTGAACTTAACTACAATTTCGGAGAGACTTTCGAGGAAGAAATGCTCTAACCAGACTCACAATGAAGCACCGCCTG
The DNA here is from genome assembly GCA_963556195.1 of Sepiola atlantica. Lineage (NCBI taxonomy): Eukaryota > Metazoa > Mollusca > Cephalopoda > Sepiida > Sepiolidae > Sepiola > Sepiola atlantica. Next base: position 118,664,350 of record OY744520.1, read on the forward strand.
GATAAATTCAGGTAGATGAGAAGTGTACAGAATAATATTGAAGGTCGCAGGGTCGGACACGGTCAGTCAGGACAGAAAATAACATTGTTACTGCGAGACGCTGTTTTGAGGGTCATTACAAACTTCAATGTGCAAGTAGCCACAGTGATTCAGTACCAAAGAGCTTGGATTGAGCACATTATAAACTATTGAGGTGTGCTTACAAAATGGTGGTATACAATTAAAAAAGACTTATGGCACACGTCTGGAAAGTTTTCCTTTCAATAATAAATGCTAGTGTATCACAAACGGTTACATCTTTTTGGACTACCCTATATTTACAAAAAGAAAAGAAAGATTTAAGTAAAAAAAAAAAAATGTTTAAACGCAAGTCCATGACACTATCAAAGATGTGTCTGGTTAGAAAGTTGAATGAAAAATCTGATTTTAATCAAATCTAATGAAAATATTAAATGCGATGGTGCAACCTGTGTAAAAATTGAGCTCACACAACTGAAGTTATGAGGTTTTACTTTTGTGAAGTTAAGCCCCATTAGAGGGTTTAAAAATGATGAAAATTTGCTTAGATTCTGAGAATGAACCAAACCATCTCCGTGACAGGACGTTAGTCTATCACCAGTTATACTACAAGCAATTTATTTATACACCTGGATTGAATGTTTTCTTACAGGTTATCTCCAAATGGTCACCCATCTAACTACTGACCAAGCTCAATGTTGTTTAACTTCAGAAGTTAAATCTAAAGAAATGAAGATACTATTGTGGTTGTCCTATTGTTCTTTTGATCCCACCATGAATAAGAAATAAAACCTTTTATAGGTTTTAACAATGTTATCTATTAATTGACATATGAGATTCGAACTCTGGTATTGACATCGTATAACCTACTGTCTTAGTAATGTGTATTCTGCCTATTCCTTTCTTGTCAACAAATCACATGTTTCTATTTATGTAGGAACAGACAAACTAAAAACAAAAAACATAACTTTTTAATAGATGTATTGACTTACAAAAATTATTAATCTTTAAGAAAGCAAAACAATTTCAAGCCCCCCTACCCTTTTGTTTTTAGATATCAACTAGCTGTATCTACCCGGAATTGCCCGGGACAGAGTAAAATCATTTTGATTTTTGTTTATACATTTTTTTAAATATACAGAAAAAGAAATAAAATTTTAGTTGTAAAGTAGACAATTCCTATTTTATTATTCAATTTAAAATATGAGTTATTCCCCTTACATTATTTTTAGTTGACTATTTAAAAATGTTTCATATTACCAGTCGTCTAGGCTAGACTCAGTAATTTTTTTAATAAATTTTAGCAAGGTACATTATTGTATTGCCAATAACATGGTATAATAACAAATAAAAAAATTGGCTTGTCAAAAGCAAAGTTTGATTTGTCAGTGTAAACGCTATTTAGGTACAACTTTTAAAATCTGACAAGATAACTTTATCTGTTAGATTTAGACTTATTGATATTTCTGATATATCTACAAAGGCTTTTTGAATTTGGCAGTTGAAACGCATTATTTAGAATCGGACGGCAACAAAGTAAATAATTACATTAACTTTTTAACGTGTAAAAAATTGTACTTTTATGTCAATTCTCTTTACAAATTGCGGCCATTTTCTATTTGATAATTTGTTATTTTTAAATTATCGCCTAGCATGTTTTAACTTCATTTTTTATTTTAAATTTGATAAATTCTGTTAGAAATTGCTTTTTTTTGTAAAAAGAATGTGGAAAGTTTATATGCCTTTCTGTGTGTCGAATCTCTACATACCCCTTAATGGGGCAGAACCCCCTTAAAACTTCAAATACGTGTATCTGATTTTATTTAAATTTAAACCATATGTATAAGACACTAATTCTGTGAGTGTTAAAAAATTTCAGTTTCTTCCAGCTATATTATGGAGATAAATGGTGGGAGGTGGGGGTAAAATAAATAAAAAGTAATTTGGTGTTATGAGCATAGTGAAAAAGTACATAAGTAGTGATCCCCATTCAATCCCGAGCAACGTCGGGTCTTCCTGCTAGTTATTTTATAAAATTAAAAAAAAAAGTTAACACTTTTTAAGAATTTAGAAAAAAAAGGTCACCAACATGGCCGCTATACATCCTCAGGGATTAGTGTTAAGCACAACCAGTTTGAAAAGGATTAATTAGACAAAGTATTAGTCGAAGCAGCACAAAATAGTTATAGTGATTATCAAAAAAGAAGTTCATTCTGTCCAGATATCAGATTAGCCCTACTTTCTGCTGTATATTCACATGATTGCGACAAAAAAAAAAAAAAAATGCCACCAATGGAATCCTTAATAAAATTCTGCAATCCAACAAATAAACTTCAGTCTATGACTGACTTGTCCATCAAGTTTTAGCCAACAGTCTTTGTTTTATCATCGGTCAATGATAAGCACACCTGGATATGACGTGCAAAATTGTTAATAACTGACACATTCTTCTTTTAACACTGTTCTGATTTTCGCTGCGATGGCCCTCTAATATTCAAGAATAGTCTGGGGATTGATTTGAGATAATCCCACAGATAAAAATCGAGGGAGGAGGAGTCCGGTGAATGTGAAGTTCATTCAGGATCATACCTTCTACTGATAAGACAATCACCAAAGTGTCCCCCTGCATATCATTGAATGGTGATGAAACAAAGAGTGTTTGACATTTATGAATGAAACTTGGTGGACAAGTCAGGCATTTGTACTAAATATGGTTGGATTATAAGGAATTGTGAATTTTATTAATTCCATGGGTGGCATTTTATAGAGTCACCTTGTATTATTGTTGCCGTTCTTGGCTTTCTGTTATCGCTAGAGACAATGGTTACCCTTTATAATCTGTCATCATATTCAATTTAATGTCTATTTTACATGCTGGCATGCGTTGGATGACTAAGAAATTGACTTTCAAATTAACCTATCTCAAGCCAGGTCTTTATTTATCCCTCTTTCTCTCAAGTCCATTTTTATCACTTGTTACCATGGCCTTCCCCTGTGAATTGGGCATACTAACTTAACTGTTCTACATCTCCTAACCCAAGAACTCTCATCTATTCTTTCAACGTAGCCATATCTGCTGTTCTGCACACATTTCCCTATACTGTCCAGATTTAATCTTCCTCTGAGGTTATCAGAACTAAGCCTGTCTTTAAGACTCACATTATACATCCATCGTATCATTCTCATATCATTTCTGTCCATGCGATGCATGTCTTCAACTCTTACTGACCAGGTTTCACTTCCATACATCATCACACTGCATATACACGCCTGATAGACTCTTCCTTTGCTCAACAGTGGTAATGCTCTGCTGATTGGTAATGGCAGAACTTCACTGAACTTATTCCATCCACTTCTAACTTTTTCAATTACACTAGCACCTGCTCCACTCTGTGCTCCAATGGTATCATTAAGGTAACAAAGCTTCTCGACAACTTCAATAGCTTCACCATCCAGATATACTTTGTCATGCATCTGGGTTCTCATTCATCTCCATTGTCTTACACTTCTTGCATATAAACTGGTTACCCTCTCTCAACCTACCAGTAATTCCATTGCACAATCTACAAATTGAAAAATACTGTACAGTTGTGACTGAAATATTGGTGTGGGGGAAATCTCTTTTATGGCATATCAACCCTTTGTCAGTTATGTAATGCCGAAACAAAACTTATCATAAACCTATTTGTTGGTTGCAATTAATTGAACAGGAGTTGCTACTTTACCCACAGTTAGGAGGAGTTATGAATTCATGCCATTTTGCCAAAGATTTTAGTGGAGAATTGACGACAACACATCTGATTGATTGATTGATTGGGTTTTACGGCATATCAACTTCTTGGTTATTTAATGCCGGAAAATGTTTGTTCACTTTTTTTTTTTTTCCTTTTGGTTGTTATTGGAGGAGAATTGTCCACAAGGATATGTTGAGAGTTGTTTTATAGACAACACATCTGATAGGATTTGAACGTGGCATAACTGATTCTATACCCCACTGGTATTCATTATGCTAATCACCTCTCATCTCCCATTTATTATATGATTAAATGAACACGTCTTTCTATTGTACTAACAGCTGGGTGAGAAAGGAATTATGGGTTCATACCTGTTCCCCAACGGAATCAGTGTTGAATTGAGCATTATAGATCTAATCAGATTTAAACTTGGCATAACGGATTCCATAAGCTGAAACAGTATCCATTAAGCCAATCACGCACCCCCTTAATTTTGTTCGTTTACTAATTATTTAAAGCAACTAATTACTCAAATTTATTTTGTTTTTTGTTTTGGTACAAAAAAAAAAACAGGATTATAGAAAGCAGCAGCAGCAACATATCCACTATTGATTAGACAATACCTTAATCGGCAGCTTCTTTCAGCCAATCAGAGGCACAAAAATATTCATCTTCAAATTTTGCATATAATATAAAAAAACAAACAAACACACAGCTTTTTTCCTTTTTACTAATTTTCTTTTAAGACTTGATAAGCTTGAGTACATCCCAAATCCAGCCTACACCTCTTTCAGACTTGATACACTTGCGTATATCCTAAATCCAGCTAAAGGTTCTCGGCAGAGGGAACAAATAAAATTCATGAACTACTAAACACAGCGACCGCACATACACACTGCAACTCGTAAACTCACAATGTCAGCCGAAACAGACATATCTGCTTAATTTCTTCTTACAGACTAAACAACTCCTCCTTCACCTAGAACATTCTTGGACACTTTGCACTCTCATTTACGACTGACTTTTTACTTTTGGTTGTCCTAACAAATCGTCAATAAAATTGATACATTTATGTATGGATAGATTTTGTCATTCTTTCTTTGATATTGCCTTATCTTCAACAAGATAAAGTCTTAGTAAAGAGTGGCCAATAATTTCATGAAGGATCCAACGTAAGAAGACAGCCCAGTATAGACACACTACAACAAAACGGAAGCATACGTTCTTGGTTAAGAGTGCTTACATGCAGCAGCAGCAGCAGATGAAAGGCCGAGGAAGGAAGTTATGCGGCAAATATTCTACTGCAACTCATCGTCAAGGTTAGTCAATTAGCCATAACCCACACGAGAGATTTTCAGCTACAACTGACCTGCCCTCCGTAGTCTTGGCTGTAGACACGGCGTTCAATCACCTAGAAAAGAAAGAAAAACAACAAATAAACATGATTTAGAAATAAAGATTTCCATCTCAGATTCAAGTTGCAGACATTTTTGGCAAAAAACAAACAAACAGTGTAACACACTTATATATCAATAGTAGGGATAACCAACATTGTCCATAGATCTATCTGTATACTACTGATATACTTATAAAACTGTGGATCTTATTTGTTATCTTGCTTGTCACCGGACACACTTTATAATTATTATCAAGAAAGAATATATATATATATTTACTTGAAAATGGATGACGTCATAAATGATGAATAGTAGTTGCCAAAAGGTTTCTTGGTAATAATTATTCAGGAGAGAGAGTTTAAGAATTTATTTTAAAAGATGACAATGTTTCATTTTTATTAAAAATGCTCAGTGATAATAAATGTTTCTAAAAGTAGTTTTTTAACGAATTCAAGTTTTGGTTCAACTATGCCTAAACTGTTTGTGGCAGACGACAATTCAATTTTCATTAGATTTCAGCTCAGGGTCATCATCTGATTGGTCAATTTGAGTGACGTGTCAGTTCTAAATGTAAACAACGCTGACAGTAATTTTCTCACTGGAATATTTTGAATATTTATCTTCAGATAGATTCTGGATGTTGACTGGTTAACATCTTGAATTTTGTCTCTGAGGACAGAATTTTCATTCCTTAGGGAAAGTGTGCCCTTGTTAATTTGATAACTCCTTTTCATGTAAAAATCGACATTACCATGTCGAAAATTAATTTTAATAATAATTTAAAGATAGCTTTAAAACTAACAAAATAGATTTGAGATGTTTATCTTTTAGTTATGTATGTGAATTTAATTTAGACTTCAGACATTTTAATTTGATGACTATGTTAATCATAATTCGAGGAAGAGATCCTAGAAGTATACAAAGATTGTATTTGATAATTTCAAATACAAACCATTGTTCATGAAGAAAACTTATGACGATAAGTTACAGTTTAAAAGTTTGTGAAAAGAAATTTATGACAATATGTCAGTATTAAAAGGGTTAAACAAAGGCCTGTTTAGCCAATATTTGATTGAGAATATCTCGACAAAAGGATCGTTGATGTTCAGTTTAGTCTAAAAAAAAACAAAAAAAAAACTAATTGTTTTAAAGGATTGATTGAAAAATATCGACACAAGATCGATAATATTTATTATTTAGTCAGAAGGACTAAAAGATTTATTGAATTTAATATTCGTTTATCTGAAGGGTAAACGAATAAAGTCATCATGGGTTTGTTTTTATTCGAAGTCTGTAGTCCAGAAATTCGCATCTTAAATATAAAAAAAAAAGGAGTTATAATTTAAAAAAAATAAATATTAGAATTAATTAAGTTAGAAAATAATAATTATTTGATTTTCAGAAACGTGAGTAATATTTGTTGACTTATTACTTGAATAAAAAAAATGAAGAAGAAGACGAAGAAGTAGAAGAAAAAAAAAAAAAGCTGGTTTCCAGAATTCTGTTTTGGTCTATGAAAATGTCTGCCAGAAACTTTTTTCCTTAAAGTGAAAGAACTTTTTTCAGGAGAAATTTTATCGCCCAATGACCTCTTTTTTCCATTTTATTATTAATAAATTTTCGATTCTTTGATACACAAGTAAATTTTGTCTGTCTTTTTTCCCATTATTATTAACAACAAAAAAAAAGGGCATATAGATGAATATGTCTTGCACATTAATTTTCTTTTATATCATTTAAAAGAACGGATTATTTTAGCATTTTTCGCAGAAAGAGAAATGTTTTTAAAGCTAAAAAGCTAAAATTTAATTTTTTCAAGAGAGGAAAAGATAAAAAAAAAAGAAAGAGTGTAGAAGAAGGGGAAGAGGAGAGAAGGAAGGGGAAGAGGAGAGAAGGAAGGGGAAGAGGAGAGAAGGAAGGGGAAGAGGAGAGAAAGACGGGGAAGAGGAGAGAAAGACGGGGAAGAGGAGAGAAAGACGGGGAAGAGGAGAGAAAGACGAAGAGGGGGAAGAGAAAGACGAAGAGGGGGAAGAGAAAGACGAAGAGGGGGAAGAGAAAGACGAAGAGGGGGAAGAGAAAGACGAAGAGGGGGAAGAGAAAGACGAAGAGGGGGAAGAGAAAGACGAAGAGGGGGAAGAGAAAGACGAAGAGGGGGAAGAGAAAGACGAAGAGGGGGAAGAGAAAGACGAAGAGGGGGAAGAGAAAGACGAAGAGGGGGAAGAGAAAGACGAAGAGGGGGAAGAGAAAGACGAAGAGGGGGAAGAGAAAGACGAAGAGGGGGAAGAGAAAGACGAAGAGGGGGAAGAGAAAGACGAAGAGGGGGAAGAGAAAGACGAAGAGGGGGAAGAGAAAGACGAAGAGGGGGAAGAGAAAGACGAAGAGGGGGAAGAGAAAGACGAAGAGGGGGAAGAGAAAGACGAAGAGGGGGAAGAGAAAGACGAAGAGGGGGAAGAGAAAGACGAAGAGGGGGAAGAGAAAGACGAAGAGGGGGAAGAGAAAGACGAAGAGGGGGAAGAGAAAGACGAAGAGGGGGAAGAGAAAGACGAAGAAATTGAAATAGGGAAGAGAGAGAGAGAGAGAGAGATATTTACTAATATACTAGACATGTGGTTGTCAAACTTTTGAATTTCATAAATCAAAAAATGTATAAGTTAAAATTTGGTGGAACACTGATATGAATTTAAAAAAAAAAAAGGAAATACATTAAGAGAATGTTGTGATGGGATACCTGACTCCTCTCAAGGCTAAGTGTAATAGTCTGTAGTATATATATATATATATATATATATATATAATTAATTATTAAAGACAATATATGTATTATCATATATCATCAGATCCTTTTAGTTTGTAGTCTCCTTTGAAGATTCAGCTCACATAATATCATATAACATGGCTATGGGGAATCCCAGAAAAATCAATAGGAGAATAAATACTAATAATACGCAGATTACTGCACCTAGCACTAAACTTAACACTAGAGGATCAACAAATCTACCATCCGTAGTAAAAAACACTGAGAAGAAAAACAGACGTAGAAATTCACTATGGTTCAACCCCCCTTATGGATTAAATATCCTTACTGACATACCTAGACAATTTTACCAAATTATCGAGAGAAATTTTCCTAGAGATAGTAGACTAGGCAAACTTATAAATAAGAATACAGTTAAGCTATCTTTTTCAACTTCGATAAACTTCACATCAACTATAGTAAGTTCAAATAACACGAAAATCAAAAAGAATAGTAACTTAGATACCAGCGCAGTTCAGAATCAGAATAATAACTCCCAATGTAACTGTAGAAACATTAGCCAATGCCCTTTAGAGGGGAATTGTTTAACCTCAGATATAGTGTGTAAATGTAACGTTATAGAAGAAAACGGAATTAAAACATACATTGGTTCTGACGGGCTGTAGTTTTAAGGACAGATATCGAAACCATATACACTCTTTTAAAGAACCTAATACAAATTCAAAAAAGATTCCTACGACTTTAGCTAAGCATGTAAGAGAACTAAATAGCAAAAACATACAATACAACCTAAAATGGTCTATACTAGGTAGAGCAGGGAAATATAAACCTAACAAATCTAAGAGATGCGACCTCTGTATTCTAGAATCCTACAATATAGTTATGTCTAAAGATAATTTATTAAATAAAAGACAGGAGGTGATTCAGAACTGCCTACATAGAACCGCATACATCCTATCCCGCTACAGACCCATATAAAATACCTGTGCTGGTAACCCTTTTCATCAACAAGAGTATGTAAGTAACTAATGTATAGGAACAACATAATAATTTATTGACAATACAAAAACATAAACCGAATACTAGATAACTGAGTACTAATACATCAATATGAAACATTTAGAAATAGAGCACATCACTTATAATCTAAAATAACCGAAGTAATTAAAATTGTATCTGACTTATAATAAAAATAGTAAGAAGGCTAGATTATGAGAACATCAATAAGTAATTGAAATAGGTTTATTCATCTTGGTTTTTTTTCGATCTGTATAAATTAGGTGAGAAATGGTAAATAGTAAGTAAAATATCCCTTTGGTAGGAGTATAAACTAATAACACTAGTATCATCTTAAATATTATGCGAAATAAATGTTCAATAGATAAACAAAGAAATAAAATAAATAAATAAATAGATAAATAATGTGTGTATATATATGTATATATATGGTGTATGCATGTGTATGTTTGTTTATTCGGATATGGGCATATATATTGTGTGTGTATGTATCTGTGTGTGCATATATATGTATGTCGGAGGTTTGGATGTTGAGCATAATAGTTCCGATTCACTTATATTGAAACCTTAAGCAATGGAAAGGTACAGACATATTATAACTGAACTTCGATGTTAAGCTTTCTTTTTATGGGAAAGATTTGATATCATATTACTTAACACAAATATTTAGAGGCTTGTAATCTGTTGAAATACAATCATTTCTGTAGTGGTTGTTTGTGGAGTTTTTTGTAGATGTGGATTGTACGTTTTTATTTGCGTTCGGATCTCTTAATGTATGTGTGCAGGTAGGCATGTTGATAGATAAGTGTAAGAGTAGGTACAACCTAATATTAGATTAAAAAAAAAAAATAAATAAATAAATAAATAAAAATAAAAAAGCTTCATCGTAGGAAAATAAACAGGAATGATCTAATTCCTATTTTAGTCACGTTAATTGTTTAGAGTGAATTGGGTTTTTGACATTATTTTTAGCCTATTTGCACTTAATTTTTTAGTTTTAGAAGTAAAAGAAATACTTGTTTTTTATCGTACATATACTGAAGAAATATTTCGATATGTGTGTGAGCGTATGTATAGGTGTATACATGCATGTATCTGTCTGTATATATGTATATATATATATTTATATATATATATTTTGTGTGTATGTGTATATGTATACTTATGTTATGTGTGTGTATATATGTGTGGTTGATATGAATTTATTGATGGATACTAAGCATATTTGTGAATGTATATTAATAAGCATAATGATACTTAAAAGGGAGAAAAACGACTAAATAATAGATGGAAATATTAATGTAAGACTAATTGTTTACATTCGTATATTTGTCTTAGCAATTCACTTGATAGTACGATTTAGAAATAAAACATAGTAAAAATTAATGTTTAAGGTACAGATCCCCGTTAAACTACTTTTGAATCCTTAGAACACTTTAAGAAATTAAATAAATAAATATATAATGTCCATTCTATATTTCGAAATCGTAATCTGGCTAAATATGGAGGATATATTTCGCCGTAAATATAACCCCCTTAGTTTCGTATTTTAACTAGTGGCTTACTACTTGAGTGATGAATTTCTGGGAAGGTAGGCTTGTCTCAATATTCTTAGAAAGGGTTTACTAATACATACTATATAAATTCCATATAAACACTTATGTAGAAGAAACTTTTTTAATAGTCGATTGAATGGACGGTTTGACACATTGAGACTAGCTCTATAATGATCTGCTTAAATGAGTTTCGCACCATAAACATTCAGGTAACTTTAATAATAAATAAATTATCTTCAAATAAACTGGAACTTTATAAATAAATTATAGCACATATTAAATATTTTAGCAAATATTACCGAATTAAAGTTTTTAAACGAATCGCACTAATTTCTTTTTTGGAGATACTAGCTTTGAACGAAAATAAAAAAAAAAATTAAAAAAATAAAAATAAAAATGGCTGATTAGTTTGATCGTACACATGTGAGTGTTTGCTCTAAAATTTTTGTTTGTTCTTTAGTTTATTTTCACCTTAAAATGAAACTGATGTATGATGTGGGTGTTTTTCAAGACACTCTAATCTAAGAACTCTTATTATTTGTGAACTTTTTCTGATGATTTTGTAGTGTTGCAGAGACGATATTGACATACAAATGTTGTTTGGCACAAAACAAATGAAACGGACCGTTAAATATATCTCACAGAAATTTGGAATTTTTGGAAATGTGAAAAAAATAAAAACAAAAATAAAAGTAATAAAACAAACCATGGTTATTGGAATATAATAAATAACTGTTCTATATATATATATATATATATATATATATATATGACAAATGTATGGTGGACTGTATTTGACTGTATTAGGTTAATCCTATTGGATTACCGGTATTGCTATTGTTTTGTACAAGATATACGTTGTAATAAACCATCCTCTTTTAAAGACCTTACACTCTGGTTATTTTTGTTATTATAACTTCTAACCAAGCTATATCCGCTGGTGGCGAGAATTTCGAAAACAAACCCATAAAAGATATGGTAAAGTCAACTGTATGAACTGGCAAACAAGGATTCAAAACGAAACCAAATTTTGGAATATATTCAGTCATGCGCGTACTTTGATTTATTCAGTAAATAGATGCAAGTCACATTGTGAACAATATAATCTGACTGACGTTGATTTAAAGCTATCAACTGCAAACGTGGTTCGCTAATCGAATTCACACTACAAAGAAGATTTACCTCTACAAGGTACAAAAGAAAAGAACAAAAAGCATCCAACAAACAGTTTTTATCGTTGGACGCACATGTGTGCTAACGAACAAGGATTACTGTGGATTTGTTTTTTTTTTCTAGTACAACTAAAAGACATCTAAAAAAAAAGAAAAAGAGGAAAACCTTTTAAAAAAGTAAAAATACTTTTATTGTTCGATAAAAAAAAAACGTACGATAGACCGTGACTCAAATTCGAACTAGGACCATTAACATTACGAACTATACAAGATAAAAGTTAAATAGAATACTTTTTTAGTAACTAATAATAGTACACTGATTGCTATTACTTTTTCTAAAATAAAAAAACAAACTTTTTTGCTTTTTTTGTCGAGTTCTGAGTATTTTCAATATGGAACAATTAGTCGAAATGGTTAAAATGCTGTGTACGAGCATGCAACAACGACATCAAGAATTACAGCAATAAATACTGCAACAACAGAAAAGTTTCAAAAAAATTCTGAAACAGACCACCGGTGAAGGAAAAGTTTTTTTTCGGACGAAGGAATTGCAAATTCTTTATCTGAATTTGTATACGAACCTGATTCTGGCATTACATTTCCAGCATATTCAGACAATTTGAAACGATATTTACTAAAAGGTGCTTAGATTGGTCAGATGAAGAACGGGTAACCCTGTTATTACAGAAACTGAGAAGAGAGGAGAATACCAAATATATGAACTTGATATTGCCCAGAAAACACGAGGAAGTTTCAATTGATGAAATTATAAATATACTGTCGAAGATATCTGACAAAACAAATAGTCTATTCCACAAGTGATACAAATATCTAAACATTGTGAAAACGGATAACAAGGATTTTTTGGCATATGCAGGAACAGTAATCTCTCTGATTAAGCAATTCAAGATTGATGAAATCCCCAAACATTTATTCAAATGCCTAATCTTAGTTCAAGGACTAACAGCTCCTAAGTAAAAAGAAATTAGGTCTAGAATCTTAACAATGGTGGTTTGGTTTGGTAGTTTTGTTTTACGGCATATCAACCCTTTTTGGGTTATTTAATGCCGAATCTGGTCATTATAGTAAAAGTTTTTATGCTTCAAGTTCTTTATATCTTCAAATGTTTAATCATCGTTTTTGGTTTGGTAGTTTTGTTTTATGGCACATCAACCCCTTCCGGGCCATTCAATGCCGAATCTGGTCATTATAGTAAAAGATTTATGCTTCAAGTTCTAAAAATAAAATAAAAAAGGGGAGGGAGAAAGGGAGAGGGGCTGTTGTTTTTGGTTTTGTAGAACATAATTAAGTTTTACAAAAAAAAAAAAAAAAAAAAAAAAAAAAAACGTCAATGTAGGTGAATTTCGTCTCAGGGAGCCACAGGGCAGCCTGATCTGGTATCACCAGAACAATGGTGGAACAAGACATGAAAATCATGTTACAAAGAGTGACGGAAAAATGTCAGAGTCTCATTAATGTTAAAAGGGATAATACCCAAATTGAGGAAAAAAGTGTTGCCAAAGTACAACGCATAAATAAACAAAAAACTCCTAAATTCAAAAAGACAGGAAAATGAGAGACGTGCGGAACTACTAAGCAGACTAAAGATTTATGTTGGTATAAGAACAAATTCTGTGAATCTTGCGAAATTAAGGGTCATAAATGGTCTGTTTGCTGCAAGAAAAAGAATTTTGAAAAAGTAAACGTTGTATTATCAAAAAAAGAAATCCAGAACAGTGAAAATCGAAAATACGTAGATGTATGCATAAATGGTCGTACAGTCACTTTTTTTACTGGATTCTGGCTCAGACATAAGTATTATTGACGAACAAACATGGAGAAAAATTGGAAAACCCAAATTATCTGGAACCAAGAAAATTGCCAGAGGGGTTTCAGGAAAAAAAAAATTTTTAAAGGAGAATTAAAGTGTGATATTTCTTTCTGTGGCAAAACTGCAAAAACAAAAGTATATGTGATTCAAGGGGTTAATTCATGTCTCTTCGGAATAGACTGGATAGTACTGTTCAATTTATTTGAACTCTTAATGAACTCTTTTTGCAACAAAATAAACAGTGCAGAAAATAAACATTAAAAATGAAAAATTCATGTATGAATTGAAAGAAGTATATCCCAGAGTTTTCTCTGGGGGTTTGGGTTTATGTACAAAGACAGAAGTAAAGTTTGAACTTAAGGAAAATGTTACTCAAATTTTTAAACCAAAGAGAAACGTCCCTTTTTCCTCCTTAGACACAATTAACAAGGAACTGGAAAGATTAAAAAAATGGGAGTTATATCTAAGGTAGAACATGCGGACTGGGCGTCGCCCACCGTCTACGTCAAAAAGAAAAACAAAAAAATAAGAATGTGCGCCGATTTTTCAATGAGGTTAAACGATTGCCTGAAAGATCATAATTATCCACTTCCTTTGTCAGAATACATTTTCTCAGAGTTAATTGGTGGAGAGATTTTTTCAAAAATCGATCTGACACATACTTGGAGATTAAAGTGAACGAGGAATGCATAAGGGAATTTTCAAACTAAATAAGCTCCGTTTTGACTTAAAGGTCGCCCCAGCTGTGTTCCAGCAGAATGGACACTATGTTGGCAGATCTTGAGTTTGATATCACATATTTAAACGATGTTCTAGTCAAAAGTAAGAACGTTCACAAACACAAGAAACACATCAGAGCTACGTTCAAACGACTAGAAGAATTTGGTTCAAAATTAAGTCCCAAGAAGTGTCAATTCTTCATGGAAACAATTAAATACCTCGGACAAGTGATAGACAGTGAAGGCAGGAAACTGGACTCACAGAGGACCGATGCAATTAAAAATATACCTGCACCCGACAGTTGCAAAATTACAATTGTTTCTTGGGTTGGCCCAATATTATGCGATCTACATTCCAAAAATGTAAGATTTAAGAGTACCTCTTAACAAATTATTAAGGAAGGACAAAAAAATGGATATGGTCAAAAGATTGCGAAACGGCTTTTCAGAAAATAAAACAAAGTCTACTCTCAGATCTAGCCGTAGCTCATTATGATCCTGTGAAAGAAATCATCCTTGCGACTGATGCTAGTGAATATGAAGTGGGTGCTGCACTGCTACACAAATATGGAGATGGTACTACTAACCCGATCGTGCACACCTCGAGGACTCTTCTACCGGCTGAGAAAAATTATAGTCAGATCGAGAAAGAAGCATTATCGATCGTGTTCAGGGTTAAAAAATACCATCGCTTTTTATATGGTAGATTATTTATACTTCAAACAGATCATAAACCGTTAGTAACTATATTTGGATCCAAAAAACATGGGCATGCAGATGGACTGTCAAGATTAATCCCCAAAAATGAAGAAATTTTAGAAGAGACGGTTATAGCAGCACTAAAAGAGAAAAAAATCTTAGGTCTGTTGTTAAATACTATCAGAGAATTACCTGTAACATTGGAACAAATGAAAAAGGAAGCCAAAAAAGATGATTTTATATTAAAAGTAAAGAACCAGACGAGATTGAACAAAAACAAAAAGGGAACCCAGATTTCACCTTTTTCAATATGCGACAAAACTTTAATGTATACATATATAATTGTAATACCTCAATCTCTACGTACAGTTATGCTGAAAGAATTTCATACCGGTCATCATTGCATGTCCTGGATGAAATCACTCATGCGATGCTACGTATACTGGCCAGGAATGGACAAGGAAATAGAAGGTTTTGTAAAACTATACCGAGATTGTCAATTGGCTGCAAAGGTGTCTCCGGTCAAAATGAATCCTTAGCCAAAAGCGGATTTGTAGTGTGCACGTCTACTTATAGACTATGCTGGACCAATTAATGGATATTATTACTTGATCTTGGTGGACTCTTTCTCAAAATGGCCTGAGGTATTCAAGTGCAAGCATCTTACATCTAGGAACACCATCAGTCCATTAGATGAAATTTTCAGTTGTTTCAGGGTTCCCCCGAACACTGGTCAGTGACAATGGTACAGCGTTCACAGAAAAGGAATTTGAAGATTTTTGTACTTCCTTGGACATTGAACACATTACTAAACCAGTATAGATCAAATGGTCAAGGCGAAAAATTTGTTGACACGTTTAAGCGTGCCTTACAATAAAAATAAATATATGGAAACGGAAGAAAAACTATCCAGAAATTTTTAGCAATTTATAGGGTGACTCCTAATGGAAACAACGACTCGAATTTGTCCCATGCAGAACTTATGTTCACAAGAAAAATAGATCGGTTTTCGATAGATTGATACCCTATCCGAAGAAAAAAATTACTAAAAAGGAAGAAGATGTAAACATAATCAGATACTCCCCAGGAGATAAAGTATATTTCAAAAAATTCCAAGGTGGAAAAAATTATTGGATGGATGGTATAATTCAGAAAATGATTGGCAAAGTGGTCTACACGATAAAAAGTAAATAATTTGTGGGTAAAAGACACATTAACCAAATTAGACTACAATATGCTGAAAATAATAAAAAAAAGCAAGAAAGAAGTCCCAATCGAGATTCTATGTGACGTTTTTTACATGCCATTACCCAATATTGTACATGCCTTTTGGCTAAGATCAAAGTGTAGTATCTGTTCCGATGGATACTGCACGCCTGTCCTGTGCAGTTCTAGGAGGTCCACCCTCCCAGGCTTTGCCTCCCCTCTTTGGGGAGGAGTAAGTTTATTGCTTACTGTCTGAGGCGCCCCTACCGGGGAATGCCGACGGGGCTGCCCAGGCAATTTTTAAATGGCCAGAGTGCTCACCTCTCGAGCGCTGGCTTTTCAAACCCCACTTTCTCGACCCGATCTTGGGTCACATCTTACTTGTGGGAGTAAGATAAAACTGGCCTTGTGCCTAACTCCTGGGGAGGAGTAAATAAAACCTATGCATATGTTTCCTGGACCAGCCTTACGAGCTGAACAAAATGTCTTCGACCCAAACTGGAAAGGAAACAATTCCATTAGTTCGGAATAAAAGAAAGAGCACACGTGAAAGAAAACCAGTAGAGCGCTTCAGCCCGGATCCTAAAAGAAAGAAATATTAGAAGCAGAAAATTCAAGGGAGATTTTCAGCTTTGGGGGGAGGTGTTGTGAGGGGATACCTGACTCCCCTCAAGGCTGATAAGTGTACTGGACTGTAGTATATATATATACTACGAACAGTAGTATGTATGGTGGATTGTATTTGACTGTATTCGAGTGTATTAGGTTAATCCTATTAGATTAACAATAGTGTTATTGCTTTGTACAAGATATATGTTGTAATAAACCATCCTCTTTTAAAGACCTTAAACTCTGGTTATTTTTGTTGTTATAACTTCTAACCAAGTTATATCAGAGAATAATAATAATTGGAAAACTTTATTTTATTAATATGAAATGTAACTATTAATGGTAACAAAGTTCTAGTGTAATTATTTAAATAAAACAAATTGAAAATTTGAAGTTTAAATGTAATCAGAGTGGGGGGGGGGTTACCAATCTAGAATCATCTTGTTTGTCTATTCTGATTAAATGTCAAAGAAAAAAGTGAGATCATCTTCATTTTTGTTGTTTTGGGCTGATAGATAAGTAAATCTTCATACCTTATCAAAGAACTTTGCAACTTTAACAGCATTTGTGGTGCCAGGAGCCAAAGATTTTTTCTGTTTGCAATCCTGAAACAAAAAGAAGATATATATATATATAGAGAGAGAGAGAGACACACACACACACATTAAAACATCGACTTTAAAAAAGTGTTTCAAGACACACATCAAATATTTCTTTTTCTGTTCTCACCAAATTGAGCTCACCAGCTCCACATTCCTCCGCTACAGTTGAACGGCGAGACAGGACATTTTCTCGCAGACTCTGGGCCAGGTCAACTTTTGTGCCAATCACCAAAATAGGAATTTGGCTACCAACAAAACTCTCAGGATCAAAAGCATATCTGCACATAAAAAAAATAAGTGAAAATAAAATTCAATATTTAAGCTGAAATTATATTTTAATAACCACATGAAATTATTGATAGGATCAAGTAAATCTATAGTAATATATAGACGAGGGTGTGTATGGTTAAAATCAGAAATTTTCCAAAATACGGTTAAAATTAACCAAAGAACGAAAAATTTAATTGAGAAGTTAAGTTAGAGGTTAGGAATACGTGTTAGGATATGACGTCATTGACAGGAAGACTGAAATAAGACGTGACAAAGAAGAGCAAAAGATCCGCCTTGTTTGGCTTATTCGTCAAAAAGCATTATTTACCTGCTTCCTACTGCAGCAAAATTAGGAAGGAAGTCAGTTTAATGTATGAGAAAATCAACTGCCCTGAGAGGGCACTCTAAAAGAGTACAGAAATGGCCGAGAACAGACTCACCAGCATTCTCAGGTGATCACCAATAAATCAACTCCGATTCTTGAAGGAGGATGTAATGCTTGAGAGGGTGCACATCCTAGGACTTAACCAAACCAAACCTTATCCCGGCAAAGAAAGGTCTAATGATTCAGAACAGACCATAGGTTGCCAGACTGATGTCATGGTGAATCTCAGCTGGTATGACAACTGATTGAAGCAGGTTAGTGTACATGGAATATAAGATACGATCTATAAATCATTAGTTAGAGAAACCTGAAGTTATCTTTCTCTCTCTACAACATCCTGAGATGATTAATGATGGATAAAGAACAGAATTTTATCATCATAATCGTTTGTGTTAATTAATTGCAATTAACAACGATAAAAAAATAATTCAACCCGTACAAAGATATAGCCACTAAACAATCAGACAATATAGACATCATCAACATCTGGGCTGGTACACCAACCATTAGCCTCTCCCTCTTGGAGAGGGTGCAAAAAAGAATTTCTAACCTAATAGGTCCTGCACTATCTGGCAAGCTTCAGTCCCTGTCATAATCGCTGCATTCCTTCACTTGTTTTATAAGTACTTTCAAGCTCTGATGAACTTATTGCACATTACCCCCCCCCCCCTCTCTGACTAGCTGCTAAATCTCACCCCTTCACTGTAGAGGTAGAGGTTCCTAGATGCTGGAAAACTTTCTACTCTGATAGCTTCTTCCCTCAGACTGTTTGTATTTGGAATTCCCTTCCTGCTTCCGGTTTTCCCAATAGTACCAAAATGCAGAAATTTAAATGTAATGTGAACAAACATCTTGCTGCCCCAACTCCCCACCAAGGTTGCCTTCCTACCACAGAAAACCCTTATGCTTCAGTGGCAATATGCCTGGTTTGGGGTGAATTAAAAAATCATCAAAGGAATGACATCACACGATAAGGGACGCTTCGAAGAGGCTATACAACAGTAAGTGCTTCAGCCCATGACTATTCTAAATTTGCAAAAATGTGGCCTTTTTTATAGACGTTCCCTTAGTAACTTCTTGCCTGTTCTTGAAAGTTCTAAGTTAATGCAGATAATAGTGTCCAAACTATTTAAACTCTTCAAAGTTTGTTGATTGTTTGGGTTTTACGGCATGTCCACACTTTTGGTGCATCATGCTGAAACTGCATACTTTTGTTACAAAACTACTGACAATGTTAAACATGCTGAAACTGCATATTTTGAATACAATTGGTTTGTAGATTAATTTGCTTTGTAGGCATATATTTTGTAAATAATTTACAGACTATTTTATTTAACCCATAGATGGGACCCTGACAGGTACTACCACTCCATGTCAGAATAAACCTAGGAGCAATGGCAACAAAGAGGTACTCCATATTCTCCAAAGCTTCTATATTGGGTCCTCATCACCAGAGTTAAGGAAATATGTTTGATAAACTAACAAATAAAGTGAAGTCAGTCCCTTTATCATCGGTAGCTTTCTTCTTACAAAATCAATATTTGATTCTGGTTTGTCATTTTCTGTTGTAGAACATTGTAGCAGGTGGTTAAGAACAATAAAATGTAATTCGATTTAATTTCTTCTAGAAAATACTGTTTCCAGGTCGGAATAATTTTCAAATGGCTGCCATCTTAAAAAAAAAAATCAATACAAAGTTAATTTCCTTTTATTGGAACAAAAAATATTTTAGAAAAGAATTCAGTATAGTTCAAAAAACAAAAGAACAAATTGCGGATAAATACAGCTAGTGTAAAATAATGGGTTGGTTTATTTTGTTTACACTCATTTAATACTGGGAACAAATTTTCTAAATAAATGTTTTACTTTTGTAAACAAGCTATATGAAAAACAGTAGTTCTACTATTTAACTAATAAATGAATGGATTGAGGAGGATTGATTGATAACTTTCTGAAGTTGTATAAGTTATGTTCCAACATATTTAATACACATAATTTTGTAGCTTGCCACTGGGTCACGAACTGGTATTTGATCAGTATCAGCTGAATCACCTGGATGAAGGGATCTAAGTTTATAAGATTTTAAACCTTTTATGATCACAAGGATACAACATCACCAACTATATGGACAAAACCAGCTGACCAATCTACTTTATAACACAATTAAAAAAATGTTATTTGACAGTTTTTTTCCTCACTTGAATCAAAATTGTTTGGTAAAAAAAGAATGAATAAAAAAAGTACTTACTCAGTCGCGTCTTTGTTTAGTCCTTTATGCAAAACTTCAGACAACCATTTCCTCAGATTCTGGTGAGACTTTCTGTTGGTTAAATCATGGACAAGAATTATGCCTAAAAATAAAATATGAAATATAACATGTAAAATATGGAAGACTGTGTATGTGAGAGAGAGAATAGAACAGGATGTAGAAATACTCAGGTTGATGTCAAAGGGTGCAGGAAATCTACTGGAAGTGAGGGCCCCTGGTCTTTCTCAACATAATGATCTAGGTGAAAGTTAACTCAATTATAAAGGAGCCTCTTTGTGTGGGGGTTGGTTTTGTAATACTATTACTAATCTAATTTCCTTTGTGGTCCTTTTATTCCGCTGTGTGGTTTTTGAGTTGTGCCGATCATATCATTTAAGTGTATTTGGTCTGTTGTATTCTGTTACCTGAAATAAGAAGGGCCAACATTCACAGGATGCCGACTGGGTCCGCCATGTTGGCTATCAAATGATAGCTCAGATCTTTCTTCTGAGATCCACAACTTTTATATTTAGTGCCATTTTTTCATGTGTTTTTTTTTATGTATGTGGCAACACCAGGTCCAGTCTTATTTTACCTGTGATCCTATCACAGTGATAGTATTTATTTATTCCATATATCGAAATAAAAGTGTACACACATGGTACGTGTTAGATGTTTACAATAAAGAATCTTGAGTATTTTTCAATGGCCCATAACTCAGAAACCAAGTGTATTCGGACTTATATAGACACACACAGAGCATAATCCCAAAGTTATGCCATTGATTTTCTAAAAATTGAAGATCTACTATTAGGTATCTTAAACTGGCCTGTTTATGTTGCGAAAATGGGTAAAAACAGTGAAATTTTCGTAAAAATTTAACTTAAGATATCTCAGCTATTTATCAGGTTATATCTACGAAATTAGTATGTAAATAAAATGTGATCTTTCCTCTTTCTAATTATATTTTTTTCTTGTACGATGATTTAATTTTTTTGCAGGTTGCTTTGAATTATGTAACTATTTTAATGACATGCATTTAGTTCCACGTTTTTTTCAACAACAATTTTTTAGTCCTACTTTGTAACTTCTGTGCCATTCACAATATTGCTAATTCAGCTTTGAAAAATCATTCCATCTTATAAAAGAAAGGCTATTCTTCAATTTGGTAGGCGAAATATAGAATTTTAAATTAATTTTCATGAAAAATTTTCAAGTTGAAAACTTTAGTGAATAAAATATAAAAACGGCTTGAATATAAAAAGAGCCCGTGTTTTGAACTTTTTCGTCATTTTCCTGAATTTGAACACATCGAACTGAAATTTAACTCCCACCTGTCAGACAAAATCAACAGCGAGATTTTGTATTATATTTTTTCTAATTGAGATTTGAACAATCAAATATATATATATATACAGGGTGGGGCAGAGAGGGCGGACGTTTTTCAAATAATCATATCATCGTTAATTGTCCACCCTCTCTGCTCCACCCTCTCTCTCTCTCATATATATATATATATATATATATATATATATATATATATAATTGGTTACAATTCTGTGTTTTTAATAGATATATATTTGTAATAAAATTCCGAAAATATTGTTTCGGCGACCACGTGTTTCAGAATAAGAAATAAAATAATAGTTTTGCTTGTTCATAAGTTTAATGAAACTGGTTTTGTTTATAAAAACGATTCAAATAGGTACTTTTTATTCCAAAATTTAGCGAAATTATTTTGTAAAAACTTTTATAACGAAAAAAAAACTGTTTTGTAATTAAAAAAACAACGGTAGTTTTTTTTATTTGTTCAGAAGTTTAACAAAACATTTTGTTTATAATAACAATTGGAATACTTTTTTTATTAGGTAGTGAAACTCTTTTGTAAAAATGACTTCTTTTTAATTTGTTCAGTGGTTTAGCAAAACTTTCTATTTTGTTTATAAATAATAGTTAGAATTCCTTGGCTTTTTGGCTAGGAACAAAGTGTAGTATCTGTTCCGATTCTGCACTTAGTCTTTTCTGTCATCGGTCAGTGAATGAGAAATTCTTCTAGACTGAGGTAATTTAAATTTTTTTCTCCCAATCCAGAGTGCCACTTTTTTTTTAGATTGGGGGTGGAACTGAAGTTTTCACACATTAAAATTCAACCTTGTGTTCAACTCTGCCCTTGTGGGGATGAAAGTAAATAGGAAAAAAATAGAATACTTTTTATTTGGAAGTTTAGCAAAATTTTTTTTTTTTGTTAAAACTAAAAGTTCCGTAAAAAATGACGCATTGTTTAATAATTTAAAAAATAACGGTAAATTCTCTTATTTGTTCATAAGTTTAGCAAAATACTTTTTCTTTAAAATAACAATTAGAATACTTTTTATTTATTTAGAAATTTAACAAAAACTTTTTGGAAAAAGTTTAAAAAAGTTAATGAAAGTTGAACTTGAGGATGTTATTGACCCTGTAAGTGTAATAACATACTAAGTCATCTGGATATAGTTCTGATGAGATCTCAGTTTTGTCTATTTTGAGTTCAACTTGTTACCTTCATGGTTTTATGCACACTAATGAAAATAACAAAGGCAAGACATCAGGTTTATAGAACAGTTCTTTTAAAAAATTCATGAAATTAAAAAAATTTTTTTTGACATTTCTGTAATATTTTGTTTTGGATAAGGGAATTGTAAATTTTTTAATTTCAGGGTTTTGCTTGGTTCTGCAAACTCTTTCCAGATGTGAAGGTGGAACAACCAAGATTGATTGGACAAATTCAACGGACCTTTACGAAAGCTAAAGTAATTTTTTCTACCAAAGGAGAAGCTGAATTGAAAATCTTTTTAGATGCTTCATATGATGCCTATTTTGTAGCTGAAGAACTCTTTGCAATCGGAGTCTCATTGCAAGAACTGGAAGATGCAGCACTATTCAAAAGTGTTCCTAATGACATCACTTTGACAAATGCGGTAGTTCTTCAACTTTATTATTATTCAGCTGAAAAACATCTAACGTTTAACATAACATAACAGAAGGTGGATGAATCACCTTCTGTCTGCAAATTACAATGAAAAATATTTCTTTACTATAGTAAATAAACTTTCAAAAGAATGTAAAAAAATAGAGGGCTTGAAAAAAATCTGAAAGACTGCAACAGTTTCTAATGTCTCCATTTAAGGAGCGAGCATCTCAAGAAAAAACTCTAGATTGTCCTTCTCAGGATAAATCTAATTTAGCCTCTCCAGAAAAACCATCCGTTGCTGCCAAATGGATGACAGCACTTGAACAATCCCTTAAAGAATACCAGGATCAGCTCTTCAACATGGCTGTTAATTTCCAAACAACAGTATAAAATGGCTTCTCAGAAAAATGTTCAACTCAAAATATCAAGAGCAAGGTATCTAAAGAAACTTTCTAAACTTAATAAATCAGTTAAGAGACAGAAAAGTGTAATTCAAAGCAAGACGTACAAAAAAAAAAAATTATAATTTGAAAAAATATAATTGCAAAATACTTGTAGAAAATAAAGAACTAAGAAAAAAAAGTCAAGTTCTTGGAGAATGAGGGACTAAAATTGAACAAAGAAAAAATATCTTTGCAAAAGATAAAAAGTTTCTTGGGCAAAAAAATTGAAGAATGAGGCCTCTCTTATTCATGGCTTATTTTAACCTGTATCAAAGGAAAGAACAATCACAATAACCAGGAACAAGATCTTTAATCGCTTCACTGACAAAGTTCGGCTGACCGTTATAGGTCTTCAAGAAATTTATAATAAGCCTTTGTTTAAAAATTGACTGCTGATCTATTTTCTATAACTATTTTCCAGGTTTCGATGACAATCCCTTTTTATGTTTTTTACACGCCGAAAGTTGGATAACTCCGCAAAATCTTCCAATGTTAGAAAGAAAACAACCTTTTTTTTTAAATTCCTCATCCTAAAATTAGTCACTTTTTACAAAGGGTAACTTTTTACAAAGTTTGGTAAGGTGTACATTTGACCCATTTTTCTGCCAAAATACGAAATTGGACCTCGGCCATGTTTACATGCTAGAAATAAGAGGTTTTTATGGATGCACTAATGAACATTTTTTTTTAGCTTAATCTGTATGATGTTATGAATCATAATAAGTTTCAATGTGTTAGCTGTTAAAATAAAACTTCTATGAGCAGTCAAAGTTGCTCTTCTGTATCGTTTTCGCACAATTTTTGTGACGGCATGTGATTTTCACCAATGTTTAAGACTGGGTATATCTAAGAATTGTTAATTCCATCTATATAATCTTATTTTAATGAACTATGGCATTATATTTATAAAGAGTTTTCACTTATTTGAAGCTTTTATTTTCAGTTACACACTGATTAAGTTGGCCTTTTGTTCAGTATCACACAAAACGCGATGTCCGACCAACTTTGAATGGCCATAACTCAGGTACTAATTGAGATACCAAGATAAATTTGGTATTTAAAAAAAAAATCTTGCAGCACTATATATGCATACTTAAAAGGGTTTTAGGTATATTGAAAAAGAAAAATCAGTTTGGGATACCTACTTCAAGTGTTTAGGAGAAGGGAGAAAGCAAATTCAACGACTATGTGAAATTCATTTGGAAAGAAATCCTGCACTCTATTTCAATAATGGGACATGTTCTTTCTTTTTTTCTTTTCTTCTTTCTATATCAATCGATATATTGTTTGGCTTTTACTTTTAACTGGTCGAAGGAGAAAAATAAAAGTTTCTGGTTGTAGTTCAAGGTCTGTTCTGATTGGGTGTACAATTTGAAGAATATTGATGAAGATTGAATGCGTTAACTTTGAAAAACAAACTAAAGTGTAAAATTGAGTCTCGAAAAAAATGTTCTAGATTTTGCATTTTACTGCTTTAACTTGCTGTAAAAAATAATTCAAAAGAAAAAAACCCGAACAAATTACATATTCAGAAAGATTCTTTTCTTTTCTTTCCAACCATATATATTAAAAAAAAATTTGGATCAGAAATAAGTGAGAAATTGCGAGTTGAATGAATTAAGGTATGAATTCGTCAATGTCGTACGATAATGGCTGACAGGCTGGGTATGCTATGGTATGCCATTCTAGCTTTTTAACGCAGTTAACAAAAAAAGAAAGGGAGAGCGGATTTTTCATGTTGAAAATTTAGTAAAAAAAAAAAAAAATGACTTAACCTCCCATAAAATCTAGGTCTCCCCCTCTAAAAGAAACAAAACTTCTTAACCCTACCACTTACCCTAAGTCCGAGTGCCCCCCCCCCCCCCTTATATGTACCTTAAACTTAGCAATAACTCTACGTTCGAGTGGCAAGTCCCCCAAACAAAAAACGTCCCATAACCCTATTAATAACCCTATGTCCGAGTGGCAAGTTCACTTCCAAACAACAACCTTGTAAAACTACACATAATTGTCTAAAATAGTAGATCCCACCCCCCCAAATGCAGTTTATCTCACAGAAAAAAAATTTGTTAACTGCTCTAAAACGCTAGAATTGCTCGAAATGGGTGACAATTTCATGTTAAATTCATATGTAAAACTGATCCCCCCCCAATCTAAATTCTAAAATAATTGTTTTTTTCTTCAAGCTTTTCAGGGTATTCACACATAATCGCCTAAAAAAGTAGAATCTCATTCTTTTTTTTTGGGGGGGGGGAGTAACGAAGGATGTTAATCTACAATAACTTTTTTTTTATACAGAAAGTATCGACCGATATGTTTTAACTTCATTTTTGCTTTTAAATTCATTAGATTCCGTGAAAATAAGCTTTTTGAGTAAAAAGAATGTTCAAAGTTTTTTTTGTGTGTAATAAAAGTTTAAAACAAATATGTTTGGTCCAAAAAATAAACAAAAATAACATAACATGGCCATTAGCATTAGAAAGACACCTAGTGTGTATGTGAGGGGAGAGGAGGAGACAGGAAGTAATTATTTGATGAATCAAAAGTCTTCTACCTCCTCTACTCTCCTCATCATGAATAGTTTGAAGTTTGGCAAAATTAACATTTCAAGAAAGAGAGAGAGAGAGACAGAAAGTAAGACAAGCTGAAAAGAAGAAGAGAGAAAAAAACAGGAAAAGAGAAAGAAATAGAAATAAAATTGAGTCAACACAGAAATCAGACTTCTTATTAAAAAAAATAAAGATTTAAAAATAAAATCCCACTTTTCCTGAATTAAGAAAAAAGCGACGGTCTCACATCCCTGCATAGGACTACAAAGCCCAATTCTTGACAAGCAACAGCATGTACAATGAACAATGAGATCAACCATGTCAACAGATTCACACTTACCAGATCCAAATGCTAGCAATGTCTTGCTTGCTGAGTAGCCATTTGCAAGAAGTCAAAAGTGCATGCTCAGTGTTTGAGTTTTTGTAGGTGTCAGTAATTTGCATGTATGGACACTGAGCCGTTTTAAAAGGTGAGATACAACCGGAGTCAAGACAGAGGGAAAACGGAGGCGGAAGGGAACAGACGAGAAAGAGATTTGTGCAAAGGATTTAGTAGTCAATTGTTCAGAGAAAGAATTGCAACTGATATCGGTGCTCGGATTTATGAATTGTATTTTCATTGACATTTTACTCTGCCACAAAAGACATTTGTTTGTTACACTCCTTTACTGTCTAACACACGGACCCGTTTTAAAAGGCAGGATACAATGACAGAGAGGCGTAAGGGAAATGGATGTCAGAGTGAACAGATGAGAAAGAGATTTGTGCAAAGGATTTGATAATCAATTGTCGAGAGAAAGAATTGCAACTGATATCGGTGCTCGGATTTACGATTTGTTTTCAAGTTCATAAGACGTGTTTCCGCTGCAGTTGTTTGTGCAACAGCATTCACCTTGGTCAGGTTGAGCTGGCTTCTTCCCTAGCATGCATTACATCCCGAATCATAGCGGTCAATGCTCGATGGTCCTGAGCAAAGTTTCACAAGATGGCTAACCAAGTGCGATTCCACCATTAAAGGCCGACCCCTTGTGGACCTGAGAGCTCAGCCAAGTCGTCTTTGATGATTATAGTCCAGGTCCTCAACTGTTCACCGATATACTTCTGCCACCCAGGTAGAGAGGCAGAAAGGTAGAGAGGCAGAAAGGTAGAGAGGCAGAAAGGTAGAGAGGCAGAAAGGTAGAGAGGCAGAAAGGTAGCGAGGCAGAAAGGTAGCGAGGCAGAAAGGTAGAGAGGCAGAAAGGTAGAGAGGCAGAAAGGTAGAGAGGCAGAAAGGTAGAGAGGGGAACGTCACTGCAGTTAAATGAGTGGTTTGGTAGTTTTGTTCCGGTATTTTCTGAACAAGAGTTACCCTCGGATTTTAGACTGTCATAGACATTTTACTGCACAAAAAAAGACACCTTTTTTTTGTTACATCAATAGTAATCCTTAAATGCATTTCATTGTTAGATTTCTCAATTGATATCTACTTCTCACTCTTGCTATCACACTAGCACCAGATCCTCTGTGTTCCAATGATACCACTAAGGTAACAAAACTTCTGGACGACCTCAATAGGTTAGCCATCCAAGTATACTTTCTCCACATTTGAGTTCTTATCTGTCTCCAGTGTCTTGCACACAAACTGGTTATCCTCTCTCAATCTACCTGCAATTCCACTGCACTTCTTATGCACCCAATGCTTACAAATACAAAAAAAAAAATTGATTTGCTCCTAATTCTCTTTCCACAAGCTAAGCAGAAGAACTTTCTTTTTTTCTGGGGCCTTTCCAACACTACAACCACTTACTATCACTTTGGTCTTGGTAACACTCACTTTCGGACCTTTACTTTCCATAGCATCCCTCTAAGTCTCCAATTTAACATGTAGACCTTCCATTGTTTCACAGGCAATCACTAAACCATTGGCATAAAATATCTCTTCTGGACAGCCCGTACAAAATTATCTGGAGAATGATTCTAAGACACAAATGAAAAGCAACAAACACAGCATGATGTACTTCCACATTAAAGCTGTCACTAAATATACTGTTGATTTTAACACAGGTTTAAACATTTCTGTACATTGAACAACCTTCAACCACTCGCTTGCCCCATATTTATGCAAAGCTTAACAGATGACATTTCTTGGCACTCTGAACAATAAAACAAAAACATATTTGCCTTTACTCAAGGTTAAATGACTTACCATGGACTGGATTGTAGAAAATATATCGGCTGTTCTTGTGTTGAATAGCCCCTCCAATGTCCCATAATTCCACAAAATACGTTCGCTCTTCAGGTGTGCCAGCTTTGTATTCATGTAACTGAAATTGTAAAAACAAAATCAATTTACTGACATCATTTTTCACACCATTTTCCTTAGTTTAATAATAATTGTATACTATTAAATGAACACAAGTCATTTTAGCCATAGAAGGAGGGAAATAGCAGGTTCATGCCTTTCCTAACAGTATTCAAATCGGATTCCATAGTCCTATGATGGTATCTATTAGATCAATCCCCCCCCCCCCCTCCCAATCTTTTTGCATAATTAAGGATAGAATTAAAAACAAACATTAAACAAAAATAAAATTGGATCAAATGGATTTGAGGCATTCCAGAATAAACAAAAAAAAAAAAAAAAAAAAAAAATCAAGGACACATTATGTCTTAAATATTTTTTTACTATGATTTTTTTTGAATTACAGTTTATCGCCTTGATTGAAGACTTTTATAGCGGAAAATTCAATATTTAAAAAAATATTTTTTTCTATTGCGTGACACCTACTCTGCACAACATCTTTTATTGAACTGTATTTTTTAAAATATTTGTTTCGTTTGTTTATACATTTTGCTTAACTAAAATGATTTGTAAATAAAACTGTCTTTTTAATTTTTTTTATAAAATCCCAGGTTCACAAAAGAAAACTTTTTGTAAATAAAATTGTTTTATTTTAAATTCAAAATGTGCATATAACAAATGTGTTTGTCAATAAAACTATGTATTTTTTAGACTATTAGTAAAACTTTTCATCAATAAAACCCTATAGGGTTTTATTGATGAAAAGTTTTACTAATAGTCTAAAAAATACATAAAATAAATAAATAAAAAAATTTGCAAAAGCACAGTTACAAACAAATGTGCATATACATTGTATTGTTTTGTTTATAATTCAACTGGAAGTAAAAACAAAAGCGGTGTTAAGGCAAAATATGTCCTTTTGATCATCATCCATTCTAGGGTGCCTCAAATCTATTTGATCCGTAAAATTCAACACATAAACCGTCCTCATAAGTAATCAAATTTTATTCATTCCATTCATTATTATAAATACCTTAGTTCGAATATACCACTCACTCACCAGTTTTCTATAAAACCATAATCACAAAATTAATTATGTTTAGAATTTATAAGAACTAGTTTATATTCAAATCTCACGTAAATCAAAATGAATATTTTTGAAACTGGATACGTGTTTTATAAATTAAAAAAAGGAATTAACATAACATAATAACATTAAAAAAAACATTATATAAATATTTTTTTTTTAAACTTAGTGACTTTTTTTTTGATAATCTGCAAAAAAGTAGACATAAAAGCTTTTCGGCATTAGTTCAGAGCAAATTATTTTTGCTTACAATAATTAATTTCTAATGTTTTTTACCAATAAAATATATAAATACATTCATCATAGTTACCTATTCTCTCATGAAAATACTAAGTAGCATATTTTTTCAACAAAATTTCACGAACAAATATTTTTCTTTGTAAAGATGGAAATTGACATACCCAGGTACTGTACCAACACAGCTTAGAGAGCTGGTATTAACTTGTGATTAAAAAGAAGAAGATTCCTACAACCATTCATATCGCAGTAGTCTTTCTTATACTACATGCGATGACATCATAAAACAATCGAGCTTGGTGGACTTGCTTTGAGTGACATCCGACCTATATAAGAGTCAGATACATCCTAAGATGGAGTACTGCTGTCACATCTGGGGAGGTGCCGCTCAGAGCACCATTTCTTGCCTTCACAGTGTACACAACCGACTTTGAAATCTAGTAGGGGGTAGTCTCTTTCTCATAAAAGAGATGTTGCTAGTCTTTCTCTACTCTTTGGATCCTTCTTGTAAGACATTCACAGCTAGAATTTAATTATTTCAACCACAACTTCAAAAAATTCTCTTCTCTACCTCCAAATAAAACGAAATTTCCATGAAAAGAGTTTCTTTCCAAGCATTTCTCATCTGTGGAACACATAATGGGATTGCTTCCTTGCAAACTACAACATGGCCGTTTTAGAACTCAACGTCAACAAATACTTGTAATAAACCGTCCTTAATCCAATTTTGTTCATTCCATTCATCAGTTTCAATCCTTTCATAATATTCTTCATCATTCAAATGACAATCCATACATCTCTTTAAGCCTTACCCTCAAGTGGCTTTTGGCCTTGATAAGTGGTGACTCATTATAACAAAAAAAAAACAGGATCATGCTAAACCCATTCCTTTCAGCATCTAGTATAATTGGGGATGCCTTAAATACACTTGGTCCAATTTGAAGGTGTTAAAGTAATGTTGAGGCTACATAATAATCAAATCATAAATTACATTTTTGTAAGCATTTTCGGTAAGTTAATGACACTGTTCGAATCGTGTTACTCACAGTCACTTCAACGGAACATCCAATTGTGTAGGCAGGATTGTTGGTGGCTTCATCGTGGCACAGAAGCTGGACAAGAGACGTCTTTCCGACACCTAAAGAAATTAATAACAACATTTATCATTAAACAGAAACAGGGAAATACAATAGAAACACTTTATAATCAACTAGCTGTATCCATCCGGCGTTCCTCCACCCCCACTCCCTCATTTTGGCTTTTCTCTTCATTTCTTGTAAGAAAATATATACATTCTTAGAAAGATAATTCAATTAAAAATATCTAGTTTTACAAAATTAAATTTAAATTCCATAAATATTTCCATGTTTTATTTGATTCTTTTAATAATGAAATAAATATTACCTTCAGTAGGTGTGTTCTTACAAGTTGGGGATACGTCATAGACCTCAGTCCGACAGTGACTTTGTTGCTGTCGGCTGAGGTATGGTTCTGTTAAGTTTCAGGAGATCTGCTCTCCCAGACTTTACCTTCTCTTTGAGAAGGTGTTAGTTTATTGCTAATCGCCTGAGGTGCCCCTATCAGGGAATGCTGACAAGACAGTTCAGGCATTTTTTGAAGCAAAATATGATACAAAGTAATATATATTTTTTAAAACAACCGTTGCATGCTGGTCCTTATCCTCACTTTTTTGTTTGCCTCTCGAGACTGAAAGTTGTGGATTATTCGGACTACTATTCTCATCTTGGTTGTCATGTTCAATGTTTTGACCGATGTAACCTCCAACCTGCTTCAGGTCCAGTTTTTCGAACTTGGAAGCCTAATAGTCGAACTCAGTAACATATACAGAATTTCGAACTGAACCCTTTATTTAATACATAGATAGATTGTTCTCATTCAGTCAGCCATTAGTAGAAGTGGTAAATTTTATGTTATTATTAGTTTGACATAATTATTTCCAAGTTCGAAAAAGATGCACCTTAAAAAGGTCGGAAGTTATATCGGTGGAAACATTGTCAATATAACAACCAAAATAAAAACCAAGATAAAAATAGTAGTCTGAATAATTGAAATATCATACAAATTATCAATCCTCATCTTAACAATTCTAAAACATAAGTCTATTTATGTAAGACTAGCTATCTTTACCCGGCGTTGCTTGGTAGTGTATTTACCTGTAATTTGTCTTGCTTTTCTTCTTTTAAGCTATGACAGTTTTTTTCCCAAAAATATTAATTTTTGTTCCAATGAAAGGGAGGTATATCCGGTGAACCGAGTGCAAGAGAAATACAAACAACTGCACTTAAAGGGACGGTTAGAATCTTAAAACGATCTTTAGGCTGGAGTGTCTGAAATAGCTGGTGAATGTCTGGCATCCGGTAGGATGCCCTATCTCCAGCAACAACAGAAAGATAAGAAAAAAAAAAAATAAAATAAAATAATTGCCAAATATTGCACTTTATTTATAGACCTCACACAACCAAAGTTGACAAACTTTACTATAGATGACTTTAAAACAATTGGTTATATTGAAACTTCGAAACTACCCATGGTGGCTGAATAGGATGCTAGCACTTTGAGGTCAGTGTTAATAAAAAAAAAAAAAAAGTAGCCGAGCTTACTAAGGCTGTTGAATAGCGATTTGTTTTCCGTTTTCTTAATGAAATGACCTGACACAATTTGTTTTACTATCTTTTAAAAAAAATTAATTAAAACAAACTGTTTTGGGTTACATTAATCTAACATAAAGTATCCGATAACTGAGCTTACTTTTCTGATTTTTGTGGTAAAAATTATACTTAAATTTTTTTCTTTTTACATTTTTATTGTGAAAATAAAATGAGTGTTATTTTTATAAATGGATTTGAAATATAACAAGCAGTAATTGCGTTTTTGTCAGATTATAAATTTACAATTTAACAAAAATAAATTTGGATTATTCGGACTACTGTTTTCATCTTGAGTGTTATTCTCGCAACGCAACGTTTCCGGTAATGTAACCTTCAACCTTCTTCAGGTGTATCTTGTCGAACTTGGGAATCTTTCTGTCAAACTCGGAAATCTGCACGGAATTTCGAACAGAACTCTTTATTTAATCAACGTTCAGTCAGCAATGACCGGGTAAAAGTCTTCAGTAATTTGCAATTCCTAGTATCACTCGCACTGAGGATTGAACCTTCAAAACACTGCACCTAAAATTGAATTTTACTTAGTACTTCTGTTACGCCATGGGTCCTTTTTCTTCACATTTTTCAAATAATAAAATCAGTATTTTTGCAGTCAATTGTCTAAATTATTTATTAATAATATTTATTTATAAACTTAATGAAATAAACTAAATTCTAATAACCCAAAACACTTTGTTTTAATTAATTTGTTTTAAAAATTTTTGGGGGTTATTAGTAAGCTTGAGTACTTTTTTCAGATTAACACCGGTCTCAAAGTGTTGACGTCACATTCGGCCGCCATGGGTAACTTTGAAGTTTCAATACAACCAAACAATTTAATAGAAAATATAAACATGTGAAGTTAGCTTTAATATTGGCCTTGAGTAGTTTTTTTCAGAAGAAAAACATGGCCAAAGGCTGATTAACAACGCACGACCAATGTTAACTTCACATACTTATATTTTCTATTAAATATTAAATTGTTTACCTCACACATAAGTAGGTAAACTAAAATTTGTTCTCATTTTCGAAGAGCTCCAATAGTGTAAGGGGCCGCCAACTTTTTTTTTCACTTTTAACTCCATTATTTATAAGAAGTAATGCAAATTCAATTAATTAATGAACATTTATCGAAGAAATTACAATGTGTGAAAATTAATAGTATATTAATAGAACATTTATTGAAGAAAATATAATTTGGGAAAATCAACAGTATGTTTTCATTTCAAAACGAACAGTCATCGTGTTTGGTTTAACACATTTATAATTTTTTTTTTTACAGTTTAAAAACTTATTTTTTCTCTTGTTTTTTTAATTTTTTTAAATGGGATAGAATTCAGAAATAAATCGCGCATATTCAGGACATTCACGTCCATTTTTGGAGAAATGAGAAATAATGTACTAAAAAGAGAGTTGTTGGCCCCTTACACTATTGGAGCTCTTTTAAAACGGAAACAAATAAATTTCGGCTCGTCCCTATTCTGAAGAAGTGCTATAAATTGTTTTGGACTACTTTCCCAACTATCTTTCCTTCAAAGTATTTTATGTCGCCAATAGTAACGTTTATCCCAAAGTGTAAATCAATCGAGGGTGCAGAGTCAGGGCAGTCGTAAAGGCAACAGCCATGGCAGAGTGCCCCTTTCGCGGTGCGAGATTTTCCTCACATTAAACAGACCTCAAGGCAATTAAATATTAAGATATTTCATTTTTCTACGGCAATTATTTTGTTCACAAAAACAGACAAAACACTAACAAAATAAAAAAAATGAACATTTTGACAATCAATAAATGTGCCAATGTTGACATTTAGTCCGCGTCCGCAGTCTTGTTTCCAATAATACAATGGGAAAATGAATGCGAATATTAATGAATAGAGAGAAAAAAAGTAACTGGTGCTTGTACAGATCGGGTTCCATGGCGGACAGTATTGGGTCGGTAAATACTGGTAACGAGTTAGAACACCCGAAAAGCAACGACACAAAATGAAAGAATGCTCAACGGAAAAAACCAGTTAGGGTAACATGGGGTATTAGGCACCAGCAACTCGGTAACCTTCACAAACATCTCAATAGCATTATCATGGCACTTGTATGGCAATAAGCACCAAGCTTGTCTGATCACTGACCAATCACAAGCCTTGTTCCTCACGAGTAGCATTTACTGAGCCAAACAAAAGTAGTCTTTTTTGCCAAGTTTGAGAAGCTGTTATTTCTCCACATCTGCAGCCATTTTGAAACAGACTTCAAAACTTTATGCTCCAGAAGATCAACTGAACAAAACTTTGTTTCTTTGCGAAACCACTGAGCCTGCAAACTGTTCCTTTGCTGCTGAAGCACTGAGATATATCAGAGATTTTTACACTTGATTTAATTCAGATTTCCATTTTTCAGAGCTGGAAAGTGTGTCATGGTGGTCTGCCTCCACAACCTATCAAATGTGATCATGATTTTCACACCAATTTTTAAAACTGCTGCAAATTCAACTTGCCATGTTTTTGTATGCTTTTAGTATGTTAATTGCTTTGTACTGGTTCTCATTTAAGCATAATGCATGCATGTCTGTATTTTTCTGAAGGAAAAGAGTTGAAAATCTCGTAAAGTAATTTAATTAAGAAACATGACTATATAAGTTTGACCTGTTTTTATTATTGAGGAAGTTATATAAAACCAGAAATTTGTAATAACAAGTCAACATTTACTGATACTAATACTTGGCATACAGATGCCTAATGCCCCGTTAAAAAATTGTTTGTTCACAGATGATTCGCAACTATCAGAAGACTGAGGGTGGAAGGAGGAATCTGAGCCAATCAGAGAAGCAGATGTCTGCCAATCAAGCAGCCAAATAGTATAAAGTCAACAAGAAGCTAGGACCCTCATCCTCAACTCTACGCCCCCCATCTTCAGCCTCCACTCAAGGACACTCATCCTCAGACATGTCTGTGACCTTGCTGATTTCATCATACTCATTCTGATTTATTGAAAGACTTCTTTCTCAAGCAAATGACTCCCACTTTCAAGCTGCAGCAAGAGAGAATACAGCGATTCCGATATGTGGAGAGCCTCACAGCAGATGAAAGTATCACCAGACTCATGGAGACATCTGTTGCTGAGGAGGTTGCTACAGCATCCAGAGGACATGACAGAAGGAAAGGAAATGGGAAGACAAGGGTAAAAGATACCAGTACAGGAGACACAATCAACACCATGATCAAGAAGCCCACTGTCAACATCGGGGATTCTGACACTGAGGAATGTTGCAGATGTGGTAGACGTGGTGGCATTAACTGGATTCAGTGTGACATCTGTGATTCCTGGTATCACATACAGTGCATGAGCATCAACATTTCACTTGAAGACCTCCAAAATGAGTGATGGCTGTGTGATTTTTTGCACATATTAGCCCCGGTGCTTAATGCCCCAGGTGACTTAAATTTGTGGAAAGTTCACCATAGTCTTTAAACAATTCAATAAATACATTTTCTTCTCTGATGAACACATGTGTAGTGACGGCACGGAAGGAAACAGTCGTCACATGCAGGCGCGAATCCATGCCTATTGAATTACGAGAAGCGATATCTGCATCACGAGAAGGTTGCATTATGCAAATTAGGTGCGGTTAGTGGCGAAGAAAGGTAAATAAAATGAGGGTTTTTTTGATCGACGGTGTTAGTTTTGTGGTGAACATCGTGTTGTTCACATGCGTGTCAATCGAGGAAAAGAAAGAAAAGAACGGTATTTTCAACTGAGAAAGCACGAGTTTGCACCAAGGCAGCCAGTGAGATGCTAATTAGGAGACGGTTGCGCATACTCAAGGAGCTGGTGATGGAGTACACGCTCTCGGTGGACGTAACGTTGGTTGCATCGATTCAAAATGTGGCCGACCAACTGACGCGCATGCCACAGCGGTGGTTTGACATAATGAAAAGGGAAAGGGGGCCTGAGCCCCTAATCGGTGCTGTACACGTTGATGAACATAATTTTTGGGGGGATTTAAAAAAAATAAAAACACGTAATCATTTAGCCAATTTAAGTTTTTCTTTGGGGGGGGGGGGTAGGGTTAGGGTTTAGGGTAAGGGTTTAAAGTTAGGGTTAGGGTTTAGCGGTTAGTGTTTATTAAATAAGTAACTCCCCAAATAATAAATTGGCTAAATTTCTACGTATTTTTATTAAGCAAAAAAGAATCCCCCCACAAAAAACTAAATTACATAAATCTCTACGTGTTTATGAAATAAATACCCCCCGCCCCCCCAAAAACGAAATTGGCTAAATTTTACGTGTCTTTATTACCCCCCCCCCTCTTCACCACAAAATTAAAACTCAAGTCGGTTACATGTCTCGTTTTACACTAAGTGGCTAGGAAATGGGTACTGATTTTACATTAAATTTATAAAGGAAAGTGATCCCCCACTCTAAAATTTTTTTTTTTTTAATTCCTTTGCGGATATTTTTCAAGGCTGTTTAAATGTATTTGCACACAAAAAAAGTAAAATCTGCACTTTTTTATGGGGTAAACTGCGTCGGGTAAGATAGTAAAAAATTACCTTTGTTTGCTTTTTTACATTCTTTCAAATCGTACATTGTTTCGACCATTTCCGGTTTGTTCTGTAAATCGCAATCGGAAACATTCGGATCGATATAGGTCTCTCCCTTATAGAAGCACTGATTTATTTACATTGTTGTATTTTATTTTGCATTTTTTGTAATCAGTAGATTAGGTGCTTATCTAGACATTCGGAAAAAAACCCCCAAAAAACTGAGGAATATCTGTTTGATGTATGTACCTGTCACGGGCTGAATATATCCTATACCAAAAATCACGTACATTAATCAAGTAGTTTTTATTTTATAAAAGAAAAGAAAATTTTAACGAATAACGTGGAAATACGCCCGTCATTAAGACTTATTTTGAATTTCGGTTATCCCCCTTGAATAAGGGTTAATGGCGGGCGTATTTCCACGTTATTCATTAAGATTTAATTTTCTTTTATAAAATAAAAACTACTTGATTAATGTACGTGATTTTTGGTATATATTCAGCCCGCGACAAGTACGTACATCAAACAGATATTCTTTTTTTGTTTTCGAATGTCTCCCTTAATCTGGATAAGCACCGTAGATTACTATTTTGAAATTGTTTTTGTCCTTTCTAATTAATGTTATTGTTGTATTTTAATATTTGTTTTTGGGTGGGAGTGGAGTAAAAGATATAATGTAGATATCTGGGATAGAAAATGGAGATGAAAGGGGCAGTTCCAAATGTCTTTCGGTGTGGTTTATTATAGCAAATTAGTTGCCAACTATGACCAATTCATTTTTGTTGCGTGAAAATGAAATTAAAAAAAAATCAAAAATCAATTGCAAATTTACTTTGTTTTAATTTTGACAACAGAATGTTACCGAATGAACATTGTCCGCCATGGGACCCCATCTGTACAAGCACCATAAAATTAATTAAATTAGGAATTAGTTTTTTTTTGTTTTTAAATAAATTTATGTGTGATGTATATGTTGTTAAAGTATGACTATATTTTTTTTTAATCGGAGGTTAAAAATAAAATTGTTTTAAATTTAGGAGGGAGAACATTGGTATTTTCAAAATGTTACACCGGCTATGAAGTCCGTGACGTGAACTTCTTCATCGTTTTATTATTAATTATGGTGCTTGTACAGAGAAGCGTGCATATGATAAACGCTGAAAATAGCAGTTCCAATTAAATTAACCGGAAAACTCTTTGATATATTAATGATACATTAGTATATAAAAAAATAATAGGTTTGTACACCAAAAATTAGCAAAAACTATCGAGTAAAATTCTAATAAAAATCCGTTATATCGTTTAATCGGGTCAGCTATTGATTCGAGCGCAAAACACGAAATTCAGGGGGAGATAACCCAGTTTGTCATATTAACAAGTAATAAATCAATGACAGTAATCAAAATACGCTGACACTGACTTTTATTTTTAATTCAAAATTCTACTCGATCATTTTTCCTACTTTTTTGTGAGGATACTTATTTAAATCTGCTGCGTAAGTATATAATACTGTTTTTTTTTGTGGTATTGATAATTTAATCCGCAAAAAATAATTTATCTTGTCTTTGGTAACATTTATTTGTTGCATATTTAAAAAAAATTTTTAATATAACTTTCCTTAATTTCAATTACTTAAATCGAGAGCAGACTTAGTAATGTGGGGGAAAATCCATCAACGTTAATTCTATTATGAAAAGTAACAAAATAAAAATAAACCGAAAAGAAAAATGTTGTATTCATGGTGGGGGTGGGGGGTAATAAAATGACAATTCGGTGTTTACTTTTAATAACGAAGGTGAAATATCTATTTTAAAATGATTGATTGGTTCATTTGAGTCATGACTACTGGCCTCACCGGCGCTTCTGGCGCCTCCGGCGGGTATAAAAAGTGCTGCCCGGTACTAGCCGATAATTTAAGGATTTTACCTGAGATCGAAGCCGAGTCGTTGCGAACGGAAATTAGTAAAATATTTAAGTTACAAATTAGAGTACAGCTTATCTTTTCATGGAGACACACTCTGCAATTTACTTTTAAAAACAAAATTATAAAAAATAAATAAATGTCAGTAATAACAAAAGCGAGAGACACGCCTCTATTTAAACAAAATACATTTTGATATAAACATGTTTTTACTTGTTTATGTTTGTTGTTTAGCTTAATCCTCCTTGAAATAGCGGCATTCAAAAGGAAAACAATTAAAGCTTCCAGTAATTTATCTTTTACATTAAATAAAACGAGGGATAAAAAGTATTCAATACATTTACCTGAGTCTCCGAGAACAAGGATTCGTACTTTGTATATTGCTGCCATTATTCTGTTCTAAAAAAATAATCCTCTTAACGACTAAAGAGTTACACAACTTTGTTATAGAGTTATCCCCCTTAGATTAATCCGATATTGCCGCACTTTACATTACGGTGTGCGGACAAAAGCCTACCAAAATTATTTAAACACGGACAAAAACCTACCAACGTAAAAATAAAGAAATTTAAAAAAATTAAAAATAAATCTTTTTATATATTTTTTTTTTTACAATTATCAATTTGTCTGTAATTTATTTTTCTTGACAAAAATGTTTTATTTCATTTTTAAACATTTTTCTGGTACTTTGCGGGACAGTTATAAAAGTGGGGGGGGGGGGGCTCTCCTAAAAAGTGTGTGGGGGGGGGCGGTTAGACACATGCATATATAACTTCATTATTGATGACCGTAAAGTGGGGGAGCAAGTCAAAAAGTGTGTGTGTGTGTGGGGGGGGGGGGTTTGAGCCAACGTAAAAATAAAGAAATTAAAAAAAATTAAAAATAAATCTTTTTATATTTTTTTTTTTTTACAATTATCAATTTGTCTGTAATTTATTTTTCTTGACAAGAATGTTTTATTTCATTTTTAAACATTTTTCTGGTACTTTGTAAACAGGACCGGCGGGACAGTTATAAAATAGAGGGGGGCTCTCCTAAAAAGTGTGTGGGGGGGCCTGGTTAAACACATGCATATATAACTTCATTATTGATGACCGTAAAGTGGGGGGGGGGTCAAGTCAAAAAGTGTGGGGGGGACTTAATTAATTAAGATTAAGACAAACAAAGGAAAAGAAAGAAAACAGTATTATTATCTAAAACTTATATTAAAAGAAAGCGAAGGAATAAGAAAGCTAACACAACATAAGAATGGTATTTTATAAAATTAATAAAGAGGAAAACATTTATATGAAACAAAAACAATTTATTTACTTAAAACATTTTGTAAAGTTCTTAGGTTCGTAATTGTAAGCGTATATATGCGAGCGTGTTGAATGTCTTTTGTGTGGCAAATTGTAAATGATGTATGTGTAAAGAAAAGTTCGTAAAATTGAAAGATTACCTTTTTCCTCCCCACACTGCTCGGTCGAGCCAGTGTGGGGGGTTGGGGTTGTCGATGAGAGTTCTTTGTGTGCGTTCGCCCAGAACGCTGAAGGAAAAAGAGTGAGAGAAAGAAGGTGCGTGCCTTTTTATAGACTTCAAACCACGCATGGTCAAGCTGACCGGTTGGTCCCTCATTGGCCGGACCTTTTGGCAAACGTGCTTCTGCGAGATTCTCTACCTCAGAGATTAAGAAGGAAACAAAGAAAGAAAGTTCGCACTTAGTTATGGCGCCTGCCACAATGTCCACCTGTTGCCTGTATATCTCGAAAGGTGGCCTGCCTATCTATGTTTAGTCGTTCTTATGGAGATGATGATGTAATTCACTCCAGTTTGCTGTCTGATTCAGGTGTTTCTTTTTCTTTCACATAGACTGATGCCGAGCATAAAGAGTTCCATTTTGCATTTTGCCACTCTTAGCTTTTCTATTGCTTCATTATTAAGTGCGCTTATGTTTTGCTACCATATGGCATAACATGTCATGTCATAACCTCACCTTTAACGAGGAAAATTCTATCTTCTCAAAAGTATCAATCGATTTTCTTGGTTATAACATAACACAGGGTTTACTTATACCCGGTGCAAAACATCTATTGTCATTAAAAGAACTGCCTTTATCTTAAAACAAAGCTTCGCTGCATCGAATACTTGGATTGTTCTCTCACTACTCTTAGTGGATACCGAAGTTCTGAGACAAGACTAGACCTTTAATAGAAGTTGATTCATTCCGCCTCAATTCAGAATTCGTAAAACATTTGAAAACTTCAAGGAAGAAATTGAAAAAGCCTTAGTTCACTCGGTTAGGGAAAACATTTCTCTGATAGTAGACACTGATGTTTCTCATACTGCCATCAAACCGTTCAGTAACATTCTCTTAACGTACACCAACGACAAGAGAGCAAACACCTTCTTTTGTAGAAAAGGAAGGTTGTGTGCTAAGTGAAGCTGCAAAAATGTGGTCACATTATTTAGCATCATGACGGTTTGTGATGGTCACAGATCATCAACTGGTGATACCAGATCAGGCTGCCCTGTGGCTCCCTGAGACGAAATTCACCTACATTGACGTTTTTTTTTTTTTTTTTTTTTTTTTTTTTTGTAAAACTTAATTATGTTCTACAAAACCAAAAACAACAGCCCCTCTCCCTTTCTCCCTCCCCTTTTTTATTTTTATTTTTCCTACCCTACTCCCGGTCCTGGATATGACCTTAAACTACATCCGATGGTGAGATCCGGCTTACGGACTTTGGGGAATGTGGAGCCTCCTCTTAATTACCATTGCTCCCAGGTCCACCCTGACCCGGAGTGGTAGTACCTGTTAGGGTCCCAACTATGGGTTAAATAGAAACAGATATTAAAAGGGGAAAGAAACAAAAAAGAGAAGAAAACAAGACCAGATTCGGCATTAAATAACCCAAAAAGGGTTGATATGCCGTAAAACAAAACTACCAAACCAAACTACCAAACAGATCATCAAGCTATTAATTTCATGTTTGATACAAAAAGGCAAGGGAAGATCAAGAACAGCAAGATCGAAAGATGGAGAATGGAATAAGAATGTTACAAGTACGATATCATATATTGAACCGCAAAAAAAAACACAATATCCCAGCTGATGCACTCTCACGTGCACATTGAAAGAGGAAGATCGAGAGAACCTTAAGAGATGTGTCACTTGGTGAGTTAGTTGCAAATTAAAGCTAATTCGAACAATTACAATGGAAGTTTTTTTTTCAAACACAACTCAATCTCAAAATAAAGTAATAATTTAGCATGTATTTTATGTGATTTACCAACAGAGAGAAGTTACAGGAAATTCATAAACATCTGTGTCATCCTGGCATAACTAGACTGGCCCATTTTATTAAAGTAAACAATCTTACAAGTACGATAACATAACATGTCATGTTACAACTCTATTGAAGAAGTTAAAAGAGTATATTCAGTGTAGTGATGGGATTCCAATATTTTTCCCGATTCCAATACAATTACCGATTCCGATTCTGATTCTTTTTAAATCTTTAAATGTTTAGCTATAGAGTTGGTTTCTTTTTTGTTTTGTTTTTTAATTTTCTAATTACCGTTAAAACTCATGTAATATGTGCATATATTTTCGAAAACGTAGAATACACTTGTATGTGTGTGTGGGGGGAATCTATAGATGTTAGTTTTACTGGTAGTTTAAAATCAATAAATATTTATCATTAGTACCAGCAAAAGAAAATGAAGTTTTAAACAAAAACAAACAGAAAAAAAAACAATTAAAAAAATTGTTTTTGGCATCGGAAAATAGACACAAATTTTTTCCGATTCTGATACCTATTCCGATACCCCCCAAAAGTTCCGATTCCGGATTTCCATTCAGATTAATCGTCCCAATACTAGTTCAGTGTGTGCTAGATGGAAACCACACTTCTATACACCAGAAACAGGCTGCCTGGTTAAAGTAATGCAAATAATGGAATAACTCAGCATTGATTTTAAGGGTCCTCTTACTTTTAACCCGAACTTACTAACAGTAACAGATGAGTACTCACGTTTCCCCTTTGCCTTCACATGTGCAAACACGACTACAAACTCAGTAATTAAGTGTCTAAGGCAGATATTTACAGTGTTTCGCATGCCTGCATATATCCATTCTGATAGAGGAATAGCATTTGTATCAAAAGATCTACACGAATACTTCACCAATTTCGGAATTGCTACTAGCCGGACAACACCTTATTACCCACAAGCAAACGGTCAGTGTGAACGATACAATAGAATTATCTGGAAACACACCTCATTAACCTTAATCTCAAGAAATCTCAGAGAATCACAATGGAAAATGGTGCTTCCTGAAGTATTATATTCTATAAGATCTCTTCTTTGTCCTGCTACCAATCCAACACGAACTCCAAGTGACCATTCTTTACCTAGTTGGTTATCGATGTCAGGTCCTCTTCTTTTGCATTGCCAAATTAGCACCAGTAAGTATGAACCATAGGTGGACGAAATACAATTATTGGAAGCAAATCTACAATATGCTCATGTAAGATTCACCAATGGACGTGAATCTACGGTATCTGTAAGTGATTTAGCACCAACAGATAATTTGTTGTAAAACGAGAAAAAGGGGATGATAGCCTTAGAAATAACTTAGATGATTTCTACATCCATTGATGAAAGCAGTGTGATTGAAAAACACAAAGAAGGTAGTAGCGATCCACAAACTATTGTTGACACAGAGATCCCAACTCCTTCATCTATTGATCTGGAGACAACACCGTTCCATGTAATATCAAGAAATGCAGAGATATCCAGGCGATTCTGACACTATCACATTTCCACCAGCCCTACCATGGTGAAGAAGGGTTGGATTTTAAGAGGGAGGTGCTGCTGCTGATTAAACAATGTTCCCCAATTTCCGACGTTAAATGGACACATTTGAACTTTAATTGTTCTTTTATCAAGTCGCAAAATGCAATAAGTTTTGCAACAGACATGTCCTGTATTATTATTTAATACATATGCAGCATTACCTATCCTTTTCTATACATTTACACATAC
Source organism: Sepiola atlantica (assembly GCA_963556195.1). Taxonomy (NCBI): domain Eukaryota; kingdom Metazoa; phylum Mollusca; class Cephalopoda; order Sepiida; family Sepiolidae; genus Sepiola; species Sepiola atlantica. Next base: position 118,708,267 of record OY744520.1, read on the forward strand.
ACTCACCAGAGGGCGTTTCAGACCCGAATTATCTCCGCTTTCGCGATAGTAGAGGATGCTACAATCCGTGAAAATGGACGCACAAGAAAATTTCTTCTGGTTTCGCTTTTGATGATAAACACACTCACCAACACACACCTGCTGTGCACACACATTTCACGGTATGAAAGATATCTCCTTAAACTTGCATACACATCCTTTTCAGACTTTATTGTACACATTTTTATGGACACAATCTCAAAGTGAACCTTATTTGCATACATTATTGTTTCTTTGTTGTTTCTTTGTTTCATTTGTAAATGCTTGTATTAGAACATGTATAAAGGAAACACCCCTTACATATATTATCTTTCATCGTTGTCTTATGTGCCGTCTTCTCTACGTTTTATTTCAGCATTTTACCAACGTTCGGCAACAACAAAAAGTCATTTTTGACTAGTCACTTCATTTTTTCACAATGGTTAGTTTTCTATTTTAGCGGTTAAAATGATTGACGAGCAATAAAAAGTTGGACATTAGCTAAAAACAACTTAAGTTTAAGTGAAATATTTTTAAAAATCAACACATCGTGCAATTTAAATGAAAAAATCATTTATTTAATTTTTTTTTTTTGCAAGCTTTCGTTGTAGAACAACTTTGTCAGGCGAGACTGTCTTATAGTTTTTTTTCTTCTTCCTTTTCATTTTGGTGGTATTAACCCCGAGGGGTCGAATCACGGTAAAGGCAGAAGGGCACGTCAAGTTCTAGAAGACGTTAGGATAAGTATAGTTTGGTCGATGCTATGTGCAGATTGGCGCTGTTTAAATTTAGTTCTCAAGTGTTTGTTGGCTGGTCAGTACTTATTGACCACCTGTGACCAAACACAATGGTAGAATAACGTGTTTATATATATATATATATATATATATATATATATATATATATATATATATATATATATATGAGGTGAGTTTTTATCGATGGACGTGGAGTGTGACTTGGTGTGTGCACGCCTTGAGGACTTTTCTAGAAGGGCTGTTAACGTCCTGTGTACAGTACACTAGCTCCCTACATGGGGCAACGATAGGTACATCCCCTTTAACATAACGGATTATACTCGGTTGGATATTTGACGAGAATTATGGTGTTATCATTAAGCGTCATTGGCAGCATTAATTCTCTCCTGAGAATTAATCATGTTCTAGCTGAGGGATCACTGTGCTGCAATTGAACACTTTATAATAGGAGAGAGTGAACAACATATTTTTATCTATAAAAATATAGTTATTGATTCTTACTGAAGAATTAACATTTTTAAAACTCGAAATCAGCTGAGCTTGTCGTGTGACACATCTGTCGCATGCAGATTCAAAAACTAAACTGAAACTATCTCGCTGCTATAAATCAAACGGGAGAAGAAGAGAGAGAGAGAGGGGGCAGACAGAAAGAGAGGGGGAAGAGAATGAAAGGGATAGCAAATGCAGTTATCAGTGTTTTTCAGTTCACAAGCCCCTAAGACAGTTGATTTGAACTTTTAAACCTCTCCGATTTACCTGTCACTGTATTGCTTCGACATCAACCATTGATTTTCCCAAACAATAAGCTACTACTGCTGGTTCTGAGCGTCTCCCTCAGGAAGCAATAGAAAGTCTAGCACAAGGCTTTTAAATGTGGGGATCTCTAACTTCCACAAAAGAGACACTATCCCTGCCACATTCGTCCCCCCTTTTTGTGTGACCTTTGCCCTTTTTGGCAAACGTTAAATCTCTTCCATCATTACACAAGGATAGAGACAGCACAATTTTTTTACTCCACATGTCATACTTAATCGTTGTCTTAAGTTTCGACTTGTTTTTGTTAAATTTATTTATTCATTTTTCCACTCTCTCTTGTTCTCTCCCGAAACATAAGCTTATTTCATGTATTTTCTTTTTTCGATAAAAACATTAATTGTCCCCCTTTTTGTTTGTGATAGTCAATCTACTTTGACTTTATTATTTAATTTGTTTTTGTTGTTTTTTAATTAATTTTTCTTGGTCTTGACCAGTGGGTATTCCCCCCTGCACAAATGTTTTCGACGTTTCAAGCAGACTTTCCGTTTTGCTAATTTCATATTGTGTGAGGGTGAGGGGTAATTTCGGGAATGTTTTTAACTGGGGTTTTACATGTATTTAGTTGAGGGGCATCACCGTACCAGTGTTAACAGTAGAGGATAAGGAGCCGAAACTGGCTGGTGCGGTATCCTCCTGATGATTCCATTGGCCTAGATCCAAGAATGGAGTTGCTGGATATGTGTGATAATGTTGAACAGACCCACGAAAGATGAAAACTAAAAAAAAACTTGTATGAATTAAAAGTGAGCCTACGAAGATCGACGACCAAGGTACTGTACAAGTATGAATTACCAGGGAAAGACATGGATATTTTCATTTACGAAAACCGATAGGAGCAGTTTATTTTTGCTGTGTTCCAGCAGACGCCGACGCCAAATAGTTTGGGTTGGACCGTGTCGATTGTCACTGTTGTATCAAAATAATGGCCAATGCAGAAACCAGGTGTGACCGAAAAATAAGAATGGGTGTAAGAAAAACGAATAAGTTGTTCTTTTTGATAACAAACAAAGAGTTGTGGAGACAGGTGTCACAGTGTTTGGCTTAGTTAGGAAAAATGTCACTTGTCCGCAATAAGTCAGGTCCTGTACACGAGACAGGTGTGGTCTGAACTGATAACAACAAACCAGATATTTCGCTGACAAGTTGGTCTTGGTTGACGTAAGTTAAGAGGACTTACAGCCATTAGTGAAATTACATTTTCTTTGTTTCTGTGAATGAGTCGAGGAGGGGGGAACCTCCCCTCCTCCTATCACCAGGGAACGGTGGGGGATGGAAGCAGATGAAGAGGGGGAAAAGAGGGATGGAATGAAAATACGATTACCGTTCCCGAATTGGAAATGCGGATTGAGAATCCCAAATATGGCAGAGACAGTGATAATAAGGAAACATTTTTTTTTCTTTTGTTCTCTGACTAAATTCTATTAGGAAAGGAACGAGTCCATGCCCATCTGGTTTTCAATATAAGGTAAAGCATAACAGGCTTTGGAAACTCCATTTTGCTTGCCCACCAAATCCACGTCGCTCTGAGCCCCCCCCCCCCCCCCCCGAACTTGGGCACAATCTCGCAAACAACCTAAAAATCGCCCAGAAGTATTTAGAGCGTCAATCCAAAAAACCAGAGTTAGGAGTTAGAAATTATAGAGCTACATTGCCTTGTAATTGAACAAGTTTTTTATTTTCTTTACCAAATAATTATTTTTCTAAAAAAACTACAGACCGAGTTGTTGAAGATTTTCTTTTTTTCTTTTAATTGTTCTGCTTGAAATGACCCTTCGCTTCGCAGTGGTACCAAATTGCTGACCCAATCTGGATAATTACCCACTAATCTATCAAACACAGCGTAGAAGTGCGGTAATCGTTGGACCAGGCCTTTCAACATCTGCAGCCGTCATCAGAGACGCAACTTTTCCCGAGCAGTACCAGGTGACCAACCGAACTCAGAAACGGCCAAATTGGTGACGTCACCGACTTTACTAAGCAGCTGGGGTACATATGAAGCACTACAGTTTTCGATACTTAGTTATTTTGTTAGGTTTATAGAAAATGAGACGAAGTCCATTTCTAATACATAAAAAAAATTATTGGTCGTCTTTGTGAATATGCGAATAAAAGGAGAAATGAATATGGACGAAGAGAAAAAGTTAGAAAGTCCACATGGTTAAATGAAAGTCTCGAAGTAAAAGAGAGAAAAGAGTTAGTGTAGTAAGGATATTTGTCTGTACACAGGTGTGAAAGTCAGTTCATGTTTAAGTAGTTATGCGTGTGTGTGTGTGTGTGTTCAATATAGAGTCCACGTGTGTGTGGTCGCTATTTTGGCTTCTCGATTCTTCATGCTTGAAGTGGACCGGGCCTTGTAGCCCGGCCAGGTGTAGTAGTCGTCTACATGCCAAGAGAGGTTGTTAGGCGTCTCGTGCCTAAGAAGAAAAAGAGAGAGGCGCATTGCGCTCAAATGTTTATATAGTTATGCTAGCCCTCTGCGATTTGCCTAAGAGAAAGCCACTGATTGGTAAAGCCAAGGAGGAAATAGATTGCTTGAACCAATCAGCGGGCAGCTAAGAAGTCATTGATATTTAAACAATACGGCGGCTGTGTGCTGGCTTGTAGCAAATTGCTACAGATTTTCGTTTACTAATTTGTTGTAATCTGTTTTGTCCAACTTGTAATAGTTTCTTGTTTTATCCGCTTTGATAAATAATTTGTCCAAACCTTTGATGTTTTTTACTGTATCTTTCAGTTTCTTTTGAAAATCTGTGGTGTTCTTATGGAATTGTAAATCATTACTGGTTTGGTTTGTTATCTACGTATCATGAATCTACTTTGATATGATATTTACACTTTGTTATGCGATCTACACGTCATAATGCAATCAATACATATAAGAGCAAGGAACACACTTCTCCTAATTAGTTTTGAAAGCCTTTCTCGGCCTTTTGGCTAAGATCAAAGTGTAGTATCTGTTCCGATGGATACTGCACCCCATACTGGTATTGTCTGGATCTTCGGGTCTGGATTTACGCCGGTCAATGGGTCTGTCCTGTGCAGTTCTGGGAAGTGGCGCTCCCAGGCTTTGCCTCCCCTCTTTGGGGAGGATTGAGTTTAGTGCTTAATGTCTGAGGCACTCTGCCCAGGCAATTTTTTAAAAGCCCCTAGCACTCCTCCTCTGGAGTGCATTCCCACTTTCCGACCTTGTGTCACATTCTACTGTGTGGGACGTAGATAAATAGGAGTTTTGAAAGAATTTGTGGTTACCGAACCTGGAACCCTAACACTAACTTTAACTCCTAACCCCGGTAAAGTCTGATATAAATTAAATTCTAACAATTAAATGTTTAAGTTTTCATTTTTAATCTGAGTTTTAAAGCGGTATCCCTATCTACTTATGTCTCAATATCCTCATTTGAGTGTGGGATAGTGTTACGAGTTAAAATGCCGCTTCTCAAGCAATGTATGTGCTTGAAGGTCGAGTTTTACAGATTACTATATGCAAGCATTAAGTCACGGCTGATTTTCGAAACCGCCGGTTAACGTGGTCAATCAATAACTGTAAAATATTGAAATAAACATATTATCATGTGGTCTTATTTACTTTATTGAGCACTCTGTCTTTATTTCTTCACATTATGCACACACACAACAATCACCCCCCTCCCCTACACACACACACACACACACACCCACACACACACACACACATATATATATATATATATATATATATATATATATATATATATATATATATATATATATATGTATGACAATATGAAAACCAGATTCCAACGCCGCTATTCTTAATTTGCCGCAAAGAGATTCATTTTAACAACCATTTTTTCAATTGCCAATAAAATCAAGGTTTTCAACAATGTCTTGGGTTTTCTAGGACACTGATTCATCAGAAACAATCAGAAAAATATCCCCCAAAATCGAAAACTTACTTCAGAAAACATTCTTTTAGATCGATTATTTGGCCCAAAACATATGTGTATTGACGCCATATATCCACGTGTGTGTGTGTGTGCTTGTGCATAAAGCGAATAAGAGAGAGCGAGAGTAGCCAGAAAATGTGTGTGTGTGTGTGTGTGTGTGTGTGTGTGTGTGTGTGTGATGTGTGTGATATTGTCGCAAAAAATGACTGCACATATGATCATTGCTCACTGTCGCAGAATAAATTCGACTCGACGAAGTCCTGGAAAAATATTCGCCTTTCTGACGGTTCTTAGATAACAGAAGAAAAAAAACAACAAAAAAACATGCCGAGGGGGCACAGAGGCAAGGGGACAAGATTCTGGGGATAAAAAAAAGTGAGTGGAATTCGGGAAAGGTGGTGCTTGAAGAGGATGGGGATGCTTTATTAAATAGAGTCTGTGGTAGGTCCGAGAGAATAAACATCTTCTTCCATTACTTAAGTTATGCAGCAATGGCGGGTCGTCAATGCACCCCCACCCCCTCGCTTTTATCACACCCTGGCTTGAAAAATGTTTGATTCATTTATTGTGTGACTTGTTATCCATTTAATGCCAGCAACAAACATAAATAAAATTAGCATCGTATTCAAGCCTGATATATCGTATATAATCTACATAATCAACTTATCAGGCCAGATATCACCTGTTTTGTGTTAATTCACGTTAAAATCGGTTTTTTAAGACGTCCTATGGATTTATTGCAAAACATTAAAGCAGATTTGAAAGTGCGGTTTATGCCAGTCGAGGATACGACTGAGCTCTAATCCCTGTAAGACATTCACAGCAAGAACTCGTCTAGCTACAACCACAGCAAATAACTGTCCTTTTTCTCGCTTTCTCTCTTTCACAAAAAAAACAAACAAAACTTCCATGTACAGAGTTTGTTTTCATAGAACATCCCAACCGACTACAGCATGGTCGTTTTCAAGTCGAATGTAAACAAATACTTGTTGAGCCGTCCACTTGGATAATCAATTCCTATTAAGTAATCTTCTGCCCACTCCACCTATGTTTTCCATTTCTCTCGTGGTAGCGATCATTGTCCAACTGACAATCTCTTTAACCCTTATCCTCGTCTTGGTAAACGGTGACCCCATTAGTAAAAAACAACAAAAACAAACAAACAAACAAAAAAAAAACACACACTCTAAGATGTACTGGCATGACTGTGCTTATTTCTCTACAGAATATGCATGTCCTGTTTCTATTTACTTGCCTCCCCACAAGAGCAACGTTAGACACAAGGTCAGTTTTTAATGCGGGGAAAAATCCAACTCTCCAAGAATGGTTATTCTACATTGGAACAAACATTAAAATTGCCTCAGTCTAGAAGGATTTCTCCTTCATTGACCGAGGACAGAATAGACTAAGTGTAGTATCAGAACAGATACTACACTTTGCTCCTAGCCAAAAGGCCAAGCAAGTATGCATGTCATGTTTGGCAGCGAGAAATCCCAGAAAAAAAAAACATCCTCGACAATCAGTCCGACAGTGGCCTTGGTTCAGTCGGGGTGAGGTATGGTTCTGTTCAGTCATAGGAAGTCATGCCTCCCAGGCTTAACCTTCTCTTTTTGTGGAAGGTGTTAGTTTATTATTAATCGTCTGAGGCGCCCTGGGGGGGGGGGATGCCGACGAGGCTGCTCAATCATTTTTTGAAGAACAGAATGCACTCCTCCTAGTGTGCTGGCCTTTCACCCCCCCTGACCTTGTGTCTAACCTCCAGCAGAGGAGGTATTCCTTGATTGAATTATCTTTAAAAAAAATTTAAAATATTTTCTTATGAGAAATCAAGATTAAATTAAAACTAAAGACTCCCAAGCAGATACAGCTGGGGCTTTATGCATTTATTAAATAGTCACTCGGTATCCTATATAATTGTTTATATATTTATTATATAGTCACACAATCGTTTATCATTAAACTGAAATGTTCATTTCCCTAAGGCGTTTTTTTTCCTTTTGATGACACAAAATACATACTAAAATATTCGTCAGTTCTCGGATTGAGTTATGTTTAAAAAAACTTTTATTTCGATTGTTATAATAAGCCGCAATTTGGAATTAACTCATCAATTGACCCATCTCTAATAAATTTCTATCAATCACTCATCCTCTTTCACTGGATATTTATGGACCCCCGGTATCCATCACTCTCGCTTCCATCTCTCTCCGCCCCCTCTTTCTTTCTCTCTCTCTCTCTCTCTCTCTCTCTCTCTCTCTCTCTATATATATATATATATATATATATATATACATATATTAATTGATCAAGTTCAAATATGTTAATAAAGTAAACATAACACCATTTTTTTCAAGAGTGCTCAATACCAAGTAGATCATTTATAAAATTACATAAACAATATTATAGTCTTACGTCAATCAACCAACGTTTCGATGCTACAGCATCTTGTCAAAGACTGAATAAAATTAAAATAAAATCAAGGGTGAAAGTTGAGAGTCTCACATGTAGGACACATCACCAGCAGAAGCCAGATTTTAAGAGAGAAGGAAGGCAAAAACCGACCAAGTTCCATTTTGGTCGATTCTAGGTCAAGTGCTAACCCATTAAGTTTGAACTACTGACCTCAGCTTCCTAGCATATCTTTAGTTGGGTGGCCATTAGTTCATCACCTGCCAGAAAACCTGACTTTTGGAAGAATAAGTCAGATCATAAAAAGAAATATGAGACCTAAGAAAAGGTTAGTCGTGGTAGAAAGAACGAAGTTTATGTCAATGAAATAAGAAATTGATACACCAATCATCAAATATCTACACCGTCTACGAAATGCGAGTAGATATTATGAGTTTGAAAAACTTGGACAAGAAGAACAGACTATCGAAGAAGATTTAATTCAATTAATATTAATTGAAGGTATGCGCAGTAGGTCACACAGGAATAAAATAATGAAACAGCTACAAATAGGAAACATGTCTTTAAATACTTGTATTGACTTTATACAGCAACAAGAATTAATACAGAAATACAACGATCATAAAAGTCAACCCGGTGAACAAATAGTCGCCGATACGTACGTTAAAAAAGAAAAAGAATGTTGGTATTGTGGACGTGAACACGAAATAAAAGGGAAAAAATGCACAGCATTTAGAAAAAAACTTGTACAAATAGCTTAAGAATGTACCATTTTCAAGCAGTATGCAAGTTCAAAAAGAAAAACGTCGACAGAGTTGAAGAAAATGAAACCAATAGGGAAGTCTTTACATTAAAAAACAAAAATAAGAATGTTGAAAAAATTGAACAAAAGAAAAGATATTATATTAAGTTAAAATTAACAATGTCGATTTGGATATGCAAATGGATACTGGCAGTGAGGTAACCCTTATACCAAAATAATTTCTGAGAAACGCATTAGAAAGCCGACTTTACGTAAAAGCAGTGTACAACTCCGCCAATTTGATGGATCGGTCATAAAAACTTTAGAATACTTTGAAGGTTCCTTCGAGTTAAAAAAACAAATTCAAGGTTGTAGCAGTTACCTCCTCCTTTCATACATAACTACACCGGTTGGCCGTTAGGTGGCGCAGCGCCACCGACAGGTGGCGCTGTAGAGCGACACCAGAGTTATTTGCCCTTCGGACTATAAAACCAGGTGCAAACGAAAATTCTCTATCTTCTTTACCAACCGGCCTCGGCAGAACAACGCTGACACCAGCGCTCCGTTTCACTCTCTGTTCTCTGGTCAACAGGCCTCGGCAGAACGACGCTGACACAGAGCCCCGTCTCTCTCTCTTTCTCTCTCTCTCGCTTGTCTTTTCAACTGGCCTCAGCAGAACGACGCTGACACTAGCGCTCCGTTTCACTCGCTCTTCTTTCCTCAACCGGCCTCGGCAGAACGACGCTGACACAGCGCTCCGTCTCTCTCTCGCTCTTTTCTCTTCAACTGGCCTCGGCATAACAACTACCAACACACGTTTCTTCTGTCAACACGTGGTCAAACAACGGTAAGAGTTCTCAACTCATTTTCTTTGTGTACGGCTTTCAAAGACTTTCCCCACGCCGGATTCATTTCTTCTTATACCTTTTCAAGAACTGTTTTTCCATCGACACACATGCATACATCACACACTTCATCATTCCACGTACACACACGTTCAATAAACGTTATTTGAACTACCTCATCTTGTTTGTTAATTATTACTCTGTTTTTGCATGCAACATTGCTTGATAAACGAACACGTTTATATTCGGGGGGACACGACCCTCGATCCAAACAAGGTAATACCTATAATTGTCACAAATTGTAAAAAGAACCACGGACTCCTGGGAAACGATGTGCTTAAAATAAATTCTACCAAACTAATTAATGAGATAAAAATGAAAGAAAACGGAAAATTAAAAAAAAACTACAAAGCTAGTTTAAAATTAAAAGAAAATGTTACCCCCTCTTATTACGAAGCACAAAAATTACCAGTACATTTGTTGCCATTAGTAGTAGCTAAACTACGAAAATTAATTGAACAGGACCTTATTGAACATGTTTCACCTGGGGTTAGCAAGTGGGCATCACCCATTATAGTTTTAAGAAAGTCAGATGGAGACATACATATATGTGGAGATTATAAAATAGGCGGAAACCACAAAGTTTGCTCGGATTCGTATCCTATACCTAATGTGAAGGTTGCATTACATGCGCTGGCAGGAATGAGCGTTTTTACAAAAATAGATTTGAAAACGGCATACCACCAAATTCCAATAAATGATAATTTCAAAGAAGTAACAACGATAAATACGCCAATAGGGTTGCTAAAATGGAAAAGAATGCCATATGAAATAAAAACAGCAAGAGAATATTTGAAAAGGCCATCGAACAGGTTTTAGGAGAAGATATAAAAACTATGGTCTGTTACCAAGATGATACTTGCATAGGAGCAAATAATGAAATTGAATTAAAAAAGAAAACCGGCATCGTCTTGAAAAAAATAAGAAATGCGGGAATGACTATAAATGAAAATAAATGTGTAAACAATAGTAGTAATATATTATTTTTAGGGTATTCTATTTCAAAAGAAGGTATATACCTCAGATCAAGATTTAATAGAAGAAATATTAAAAATATCTATACCTATAAACAAAAAAGAACTTGAATCTTTTTGGGGATTGGTCAATTTTTACAGGCGATATTTACCAAAATATACATACCTGACTGAACCGTTTGCAAATTTAATAAAAAAGAATGTTGAATTTATTTGGTCAGAAAAACAACAAAAAGCTTTTGAGAGATTGAAATTAGTCATGGCAAAGAAACCAGTAGTCAACATTTTTGATCCCAAAAAAGGACATTACGTCAACCACAGATGCAAGTGAACATTCAATATCTGGAATATTATCACAAGAAGGGCATCCGATAATATATTTATCAAGAAGACTAACGAACACTGAATTTAATTGTTCAAATATATATAGAGAAGCATTGGCCATTGTATGGTGCACCACCAGGGTTAGACAATTTCTAATTATATTCAATCCAAGAAAAGAATTACCCAAAGTTACGACATCGAGAATATTAAGGTGGGCAATAAAGTTAATGGCATTGACTTTGATATAGAATATATCAAAGGAAATTCAATTCCACACGTAGATACACTATTAAGGTTGCGATTTTACAAGGAGTCAAAAGATAAAACAGAAGAATTTGAAGATACATTATTACATTGAGTAGAGACTGATGTTTTATCTTTAAATAGCATGGCTATGGAAACTAGACATGATCCAGTACTAAGTAGGATAACATCGACAATAAGAAAAATATATGGGAAAATTGTTCCAAGGCAGAGAGACCTTACAAAGAAATAATCCATAAATTAACGATAGAAAATGGAGTGATTTGTAATGGAGATCTGGTAATTCCCCCAGAAACACAAAGGAATTTGGTGATAAAAAGTTTACATGATGATATACACTGTGGAGTATTGATTTACTCCTCTCCAGGAGGTAGGCACAAGGCCAGTTTTTATCTTATTCCCACAAGTAAGATGTGATCCAAGGTCGGGTCGGGAAAGTGGGGTTTAAAAACCCCACGGCATCCCCCGGTAGGGGCGCCTCAGACAGTAAGCAATAAACTTACTCCTCCCCAAAGAGGGAAGGCAAAGCCTGGGAGGGTGGACCTCCTAGAACTGCACAGGACAGACCCATAGATCGGCGTAAATCAAGCCCCGAAGGCCAAGACAATACCAGTCTATGGGGTGCAGTATTCATCGGAACAGATACTACACTTTGATCTTAGCCAAAAGGCCAAGAGTAGTTGCCACACAAAAAAGAATAAAACTAGAAGCATGGTGGCCGGGATATTCACGAGATATCGAAGAATATATAAAAAGATGCAAAAAATGTAGAGAATTAAGAAATTTTACACAGAATACTTTACATTGATGGCCCAGAGAAGTAGAGCCATTGTATCGTGTGCATATAGAGCATGCGTACATTTCTGGAGTGGGACTCTTATTGATATTAGTAGACTCTTTTTCAGCCTGGCCTGAAATAGTCCGTGTGCCGGACAAGAAAAGTTTTACCATAAAACAGATTCTAAGGGTCATATTCTCTATAATGGGTATCCCAAAAAACCTGGTATCTGACAATGCTCCAGAGTTTGGTGATGATGGTCTCAGTTTATAGTTGGAAAAAATAGGATGCAACCCGTATAAGACACCACCATATCACCCTCAATCAAATGGGTTGGTGGAAAGAATGGTGCAGATCGCCAAAAAACGGAACTAAAAGCATGTTCTCAGCAAAAAGAAAAAATAGAAGTTTTTCTACCAAAGCTGCTTTTAAGCTATCGAACAATACCACACGCGGGAATATTAGAAAGTCCACCAGATTTAATGAGAAGACAAATTAGAGCTCCGTTAACTATTTTGTATTCTTCAAATAAAAATAAAATCTGGTACAAAAAGAACAAAGAATCAAATCCAGAAAGGACAGAATTTATCATGCAAAAAGGCCACAATACAGCTTCAATAAATAGAGAAAACGGAAACAGTGTGTTGGCCCATGCAATAAGGTCACAGGGTGAATACGAAGAATAAAATGAACAAATCGCTGCGACTCCTTCCGTTATTGAGTGATTAGAACAACCTGTACAGAATGAAACGTCAGGAGATGAAACAATGCAAGATCAAGCAAATCAAAATGAGGATTTGGATTCGGTTCAAAGTATGAAAGGGGATGACCCTGGTTACAGTTTACTGCGAGATAGGTCCAGATCTCCCAGAGAAAGAAATAAGGGAGAGAGAGAGAGAGCGAGAGCGAGAGAGAGAGCGAGAGCGAGAGAGAGAGCGCGCGCGCGAGAGAGAGAGAGAGAGAGAGCGCGTGCGCGCGCGAGAGAGAGAGAGAGAGAGAGAAGAGCAAAGTAATATCGAAAATGAAACGATCATTAGAAGTTCAACAAGATGCACTAGAGGCATAAAGCCTATACGTTTCAGGGAGATGTGGTGATACTGGCCAATTGATATGCATTAATTATGCATAAGTAGAAATAGATTACTATATAAGTTTCTCCTTAAGTATAGCTAGCAGTGAAATACACTAGCAACTGGCTAGATAAATTTACAACTTCACAACAAAAGATTTACATCGTTGCAGATCAGTCTTTGGATGCCAACCACAAAGTCTTTTACCGGGAAATTCTTTCTTGAATGCTCAGTATTCATTTCTTTCAGGACCTATTCTGACGACGTGGCTAAACCAGTTTATTCTTCGCTTCAGATTATATCATTTTCTTTGGTCTATCATGCGTAATTTTTGTTTCTCTTTCACGCTAAGGATGGAAAATAGCATTTTCGTTTGTTTGTCACACGTAGGTTTGAAATAGAATTTCCGTCGCTGTGTGTTACTATCACACGGAAGTTAGAAATAACATTTTCGTCGATCTTTCACACGTAGGTTTGAAATAGTATTTCCGGTGATCTGTCAGGTGTAAGTTTGAAATAGTATTTCCGGTAGTCTGTCCCATGTCAGTTTGAAATAGTATTTCCGGTGGTCTGTCACACGTCAGTTTGAAATAGTATTTCCGGTGGTCTGTCACGTGTAAGTTGTAAATAGTTATTTCCGGTGGTCTGTCACGTGTAAGTTTGGAATAGTATTTCCGGTGGTCTGTCACGTGTAAGTTTGAAATAGTATTTCCGGTGGTCTGTCACACGTCAGTTTTAAATAGTATTTCCGGTGGTCTGTCACACGTCAGTTTTAAATAGTATTTCCGGTGGTCTGTCCCACGTAAGTTTTAAATAGCATTTCCGGTGGTCTGTCACACTAAAGTTGTAAATAGTATTTCTGGCGGTCTGTCGCGCGTAAGTTTGAAATAGAATTTCCGTCTGTCTGCCGCGCGTATGAATTAAATAGTTATTTTCCTCCATGTGTTAAGCTTAATTTTTTTCCTTGCTAAACGCACAGATTGAATGGTCGTATCGTAAGATTTCCCCTTTCGTATTCTTTTCCGCTTTCAAAACTTTCACGATTCAATTCACACTCATGAAGGACGATCTGATAACCTGGAGATTTATGATGAAAAAGGGAGGAAACTTTTTTGTATATATATATATATATATATATATATATATATATATATATATATATATATATATATATATATATATATATATATATATATATATATATATATATATATACTACCGTCTGAGGTTTAACGGGAACTTAAATTGAGATTTGTCTAGACGGGGAGGCAGACCAGATTAACACATTCGAACACAGAGCGTCTTTATCAACGACAGGCCCGTTCACGTTGACATAGAAAAATATGAAACACCGAGATACAATCAGGGCTTTTTTTGTGTACATTTTTTTAGCAATTTTAAATGCTTATTTTAACAGGACATATGTGGACTGATGAAACGAAAACATATTTGATAAAAAGAAAAATAATAAAAATACACACACACACACACACACACACACACACACACACACACACATACATACATATATATATATATATATATATATATATATATATATATATATATATATATATATATATATATATATATATATATATATATTAAAATGATCCAATGAGAGTAAAGCTTCTTTGGACGTTCAAAATGACCTCCCAAGTTGATCATATTATTAAAAAAAACTTTCTTTGCTTTCTTAAAAAAAAAAAGAAAATTGGTTTTCATCTTTTTTTGAATGAAAAAAAAAGAAATTTTATGGACAGTTCCATACTTGGCGTTTAAAGTTAAACTCCTTCACATGGAAGATAGTTCGTAATAACTAACAACCGAGCAAAAAACAAAAGTTGTTTTTTTAACTTCCTGAAAAAAAAAACATCACGAAAAAACTTCAATAGTATTTGGATTGTTTTCTACAGGTAACACGCAAACCACGCAATGTTCAAATTTGCGGACCTTGTAAGCTTGTTCGTCTGTTTGACTTCCATTGGAGCCTTCTGTTTGATCCAAACAAACAACACTCTACCTTGCCAAGTGGATATAAAGAAAATACATTTCAAAGACTTTGACTTTCAAAAGGTAAGAATATATTCAATTTCTTTCTTGTATTCTTTGACTTACTTGACTTATGTGCAGAGAGCTTAGTCACATGCTTGAAAACAACCCCCCATCACTCATCACGACCCTGGGCCAGTCTTTCAGCTGTCAGGAGCCGCATATCAGTCTCAACGCTTATCTGGTCGGCCAATCTCTTTGGTGGTCGTCTTCTTGATCGTTCTTCAATGAAATCTTCTTTATATGATTTCTTTACATAGCTGGGGGGGTAAAAGCCTAGTGTAGTATCCATATTTTGTGAGCTCTGCGCATGCGTCAGAGTTCATTCATAAACAGTCGTAGTGAGTGATTAAAACTAGCGCATGCGCCTGTCTGCATCTTAAAAGATTCTTGCGAGAAAAGGGCTCCCACAGAAGTCCGCATGAATGAGAGTATATTTGCGAGTATCTGTTCAGAAAGGAATTCGTAGATGTATTTGCTGCGTTAGTGAATAAAATCAGCAATTCATATCCATTCTAAATTTTCGTGTTTGTTTTCATTTTCAGTTGTTTTTATTCTTAACACTTTTCGTTTTCTTGTGCTCGCTCTTCACTTTTAGCGTGTTTGTTCTCGTTTTCAGCGATAGTAACTTAATTTGAATTTGGTAACATTTATTTGCATCACATTTGTTTATTTTCACCCCTTTTCGTTCTGTTCGCTATTGTTAAAAATGCCCACTTTTTGTTTTATTTCCAACACCCTTCGCTCCTGTGTCTGCTCTTTTAGAAAAAAAAACACGTGTTTCATTCGTGAGAAAGTGAACTTTCCGTTTCTACGCCTGTTTTAAAATTTTGAATTCGTCTGTTACATTTGAATTGTGCGCTACTTGCCTGCGCTCACTACGCGCATGCGCTAGTTTTAATCACTCACTACGACTGTTTATGAATGAACTCTGACGCATGCGTAGAGCTCACAAAATATGGATACTACACTAGGCTTTTACCCTTTCGGATATCTGCATGTCTTCAAAGTTACTCCAAGGATAGTTCTTAAATATTTAACTTCAAAGACATTGAGCTTCCTCTCATGCGCTGCCAGTATTGTTCATGCTTCACTTAGAATACAGCAATGAGAACTATCAATACGCTGTAGAGTTTTAACTTCAGAGGTGTTGATATGCCATTCCTGCTTCATATCTTTTTAGTCGTTCAACTACAAAATTTGCTATTCCCATTCTTCTGCTAACGTCAGATGAGTATTCTGGAACCCGTGAGCAAAAAAAAAAAAATCTTCGTATTCTTTGTGTAAGTCTAGTATAGACTTACACAAAGAATACGAAGATTTTTTTTGAATTTGACATTTTTCGTCTCTCAGTTGCTATTTTATAGGTTTTAAAACTACTCGACAGACTTACACCAAATTCGGAACAAGATCAAAGTTAGTCTCTATTCTGATCTTTTGAAGCATCAACTCTATCAAACATGAAACTGGAAATGTCACCAAAAGGCATCCATCCTTCGGACAACTGAAAGGCACTTCATTGAAAACAATTTACTAATTTACATGAAACCCAAACTTTTAATACAGCCACACCAAGCAACCCAGGTACGAACATGGTATCATTATGCATATAAGAAGAATCAACTGATAATTTATGTCCGTTCCTTTTTAAATTTTCAAAAACTTTCTTAATTCATATAAATTCAATTTTTGAGGGGAACAACACAAACATGTCTTGATCCTTCTAGGCATTATCCCTTACTTTGGGATAGGTGGTTTATTATCGATTGCCTGAGGTTCTCTCACCGGAGACTGTCGACGACATCAATTCTTGCAAATGCTGCATCCATCAAGAGTGACTCATTTTTATGGGGAACTGAATTTCTCACTATACAGTGTCGGAGGGGGGTGGGGAGGTTAACCTGTTGTCATTATATATCAGACTTGCCTTGTTCCTTTACCCACCACCACCACCACCACCACCACCACCACCATCATCATCATCATCATCATCATCATCATCATCATCATCATCATCATCATCATCATCATCGTAACCCTTTGTATGCCCCTTTACCACCATGTCAGCATATGCGACGGCGGTGGATATAACAGTTCAAGAGGGAGGAGGAAACTGAGCCTTGATTGGCTGATTGAGATGGTACCGTACTTTGAGATTTTGGGGCCATTTTCAATAAATTCGGATTTTCAAGCCCGGAGAAAGATCGTGTTATCCTGGATTCCATCTGATTGATGATTGAAGAAAAAAATCTAAAGTCCTTAAAAGAAAAAGAGTTTAAAACCAAAACGAAGCTTATTAGGGCGAAGAAAAGTCCAAAGATTTAAAACCCGAAGCGGTTTAAAAGAAAAGTGAAGAAGTTTCTTCGAGATAACTTTTCTTAAAGAATTCCCTTTTGAAGGAAAAAGGGATAGTCAAAAATAGAGTTTTTTCTAATATTAACTTTTGTGCGAGAAACCCAAGAACTTTTAACCTTTTAAAAGTTTTGTTTAAAAAAGAGAATTCGATTCGAAGCGACCTGTTCTAAGGAGTAAGATATCGGAGAGAGAGAAAAACTGAAAAGGAGACATTTGCAGAATTATTGTATGTTCATTGCATGTCGGTTTTAAAAACTTTTTTTAGTTTTTTTTCAAGTAAGCCTGTTTTTTTATTTTGGTAGGAAAGCGAGTCTAATTCCCGTTTTCTCTCCGTTTTTCGTTATCATTTTGGGCGATGGTAATTACTGGTATAACTATTTGCGTGCTTGTGCATTATGGCAACAAATCAAATTTCCTTTCTTATTTCGAGAGGAGTGAACCTAAAAGGGAGATAATTCGATCTTTTTAGGAGGACTCATAACGAAGCGATCATATTTGATTTTTCCCTCACGAGAAACCGTAACACAGATAGATAAGCATGAGTTGTCAGAAGAAACATTTAAAAACAGTATTTTTTTGTAATAAAATACATTAAGAAACGGTATTAAAAAGGAAATAAATTAGATTCATTTGAGTAACTTTGACATCATATAAAATATTAGACTTAATGGACAAGCTCCTTCCCCAAACGCATCGCCACATAAAACCATCAGTTTTTAATGGGTATGGTATTAGTCACATATCCACAGACGCATAACTTCATACCAGAAATTAGTGCGCTTGCAAAAGATCGACTAACTTCGCCTTATCTCTAGTTCAATATAAAATGTCTTGAAGATTTTACGCATTGACGTCCATTTTCGGAAAATTAAGAAAAGAATTAAGACACTTAAAATAATTCGAATTATCTCCCCTTTCGATTCACTCCTCTAGAAATAAGGAAGGAAACTTGGTTTGTTGCTATAATGCACAAGCACCACTATTTGTTATAACCCTTGTAGCGTGAAACGATAATCAGTTTTTAAAGAATTGCCTCTTATGTAGGGATCCATTTTTATAATATATTTTTGTTCTCAAACTGATTATTTTATTGGGCTATTTGTTTTTTACTGTTACCTTTGGTTAACGAAGTTAACCGTGCTTTGGGAAACAAAAGCAACGGCTAGTATTTTTGAATATTACTAAAGCTGTATTGAATTACATTTCTGGGTCTAATTTATTATTTGCTCCTTTTGTGTCTTTATTGTTTCCACCCATTTTTGTTTTGTTTCATTTGTTGTTATCCAAAGGACGAATTTTGATAACGACCCTAAAATTCTGTCAGTATTTAAATAAAATAAATAAGACGTTGAATATTTCATAAACGGGTAACTACTACTACTACTACTACTACTAGTAGTAGTAGTAGTACTTATAGGCGCACAAATTATTGGAAAGAATTCCACCAAATTTGCCATGAATAACACTCTGAATGCTGACTGTGTCAGAGGGATAAATACTACTATTACTGGCACATATAATTCTATTAATAATAAACACCTAGAACCTCCAAAAGTATTGGGAAGAATTGCACTTAATTTAGCATGAAGGCCTTTGGGATGCCAGTTTAGTCATAGATGGGTAATAATGTTAATACTATGACAGCCACTACTACTACTACTACTACTACTACTACTACTGATGCCGTTGTTGTTGTTGTTAAACGAGTTGAACTTCTGCATAGAGCTTACGAAGATACCTCAGAATTCTCTGGTCTACATGTATTCCTTTGCATTGGTTGCAGCTATTCATTAACTTGCAAGATTTCAGGTTTTTACCCCCGACACTGAAAGCAATAAGGCTCAGTGGTTGCATGCGAAGTCGGGGAAAGTTTAGTCCCGAACACTAAATGGAATGGCCAGAAGCAACATTGCCACTTTCACTCCATTGATTTGCGGTTCTGTGCCTGACACATATTATTTGCTTGCAACATGCAGAGGCTAATACAACCAGAAGACAACGGATTCTGATGCTAAATCCTCCTGGATTTTTACCAGAGTCCTGTTAGCCGGGTTGCGGCCCTATACCACTTGGTTCCAAAATCTGTGCTTCATGGGTAGCCTACCAGGAACCGGTGTTCCAGGCAGCATAGCTCTAACACGATGTCCTTGCCACTACTCATATCACGGTGCTTCTGCTGTTGTTGATTATGATTTTTCTACTGTTAATGCAACAAAATAATATACAGGGTGTTGCAGCAAAATCCGAAACTTGACAAAAAGAAAACGAAATAGACAATAAAAATAAAAGTTGTATATGCAGAGATCCGACAGTTTGTTTAGCAATACTTAGAGTTCATATTACATTATTTTTTAATGTAACAACCGCCAGCGGAAACAACTATCTCACACGTTTTGGCGATTATGTCCTTTCAAAGAGCGACTGTGTTGTGGGCATGCTTGTTGGTCTTGGTCTCACAGCCCAGAAGAAATAGTCAAGTGGGTTGCAGTCGGGTGAGGAGGGCAGCCACAAATCAGCCGACCAGTTGTGAGGGACGTTGTTGAGCAGCCACGCCTGGGTTGTCTTGGTTTTGTGTTCAAGAAGGGAGTCTTGCTGGAAGACGTAAGGGCGTTCGGCGGCGATATCGTCCATCAAGGCTCCCCAGTGCCTCCTGGTATTTCGTTTTTTTTTGTCTGCAACACCCTGTGCAATAAACACTTATAGGTTCCAAGACTACTGGGAAGAATTCCATAACATTTGACATGAAAAGCCATTGGAATTTCGAGTGCACATGGTTTAATAATAAGAAATACTATCACTACTGCTTTTATCGCTTCTAGTACATCCTGTAATAATACTAGTCATAATAATTACTTAGCGCTACCAAAAAGTATTTGGGATACTTGCATTACATTTTTGATGAAAAGCTCTTGAGATAAAAGGTCAGCATTTACAGCATACATACATACATACATACATACATACATACATACATACATACATACATACATACATACATACATACAACTACTACTACTACTACTACTACTACTACTACTACTAATAATAATAATATATACAATAATAATAATAATAAAGAAATATCATAAGCGGCCCTCTCCCCAAATTGTGCGGGCCTAGGCTGACACCACACAAAATATTTGTAGAGAGTGAAGGAGGATGAGAAGACCGAGGAGGGACAGTACAAACACCAGTACTCCACTGGAAGAGTGCGGAAAGTGCTAGGACCTTGGGGAGGCTTATTGCCACCCAACTCCCAGAGAATGGTCCTTACCAACGAGAAATCAATGGTAAGCAACTGTTGCGATACCGTAAGGTCATTTTCGGTGGTTATCGAAAAGAAATGGAGAGTACTGGAAATCTGGGGAGGCTTGTTGTCATTCAGACTCCATGGAACACCACTGGTTGTTGTCGGTGAGCAATCACTGACGATGACCTGTGTGATAACTCCTAATGCGTACAAATAATAATAATAATAATAATAATAATAATAATAATAATAATAATAATATCCACTACACTCGCCCACCCCAAAATTTCGTAGAATCACTAACATAGGTTGCTACTTGCTGTGATTCATTTTGCTCTAGCAAACGAAAGTTAAAGTTAAATTGGACTCTAATATATAGAGCCCTAATGATTTGTTCAAAATCAAAATTGGATAAGAAGAAATAAGAATCATTATTTATACTTTGTTCAATAATGGCTACCTTCTGGATTTGATTAGGTAGGTCAGTCATCAAAATGAAAATATCTAATTTTTCTGAAACAAAATCGAATGTCCAATTTACATTCCTGTCCATTAATTAGGCACAGTAAGTTAGAAATTCGCCAAGGTAATTAACTTAACAGTAACTTCGACCACACGAGGCGACTTCGCTCGCCGCTACTGCAGTTGCGGCGAGTTGTAGCAGCCTAATCGCATCGTGTGACCATTTACTCGCCACAACTACAGTTCAACTTTAGTCGCAAGTAGCGCATGATTTCATGATCATGTGACCTTGTATCACGCGATTTCATTATCACGTTACTTGTTATCGCGAAATTTTATGATTTTTGAAGATCTAATAGCGGCTGCTACGAATCAATATTCGTTTCATATAACCTCACAGTTATGCAGTTTATTGCTATGACAGAAAAATAAAGGTTAAAATGGTCAGCTAATGACATCAATAGATTTCTGGATATTTACAGAATCTACGAAAGTTTGTGGGATACAAACAATATACAGTATATAAAGAAAAATGCGAGGGAGTAAAATTTTAAATATTTAATGAATGAACTAATTGAGGCTGTTTTTGAGATTCCCGGCGATGATCATTTGAAAAAGAAAATAAAGAACTTGAAGGATGCATATAGAAATGAAATTAATAACGTGGAGCAGGAACTAACGATGTTTATAAACCAAAGCTTGTTTGATTTGAAAAAAAATCTGGCACCTGACCCGCGACATATCTGCGCTGTAAACAAAGACACGGAACTGCTAGACTATTGGTTGACTCGCTACTACAAGTAGCGGCGAGTGAAATCGTCTTGTGTGACCAGCCCAGTCGCTGCGACGGGTACTCGCTGCTACAAGTAGTGGCGAGCGTAGTCGCATCGTGTGACAAGCTTAAAATATCACTATTGCTTCGAATGTGCGTCATGTTTTTTCTACAAAATCTCTTTTGGCGTCCTCTCGAAAAGATGTTTGACCTCCCCACTATAATAATAATGTAATTTATTATTTCAAATGTGGTTGCAGTGCTAATTACATAGGTAGTGCGGCATTAGAATTGGACAACACGTACCAAGCAAAATTAGGAATGGAACCTTCCAATTAATATACGGGTCTTTTATTACAGAGCATTTTATTAAAAACACGAAGAGTGCAATGAATTTCAGCATTGACTCATTTACCATCTTTAGTCGTGCTCATTCTTTATTCCATCTCAAAGTCTTGGAAACTATCCAGGTTCGTTCAAGACAGTCTTCCCTCTGTAAACAGTGGGCGTGTTTGCTAGGATAAAGAGTGATTAGTGTCTAAGACACATCCCCCGGGGTCAGAAGGTATATTAAAATGTCTGTAAAACGGTTTTAATCGACTTTTACAATAAATAACCAATTTTAAATTGTAACTCATCACGTGCCTGACGAAGACTCATGAGAGTTAAAAACGTTTGCAAGTATGGCGATTTCCTGTTCACACTGGAGCAGAACACTGGATCATTGGCCCGCCAACACGAAAAACTGGATAAAGAAGAAACAAATAAGAACTGTCACTTCTTTTTAACGAAACATGTACAAACAAAAAATGCTCCCTATATATATATATATATATATATATATATATATATATATATATATATATATATATATATATATATATAAGTTATGTATTTTTTAATTGTTTTTATTGGTGATAGTAGCGTTTGATTGTTGTATTTCTATTTTTCACTTCCTAAGTGATAAAGAGTAATGCAGAAGATTGCATTTTTAGTTGTACTTTTACTTTTATGTACGTATAAAATTTATATATATATATATATATATATATATATATATATATATATATATATATACTTACTTTTACTTTAATTGCACAGGACTTAACGGCCCCTCGCTGTATTGAATACAAAATTATGTCACCGAATTGCATATATATAAACATCCACAGGATAGGAATCCGAAGAATTTCATCCGTCTTATAAAAAGTGCTCAATATCAAATAGAGCTTTTATATATGATTATTTTTTATTTACACAGGCATGTACAAAATCTGCGACACTGGCATGTCGATGTTTTCGATCAACAGCTGTTATAAACTGAGATCTAACCAGGCAGAGTTAAAATCCGATCTTAACCGTAGATCATATGTGTAACTCTGCATTTTAACTTTGCCTGATGAGATCTCAGTTTATAAAAGCTTTTGATCGATAACATCGACATGACGGTGTCGCAGATTTTGTACATGTCTGTGTAAATAATTAGAAAAATCATATATATATATATATATATATATATGAGAAAAATTGTTAGAATCAAAATTTTACTTTAGCTCAATTTCTTCAATTTTTATCCCGCTTAAAATGTGATTTTTAGTTACGAATAGGAGAAGGGGAAGTATTTAACCACTAATTGACATCTACCTTTCCTGCAACAGGATAGCATATTTAGTAAGTAGGTATGATCAAAAACACGCAGCTGCTCTAATTCAGTCTAATAAGGTGAAAAATTTAATTTTTCAAAAATTTACCAAGAATAAACTAATTATTGTATTTCGATGATCTTTTCGGTATTATCAGCGTTAAGGGATGATATTTCTTTAAAACAATTGCTAACTCGAAATTTTGAAGGCAACCGTTTTTTTTTGTGTGTGTGAAGGGAGGGTTCGGTTATTTTTTTTTTCACGATCCCCTCTAACTAATCAATGCTTGCAAAGAAAATAAAGCGCTTGGTACATGTTTAAATTAATGATTTTGAAGATAATTCCCCGTAGTTTAATGTTATTTTGTTTTCTGAAAAAACAATGAACTTCTTGTCGAATGGACCCCTTACTTTTAGAAAAATTTTAACATAGATAAAATATTGCTCGTCGAGAAAATATTTTTGCTTTAAATGTTCGCTTAATTTAATACGGATAAGGTAGTAAAACCAATATTAAAAATATATTTGTTTTATTATTCTAACAAATGTTCGCAAAATTGACAGCTCAAAATGTTTCATTATCGAAACTTGAGTTTAAATGTGAGCTTCAGTATAAAAAAAGACAACCCGATAAATAAAATGGTTGAAGTTGTTACAAAATTCAGATTTCGGAAAATTTCGTTTTTAACATCTCAAAATTCGATCCATTTTTACATACAATATCAGATCCGTTCTACGAATGCGCAGAAGGGATACAAAAATAGAGTTATCGTTCTTGGCTATTTCGTTCATATAAAAGTGGGTCAATCAGAAACCGTTTTTTGATGTCTGGATTAATACACGTTATGAACTTCCATAGTTCTGAAAAAAAAAGCGTGGCTTAGTAATAACGGTTTTTTCAACGAGAGCTGTCAATGGCTGCCAAGCAGACGAAATTTTATAATCCCTATTAGTAAAAGACAATTTTCCTTACATCATTACCGCTGCAGTAAAATAATATCAAAATACGTTTTTCTTACATCAGTAATAAATACTAATTTATTAATAAATTTGATTTTAATAACTTATTTATAATAAATTATAATAATTATTTCTTCTTCATTTAATTTTTTTTATTTTACTGCACGTATGTCACCTATTAATCAGGGAAGTTTTTTTTGCCACACACAAACACGCGTTTATTTGCTAAGACAGGTTGTACAGTATCTATTTTTCTCATTATTTCTGTTTTCATAAATACATTACTATATGAGAAAAAATATCTATTTTGTGGTAGCTTTGCCAAATAAATAAATGC
Source organism: Sepiola atlantica (assembly GCA_963556195.1). NCBI lineage: Eukaryota > Metazoa > Mollusca > Cephalopoda > Sepiida > Sepiolidae > Sepiola > Sepiola atlantica. The sequence goes on from OY744520.1 coordinate 118,733,081, forward strand.
TTCTTGTCAGTAAATTACCAGGTTGCCGATAAAAATAATAAATAACATTTAAAAAGTCTCTCTTCATTTGTTTTCTGCAAACCATTTATCCTCGTCGCCATCTTGAATTTTCACTTCTAAGAGAGAGAGAGAAAGAGGGATAATTTCGAAACGATACCGTAATAATTATATTTAACATTACTGTATGAGAAGACATTCTTCGTTTTACTTTTACTAACTTTAAAAGGCACGCTTAGATTAAAAATTACGACACATTCTTTATTTGATTGCCACTAATTTTAAATACGCGTTTGAAACTTTAATTGAAGAATAAACAAATTCTTTATGCAATTTTCAATAATTTTAGAATACACGCATATACATTAATCTAGAATCAAAATGCAAACATTTTTTCTTTGATTGTCACTAATTTTGGTGCTTCTCCATGGCTATACCTATATGAAACATTACTGTTAAAAATAAAATAACAAGGCATTTTTATGAAGTACTTACTTGTGGTGGGGAAATTACCGTGCACTAAAATTTACGGAAATTAATCAAGTAGTTTTAGTTTTTTACAAAATTCTACTTTTATCCATAACAGGAAATTCGCCGCAATTATCGTCATTATGAATTTCGTCACTGCTTGATATACCTTAATATACCTCTTCATAAATAGAGATTTAAAATGGCGTCAAACCAGAACACGTTAATATCAATAAGTAAATCCTTTTTTATTATTATTAAACATCTACGGGATAATTTTCTGTGAATTTTGGTTTATGCTAATATTTTTCAATAGAAAGTAAGTATTTCATAAAATTATCTTGTTAATTTATTTATAAGTGCACTATTTTATATGGGTGTTACCATGGAGAAACACCCAATTTTCAAATACACGTCTACAACTTTACTTATGTTTAGTTACATACAGAAACGAAAACATAACTTTTTTTTTTCGAATGAGTACATATTCATTATTCTAGAATCGTGATTGGAACACTGACTGAGGCTTGCTGACTGAACATGGATATGTTGAATAATTCATAGCCCGACGAGCCGGATTTACTTTTTAAATTTTATTCACATCAAACAAAGCACATTGCCACTGAAACGTAAGAGGGTCCTGCGAATTAGGGACCATATCTACATGGACATCCTAAGTGGGGAGTTGTGCAGCGAGATGTTCGCTCACCCAGGGAGCAGGGAGAGAATTCCAAAGGTTAGCAGTTCGAGGAAAGCAGTAAGGCTCAGCAATTGCATACGAAGTCGAGGAAGGTTTAGTAGAAAGCCTTCCGGCACCTGGGGATCTCCATAATGAATGGGTGGGATTTTGCTGATTGTCAGGTTGGCCGGGGGTATTTACGTCGAAGGAGCACCAGTGCTGCAAGTTCGTTGGATCACATTCCATTGAAGTACTTGTAAGACAAGCACTTGGATGCAACATTGCGGCGATGGGACAGGGGCTAAAGTTTGGTAGACAGTGCGGGACCTATTAGATTATAGTTTTTTTTGGACCCTTTCTAAGAGGGAGGGACAAGTGGTTGATGCACCATCCCAGATGTGACAACAATACTCCATTCATGGGCGAATAGTAGCTTTGTAGAGATATAGGATACTGGCAGGTATAATAAGCTTTCTAACACGAGAGAAGGGAGCCAACCTTCTTTGCAGCAGCTTTGGCAACATTTTCTATGTATCTGTTCAAATTGATTTTGCCTGTGAATGTTAGGCTGAGGAGTTTGAATGTTGGACTGCATGTATAGTGCTATTAGCCATGGCAATCGGTGGTTAAGGAGGGTTCTTATAGTTGTTAAAGGAAAAGAGCTTTGTCTAAGTAGCATTAAATTTTACCATCCATTTGTGTCCCTATTCTACTACAGACGGGGAGTCATTTTCTAAGGGTTCAGCCATTGCACTGGATATGCGTGCGTTCGTTTTGTCCACATGTCTAGAATAGAGCGTGGTTTCATCAGCAAATATACCCATCTCGGACACAATTGCACCAGGGAGGTCGTTTATGAATATCAGGAATAATAATGGTCAAACGATCGACCTCTGGGGTCACACTGTGATCTTTGTTAAGAGAGGACAATTTCATTGAGTCGTTTTTCTGTTCACGTCACAATAGTTGGTTCTAAGCAAATAAAGAAAACGTTTCGAAAGGAATGGTTACCCGTTACATGTAGACACATGATGGTGGTCATTCTTGTCTGAAATTATTCCATCTTTGATCTAGTAATTGTTTGGTATTTAAAAAGGGATACTGATGGGTTTTCATGTTGTTTTCAACATGGAAGTCTGATAATGATTTGAAGGTAAAGCTATAAAAAACTCATTTAGACTAATGACAAATCTGTTTTAATAGGAAAATCTCAAATAAATAAAAACAAATATTATTTAGACTGTACGGACTACTTTTCTCATCTTGGGTGTTATTTTCACAACGTTTCGGCCGATGTAACCTCTGACTTTCTTCAGGTGTATATTGACAATGGCTTTTATTGGTGAATGGTAAAAAGAATGTTTTTGTTCTTTTTTCCAACAAACTAATATCGTTAGAATTCAAAATTTGTGATGTGTTTGTGAAACGGAAAAAGCGTCGAGTCGTTTCCATTTTCGTATTAATTCGAGTTCTTCATGCCAGACCTTGCCAAAGGTTTTGGATATATAAAGCGCTACCATCCTAGCTCCACCCGCTTTGTCCAATGTATAGTATATGCGTTCAGCGATAATTGTTAGGATATCCGCAGTAGAAAAAGCTTGCCTAAATCCATGCTGTTGGTCTGAAAGAAGTTTAGCATTAACAAGGTGATGGACTATCGCTAAATTAATTAACGACTCAAAGATTTTAGCGAAGAGCGGGAGGAGACTGATAAGGCGATAGTTTTACGGGTCAGTTCTTTCACCACAATTCTTGAACACTAGTATCACAAAGGCAATTTTCTATCTGTCAGGGAAGCAAAATTCGGCAAGGCAAAATTTGACGAGTTTTGAGAGGACAGGGGCAAGCTTAGCAGAGCATTTCTTTATTAATATAGTAGGGATAATATCTGACCCACATGCTTTGGAGATGTCTAGGTTTTTATGATATCCCGGACATGGGAATGACTGATGCTAAGATAATCGAGTGAGTAACTTGTGAGGGGTGGTTTGTGGAGTCTAAGGTGAAGTTCAAGGCGAACCGGTTGAATTGGCGGAATGCTTGCTGCCTATGCGCAATATCAGCTGCACAGGTTGACAATACTATTGGCATACTATAGAATTCCCGTGTGGGTACATGTGCTTCTATATCTGCTTTGATCCATTCACTTACCTAATTTGTGCACTGTTCAACAGGGATAGAAAAGGTTTTACTCCATGGGGAGTCTCTGGTGTGATCTCTGATTGATTCCCAATCAGCCCGTTTGTAATATCTCGTCATTTTGAGCAACAACTTTCAGATTGAGTTCGAAAGTTTTGGGTTATATCTACCATCATCACAAGCTGATCAGCGTTCCCAAGTAGGCTATGGGCATCCGTCACAGAAACCTAGGGCAGTGTAGTCAGAAATAGATCGAGAAGTGACGCTTGTTGATCCCCACGATCTGGGAGACGGGTCGGGAAATGTTACACACTGTGAAAGGGAATGTGCAATAGAGAACCTATATGTGCTTTTACTAGCTGTGTCTGTATAGCTCGAGAAACCAAGCCAATTATTGTGGTAGACGTTAAAATCCCCAAATAAATGTATTTGGCCGTTCGGATCTAAGAAGAACGCTGCATACTATCAAAGACAAAGTTGAGCAGAGTAAAATCCTGGGTTGAAGGAGAAAAATAGAAGAAATATAAGCAACTAACTCTGCGTTGTAATGTTAATCTAAAGCACACGAATGCCTGATCATCTGATTCTAGACTATGTTATCTAGTCAAGGGGAGGGTGTTACGAATATAGACTCCAAGTCCATGCATATGGTTTTCTGATTTCTTATGGCAGAGTGAGAGATATCCAAACATGTCAAAGCGATTAAAAGAGATTGGGAAGTAAAGATTAGTTTCACTTAGGGCTAGGATATTCGGGGAGCTTACTAGGAGAAATGATTCTACATCATCGAGGTTAGTTCTAAGCCCTAAGAGTTTTGTGAACGCGAGCCTCAATGAAGAAGACAGAATTACTTATTTTTAGATGGGTGTCTTGTTTGATTTTTTTTTATTTGAAATGTCATTTTTGTTTCAGGGTAAAGTGGGTTGAACAAAGTGGATGCTTGTTTGATACTAGTAATCTCAAACAAGTAGACTATTAGCCGAGTCTTCATCTATGGGTTTGTGGCGTCGGGAAATCCCACCGGAGATAAGTTCAGGGTCCCTGTCCATGCGCGACATGGCACTACAGTTATCCCGATATTATACAATTGTTGATAGAGCAACTGCTCTTAGTGCTACCTAAGAATTAGGGCTCCTGCACTAACAGTCGGAAACGGCAGTCAGGAAGGTTGCCGACAAGGATTAAGGAGGTCTTCCCCCTATTGGTTATGTGTCAAGACGTTTGAAGTCAGTACACAGTTTTTACATCAGAGTTTTCCTTCTCTTAGATTGTTGATCTGATTAGATTTACGGGTCCATCTCATTGAGGAGGGGTAATCCCACGCCTAGGTGCTATATCAGGAATTCCCACGCCCCACAGGAATAAAACTAAGTTTTAGAATAAGTTTTCCTGTCCATTCAGGAGACGATAGGAAAACTTAAGATATGTTTCCCTCTCATGATAGGTTTCTACCTATCATGAGAAGGAAACATATCATGAGAAGGAAACATACCTATCATGAGAGGGTAACTTTAAAGCATGAGGAGCCTTCCAATTTGCTTTTCCCCGTATTCTCACCGGACATTAGGATGCATGGAAGGGGAAGGGTGGATAAGAATAAAAAACAAACAGGAACAAAATTTACGGTAAAAAAAGGAAAGAAAAATTAGCTGGTTGAAGATAATTTTAAATCTTGCATCTCACACTTAGCGACCAGCAGCCATAACTGAATTTGTACGATCTATTTATAGAGGGAAAGGGGCAAATGCTTTACTCACATCTTCTAAACTGCTTTAAATTTACCATCTCATGATAGGTATGTTTCCTCCTCATTCCTTGTTTAAACTACTTGATAATTCAATAAATATTGTTCTTTTTCCAATTTTTATTCTCATCACTCATTTCATTTTATTATTGCTCTATCTTGTATATTGAGCATTGACTTTTCAAGATATGATTATTTTTAAGATAAAATTTCATCTTTATTATATCTCTATTTTATATATATATATATATATATATATATATATATATATATATATATATATATAGTGTGTAGATTTCAATTTTGTGTTGAGAATCCGAATAACAGAGCTCAATGAAATTTAAACATATATATATATATATATATATATATATATATAATTATAAAAAAGAAAAAACTATACACACATTAAGGTTGTATACATTATAACTTGTTTCGACCCCTTAATTAGATCTCCTCAGATGTATGAACAACCACGTGGTTTTTTGACGTGGTTGCTCATACATCTGAGGAGACCTAATTAAGGGGTCGAAACAAGTTATAATGTATACAACCTTAATGTGTGTATAGTTTTTTCTTTTTTATAATTATATATATATATATATATATATATATATATATATATATATATATATATGGACTTTTCATGCTACCCTATTCACGTACCGCGTGCTACACACACCGGTATATCAACATTAATCGTCGATAACATCAAGACGAATTTCAACTTAACTGCGATGAATATGTCTCAATCAAGAAGGATTAAACGGAAAAAGAAGAGAAAAATATGCTTATACTTTTGACAAAGGTGTATAACACCGAAAGTGCTCAAGTTTTTAGAATAAGTAAATAATTTATTTTAAAAAACATAAAGAAATGCGTTGTGCAGGTTTTTCAAAATATTCTCCTTATTATATATATATATATATATGCACATATATATATGTGTTGCATAGCCCCTTAAATAATTCATACCTTCGTATCTTCTCGGTTTGCTCTGTCGTCTAGTGGTTGAGCACCTTCCTCGCCTCTGGACTGTAGTGGCCATCTCCGTGAGCTGTCTGTAACAAAAGACCTTTCTCGCTTCATAAGACAACAATCTTTTCATTTTAATTATTTTTTTTTATTCGGCGACAGTTTCTATTGCCGTGGAGGTGTTTTGACATCGTTGAGAGAGAGAGAGAGAGAGAGAGAGAGAGAAAGAGAGAGAGAGAGAGATTCGAATATCGTATAGATTATTAATGTTTTCCTAACTATTCCTAGAGAGAGGGGGGAGGATTCTTGCGCTTGTCTTCCCATTAGGGAAATCTTCCGTATTCCTACATTGGAATCACACGTCTTAACAGTTCGCTCTGTAACCAGACTGAATCAAATTCGCTTCTCGCGAGAGCAAGTAACGTCACAGGCCCCTCCGTTTCCCACGCAGGGCCAGCCCTTCACAACTGCAGACTGACCCCTCTGAACTCAGGTCTCATCACTCGGTAACCTTGTCATGTCTGCCAGATCCGACGGTGAGAACCAGCCTTGTTCTGAACTCGACTGCCCCGCGTTAATTCGCGCAAGTCAAACCCGACTTCCACAGATGCGTCCATCTCTCCAGGGCCATTATCTAACACTCTCATAAAGGTTTTTATAATCCCACAAGTTACGTCAGTCATTATATAACATATGCATATATATATATATATATATATATATATATATATATATATATATATATATATATATATACATATATATATATATATATATATATATATATATATATATATATATATATATATTAATTGACTGTAATTTAGCTGGAAAACCATGAAATCAGCACCAGCTTATAACAATATATAAAAATGATGCACCCTATGTCTACACGAAAAAGTGGGCATAATAAAACACCCATCACAAAACATTTTATTATACAGAGCATTAGAACTAATATCCAAATGCAGACATGAAAACCAATACCTCCTAGTGTAGTTTTACTCTAAAGACTAAAGACAAAACAATCGAACACAATACAATAAACAACATTTTAAATACAAAAAACAAGAAAAACAACAAGATTAACACAAATACTCACTATAAAATATAAAACAAATAAAAACGAGCACAAACTTAGACTTAAAGTACATAACACTGACACAGAAAGGACAATCATACCTAGAAATCATTCCATTACATAAAACTTTAGAACACATAATATATGCAAGCAAACACAATCACCCACATCAAAGTCTCCCTGTCTAGCTAACCCATTCCTGTCAAGCTAACTGCACTAAACATCAACAGACAATTTTAGAAACGGTCTTTTCGATGCAAAAAAAGAAGCTACATTTTATTTCATTTAATCATCTATTTTATCTGTTCATTTGCAGTTTGTTGGATTATGGCATTCAACCTGGAGGAGTCGCTCTCACGTCGAAGAGGAACATCCTCAAATGGAGACAAGAAATTTCTACATAAAAGAAGACGGAACCATGTCCGTCGTCCATACAAAGAAGACGTAAGTTTCCGAATTCATTTTTATACTTCTTTTTGTAGCCAGTTAAAAGGCGGGTGTGTAAAAATAGGATTAGTATGGTAAATTTTCACGCAAGATTAAACATTTGGTAGAGTGGAATTTTCTAATTCGAATTCGAATAAGGCTACGTGTCTCGGATTTGACGTCACGGGTACAGCAAGTGGGTAAACGAATGTGGCAAATGGGTAGAGAGGATCAGAAGATCGGTCTCTTTCGTCTGAACCACCGGAGATGGCAGTTGAGCTTTTGGATAGCCGCTTCTGCCTCTCCCCTCATGGGGGAGTAGTTGGGGGGATTGTTTCATGTGTGTACACGCATACTCTAAAGAACGAATAAAACTCCAAAGAGGTTTTTAAAAGCCCAATTTCATTTGTTGATGTTGATTTTTGAAAGTGGTTATTGAGAAGAAGAAGATGAAGAAGAAGAAGATTACAGTGACGGAAAAAGAGGAGATCGAACCTATGATTGCCACATCACCACAGAAATTCGACCAACTGATTCTGTTTATGGAGTGGACGCTCCGTGGGGATGGAAGAACTCCACAGCTATGTTACGTTTTACTAGTGTACACGTGGTGTAAAAAGAATGGCACATAATTGTGACCTTTGGTTCTACTACTACTACTACTACTACTACTTCTAGTAGTAGTAGTAGTAGTACTAGTAGTAGATAGCGTTTAACTTTTAAACAGCATTTTAGATGCCTGCACTCATATCTATAACTAGTAGCATCTGTCCATCCCTCGGTTTGTTTGTCTCGCTTAAGTTTGAAAAAGAAATTTCGTTAAACGCGACGATCTGAAGAACATCCGTACTTGTTAAATTACCAATAATTATTGTAATACAATAAAATAATTTGGCAATTTTTCTTGATAGAACATTATTAATGATAGGTATACTTGAGGTTATTAGAAATTATGTTTTAACTAACTTAATTTTTACCAACCTAAATAGCTAATCTAAGTGACGGTGTGTGTAGTGGTAAGGATTCCGTCCGAAGCAGTCAGAGTTTGATTTACTACAACGTTCACCGTTTCCATTTTCGCGAATACTAACAATGACGCATTCATCACCTCTCCCTATAAAACATTCCTCTATTGATACATGCATTTTAAGTTATAGAAGCGAATGACCATATCGATATAAAATTGCAATAATTAAAACTCTATTAAACCGTGCTAAGCTAATCCTTTCAACCAAAAATATATTTTTTAACGAATTAAAATCTATTTTTACTACGAATTTATTTTTTCAGTTCATTTGGAACACACGAGATGAGTTAATATTAATTTCAACATTTCAATTGCATGTAAACAGCATGAAAAGGTTGACATTTAACCGCCCCCCCCCCACCTCACCAAAAGAATCAATTTAAACTTTAAAGTTGGGGATCAGTTTCGCATATAAATTTAACGTAAAATGACCACTCACTTCTGGTCCACCACGCGGTAAAATAAAAAAAAATAATATTGTGCTTTGGATGATAGAGCATTATACTTTCTCTCTCTCCCTCTCTCTCTCTCTCTTTCTCTCTCTCTTCCATGCACTCAATAATAGTGTAAAAAAGCTCTGAATCTTAAAAAGGGGATACTCGTGAAGTTAGACATCAGTATGAACCCGTCGTTCAGGGGCGAGTATTCTTATAAATATATAAAGATATGCATGTTATTATATTTGATTCTAATTATTTCTGTCTTCTTTCTTTGTCTTTTTTCTCTTACCTTTCTTCTAGGAAGAACGGCGGTTGCTCAATGTATGAAACGGCGCTTTCGGCATTTGAAAATGCTACTTATGTCGAAGACTCAGAAGAAAAGTGTATGTATTTATATATATATATAAAAATATCAAATAACCACATTTAACGTTTATTACAATCCATCTCAGTAACGGTGTGTAAATTTAAGTAAATATGTCATTGGCTGTTTTCAACCCCACCTCACTCTTGGTAACAAACACTGTCAGTTTGTGCCGCCATTACCTTTCCTTCCAGGTTGAACAAAACCCGGATGTTAAATTAATTTCCGGCCCATCTATGTCACCAACCTGTTAAAAATGAATTAAACGAACAGGCAATTTAAAGTTGCTCCCACCCCACCGATCAATGAAATTCTAAATAAATAAATAAATAAATAAATAAATACACTTATCTATTATTAAACTAAAACTGAGTTAATCAACGTTTGTTTCCTTAAGGTTCTTTTTCCTATATATTTTAATCACACCAAATACATGCTAAAATATGCGTCAGTTTTGGGATTGGGTTATGCTTGAAAAATATCTTCCATTTTAACTGTTCTAATTCGCCGCAATTTACAACTAACTAATCAATTGACCCATCTTTTAATAACTTTCTATCTATCACTTTCACCCTATCTCACGCTATGTTGTTTGAAACCCTTCACTCTTATTCAATACAATATCTACGACTTTCGCTACTGTCTCTGTCCGTCGGCCAAAAAATGTAATATAGTCAACAGGAAGAGTCATCTTGGATTTTGTCTTTTTTATTAAAAAAGATTTAACTGGTTTTGCAAACTTACTTTTTTTTTTTATATATATCAGCCGGTATCATTCTAGCAACCTAGGGGCCGTCTTGTCTATTGGCAGATCTTTCTTTTGTCGGAATTAAGTATCATTCGATTTTGTCCTAGGATGCCATCCTCCCAGACATTGCATCCTCATTCAGGAAAGGGTGTTTCTTGCCTATCACCTGATGGAATGCTGACATGTCCCATCACGGCTATTTTTGTACTCTTTCAGAGTACGCCCTTCGGGTAGATGTTTCCCCTTCACCTTAAACGGTTCTTGTGTCACATCTTGCTACCGAATAATAAATCCTAAAACGCTGGGGATTCATAGAATGACTGCGGTATTGTGGTGACTGCAATTATGAATGCAATAAATGTTATTGTCAGTATGTATGGGTCAAAATGCGTTTAGTTAAGAATAAGATAGTCAGTGGAAACCCAACGGATTTCCCCTAATTCAATGTCCTTGTGCATAATTGTATGTATTTACAATAAATAAAATCGCATCGAGCCGGCTACTTGTTCGATCGTCAAGATCAAAGTATAGTATCCGTTCCTGCCCATAGAAACTATGTTAATCGTATTTTAGATATCGGCTCGTATCTGATACCCTGCTCCAGACTGTATTAAATTACTAGCCCGATGTATTATACTGTCTGGCAACGGGACGTTTATTGCAGTTTAGCGAAGTACACCAGCGCACATAAGTTACTACAGTCATAACTACCGCGAATTCGTCCGGTTGTTGACTAACGCTACTAGTCCAGCAGTTGACTCGATCATCATTAAATTGGATAGCTCTTTTGTGTTCATACACTCTTTTTTCTAATGTACGTTGAGTTTCACCGATATAATCCTTTGTGCATATGTTTTAGGAGATGACGTGTATGCCAGTTTGTATGGTAGGAAAGTGTTCAGTATTTGTTAAAGTTGTTTGTACGATACGGATCCTTAATCTGGATATGTGTTGTGTCTGTTAGTGGATAAGGCGAGAGGTCAAGGTGAATTGAGTTTGTGATACGAGCTGCATATTCTGAAAGGGCGTAATTAGAACCCTATTATGAAACCCGTTTTAATTTTAATGTAATGGTTAGGATAAAACTGTATGTAATCGTTCTTGTTAGTAAGTTTACGGTATACTTGAATGTGTTGCATTATCTACTCTTTTTACACATACATTCACCAGAGGTCACTTCAGACTAAATTATCTCACTTTTCGCGATGATAGATGGCGCTGAAATGGATTGATATAAAATTATTCCTTTTTCTTCTTGCTTCGACTCGCATGAAAACCGGTGCGCGTAACAGACACATAAAAATCTCCCTCCTTTATTCCTGGTTCGCCTCACATGAGAGCACGTTCAGTAAGTAACCCATAAAATAAAGCAAATCATTACATATCAAAATAGATTCTCCAACCATGATTAAGATTAATGGTGATTGAAAGTGCTCCGTAAACTATCAAAGATTAGGGTATGTTTTTATCACGTAGACTCCAACATTCGTAAACTTGCACGACAAGAAGAAAAGACAAAAAAAATAAATAATAATAAAACGACAAAGTCCCGTGATTTTCAACACGATCTACATCAATATCCCCACAGGGAATCACCAGGCTAAGTACACTTAGTTTGATGTTTTCCCGCAGGGAGAAAACATGAACACCCTTGTGTATCTTAATTGCCATAGATATATTTTCATACTACTACAAACCTCTACTCACGTATTGAGAAATAAATACTGAAAATCTATACACAATAGATTATAGAACTTATAATATTATATGTGTATGTACATGAAATAATAAATTATATATATATATATATATATATATATATACTATAAATATACCTAGAGCAAGTAAGCTATACAGACACATTTGTGTTTAATTCCAGAGGTAAATCGTTAGGTTAAATACATGGATTTACTTTTTAGGATCGGTTTTATAGTTAAGCAGCACCCTACCTAACTTCCAATTAACCAGAACCCTTTATTTTATTACTGCCTCACTGCCTATTCTTTTATTTCGAATAATGAATGTTCTCCCTTTATTTAAAGCACTAAAGTGTTTTGCACTCTTTACTTTTAAGTGGGCCTAACAAACAAAGGGTGATGTTGCCTACTTCAGTCACGTTATTCTTTTGTTGCCTAAAGTTATTTTAAATTTTTCTACACATCTTAATGATGATCTTTCTTCACTCTTTGCAGTCCTGATGACGATTATTGAAACTGATTACCATTCGGCCAGTTTGCTGATGTACTGTCCTTGGGAAAACTTTCAAGATGGCGTCTGCAGTGACGGTTATGAGTACTTTGAGGTTATATCACGTGATATCCAAACAGTTCCGGAAATCGAGTTCATTCTTCTGTCGAAAGTGGACGAACTCTGCTCGAGCATCGAAGAAATGGTTTATCTAGCAGCAGGTAAATCCATCCCTTAAAATCTTTCAAACTTGAAATATATTTTCAAAAAGTAAATGAAATCCCCCGGTTTCCTTTTCCACCTTGTGCCATACATGGAATTTCATAATCTTACTTTGTGCTGCTTGCTCCTGTACGTGCATTGACTGTTATATTGCCAGAGTGAGGAAACGTCGCCTGCAATTGAGTTATTTTATACCTAGAAACAGAGGATGAGTCAAAACAAAACTGTTGAAGACAGAGGAGGTTTATTCTGTTATATCTAGGTTCCGAATCACTAACCAGTGGGTAGGGGGGGGGAGAGAAAGGTCGATTATTACTGTTTAATAATTTCTTATCATGACATTTTAAAATAAGATGTTCGCACTTCTAGGCTTCTAATCGAACTGATGACTTCTCTCTCTCTCTCTCTCTCTCTCTCTCTCTGAGCCATGTGACGCCACATCCGTTTCTATTAATTTTCACTTGTCGAGTCAGGCTAACCTCGATGCCACCATGTTGACCCCGACTGAACTTCATTTTCTGTTATTTTCAACTAACAAAATTAAATACTAGCGGGTATACTCGACCAATACTTAACACACTCAAAACAAAACCATAGCAAAACATGATAGAAAAAACGAGGTTTCCAGATTAGTGTAATGTTTTCTACAATTGGAGATTTCCCATTTATAAAACCATTGAACTAATATAACTATTTTTTATCTACTTCCCAATGTAGATTACTTAAGTATTATCGTGAACACGTGTTTGTGTGCGTTCACTGCACAGGCTGCGATCGTCCGCTCGTTATCTTCGCCTGAATTCGGTTCGTGGTCTCAACACTGGCCTTAGTGTCGATCATGAGATCTCGATCAGTGCTGCAACAAAGAGATTTCCCTTCCGAATAAGATTACAACTCCAAGTCTTATGTTGTGAATTTATAATTATATTTGGTTACTCTATCGAACGAGAGTCATTTTAACTGAACACAGAACAACAGACAAGTCTGCTTAAATTCCTGTCTGTACTCAAAGCTCGTCTGAAACAAAAAAAAACTCCTTCTTGCTCGAATATATATAGATATTGATCGGACCACACTGCGAGGCCACTCGAGATTTAACAACTTACTGCCTAGGTTGTCTCGGATCTGGAGGAGACATGAATTTTTCTAGGATTTAAATGGGGTTGATTTCTCAGCATGAACCCCCGTTTAAAGATTTTATAATATTTCGAAGTGGAGAAATTAAATTCTGGGTGGCCAAAACTCGAGCCAGATATATTTTCTATCGCCGCCCCGACGTCTCTGTGCATTACAACCCCACTACGCATGCATCATTGTGAATGTTTACACTATTATCTTTCCTCTGTGTTTACAATCTGCACTCTTGCTGCTAAGGCTTTAACCACGTCTACAATTATTTATTGCTGCTAATTTGAAGCGTGGGCGTTAGCCACGTCTATAAACAAATATGTGCTGTTGATATTTTCCTCTCCTCTTTCAACCCAATAAAATTGCGGGGTTGTCTCTCTTCACAAACAACGCACGACTAAGACTTTCAACGATTTTTGTCACCCCAAATCGGCACGCAAAATATCGATGACTGGTTCATATTAAACATAATACGGTTAACTAATACTTTATTTAAATTAAATCGTATTATTGTAGGGCAGGAATTAACTATTGTGTTGTTAATATCTAATAGGGCAACACTATTTCGATCTTTGATAACAATAAGATTCACAATAGTAGTAATAACGACGCTAGCTTAAAGCTCCTTCAAAGAGCTAAGGAAAGGAACTGCAAATTCAACTCAGACAAGTTGGTGGTACGCATATCAGAAATACCATTCTTTGGCCACATCATATCCAGAGATGGTATAAAACCAGATCCCAAAAATTGGAGGCGATTGGTTAGATGCCCCCCCAAGGATGAGAAACAACTATCCAGCTTTCTTGGACTAGTTAATTACCCAAACAAGTTCTCGCCCCATCTCTCAATACTGACCAAACCACCTGTTGTCTAAGGGCAATGATTTTGTCTGGTCATCTCAGCAAGAAGCAGCATTTGACAGCATCAAAGAAGAAATCCAAAGATCTGCCGTATTAGGGTATTTTGACCCAGACACCAATCACGATACACGTGGCTGCTTCTGTTGTTAGACTCGGTGCAGCCCTCTTGCAGAATGACGTCAGTTGCTTTTGCAAGCAAAACTCTATCTGGACCGGAGACTCGAACATTGAAAGAGAGATGCTTGCTGTAGTTTTTGTCCTAGAAAGGTTCCATCATCATGTATGGGGTCATAGGGTAACGATTCAGACTGACCACAAGGCATTATAATCGATCGCATTCAAGAACCTGGCACAAGCACCCCCAAGACTGGCAAGGATGCTGCTAAAGATTCAAGAGTATGATTTTGCAATGAAATACAGCCCAGGAAGCGCGGCCCCCATAGCTGACTGTTTGTCAAGAATGTCACCTCGACTAGGCAATCACATTGAAGGCATCGACCTAAACATCCACATAATGCACACTCCGCTAAGTGCATCACCAACACGCCTACAAAACATTAAGCTGAGAAACCATGAAGGATTCAACCCTAGGAGAGTTCATCAACGCTGTGATGACCGGATGGCCATCTGATCGCTCTGGGTGCCCCAGTTGCTTACTCCCATACTGTAATTTTAGGGATCCCCATCTAAAACATTGCGTCAGTATGAAACCCCTTCTTACCCATGGCAGTAGATCAGCACAGATCTCTTCACATTGGAAGAAAGTGGGTACCTTTTTAGTGGCGGACCAATATAGCCGCAGTCGATTTGTACGACGCCTGCAGTCAACATCTTCTGCAGTGATCAGGCAGATGAAACAAATATTTGAGGAACAAGGTGTTTCTTGGAGTGGTCTATAGTGACAATGGGCCTCAGTATACAAGTATGGAATTTGTCAACTTTGCAAAGAAGTTCAACTTTAAGCACACAACATCATCACCACATTACCCTCAATCCAATGGGTTTGCAGAAAGAATGGTTGACGTATGCAAGAAACTACTTCTGAAGGCCCGAGAAACTGGCAATGATTGCCATTTGTCGATGATGTCATATAGAGCTACACCGCTTTCAACCAACGTTAAATTCCCAGCAGAACAAAGACAAGACAAAGAACTTGTATGATCAACGGAATAGTCACCGCCATCCACCATTGCATGCAGGTCAGCAAGTCCATATCCAAGATGAGACAACCAAGTCGTGGGAACCTGGAACAGTCACACAAACCACTGCAGAGCCATGGTCATACTTTGTAGAATCTGCAAATGGTAGTATTCATCGAAGAAACAGACAGTTTCTACAGCCCACAAGAGTTAACCGAAAGTCTATATAACAACAGACACAACCACCCACTAACAGTTGATACCAATGCACCACCCATTAGTGATGGGATGCGTGTATACTTGAGCAACCGTGGTGAGATCTCTCAATCCAGCCAACACTGTACGAGCAGCCCATTAGCACCTACATACCCTACACCAGAACACAATGCACAAGCTCTGCCCACAACTGCAAGGCTATATCCAAATAAAATTGCTGAGACATATTTGAAGCCACGTCGCTCTGGACGTCCCCGAAAGATACCACAAAGATTGGACTTGTAATGCTTCAAAAATTAAAAAAAAAAATCAAACCCTCCTTGTTTAACTTAAAGAAGAGATATGTTGTATCAGTATGTCATCGCTCGTTTGTTTACCTTTTGAACTTCCGGTAATTATCTGCCCTTAGACTTCCCCCACTTCCTGCCACCACTTGTAATGGTGTTCTATGTAAATAAAGTTCGTGTTCATTTACTTTCCGTCTCTGTTTGTTTTTAATCCAAGCTATCCTCGACCGGCAACAACGCAACACATATCCAGTAGGGATATACTATTTCGATCTTTGATAACAATGAAATTAACAATAGTCAAAAAGCGGTCCAGGTTTGTAATTCTGTTTGAGTCTCTTTTCGCTTTGTAGATTTTTTTGTCTCAGTCCCGTAAATATTATCATCTATTTATATAATACGGAATTTGTCTATAAAGAAAACGGGTATCCTTTAAAAGCCAACGTGTGTGTGTGTATTTTTATGCAATTGTTTTATTGGTGGTTGTAGCGTTAGTTGTTTTTTTTTGCTTAGTACTTTTTGGATTCTTTCACTTCCTAAGTGATTAAGATGCAGAAAATTGCATTATTAGTCACCCTTAACTTTATATGACGTATTTTTCGTTAATATATATATATTTTTATTAATTTTATACGCGCGCACACACACCCACACACACACACACACACACACACACACATATATATATATATATATATATATATATATATATATATATATATATATATATATATATATAGTATTGAATGTCAATATTTTATACAAGCTTCCAATACACTTGAAGCTGTTTTTTATTGTCTATGTATATTTTACTCAAGTCTATACTTTTGATTTATATATATATATATATATATATATATATATATATATATATATATATATATATATATATATATATATATATAGTGTGTGTGTGTGTGTCAAGTTATATTGAAAAGAAATCAATAAAGTTCTCGATCGTAGGAGAGTCAGAGCTAATATAAATAATACATTTGAAAACTATATGTTACATCCTTCAGAATTGTACCGCGGTTTCATCCAAATAGGTGGACTTTTTACATTTAAAAAAAGTCTAAATCCAGTGAAGTCGTCAGTGAATTGAATGAAGTCAAAACACGATGAGAAATTTCGTTAACATAACTGTACATAGAAATATATGAACATATAAACATACCTGACTTTATGTAAATAGAGGTTAGTATCATTTTATCAGGAAACTCTTACACACGACTAGAACGCAACACGCAACCGTGGTGTTATTACTAAAAGACAAAGATCATGTAAAAACAAAAACAATAGTTACGTGTGTCTTCTTTTTTCCTGTGTGTTTTGCCGTTATTTCACTTTTTCTTAAGATGTTCGTTGATCCGAATGAAACCGGTAAAGCACTCGTTTTTGATGATTTATTCCTGTGTTTAATTTGTTTTTCTTTTTGTTTTTTTCACACACACATACACACACACAAACACACACACACACACACACACACACACACACACACACACACACACATATATATATATATATATATATATATATATATATATATATATATATATATATATATATATATATATATATATATATAAAGTCAGGTTCATTTTCTCACATTTCCCAAAAAACATAACATTTCTTTGAGGTGTATTTTTTACAATTCGTTTCTTTTGCTGTGAGCCAAAAAAACATTTTTACGTCAATATCGTCTCTGCCACACTACAAAATCATCTGGAAAATTCACAAAGAATAAAAATGTCTTGGATTGAAATGTTTTAAAAAAAACCTGCACTATACAGTTGGTCATTTTTTTGGCGAAAACAAATAAAAATACGAAGAAAAGAGGAAACTCATATGTTGGAAAAACTTACTAGTACGCCATTTTGAATTTTTCAGTTCAGAGCTACAACATTCTAAAAGTTGTGCGGACATTCATAATTTTAATTCAGTTATAATCCTTTAAAATAGTTAATACATTTTATCATTTATTTATAAAAATTCGAATATACTTGAGGGTAATTTTTTGATTGGCTAAAGCTACATTAATTTGCTTACAAATGCCTATTTAGGTAATTTGAATACGAAACTAAGTACAGAGCTGATCTCTTTTAACTTAAACAGTTGCGAGGTAGCTATATATATATTCAGCCATCCATTCAAGCATTACTAAGATTGTTATACTTTGGTGTTTTGGTGGAAGATGTTTAGTATTTATTTATAAACCGTTTAAATTAACACAAAGATAATATTAATTGCCCAGATTACTTCACTTAAGTAGTAAGTTTCTATTTAATGCGAAACTAAGAGGAGAGTTAGTCCCTTTTAAACGAAAACAGTTTATAGTTACCCAAGCATGATCAAACTTCCGAAAGGAATTATATATTTATTATTTTCTATTAAATGGTGTTAATTACCTCATTATAAAGTATTATGAGGATTCAAAAGTACTTTTAAGGAAATTTATACCTAAAGTTAATTGTGATTACGTTTTATACTTAAGTCGTGTTGTGAGGGAAATAACGCAACATCAATACCCATATTACCTCCCTACATTCATTGTATGCCTATATTTATATTGGAGTGAGTGCATTTTTTCTTTTATATTTAGCATTTATTTGGCATTATATTTTGAATAATTGTTTTATTGGTTTTACCCCCTTCCTTAAATAATCTTAGTTTTGTAGTTATCATTACTTCACTAATTAGTACAGTTGAAATCTAAAAAATTGTCTGCTGATGTTCTCGTGATCTGGCTCTCTTACCATTTCCTAATCTATAGGCAAGGTTTAGGCTATGTCGCTTCGGTTATTTTCGTTGTATATGATGTGTTCTATATTTAAATGTTTTATAGTTGGGTATTACTGTTCCGTTATCTACTATTAGGTTTACAGTTTCTATTGGCTACATAATCTTATAATATTCCTATACGTTAGAGATTTTAATATTTACGCTGATGAAAGGGTTAGTGCCACAAGTGTCAATATGGGTCTGTAATGGATAGAACATATGCGATTCTATGTAAACAGTTCTGAACCACTTCTTGTCTTTTATTTAATAGATTTTCCTTAGACATAACTATATTATAGGGTTCCAGAATACAGAGGTTACATCTCTTAGATTTGTTAGGTTTGTATTTCTCTGCTCTACCTAATATAGACCATTTTAGGCTATATTGTATATTTTACTATTAAGTTCCCTTACATGTTTAGCTAAAGTTGAAGGGACTTCTTTGAATTTGTTTTAGATTCTTGTAAACCTGTCCTTGAAACTATATTCCGTCGACCCAATGTACGTTCTAATTCTGTGTTCTATGGCGTTACACTTATACACTATATCTGAAGTCAAACATCTCCCCTCTAAAGGGCACTCATTGACATTTTTACAGTTACATTGGGAGTTATTATTCTGGTTCTGGACTGTACTAGTATCTAAGTTTTTATTCTTGTTGATTTTTGTGTTATTTGAATTTATTAGAGTTGATGTTAAGTTTATCGATGTACAAAAGGATAGCTTTACTGTATTTTATTTATAATTTTACCTAGTCTACTATCCATAGGAATATTTTTCTCGATAATTTGGTAGAACTGTTTAGATATGTTAGTGAGAATGTTTAAGCCATTTATGTCTATTTTTCTTCCTAGTGATATTCTCTACCGATGGTGGGTTAGTTGATCCCCTAGTGTTAAGTCTAGCTTTAGGTGCAGTATCTCGTGTATTATTAGTATTTATTCTATTTTTGATTTGTCTGGAATTACCCATAGCCATGTTGTAAGATAATATGTGAGGTGTGTTCCTATTTGTATTAGAATCCACATTGTGATTTACCGAACTTGCTTTCATATAGTAGATTTTCTTAGGATATCCAAATCTGGCTAACGCTTCATTATAATATTTTTTAATTCTTATTGAATAGTGGCTCTTAAGATGATAGTTTTGATATTCTCTTAGAGATATTAGGGATTATGGCTTTCTTAATGGGCCCCGGGTGGTTAGAGTTAAAATCTACATAATAGAAAGTATGGTTGGGTTTATGATATGGTTCATATGTTCTATTGTTTAGGTCCGGGGTGATGTCTAGAAGGTTTACTATCTTATGGCTTATGTCTATTGTTACCTTAAGGTCCAAATTTCTAAAAAAGTTATATATTTTTAGTATTCTCCAAACTTCTATTGCCAGAGTTGACGATGAATAATGCATCATACCTATATAAACGGACCATAAAAATACATCTCACAAAAATATTAAGTTGTTTGGAAATGTGAAAAAAAATTTTTTTTAATAAAAAAACATGGTTATTAGAATATAAAATGAACTTGACTTATATATGCTCTGTTGTTACTTATTGATAACTATCGAGTTATATCTTTTAAAGAGATTTCTAATTAAAAGGCACTGAAAGTATATGTTAATACGTATATTGTCATAATTAATATATATATATATATATATATATATATATATATATATATATATATATATATACCCTTTTTAAATACATATTATGTTTTATATAATTTCTTGCGTTCGCTTCTCTGTACTTATTAAATGTTCTCTGGAGTCCCCAAACCAAATGTTGAGAATGAATCCCATCTTTTCCTTTATTTAATTTATTTCACGATAGTTTATCATCTCACATGATTACACATTCTTGTTCAGAAAAGGTGCGGCTGATGATTGAGCAACACTTGCTTCACAACACACTCTTTAACCTATAGAAAATGCTTTTCGGGGTTTGTTCAGTTTACGTCACCTATGGAAAACGTTTTTGGGGGGCTTGCGCAGGTTAGCCCCCTTATGGAGAACGGTTTTTGGGAGCTTGTGCATTTTTAGAACCCCTGTGGAAAAAGCTTTTCGGGGACATGTGCAGTGTAGTCTACCTATGGAAAATGCTTTTGATGGGTTTGTGCATTTTAGTCCTCCCATGGAAAATGCTTTTCGGGGGCTTCTTCAGATTAGGTCACTTATGAAAAATGCTTTTACGGATGCTTTTCCAGTTTAGGTCATCTATGAAAAACGCCTTTCTAGTGCTTCTGCAGATTAGGTCGCCTATGAAAAACGCTTTTCAGGTGCTTCTGCAGATTAGGTCACCTATGAAAAACGCTTTTATGACTATTGACTTCATCAACATTACGTATTTTCTTAATATGTTTAAATGTAGCGGGATAAGAAATTAGGTATTGACGGGACCATTTGTTTCTACTTGGTGTTGTCCGGGATTAAAAATTGTAAAATTACAGTATTACTTTGGTAACTGGTATATATTACCTTTATTTGAACTATTGTTTTTGTCAATATTATTTATCTTCATATTATTTTGAAATAGGGGGGGGGGCAAGAAATTAGGTATAGACCGAGACTGTTTGTTCTACTCGGCATTGTCCAGGACCAATAATCATTATCAATATTCTTTATCTTCATACTTTGATTTTAACGGTAATTGTTGCAGTTCTGTGAAGGCCTCCTTACTAAAATTACAGTATTAAAAGAAAAAGGAAGAAGGATAAACAGACGGCTAGAGAGAAAGAGGGAGAGAAAGAGAGAAGTTTTAACATAAAAATGTTACACATACTATTCAATTTCTATATGTTTTATGGCCCCAGGAAACGCCGGGTAGCCCCGCTAGTCTTTTATGATATAAAAGAGAGTTGTCTGTGTGTATGTGTATTTGTGTTTGTATGTCCGCAAAATGCTTCCGACACACTCGACAGAATCCGTAAAGTATACATTTTCTAAATCGGTCAGCTTCAGGTGGCATAATATCTCAGAATGAGAAAAAAATATTTATCCTTTGAGGGTCAACTAGGCCAGGTTTCGTAAGCGGGGTAGGGGTGATATTATGTACTGCAAGTCATTCCCTAAAACTCAACCGGAAATGACATCAGAGGGGGATGCAGTAGGGGGTGTAAGAAATTCAAAATTAATAGACGCTAATTCGGAGGAAATACCGTTACCGTCCTTCCTTTTTTCCTCCTCCTCCCTACTCCTGCGTTTCCTTCCTTCCTTTCTGCCACCTTTCCCATGCTATTCTCACATCTCCTTTCTTCATTTCTTTCTTCTTTCTCTAATATCGCCACCTTTACTTTCTTTTCCCCTCCTACCACCATCTTTCTTCCATTTCTTTCTTCTTTCCCTTCTACCGCCACCTTTTCTTCCGTTCTTTCTTCTTTTCCTTCCAATACCACCTTTTCTTTTTTTACTTTCCGTTCCACTCCCATACTTTCATCCTTTCTTTTTCTTTTCTTCCCATTACCACTTTTTTCCTTTCTGTCTTCTTTCACTCCCACTACCAACTTTTCTTCCTTAATTTTTACTTTCCGTCCTACTCCCACCTTTTCTTCCTTTTTTTCTTTCTTTCACTATATTTAACACCTTTTCTTCCTTTTCTTCTTTTTTCTCTCACTCCCACCTTTTCTTCCATTCTTTCTTTTTTCTCTCACTCCCACCTTTTCTTCCATTCTTTCTTCTTTTCCCCACTCCCACCTTTTCTTATTTTCTTTATTACTTCCATCCTACTCCAACCTTTTCTTCCTTTCTTTTTTCCCTCCAACTACTACATTTTCTTCCATTTCTTACTCCCACCTTTTATTTCTTTCTTCCTTCTTTTTCTCCTATTCCCACCTGTTCTTCTTTTCTTTCTTCTTTCTTTCTTTTCCTCCTACCGTCACATTTTCTTCCTTTCTTTCTTCTTTCCCTCCTACTCCCACCTTTTTAAAATTAATAGACGCTAATTCTGAGGAAATCAATATTAAAAATAAAAATGAGGCAGCAATTTTTAGATTTTACATTTTAGTAGACGCTGCCCGCTTCTAACTGCTGATATCCGCCAGTGTCCGCCACTGTCCGAATCGCCAACTAATAATTTATTACATTTTACATTTTTAGTATCCACTGTCTGCCACTACCCGCACGTGTCCGCCAGTGTTCGCCATGTAAAGAAATTGCCAACTCATAATTCAAAACAGGAAATAAATCATCATTTTTTATATTTTATATTTTAGTGTCTGCCAGTGTTCGCCGTGTTAAGAAATCGAGTACAATAAGCTGTAAACTGTCGACTTTTTTGTACAATAGGGGCACCGATGTAAACTGTCGACTCTTTTGTACAATAAGGGTGCCGCCGTAATCTGTCCACTCTTTTATACAATAGAGGCGCCGCCGTAAACTATTGACTCTTGTGTATAATAGAGGCGCCGTCGTAAACTATTAATTGTTTTGTACAATAGCTGCGAGGCTCCAAACTTTCGACTCTTTTGTACAACAGAGACGAGGTTCTAAACTTTCGTTGTCGTAATATCATGTTTCCAGGCATAAACTCCTGCTTTTTCATTAAAAAATAACTCGATTTAATTCGGTCTATTAATTCTGTGTAGTATAGTTTCATTCGTTATGATACTTTCCTCCCAGGCATTACCTACACTTTTTCGGGGGAGGAGGCATTATTATATATGTTCGTTCCTCACGCTACCATTCTCCCAGGATTACCTTATCTTTTTGTCATCATATGATGCTCACAGGCATTAGCTCCTACATTTTAGGGTGAGGGGAGTGTTCGTTCGCTTATTTGGTTTTATTTTCGCACACATTTTGGATGAAATTTATTAATTAGTGTTCAATTGTATTTTTTACCCGAAAATTAAATTCAAATTTATTTTTTAAAGACTTGAAAATCAAACTTTTATACAATGTCTCAGACGCTGGCGGTCATGTAATTTCCTATAACTCGATTTAATCGAGTCTGTTATTCTGTGTAGTATATTTTCATTGGTCACGATATATTCCTCCCAGACAGAAGGAGCTGACACGACAGCTTAGCAAAAATATAAAACCGTAAAGAGGATATTTTTCTAGATCTATTATATAAATGAGAGTTATCTGTGTGTGTATGTGCTTATATTTGTATGTCTGTAAAATGCTGACGAGATACTCGACATAAATATCGAAAAATTGGGGGAAAAAGTCGATTCCTTCGTACCGAAACGACTTGGAACTTCTCGGGGCGGAGAGTACGAAATTTCTTAATTTTCCAGTCACATGTATGTTGTACGCATGTGCAGTTTGCCAAAAAAAAAGTTAAATGACCTATTTTTTTAATAGATTTTGTTCTATGCGTCGGTAACATAACAGTTACGGATAAAGAACGATTACCAGGAGATCGAGCGTTAGAATCCATTAGAATTGTTTTTGCGATAACTTACATATATTTCGAAGGTGTAGACAGATATGGTACTTTTAATAGAAATATGTTACACTGTTGCCCCGGGCAACGAGAATAGGCGAGGCAGACGAGAGGAGGGCGAGGGGGAGGAGGCAACAGAGGAAGAGACAGCTTTTGCTCCGGGCAACGGGGAGATGGGCCGGAGGTGACGGGGCCGACCACGGAAGAGACAGCTTTCGCCCAACGCAACGAGAAGAGGGAGCAACGGGGAGAGGGGTGGTGAAATAGGGTGACGAGGAAAGAGAGAGCCCCAGGCAATGCCGGGTATTTCTGCTAGTCTATTATATAAAGGAGACATGTATGTATGTATGCATGTATGTATGTATGTATGTTCAGCTAATGCTTCCAAGGTACTCGACAAAACCATAAAGTTGACATTTTCTGAATCCTCCAGCTTTCGGACCTATAATATTGAAAAATTGACCTCGTGGTTGATGCTTCGATTCTTACTAACTCCCAGAATCCTTTTTTGTAACCGTGACCTAAATATACATCGAACGGGGAGGGAGACGACCGGGAAGACAGAGTTAGTACTTACTTTTGCCTCGGACAACACGGAAAGGAGGACGAGGGAGAGAGGGCGACTAGGAAAGACAAACTTTTGTCTGCAGATGGAGGGAGCGTGAAGATAGTGGGGAGAGGGGGGGGGTTGACCGTCGGGTTAGAATAAGGGGATGGGGGGACGACCGAGGAAGACAGCTTTTGCCCAGGGAATAGAGAGATAATTACACTTTTGCCTGCAGAGAAGTAGGGGAAAACGGGGGTGGGGGAAGGGCCACGGGAAACGCCGGGTATCCCTACTAGTAATACCTATGTTACATACAGAAGGGTTCTATGTTATTTAAGTAAATAATACACCATTTAACTCGGAAATTCTGTATATAAACTAAACATTAAAGATCAAAGCAGAAGTTTCTGTACGTCTAATTTGCATAATTATATTTTAAATTTTTTATAATAAATTACTATTTGGTGTTATATGCTTCTAATTTTAGTTCGCTATTTTTCCTATATATATGCAATAGTTTTGTCGATATTAACAGCAATTAATTGAAGTGATTAAATAGTAAAAAGGATAAATTACGAAAACGTTTCTTAAAATATTTTGAATTATTTTCAAGGGAGATAATTGGAATGGCAACTGTTTTTTTTTGCAATTATCTTTGTTGACAGTACGAGTACAACCAAAATATTGTGCACAGTAATATTTTTCTGATAAAGTCTACGCATCGAAAAATTTAAAAGAGATTCAAAATATGAATGGTTATAATGTACTTCAAAAGCATGACATTGCTTCTTATCCTTATGAGTAATATAGTTATATAGCTTCTTGCCAATATTTCACGTTACATAAAACTGAAAATAAGTACTTATTTGGTATCCTTCACTAGGCGATCGGTTTAGAATTTAGAGGGATGTTTTCTTCAGCAAATTGAAACATAAGGAAGACTTGAAACGAACTGATTTTATGTTGTTTAACGTTTATTGTTTACGTATGAAATCATCTTATTCTCACACAATCGACTCCCTAATATAAAGAGTGATATCTGATGTATAAAGTCAGCTTTTAGTTTTATATTTACAACAGCTGTGTCAGGAGCGTCATGTTATATGGTAACAAGTATTGGACTCTCACCCAGTACTATCTCGACCGACTGCAGCATAATGACAGATCCATAATTATATATATCAATTATATAGATCTGCAATGTGATATGTAAGGGTGCCTGTGCATGTAATTGTGAAGCAAGGGTTGCACAATCTCCGAAGTCGGCACTGCTTGATTCCATGACAAGGAGAAGTGCAAGACGACTAGAAACAATGACGAGATAAGTGGAGAACATACAACACATCGTATCCTTAAATGGTCACCTATTTAAGAACTAAACCGATTCAACGTTTCTTAGCTTCGGTGAACTAACGGGAACCTGTATGTCAACGGGATTATGTCATATACTACCCAACATAGATGTTATCTTAAGTACGAATCAGTTACATTAGTACGGGCATATTGACTGTTCAACTTCTTGGATAACCCGTTGCAAAAGCATGTATGTCTTGAATTGCAGGAAGGTTACCCGGCCAAGGAAAACTTAGAATTCAGTGATTAGACAAGACCGTCTAGAGTAGAGTTTTAGACAGTTGACCCGCTGAACCGTGAAAACTGGAAAGTGAGCTTGCAAAATATAAAAAAATATCTAAAACCTGGAAAATGGAAAAAGTATGTTAAATGAATAGAGAGATTTACAGAAACACAATTGATTAAAAAGCACTGCGCTATGCAGACGTAAAGAGACGTTAGGGATAGTTAGATAGTGAAGTCCCACATTGTTTGCCAGACTCCAGACAATGTCGCAATAATCGGTGTTGCATTCCTGTGTACAAGTACTGCCACAAAATATGCTCCAATAAAATTACTGCACTTGTACCCCCTCAACAAAAATACCCCTGGCCCACCCGACTAACAGCAAAATCTCACACCTTAACTGAAGAGGACTCCACTTGTCAGGAGATTTTCTATTCTTATAGCTTCTTCCTCGGACTGCTTGCCTTTGGAATTCTTCTCTGCTCCCTGTTTGACCTACGATATTAACATGCAGAAATTTAAATGTAATGTGAACAAAATTCTTGCTGTCCAACTCTCCACCCAGGTTGCCCTCTATAAATCTGACCCCTCTCACAGTAGTCGCTTTACGCTTCAGTGGCAATATGCCTTGTTCGGGGTGAACAAAAGTTTAATAAAAAAAAAGTAACCCTTTGATCACCGTTCACCAGTTTATATTATCTTGATTCTTTATTTCTTTTCTCTGACTTTTTTCTCTTTCTTTCCTTTAAAGAATGTCAAGATGGCAGCATTGTCGTGGACACAATTCCGGTTTTACCCAGGTTCGATTTGAACACAGTAAGTCTTCTGAAAAATGAATGTCTCCAACATGTTAAGTCACTGGGCCAAAGGCTATCTACGTGCCAAGTTTGGTTGTAATCAACTTAGTTGTTTCTAAGTCTATAACAGACACACATTCACTTAATTTTAAGAGAGTATTATAGTTTGCTTGAAGCATTGTGAATAGTGTATTCAGATGGTTTTATATTTTAAAAGTCACAATGTAGCAATGATGGAAGGAAGTGTAATAACAGATTACATTATGGAAATAGAGTGAAGAATTTCTTTTCGAATTCATTGCAGATAGAAGGGGTTGTCTGACTTGCCATTTGCTTTGCTTTCTCTCTTCACCTCACACTTAAAAGTGTTTCGTCTGACACGTTTTAGTTACATGATGAAAGAGAAGCACACCCACACACACACACACACACACACACACACACACACATATATATATATATATATATATATATATATATATATATATATATGTAATGATTATCTAAATTCCAATGCCCAAAATTCAGTCTTTTCTCATATCATTTCTATTTTGCAACGGCAGAATTGACGATGGCCTCACAATTGTTTCACAATGTGCAATATATATATATATATATATATATATATATATATATATATATATATATATATATATATATATATATATGTGTATATATACATATATATATATATATATATAGCATAGAGCATAAATTAATTAAAAATAATCTAAGTGCTCGATCATAGGTTCTACAAGAGCTAATATAAAGTATTTTATTTTAAAAACTATACATTATAGTGTATGTTTGGTGTAAGGACAGTGTCTGCTTTGTGTACCGACATGTCCGTCCGATGAAACTCTGGTACACCAAACAGACACTGTAATGGATAGATTTTGAATGAATTATATATATATATATATATTACAGAAAAAAGGAAAATAAATAAATACAGTCAGACAATCTATGGTGTGTTGGCACGTGTGGGTAATAATTTTCTTTTATCACGTACTATCTTTTCCTCAATTTACAGAGTGTAGATCGATGCAATTCAATATTAATATTTCTAGACATCGCCTCTTTACTATATAAAAGGTGCCTAAGTACATTCGATTGGTTACACATTTACCAGCCAGCTTTGATAAAGAGACAATGCCTCGAAATATTAGGATTGAACTGGTGTACACTCTGTTGAGGAAAAAAATTGTAAGTGATAAAAAATATTATTACCCACAGGTGCAAAAACACCATACATCGTCTTTCTGTCGTTTTTTATTTTTTCCTTTTTTCAGTTTTCCCGGTGTATCTCTTAATACACTTAATTTTATTTGTACAGATTTTCTCCATATTTTTACTCCATGCATAGCAAGATTAGTTTAAATCAAGTCAGTAGCTTTTCAGCCTATAGTGGACAAACATAAAGACATGTTATACAACCAGGAGACTCAGAAAATTCTCTGATCCTCACGTTACCAGTTACTTATAATACAGTCTTTAGCAAATAACAGTTCAATCATTATAACCCAAAATCATACTTTGTCTTTGTTGGTCGCCGTGTGTGTGTGTATGGGGCGCTATGCATATGTGTGGGGCGCCATCTTGCTAGACAAATACGCAGTTGTAATCTAAACTACTTCAGGCACATGGCATTGATAAGGAATTCATTTATTCAAGTGGCTGAAGCTTGCTGCTCAATGCTAAAAATTGAAAGGTGGTAGACAGAAGAGAACAGAGATAGAGAGACTTATTATGTATTAGCCCATGAGATACTTATTCGTGTAATCCCAGGGCTTAGATATTTCCGAATCTGGTTAGTGCATTTAAACATCTGTCTTGTCAGTCCAAAGTTTCCATGCCAACTCTCAGAACTTTATGTTCTCAAATCTATCATCTGACGTTAATTCCGCTAACTTGTTGTTTCTACGCAGGGCCGATTTCCTTGAAAAGTCAACTGCCTGAATCCTTCTGACTCCCTTGTTTACAACACATCCTGTTTGTTTATGATTTACCTTATTAATTTTTCTTAACTAATATTTTTCTAACCAATATCCAACAGACAGACAAAAACTTAACAGAGTTTCTTTGTCTGTTTTTTTCTGTTGTTCTGTTCATCTTTTGAAAACAAACATATACGCGATCCTTATGTCATTGTCCTTTTGCTTTCAATTTCGATACGCTATTTCTAATTTAAATTACTTGAGTTACTTTCATAATAATTTGATTACAAGCTGTAGCATTGTCCATTGTCCGTTAATTGATGTCATAATAAAAATCCCTATGCAAACATTCTATTCATCATTTTCAACCCTCTCATAAAATTGTTCATCATTCAACAATCTATCCATCTCGTTAAACTTTATCCTCGAGTTGCTTTTGGCCTTGATAAATTGTGATTCATTAGTTTAAAACTATTTCACTGACAAATCAAAGTTTCATATGTCAGCTTAAATGCTATTTAGACCCAAGTTTTAAAATACCACAAAAAAACCTCATATGTTAGATATCACAACCTTTAGAGGAGAATCGTGTCGTATACGTCATAAATTTTGTCTTTCATTTGTAAGAAAATTATATGTATTTTATTTCTTTTCGTTTATATAGAAAACTGGGCTGTCGTTTGCATTGTCGCAGACGAATTTCACTGCGCCAAATTCCTTGACTGGCTACAACATATACATTTCACACATCAGTCGAATGATTGGTTGGTTCACCGTAGAGACTAGGTAAGATATGTTCCTGGGTATGACGTTAAACTACATCCGGTAGTGTGGCCTTAATTCGTCATGTTATGCTTTGTTCTTTATAGGTTCCACCATGCAAAAAATGTTGCAGCAAAAATGGAAAATTGAAATAAGAAAGTTTTTTTTTACTGCTTAACCTTTATGGTAGTTGAATTCAACATTCTTTTAGCACGCTCAACCTACCAAATTTACCAAATTAATATTTTTTAAAAGGATTTTGAAAAAAATAAATTTCATTATTACGGTATCATTTAGTCATTAAATTATTAATTGAACCAAAATTACTATAAAACTATAGCTAATTATCGTTAAGATAATGTTGTTTTGTTATATATACCTCCCCTCTCAGGGGATTTCTAATGTCTCATAGGTTACAATCAATTAAAATACACGGGTTCATAAACATAGCTTGTTATTGCCTGAAGATCACAATCATAACTGCCCAGTCCAATCTCGCCTTGTGTCGTCCATTCCGTCATCAACTGGACAAATGAATGTCTCACAACAGCACAAAGAAAGGATTGAATTTGAAGAAAGGATCTTTTATTGAGATGTTGTCATTGCTTTCTCTTCTGCCAGCGACAGATAGGGGGCATTCCGAGCTATTGATATTTAGGGCCTCTTGGCCCTTTAATTTATCGTTGACTAAAGTTATCTCTACCAATGCAATTCGCTCTGAAACTTCCAACTGACTGTCAACTCTCACTCCTCCCTCTTTAATTCATGTAACGTCACGTTCGCTTCTGGCTACATGGTTGAGGTAACATTTGAGTACATACTCGCTACCTCTGTGGAATATCCCGGTGCAACCTCTGTCTTTTCAAGGCCATTTCGCATTTGTCACACTAACAATTTTCTATATCTCGATTTTGGGGCTTGACTACCGGTATTCAGTGTTCTCACGACTCCCGACTCCCAACTCCCCGCTCCGGATTGCCCTATCACATACTTTCGCACACACACTGATGCACCCTTGCCTAAAATCAGTAATCAATTAATCAATTAATTCCCCATGCAATAATCTATACAATCCCATTAAGGGCTCATCATCCGATCGCTACTAGTTTCTTTTTCTCTTCTTATATATATATATATATATATATATATATATATATATATATATATATATATATATATATATATATATAATTGGTTGGCCAAAAATTTTGTTCGTATTTTTTAAGTGGATATTTAAACCGAATGAGTATTTAGAGAAATGTATTTTAATGTATTTAATCAATACAATAGTTATCATGTGCATCTATCACCATTCGCTATCTGTTAGGTAAATTCTTAATCCCTGTTAGAAGAAGTTAGGCTCTTTATTAGTGAAGAATATTTCAAAGAAACTTCTCACGTCTTCATCAGAATCAAACTGTTTCCCATTCAATGAATTCTGCAAGGAACGAAACAGATGGAAATTAGGAGGAACCAAATGTGGAAAATATGGAGGGTGAGGAAAAACCTCCCACCTCAGCTGCACCAACTTCTCCCAAGTAGTCAAAGCAGTATGTGACCTTGCGTTGTCATAGTGAAAACAACACTTTTACAATTGACTAGCCCCAGCCGTTTCTGTTGAAGAACCATGCTTCAGTTATCCAACGGTTTGCAGTACACTGCTTAATTGATGGTTCTGTTCACAAAAAGAAGTTCAAAAAAGATAACACCATTTCAATCCCACCAATACCGATAACATCGCTTTTGGGGGATGGAGGCTTTCTTTGGGTGTTCTTTGTGGTGGATTACCTGCCCTTTTCCATGATTTTTTGTATGTCACATTACTGTAAACAATCCACTTTACATCTCTAGTAACAATTCGTTTAAAAAATGGCTGATCGTTTTCCCGTTTCAGCAACGAATCACAAATGGAAACTCTTCGCACAAGACGTGCTTTTGTCAGTTTATGGGGAACTCAAACATCAAGTTTAGAAACATAACCGAGTTTATGCAATTCATTTTCCAAGTTTGATTTGGAAATCTTGAGAATGTGTGCGATTTGTCTAGTTGTAAAACGGCAATCTTGTTCAACTACGGCTTTCGCTTGGTCACTGTCGATCATCTTTGGCCGCCAGAGCGAGGAGCATCTCTCACTGAAAATTTCCGAGCAAACCATTTCTGTCACATTCGTTCTGTAACAGCATTCTCCCACGTATGCATGACATATCTTTATGCAGGTTTCTGTAGCTTTTTTGTTTTACTGTAGTGAAAAGGCATCAGATGTCGGTAGTGCTCTGCTTGATCTTCCATTTCAAGGCCTGAAATAGAAGCAAAAATATAAGACATCCTCTGCTCGGAGGCTTATTACACACTGACGTCAACATACTTGCTACACCAAATACATGATTTGAAGAATAGGAATATAAAACGATCTTCAGTAGGTCGGAAATATGAAATTCAAAGAACGAACAAACTTTTTGGCTACCCCAATATATATTTTATTTTATTTTATTTTATTTAAAACCACTTTTCTTGAACAACTGATGACTTAATAGATATTGTATTTGGTACAATTTTATTTTCATCCTTTACTTGTTTATATAATTGCTCTATCTCGTATATCGTTCATCAATTTTTAATGATGAGTTCTACTTTAAAGGTATACATCATATCTTTGTTCTCCTGTTTCTTATATATATATATATATATATATATATATATATATATATATATATATATATATATATATATATATATATATATATATATATAACTTCTTTTGTAAGATGGTAGGAAAAATCCCAGCAGAGTTCTCAATTAATTGAGAAAATCAAAATTAAGAGCGTAATATTTATTTATTATTCGGTACAGAAAATCAGTACAACATCAGTACCATTGGTTTCAAGCTCATAAGGTGTTAACCTCCCGGTTATCTTCAGCTTTGTTGTCACTTGGTAGAGAATATGGAGGATCTCATATAAACCACGCTCAGATACGTTATTTGCTTTGAAGTGTTAAATTAGTATCGTCTAAATTTTGTGTTAAAAAAAGATATGTGAGATTAAAAAGCTTAATAAGGTCCGAAAAGGGGGATAAAATTTAAAAGTGAAGATTTAAAATTTAAACATATTTTTTACAAATCCCGTGAGTCGGTATTTGCTAACTTTTGTTTTTATCTAAGACGTTATTTGTTTTGAAGGGTTAAATTAGTTTCGTCTAAATTATGTGTTAAAGAAAGATATGTGAGGTTATAAATTAATCTTTTTTTAATTAAAAATTAAGAAATTAAATTTAAAATTTAAATTCAAAATTTAAATTTAAAAATTTAATAAATTAAAATTGTTTTATTATTTAAAAAAATAATAATTTAAAACTCGTAAGTCAGTTATCACTAACGGTAAAACGGTTTAAGGGAATCAACTCTACTTATCGTTATTAATTTTATATTTAAGGTATAATATGAAAATTTAACATATAAATTTATAATGGAGTATCAATTTATTATGAAAATAATAATTAAGGATGTGGGTGATTATGCTTGTTTTAGAGTTAAGAATAAGATTTAGGAAGTAAAATAAGTCTGTTTAGGAATTAGACAGTTTTTAAACCTACTGTTTCAGTCCCATGAAAAAGGGGTCTTTTCTATTGACAACCGGAACTTTAAAAAAATATTTTTGTAGTATAATTTACTGGTTTTTAAGTTTTAGTATTGAGATGGACCATGTTGAGTTTACTATATTGATTAGAAGGTGATAATTGGAAAAAAACTTTCTGGGGAGAAGAGCAGGTGGAATTTAAGGTGTGAATATAAGAGCAAATCTGGTATTGTATAAGGTTATTTTGAGGTTATGTTTTCTTTTTATCTTACACTATTGCATTTTTGATTGCAATAAATATTCGATTAATAGTAAATAAAACAATAATTCAATGTGCAATTATCAAAGTTACGTTGATGCGAGAAACAAGCACACCCATGTGACGTTGTCTCATGATTTTATTAATATAGAGATAAAACTGACTTTTTATTTGTTGTATTTGTAACCATACAGAAAGATTAACACAAGTTTGATGAAAAGGGCCCCTACATGTTATCATATTATTATCAACTAGCTGTATTTACCCTGCGTTGACCAAGATGCAGTGCAGTCACTTTATTTTTTAATTTTTATTTATTTGTACATTTTTTAATTTATACAGAAAAAGAGATGAAATTTTAGTTGCAAGGTAGACAACTCTTATTATATTATTCAATAAAAACATGAGTTATCTCCCTTGCTGATGTTTTATTTTAAGATGATTATTTAAAAATGTTTCATATTACCAGTCGTCTAGGCCGGACTAAGTAATTTTTTTAAATAAATTGTAGCGAAATACGTAATTATATTGCCAATAACAGGGTACAACAATAACAAATGAAAATTTGCTAGTCAAAAACAAAGTTTGATTTATCAGGTTATAAATTCTATTTGGATCCGACTTTGACAATACAACAATTTAACTGTATATGTTAGATTTTGTTCCTCAATAATTGAACAACTAGTCACTGTTTTATCATTTCTTTTTATTTACTGGTTGATAGTTATTATAGTAATGATGTCATAATTTTAATGAAAGTTTTTGTTGATATTTTGTTTACACTTTCAGCATAAAGGATTGTGTCTAATATTGTAAATTATGTTTTGAAGGAAAATGAATCTTATTCAGCCATACAAAGTTTTGTAATAAAAATTTCCTAGTATGAATAATAACCGAATATCCTAAATGATAATAGCAGCAGAATAAAACGAGTATGATGAAAATTACATCAAATTTAATGATTTGTAGGGAAAAAACGCAAAAGTTATTCAACCGTATTCTACTTTAAAAAAAGAATAATCATAATATAATAGTTACTGAATAATGTACGCAATAATAATAGCAGTAGAATATAACATATGCGATGAAAATTGTTACGCATTTTATCAAAATTAAATACGTTTTTTTGAGAAAAATAATATTCTTATTAAACAAGATCATAATATGAAGATCTTAATATGAATAGTAACTAAGTGTCTGAAATGATAATAACAACAGAAAAAAACAAGTTTAATGAAAATTACGCAACCTACTATCAAGTCTACTCTATTGTTATTCCCATGGAAGGTGCTCGACTGAGTTCCAATCTTTGGTTCCTCTTTGTAAGACATTCGCAGCAAGAACTCGTTTTGCTACTACATAAAAAAAGACTTTCCTTTCTTCCTCCATGTGCCTAACGTCAGACGAAATTTCCATAGACAGACCTTCATTGAAAGGGCTTACTCTTTGTGGAACACATTACCGCAGGAATGCTTCCCTACTGATCACAACTTGGTCGTCTTCAAATCCAATGTCAACAAATTCTTGTCAAAACTGTTCCATAAGTAATAATCAGTTCATACCATTGATCAATGTTGGTCCCCATAGTGTTATTCATCTTTAGGCTGCCAATCATTTCCGTCTCATTAACCCTTATCCTCGAGTGACTTTTGGCCTTGATAAGTGGTGACCCAATAAAAAAAATAATTTGTAGGAAAAAAAGAAGCATCGTATTCATCCATATATCACTTAAAAAAGGATGATCATAAGATGAATAGTAATACAGCTCATTGTAATACAGCTTCCTATTCTAGTAGCTTCTTTCCAAGAACTGCAGGCTTGTAGGACTTTCTTCCTGATGACTGTTTTCCTCCTACCTATAGCCTTGGTCTTTTCAAGACTAAGGCCAATAGGCATCTCCTGTCTCTGTGATAATCTTATTTCGTTCTTGTTAGCTTGTTACATCAAGTGGCTTCATACCTTGTCTGGAGCGATTTCCATACAAAACAAATTGATTGTATAAAATAATAATAGAAGAAAAATAAAACAAGTTTGAGGAAAATTATCCAATGCAAACATTTTTAGGAGAAAAAAGAATATTATTCAATCTTACATGACAAGCAATCAGTATGTAATCTAACGAGTGACTTGTCATCTCGTCTCCTATAACTGATATGAAATTTGATTTATGTGCATACCCCAGATAGCTTCGCCACATTCTTGAGAACAAAAGTCTGACATTTATCACGGTATTAGGCCAGTCTTTCAGCTATCAGGAGCAGCATGCCAGTCTCAATCCTTATCTGATTGGCCCATTTCTTTGGTGGTCACCCTGTTGATCGTTTTTTAATGACATCTTCTCTATATGCATTCTTTACATAGCTCAGGTTTGGTAGTTAGGAAACATGTCCAAACCATGTTAATCTCTGTTTTCGAATAATGTTGTAGATGGATCTGTTAAGATTGAAGCTTTTTACTGATATCTGCATTTCTTCGTCTATCTCGCAAAGTTACTCCAAGAATAGTTCTTAAGCATTTAATTTCGAAGTCATTGAGCTTCCTCTCATGCTCTGTCAGTATAGTTCATATTCACTTGCATATACAGAAATAGGAAGTATCAATGCATAAAGGTTTTAAAATCACATTTGAATTACCTATGACCACAAAATATACCATGTATAAATATATATATATATATATATATATATATATATATATATATATATATATATATATATAAATCCTTCAAAACAGTTACCTGGTAAACAGCTGATGATCCTCGTTTTCTATTTCACAATTTAAGTTAAAATCCCTTGTTTCTTTCACTGTTATATAGTTGAATTCCTTTTTGTATTTGTGAATTTTCCATTTAGCAAGTTATAAGTCTGCGATATGTTAAAGTTAGTTAGTATCCCTAGGAATGTAAACTGCATTTTTTTCTTCGTTTATAAATTACTCGAAACTTCTTTAGACTATATATATATACAACTTCCTTATTTCTGTACTTCGATGAGTTTCTTTTTACATCTCTGACTTTACACACAAAAGTAATTTATTCAAATTTAATATTCATTCCCATCGTAGTACAGAAATAAAGAAGTTGTTAAAACCAATGAAAATTATGGTTTTGGATTAATTCCCCATGGTCTATCGAATGCAAATATAAGATATATATGCTCTGAATCATGTAATACAGCTGAATTGAGCTTACAATTGGAAACATTTCAGATATTATAAGGATTATAATTTAAAAATATATATATATTCTTTGTAAAAACACACACACATCCCTCTCTCTCCCTCTCTCTTTCTCTCTCTCTCTCCCTCTCTCCCCCCCTCTCTCTCTCTCTCTCTCTCTCTCTCTATATATATATATATATATATATATATATATATATTTCTATTTTACTTCAGTTAGCTCTCAGAAATCTAGGGCCTCTTCCCGGGGCTAACACTTGAATTTCTATATGAGATACATAGATATTCGAGTGTTCAACCAAGATTCTCTTCTACCTCTCAAATATTGAGTCAGTAAAGCAGTGAAGAACATTAATTTTCCTCTCCCCAATTGACCATGTAACAATGTTATAGTTTATCTTTCTTGTGGTCTTTTCTTGATCTTGTCGGATTCTAGGACAAGAATTTATCTTATCTGGTGGATACTCCAGATAAGTGCTGTTACTTGATGTAACATCACTAGGAGAAGGTGCACTATTCCTCGTATGAGTAAGTTTATAGCCATGTCGAGAGGATCTTATTTGGGCTTTGAATACTATGTTTTGAATATTTGGTCGGAGTTTACTTGTAGGGTAAAGTATCCTCATGTCAGGTTGTCCTGACAAACCCCTGTACAGAGAGATCGAAGACACTCGAGGATGGTGTCTAGTAGGCATTCAAATTCTCCCCGGTCAGCATTAAAACTCTCCCCAGTAGGCATTCAAATTCTCTACATATGTGTGAAATAAAACAGAAATAAAGGATAAAGCAAAGATAATCAAAATGAAACCCAATAAAGTCAACATACAGGCATGTATGGATCGATATTTCGCCTAAAACTTTATTAAGGAGTTTTAAAGATGCATGAAAATAGGGGACAAAAATTAAGAATTCATGAGAAACCTAAAGTTAGGGAATATTTATTAATTGATGTCGAATTCGTAGTGTTAAAATTTCACAAAAATCAGAGACATCTGAATTTTTACGAAAGGCTTCTATCCTCTTTTTACTCCCTTTGCATAAAACTAAATTAAACTAAAAAATAGCCCACATTATGACCCCTTTACGCATATCAGCTGTGTTCCAAAATTCATGAGGATCGGTCAATTATTTAGGAGTGAATCCTGTTCATAAAAATACATAAACGTATACACATACCTAACTTTATATAAATAGATATATATATTTGAAATAAAATTGAAATAACCGATAAAGCAATGACAATCTAAATAAAACACAATGACGTCAACACAGGGGAATGTATGAATCAATATTTCGCCTAAAACTTTATTAAGGTTTTTTCATGATACATGATAAAAGGAACACGGGAAGTGTTTATATAAAAGTCCTCTAATAAAAAAGACCTCAAAACCCCAAATGACGTCATTAATTCTATTCCAGTGATGGCGGCTGCTCTCAAGTAATGTCCACTATGATAAAACAAAAGGGAAAGTCTGGTGCCAATGTTTATAATCGACTTGGGGGACTTGCAAGCCCTTTTCCATGGTGTAAGTATTTCGATTTTATGTTTTTTACTGCTATACCCATTTCCCTAAAGCTGGTGGGAGGGGGGAGGGGGGGCTTATTGGCCTATTGGATACTGTCACAGACTATGGTAATCTGGTATGCTGGTTTTAAATCCTATTGGATCTACTGTGGTCATTTACGTACCAATATTGTTGGGAGACCTATGAATCTGTAATGTCTCCCCCAGAAGTGTAAGACAATGGAGATGGATGAGTACTCAGATGTGGGTAAAGTATATGTGGATGATGAAGCCATTGAGGTTGTTCAGAAGTTTTGTTACCTTAGTGATATCATTGCTCCAGGGAGGAGCAGGTGCTCGTGTGATTGCAAGAGTTAGGAGTGGATGGAGTAAGTTCAGGGAACTTCTGCCATTACTAACCAGCAGAGCGTTACCACTGTTGACCAAGGCATGTGTACACAGTGTGATGATGTATGAAAGTGAAATCTGGCCAGTGAGGGTTAAGGACATACGTTGCATGGAGAGAATTGATACAAGAATGATACGATGGGTGTGTAATGTGAGTCTTAAAGACAGGCTTAGATCTGATGGCTTCAGAAGAAGATTATATCTGGACAGTATAGGGAGATATGTGTAGAATAAGAGACTTTGATGGTATGGCCTCAGTGAAATAATGGATGGGAGTTCTTGGGTTAGTAAGTGTAGAAAAGTTGAAGTAGCAGGACCAGTTCACGGGGGGAAGGAAAAAATGGGAGGGAGTGATAAGGGTGAACTTGAAAGAAAGAGGGATAAATACGGACCTAACCAGAGATAGGCTAGCTTGGAAGTCAATTTCTAAAATTTGTCTAACATGCTAGCATGTAAAAGAGATGTTAAACCGAATTTGATGATTATGATGATGATGGTTATGAGGAGGAGGAGGAGGAGGAGGGAAGGAGAGGAGGATGAGGGGGAAAGAGGAGGGAGTAAAATATCAACTTGTGTTCAATTAATTGTATACTTTAAATCGTTTATAATAAGTACAATGTTTTAGCATTAAATAACCCCAAAAGGGTTGATAAGCAGTACAACAGACAAAATGTCACGCATAATCAAAATGGCACACAATAAAGAAGGCACCATTCGGCTATGACAAACTTGGAACCTATTTTATACAAGTGTACAGCCTTTGTCAAAAATGACAGAAAATAATTATTCTTCACCAGTGTTTGCACTAATACTCATATACGATAACGTCTGAATCAGTAGAAGTCAAACAAAGAAAAAATAAAGAAAAAAACAAAGTCTCAAACGGGAAAGTTTAAAAAAAGAAAAAAAAAACGCCATAGAAAGCAGGAAAAAGAAAGAAAGAAAGAAAGAAAACGTCTCATTATGGAAATAGATTGAAGGCGGTGGGGGTTGTCTGGCTTGCTATTTGCTTTCCCCTAATTACTTGAAATGGATTCGTCTGCCAGTTTTGTACATGCTAACTTTTATATGAAGGGACATATATATATATATATATATATATATATATATAGCCATCCACATACAGACTGTTTCGCTGTTTCACAGCTCATCAGTGCGGCTAGACCAGTTAGTGCCTCAAACCGGGATTGAAACTCAACTGTCGAGCTGCTAACCCCTGCACTATCATATGACACTGACTGAATGTAAGAAATATCTCAATGTAAACATTGTAAGTGCCGGGAGCTCGAATTAGTTTTACCTAATGAGCTATGTCTTAAAGCTAATGGCAGTTGGCGATATCCTTACAAATAAGTTCTACCCAGGGAGGGAGCTTCATATAGTCATCCACATACAGAGTGTTTCGCTGTTTCACAGCTCATCAGTGCGGCTAGATATATATATATATATATATATATATAATTTAATTTATTTAAGTACTGTATATTACATATTTCAGCAATGTACAGCGGTTTCATCCAAAAGGGCAGATTTAGACATCTTTAGTAAATCTTTGTGCCCGGTGGAATGATCGGCAAGCTGAAATGATTGTCCCGTCCCGTCATTTCAGCTTGCCGATGATTCCACCAGGTACGAAGATTTACTAAAGATGTCTAAATCTGCCCTTTTGGATGAAACCGCGGTACATTGCTGAAATATGTAATATAAATTAAATTATATTAGCTCTCGTATATGATCGAGCACTTTATTTGATTTCTTTTCATATACAACCTAAAACACTATATATATATATATATATATATATATATATAGTCATCCACATACAGACTGTTTCGCTGTTTCACAGCTCATCAGTGCGGCTAGACCAGTTAGTGCCTCAAGCTGGGATCGAAACGCAACCGTCGAGCTGACAGTTGGTGATGTTAACCCGTATGCCATCATGCGACACTGACTGAATGTAAGTTGTATCTCAATGTAAACATTGCAATTGCCGGAGCTCGAATTAGTGTTTACCTAATGAGCATTGCCTTTTTTACGCTAATGGCAGTTGGCGATACTCTTACACACATAAGCTCTACCCGGGGGAGGGGAGCTTTATATAGTCATCCACATACATATATATATATATATATATATATATATATATATATATATATATATATATATATAAGTACACATTGCTCTTTATTATAGAGTGAAGAATGTAAGTAAGGATGTTTCAAAACGAAGAAA
This sequence comes from Sepiola atlantica, assembly GCA_963556195.1. Classification (NCBI taxonomy): domain Eukaryota; kingdom Metazoa; phylum Mollusca; class Cephalopoda; order Sepiida; family Sepiolidae; genus Sepiola; species Sepiola atlantica. Next base: position 118,774,155 of record OY744520.1, read on the forward strand.
AACGCTTATAATGCTCAGCTTTCATTTTGGGTTAACATATTTAGGAGATGCAAGTATAATCGAAAAGTACTATTCAAGATATTTTTAAATAATGCATGTATTAAACTAAAAAACATCAAGGTTTACAGAATTTTACAATGCATTCTCAGAGTGCTTCCTTTTGCCACTCAGTATCAAATCAACACGTTGTAAAAACAAAGCCACAGCATTGTACATTCTTCTTCAGCACAACTTTGAAGTTTGCTGGTAGTTGACTACAACGTGCCACCAAACAAGGAGTCGACCAGTGTGAGGTCGGGGAAGCGAGGCAGCCAACTTCTCTTGCATGCTCTCTAGATCACATTCTCTTCTCTGAATGATACTTCCAAAAATTGTTGGTGCTACCAGATCAGGCTGTCTTAACATATCGACTTCCTGACCCAAAATACATCAAACATTGATGTTTCATTGTTTTTTTTTCTTTTTGCAAAACTCAATCATGTTCTGCAAAATCCCAAACAAAAAACAATGATTGTGAGTGCCATTTTGATTTTGTGAGCCGTTTCGATTATGTCTGCCTTTTTCTTTGCATGTGTCATTCTGATTTTATGTGCCTTTTTCATTGTGTGTCAGTCTGATTTTGTTAGCCATTTTTATTCTGTTATTTTGATTTAGTGGGTCATTTGGATTATGCATACCTTTTTCTTTGTGCGTGCCATTTTGGTTTTGTGTGCCTTTTTCATTTAAAGTATTATTCTGATTTTGCGTGTCTTTTTCATTGTGTTAGTCATTCTAATTGTTGGTGTTATTTTGAATTTTTGAGTGGTTTGGATTGAGTGTGTCTTTTTCTTTTTATGTGACATTCTAATTTAGCATGCTTTTTTATTGTGTATGTCATTTTGATTTTATGAACCATTTTTATTTGTGAGCCATTTTTATTATTTGTGTCTTTTCTATTGTCAGTCATTTTGATTGTGAGAACGAATATGATTGTCTGCATCTTTTTGATTGTATGTATCATTTTGATTATGTGTGCTTCGGTGATTGTGTCTGACCTTTTAATTGTGTGAGCCATTTTGATTGCTTAAGACTTTTGCAACATGTGTGTTAATTTGAGTTTGTTTTTAATTCATTTTTATTTGAAGACCATTGGAAGGTACTCTACAGCGATGCAAACTACAGTCTCGCTTATTTTTGCTATGCTGAATACAATGGGACGTGTCCACGTCAAGCTGAAGAAGTCCGCCTTGATGGAAGAATTGATACTATCGATCCAGCTTTTCGAAAGAAACTCTATGTGTTGCTGCAAAAAGTCTGCATTTCTCCCCAGAACATGACAGATCTCGTTTATACCGGTAAGCGATATCAGATATAGATTTGTAGCAGTTACATGATTAGGATCTATATTCTTTTGTACTAACATGTAATCACCTATGCAGTGGTTGGTATGTGGTTCGGTTGGCTGAAACAGGTATTTCCAAACATGCATAGAAATACATTGGGCGATTAGAACACTTCTGCGCATATGTGTCTTTCCGCATTTCTGCCCAGCTCTAGCTTACACCTAATATAATGAGTTCCAGAAGAGATGCTCACATAACAAGACGTCAGATCTCTCGCTTGCCTCTCGTCATGGCTTTGATGAGAGGCGAGACATGAGACCAAAGACAAGACCCGAGACTAAAGATGAGACCAAGGACTTGGACTACATCCAAATAATATCTAATACACATACCTGTCTGCAGACTCAACCTGTTATGTATTCCGGTTCCCACAACTCTGTCCTCCCTACGAACAGGATTTCTCACCAGCTTCTCACAACCTACTAAATCTGAGTTGATTGACGTTTGTTTCCCTATAACATTTTCCTATATATTTTAATCACACAAAATACAAAAAATTTTCTAAAACCAGATTAGAAATTTTCTAAAACTTCTAAAAAATATTGAGACAACAACAGCTTATCTGTCAAGAGAAAATTAGATTATGTCGTTAAAGAAAAATAGTAGTTAATAGAGTTCAAGTGTATTTCTCTCATTTATTTTTTGTTGTTGTTTTCCTTTTTCATTGATAAATTATCTTTTAAATGTTACCGAAAAAAAGAATGAAGAATAAATCAATTTGCCTTTTTACTTGCAATTTAGAAATAGATCGCAACTTGTTGAAAATTAATTCGGTCCCTCTAAATAAAGTGATATTTAAACACAAATGCTAAGTATGTGTCCAGGAAATAAAACAATATCGCAAAACAGTACTATTTTGTATATTAAAATCAAAACAATCATTGAATTAAAAAAACAATAACAAATAATAGCTAATTAATAAAATGTTTTTTAAAAAACCAATATGCAAATTAGTTAACTTTACGACTAATATCGCATATAAATAAGCAGTATATAAAAATAGATGGTGTGTCCATTATGTATAGGTAAATTAACTTGAAATAGGCCGTTTTGACTTGACCGTTAGCTCTAGAAATGGGCCTAACTTTCGCATTTATTCATTTCGATTTCATGGGTAGCATTTTTTTGTGGGATGGGGGGAGCAGAAGAAGTCACCCTGTATATTGACATGAGTGAAACTATCATCTTATCAACATTTGCCATTCTCTGTGGATATGTGATTGTCATTTTTTTATTTTTATTTTTTTCAGTGGACTGTGCCAGTGTTTTGTTAGATTCAATAAGTTCAATTACAGGTGAGATATGGTTGAAAATTTTCACAATATATATATATATATATATATATATATATATATATATATATATATATATATATATATATATATATATATATATATATAAATAAATATTAATTATTTATTACCTACAGACATCGATATTTCATGCTAACGCAATCTTCAGTGCAGGAAGTTAATTCTCAACGGTCGGCGGGCGCAGAATCCGATCACAAATCGCCAATGATTTGCAGTCAAGAGCGTTAACCCCTCGGCCATAGGGTATTAGCTAATAATTAAAGAGGAATTTAACTTTGTAATATATATATATATATATATATATATATATATATATATATATATATATATATATATATATATATACTAGCAAAACCTATCCGGCCTTAGTTAAAACAAAAAAATTTACCCAGAGAATGCCAACATTTTAACACCAAACTTTGGTAAATGTGTAGACTAACACACTCAGCTAAATTACACCCCCCCCTTAAAAATGAGATTCTTCTTTTTAACACTAATCCTAAGTTCGACTTGCAAGGTCGTAAAACCACACGCAATCACCCCAAACCAATAACGTACAGAATTCATCTCCTATGGCAAAAAATGGTTAACTACCATAAAACCTTAGAATGGCTCGAAAATGGAGGATCATTTTACGTTAAATGTATTTGCAAAACTAATCCTTCAGTCTAAATTCTTGGCAACCTTCTCGTGGTCCTTCCCGTAAGTACCTGATATCTTTCCAGAAAGATTTCTAACTAGAAAAACATTGGGGAAACTAATGCCAACACCAGAATCATCTGATTCACACGAAAGAAGAAGTCTAAATTCTAAAATATTTTTTGTTGTTTCTCTTTCTGCTAGTTTTTTTAGAATATTCACACATAATCGCCTAAAAAAGTAGAATCTCATTTTATCGAGAGATGGGTGTTCATCTACAATAATTTCCAAACTTTTAATATTTTTTATTTATACCATAAAAATAAGGTATTTAATTCGTTAGATAATTTTAAAGTTTTTTATTCAATTTTCACAGGAAAAATAAACACAACTAAAGTCAGTTGGTAAAAATTAAAATAAAAAAGGGACGTATAGTTAAAAAAAATGTATAAGATTAAAAAAAAATTACATATGGGTAAATTTGCAGATTAACATCCTCCGTCATCCTCACCTACACCCTCGAAAAAATGACATTCTGCTTTTTTTAGGCGATTGCGTGTTAACACCATGGAAAACGGAGATAAAGAAAACAAATATTTAGAATTTAGTAAGGGATCAATTATATATATATATATATATATATATATATATATATATATACATATACAAACGTACTATGTTCCCAATTTCTGGTCCATTCTATATTTTTAGAGAACTTACCAAAGGTTTTTACTACTAATCCTAAGTCCCAGTGGCAAAGTCATAAAACGACATGTAGTCGCCTAAAAAGGTAGCCCCCCCCCCCTCCGCCAAAAAACGCGGCGGAGTTAACTCCCATAGAAAAAAAAGAATTTAGTTAACTGCCCTAAAACTGGCCGCCAAAATGGGGATCATTTTGCATTAAATTTATATAAAAAAAATTTCCCCCATTTTAAATTCCAAAATAATACTTTTTTCTGTTCATCTTTCCATGAAATTTATTCAGGGTGTTCGCACAAACAGGTAGAATACTTTTAGTGTGGATGGGGGGGGGGGGGGGGTAATTTTGCGGAAAATGTTAATCTACATTCATACCAAAATACGAATCAATATTTTTTCCATAATTGGGACAGTTCTATTAAACCATTTTTTAATTTGTCAATCAGAATAGTAGTAAGGTCTTTATAACCATTAAACAATAAGTTTGTTGTTAAACTTTACAATAAAGGCATTAACTTAACTAATAAAAACAAGTTATTTATTTATTTTTCAGGGAAAATGTAAAAACTGAAAAAGAGGGTTAAAACCTGTTATTTTCTTAAGCACAACTCACACATTTGACGAAACATTTCGTTAGTCTTAGATTGATCTACCAATATTTACTTAATTAGTGTAAACACACAAACACACGCTTTTACTCACACACAAACTTCAATAACTTGCATTTTTCCATAAATCACAGACACATTTATACACCCACAAACACACATATGCACACAAAACACAATTTTTTTTACAGTTTCATTAGTTGTAACTATAAAACGATGTAGCAATTTAAATAAAGCAAAATATGGGAATAACTAAGTAACTAGTTATTTTATTTTGGTAGCTATTTACAATTTTCGTATTTGTAACAAATGAAGCGATTTCATTGGAATTGTATCTGTTGCTTATCTGATAGAAAGTAATGGTGATTCTCTGGAAATGTATGATACTAAAATAATTATCAGGTCGGATAGAATATGTAATCAATGTAATCGATTGGAATTTCCATTTTTTTCAAATAACACATTGGAAGACAGATACATTTCATTAATAACTGGCTAGTCATAATCAAATATCGTTGTTGTTAGATGATCTAAATTTGATAAATTGACTAACGTAATTTATATATTAGATATATTAAAAAGGTATATTAATGAATATATCTGACAGATAAGATGGTGGCATTTGCTATCATCATTATATTCGGTTTAACGTCCGTTTTACATGATGGCATGCATAGGATGGCTGTAAGAAATTGATTCCAAACTAACCTATCTCTGGTAGGTCTTTATTTATCCCTCTTTCTCTTAAGTTCACTTTTATCACTTCCTCCCAGGTTTTCCTTGGCCTTCCCATGTGAACTGAATCTGCGATCTCAACTGATCTACATCTACTAACCCAAGAATTCTCTTCCATTATTTCAATGTGACCATACCATCAAAGTCTCCTGTTCTGCACACATCTCGCTATACTGTCCAGATATAATCTTCTTCTGAGGTCATCATAACTAAGCCTGTAATTAAGATTCACATTACACATCCATCGTATCACTCCTATATCATTTCTCTCCATGCAACATACGTCCTCAACCCTCACTGGCCAGGTTTCACTTTCATACAGCATCATACTGCATATACATGCTTGATAGACTCTTCACTTCGTCGACAGTGATAATGCTCTGCTGGTTAGTAATGACAGAAGTTCCCTGAACTTACTCCATCCACTCCTAACTCTTGCAATCACATTACATGGAAGAGATAACTTTACACATTTTGTTCTTTCCAGACACTGAACAATTTGGATCATTTATGTAATTGATGCTTTTCAATAACAGAACAGGAAATGGTGGTGCCATATTGTACAACACTAGTGCTAAAATACACGGTCTGGTCCAATTTTTGTAAAATACACGGCCTTGTCCAATTTTTGTAAGATACATGGCCAAGTCCAATTTTTGTAAAATACATGGCCTGGTCACATTTTTGTAAAATACACGGTCTGGTCCAATTTTTGTAAAATATACTGTCTGGTCCAATTTTTGTAAAATACATAGTTTGGCCCAATTTTTGTAAAATACATGGCCTAGTCCAATTTTTGTAAAATACATGGCCAGGTCCAAGTTTTATAAAATACATTGCCTGGTCCAATTTACACGGTCTGGTTCAATTTTTGTAAAATATACGGTCTGGTCCAATTTTTGTAAAATGCACGGCCTGGTTCAATTTGGTGTCCATAAGTTTCAGACAGACAAACAGATAGACCTAATGAACTTCATTATCTTATCAGCTGTACCAACCCGGCGTTACTCGGAATCAATTATGTTCAAATATGTTTTATGTTCTATAACAACACGTTTTTGTGAGGTTCAGTATCTAAGCTACAAAAGTAAATAGGAACACTAATATTTACTAAAAGAATAAGAATTATTCTCCTTAGCTGATTTTTTTTCTTTTTAGGTGTTTATTTAAAAATGTCTCCATATTAGCAAACTGCCAACATAATTTTATTTGTTAGATATTTGTATATGTTTTGCTTGTATTTGTTTTCTAAACGTTGGCGTTGTGTGTGAGGGTTAAGTGGACTAATGGTTGCCAACATGCACTATGAAATCAGCCCAGAGTTCAAGCCCTATGCAATGCAACTACCATTTAGAAAAGGTATGAACTCCTAAATTCAGCCCAGATATGGCTAACATTTTAAATCATGTTTAATAAATCGTTTACAATTGGATTCAACCTTAAATTACCCCATCAAAAGAGTTGATATGCCGTAAAAACGACAAAGCAACTAAAGTAATTATTTACTAACATGTTCCTTAACCTCACATGATTTCTGCTTTACTCTACAGAAGAATTCGAGAAATTGAAAGAAAATAAGTGCACCTTTGAAAATCTGGTGACGTCACACTATACTTGGGAATCCCATCAGGTAAGCGAGCACAATTTCTATGAATATCCCATTAATTATTTGAATTAACTCTATTTATATAAAGTAAGGTATGTGTATATGTCTATATATTTGTATGTACAGGATTTACTCCTAAACTAATTAACCGATCATTATAGGGTTTGAAACACAACTGCTAGGCGTAAGGGATCGTAATGTGGGCTATAATTAGTTTAGTTTAGTTTTATGTAAAGGGAGAAAAAGTGGATAGAAGCCCTTCAGATAACCTCAATTATTGTGAGATTTTAACAATAAGTATTAGACGTCAATTTATAAATATTCTCCAAATCTCAGTTACTTTAGAGAAATTTAAAAAGGTTTTAGTTTTTTTTTTTAATATGGGCACAACTTTCCATTTTCAGTCAATGAGAAGAGCTAAAAATATTTTTTCGGAAACCATAAAATATTTCCACCAAAAACCTAAAAAGAATCCATTAGATATTTGCCACCAAGCTGCTGGGAGCCTATTCTCACACTATAAAAGAAATAAGCACCCCCCCCTCTGCTGTCTGGTATTCAGTCACTCGTTATCACATGAACATACAGCACCGTTTAGCAGTTTAAACAACACACACACCTCGTGTTAAACAAGCACTACTTAAAACAACTCGTGAAAGACATGAACTGTTCATACTCACACAATTTGCAGGAGCTTGGTACTTGCTGAGTTTATTTAAACCTGTTACGTTGTTATCGGTTTAATTTCAACTCAAAAATGAAGGAAGGGCGAAGTAGAACCTTTAACAGATTTATTTAACAAAGACACCGATTAGATGAAATGTAGAAAACCACTGGATGTGAGATGCTTGTTTGATCGTGAGAGACGTTCTATTTACTTTTTTTTAACTATCATAGCAGACGACTTCTTTTATCCAAGAGTGATAACTCTTTCTTTTGATTCAAGGGAAATAACTCAATTCTGTTTTGTTAGGTTGCCCTAACAGAACCGAAAAATTTTCGACTCAACTCTATCGTTGTACAAACTTTTAAATCCTCTACATCTCCTGATGTTTGTGTTATATTACCCTCCCCCCCTTCTCAGGGGAGATCTAATGTCTCATATCACAACGAACTAAAATACGTGGACATTCGAAAACATACATTGTGTCTTCAACGTTCAACTACAGCAATCGTCTGTGACTGAGACTGTCATTCCACGATTGTCTCCAGGGGTGAATTCTAGCTGGAATCAAAGTTGGACACAACAACATGCCAACACATTTCTTGGCTAGTTTGTAATAAGGTTTATTCAAAAACATGCAGAACATAAACTTCTCATGCACATATGTGTGTGTGAGAGAGAGAGAGAGAGAGAGAGAGAGAGAGAGAGAGAGACTCGTGCTGTACCCGTTTTTGAGACAGCATGCAAAAAACACATCTTCTTTCGTTCAAGTCTCACTGTCTAAGGGCGAGGAAATAGTTTGCACAACTTCAGTTCGCCCCCCCCCCTCTGACCGTTAAACTTTTCTATTAACACGATTACTACTATGTACCATTTGTAAGTAAATGTATATGAATTATTTAATCTCGTTGATTCTTCTCGATTTATTCTTAAATGCGTTAACATTCACGCATAGCATGGCGTAATGGAGTGTGACCTGTGCATTCTTATATAAAAATATATTTTTTAATAAAAATTAACAGACAATAATAAGAAGGAATAGAAGGAATATGTCAATGTACGAATTCACGAAAAATGATTTCTAATTTTAGATGGAAGGCATTTGGTACAACGTGGCAGCCATGAACGCCGATCCAGGAGAAATGTTGTACATCATCCCAAATCAGGAGAACGGATTGGAAGTTTTTACTTGTGAACCAATGTAACTATGATGGATATTTTGTGTTTGTATGTTTGTAACCCAGAACTCACAATATCTATCTATCTATCTATCTATCTATCTATCTATCTATCTATCTATCTATCTATCTGTTTATCTATCTATCTGTCTGCCTATCATTATTTTGTCTATCTGTCTGCCTATCTATCTGCCTGCTTGCCTGTATGACTGTCTATCTATCTATCTATCTATCTATCTATCTATCTATCTATCTATCTATCTATACAAGGTGTTTAGAAAATCGATGCCATAACTTCAGAATTATGTTCTATATATGTAACGGAGCCTCTTTGTGTGGGAGGTGCTCTTGTAATCACACTCCATTCCTAGTCTAATTAACTTTGTGGTACATTTCAACCTCTGCATGATTTTTTGTTTGTTCTGATCACATATATTTACCTGTATTTGGTCATTTGTATTCTCTTACCTGAAATAAGAAGGATCAACATCCGCAGGATGCCGATCAGGTTTCCCATGTTGGTTATCAAAGGATCCCCTGTCAGTCATGATACTCAGATCTTTCTTCTGAGCCATACAGTTTTTATATTCTTTTGGTGTCATTTTTTCATGGTTTTGTTGGTGTATGTGGCAACACTAGGCCCAGGCTTAATTTACCTGTGATTCTGTTGTGTTATCTATCCCATATGTAGTGCACTATCAAACACATTGTACATGTTAAATGTTTATAATAAATAATGTTGATCAGTATTCGTTTCAATGGTCTATCTCTCGGAAACCCATATACACACAGAGAACACAATCTGGAAGTTATGCCATTTTTTTTACAAACACCCTGTATATGCATGTACTATTAAAACTCAGTGCAACTTTGGTTGTAAGGCCCCAATTTGGGAGCTTGGAGGAGGGGGCGTCACTCCTTATTATCGTTACTCCAAGGTCCACTCTGACCCGACATGATAGCACTTACTGTTGTATTACTGGTTATTCGGTTCACCAATAACTTTTTTAGTTCTCGTCGACTTCGCTGTTTATTCGTACGAACGGCATTGCTACTAAATAGGACGAGATGCTGTTTCTCTGTTTCGCCTCCAGCTGTCAGAACTATTTGCACTACTGTGCGCACTTCTTCTTTTCTTGTCACTGTCTGCCGACAGCCATTGTTTGCGTCTGCAACCATTCTCCGTTGGGCTGCTATGTTGCCTCCGTCCTCGCCGATGCCGTCGCCCGTCACGTGTTATCATTTTTGGGCTGTTGTCTTCGCTAGCTGAAAATCAAACCTTCACTTCAATAAGCTCACAAAGTTTCTCCTGTTTTTAATTAGAGCATCTTTATTTACTACTTCAATTAGCCGACCTGAACGAGTCTGTTGCTAATTGAGAGAGAGGTTGCGCTAACTAAATTCACTAGTTATTTTCTTAATTAACTCGAGAAAGGGAGGAGTATTGAGATTTACTAATTGGCTCTTAGATTTCCCGTCATTTGAAATCTTTCTCGTACAGTTACATTTTTGGTGATCTTGACTCTAGCTTCCAAGTCAAATCTGATTCAATCCCGATTCAATTCTCCCACGGTCAGAACTCTCGTCCCAAATCTCGTTGTCAACACGCCAGGTGCAACTTGAACTCCCTGACCTCACTAACCTTAAGGTCAGATCAGTTGTCACCATGAGCCTGGAAACGCATCGGACTGAACTTGCACGAGACGACTTCGCTACAACCGTGCAAGTCAAATCCGTCTCAAACAGTTGCGTCCAAGCCATTATCTAACATTACTAGTATCCCATCTATTTGTTAAATGTACGGCTGACATTGCTCATCATGATCATTACTTTAATCAGCATCGTTAGGATGGTTCTGAGGCTTCCAGACAATCCTACAGAAGAGCTAGAAATGCCTGCAAGAGAGCAATCTCTGAGGCTAAGTCTAGCTATTCTTATAGGATTTGTGACTATATTTCATCTCAAAAGCTTGGCTCTCATGATTTTTGGAGAATCTACAATAGTTATTAATAGTGGTAAATATGCTATTGTTCCCCTTTTTAATGGCCTTCAGGTTGTTTCATCTTCTAAGGATAAGTCTGATCGCTTTGTTTGTCTTTTTGCTGATAATTCTTACTCTTGATGACTCTGGTGCTGTTTTTCATGATTTTCCTTTGAAAACTGATCACTCTCTTGATTCTATCATTATCACTCCAAAAATGGTTGCTAGGGTTCTTTCTGATCTTGACAAGTCTAAGGCTTCCGGTCCTGATTTAATTCCTGCTGTTGTTCTCAAACATTGTGCTCTTAAACTTTCTTCTATTTTCTCGAAATTATTCAACTTCTGTTTGTCTCAGCCTGTTTCCCTTCTTGTTGGAAATAGTCCTCTGTTGTCTCTATCTTTAAATGTGCTGTTGATCGGGAGGACCCAACTAAGTATCGCTCTGTTAGTAAGGTTTTTGAAAGGTTGGTCAACAGCAGACTTGTTTATTTTCTGAAAAATTTAGGCCTCTTTAGTGATGTTCAGTATGGCTTTCGTGGTTTTTATTTAACTGTTGATTTCTTAACTGTTGTAACTTAGAAAATCTGTCAGTTTATGGATAATTCAGGTAAAGTCAATTTGTATGAATCAGAATGATACAACTTTGTCGACCGGTGTTGATTCTGTTGTCGACTTTCCTGCAGGAGGAACCACGTAATAGTTGCCAACATTCCTAAGTGAAAGTGGTATCATGGAATTATCTGATTTATCCCCTGCTTCATTTGTTCCATCTCATTTGACTCATTCGTCTAGTGGTTTTCATTAATTCGTTGTTCAGATATCTCGTTATAATACATCTTCCTATTCCAGGAGCTTCTTTCTAAGAACTGCAGGCTTCTAGAACTCTCTTCCTGCTGACTGTTTTCCTCCTACCCATAGCCTTAGTCTTTGTTAGACTAAGATCAATAGACATCTCCTGTCTTTGTGTTAATCATCTTTCATTCTTTTTTAGCTCCTTACAGCAAGTGGCTTCATGCCTTGTATGGTGTGACTTCCATAAAAAAATAGAATCTATCATTTAGCAACTATTTATTTTTAAAATATAAGCCTGCAAAACAAATTATTTTCCAAATTATTTGCATGAATATTTGCAGATATTAAGAATTTGGAACATTACTCAAAAAGGGTTGATATGCCGTAAAACAAAACAACAAAACCAAATTGTTGTGGTATCATCCCTATTTAGATAGACAATGGACTCTTCCGATAAGTATATAATACTTTGACTGTAATTCACTCAGCGAGTCAAGTAGCATTGCTAATTGCTGACACGGTATTTACCAGTTGGGGGATACATCCTCATCAATCAGTTCGAGAGAGACTGCATCATTTCGGTGGCCTTTTATCTGTCGGCTATGGTATTAGTTCTGTGTAGTCCTAGGAGGTCCACCCTCCCAGGCCTTGCCTTCTCTCTTTGGGAAGGAGTTAGTTAATTGCTAACTGCCTGAGGCGCTCCAACTGATGAATGCCAACAGTGCTGTCCAGGCAATTTTTAAGGAGCCAGTGTGGACTTGTTGCATTGGCTTATTCTCTCCATCTTCCGGCTTTGTGCCACATCTTCCTGCAGTGGGAGGGAAGTTAATACCGAGTCAAGTAGCAGAAGCTGGCGCCATTGTATTACTGTAATATAACCTTATTTTTCTTTTCAACATCTGTGTTTGTCTTAATTATGTATTATGCCCTTTTGAGGACATAACACAAACAAAATTACCCGAGTTATTTCATTCTTTTATTTTTGTTATTTCAGCAATGACACGTGCCAGTGGAGTCCTCGCATGCGATGGGTCCAGTTGTGTGATGGAACCGCTGAGTTCATAAAACATGTGATTTCTGCAAACATGACAGCTACGGCGACTCGTAAGTAATTTCGGCTAATAAAGTTGACCAGTTACTAAAGCAATGGGTAACTGTTTTGAGCCCTGCCTAAAACACATTGAAAGAAAAAAAATATAGATCATTTATAGAAGGTAATTACAATGCTGGAATGTATCGGATAGAAGTGGAACTGAAAGCAAGACAAGACGAATGCAAAAGTGAAAATATTTTTTTTATTTCTTTATTTTTCTCTTTTGATGATTATTATTTTTTTTATTATTATAAATCTTACTTGCCTTAAGTGTCACTTGATGGTGGAGTCCGTATAACATAATATTTTGAGAAAAATGCCTTCATCAGATGGATGCTTAATTCTGATCTTAAAACGTGCAGTTGAGATAAATCTGTGAATATTCTGCGAGATAGGTATTCTTTGATGAAATAAATATGAATAGGGTTCTATTATTTTATTTGTTTTTGTACTTTTAGTATCATTATTATTTCATTTATTTATTTATTTGTTTGTTTATTTATTTTCCTTCTTACAATATTTTTACTTAATTTAATTCAGTTTGATTTCGTTTCATATAAGGGAATAAAATTAGATGTTTATCCCCACCCCAACCCAAAGAATGTATCTGTCTCCCTGAAGAAAGCAGACTCAAAGCTAAGTTTAATTTTAGAGAATCGTGCAGTTCTTTCTTGTAACGAAATTATACCGGGGTGATCGAAAAAGCAAGGTAGTAAATAAAAATTATAACCTAGATAGTAACGAGATGTATGTCAGGGGTGTGGGTACATGTCAAGTTTAGAATGCGGCTGTGATTGTTTCAATAATTTCAAGGTTGAAACGAAAATGAAAAATATAAACATTTTATTGTTTGTATTTTGATGTATGCTAATTTGAAGAATGTATTTAAAACAATTTTCAGAATTATGTCACCGATCAAGAGAGAATCGAAAAGCAAAACAAAGCAAGACTTGCAATCGAAGTATGCAGTCGTTCCACCTTTTGCTCTCTCCAGGGAGGGCTGAGGAGCTAACTGCATCTGTAAAGAAAGAGTATACCCAGAGAATGTCGTCATTCTACTACAATAAATTGTATGCTATAAAAGAAACCTTTCATGTTTCGATTCTTCTTCTTTTGCTGTGACACCTTTAGCATTTTAGGACAAGTAAAGAACGTGACATTCCATTGTTCCATTTTGGTATGCCTCTGGCAGAACGGATAAAGCCTAACCCTCTTTAAGCTTACTTTTTTTGGTGCTGTCTAAGATGAAGGAGCATAGAAATTAATTTTTCGACTAGCTCCTATACGAACATGCATCAGTGCGTTCAATGGACTGGCTGCGATCGTCCCACTCGTGTCGGACCAAAATTGTTGTTCTATTCAGTTAGTACTGCAACAAAGGAATTCTCCTTCCAAACAAAAAACACAACTCTAGTTTAAAAACAATTAACAGACGTTTATTTTAAAATGGTACTCGTTTTCTCAGGTTGAATAGCAGACTTGCAAAATGAGATTTTTATCCCGGCCAAATAAAATATAAGTCCAATCAACACAATCCTTTAGCTAAAAGCCCCAACTTGCCTGGAGAGGCACACCAACCCAACTGACCGCCAGCTCTCACAAAAAAAAAATTGCGTGCGTCATGCCCAGAGGGCAGGCTCTACATCTTCCTCTTCCTCTCTCCTGGAATATTTTCATTATTATTATTATTATTAATATCCAACAGTCTTTGTTTTGTCACCGTTCAATGATAAGCGAGTACAATTTGGTGATCGTTTCATCAGTAAATAGTAGTGTGATCATAAATGGGCCACATACCCACCGGACCTTACCCTTCCAGATTTTTATCTGTGGGGTTATCTCAAAGATAATGTCTATCAAACCAACCCCCAGGCTATTCTTGAACTGAAGAAGGCCATCAGAACCACTTTTACCATTCTTTTTTTCATTCCGTTATGTTTTTAACATTAATTTGATTTTAATTTTCAGATCTAATTCGAATGGCGTACATCGATGAGATGACCTTCTTCTCATATGAATGTCACAGTGAACGGCAAGGTGTGTGTGAGGACGGCCATCTTGTATTTAGAATCTATAGTCGGGTGCAAAATGTGAGCAGAAAGATTTCCGAAGAACTTGAAGATTTTCTCCCTTTCTTTTGTCTCAACATTTCTGAACTACAAACAGAAAATAATTTTCCAATTGGAGGTAAGTTTCATGAGATATGGAGACATATTGCCGTTATGAATTATATTCCAAAAAACTAGAACCAATATATCCATTCCTCCTACATGGCTTGTTTCTTGTGATTTTTTAATTTTTATCGTCTTGGTTTATCCCTCATTCCATTATACGAGGGGCGTTCAATAAGTAATGTCCCTGAATTTTCGAATGAAATCAAAGTGGAACAAATAATAGTAACAGAGATTTCCGTTACTATTATTTATAAGCTATATATATATATATATATATATATATATATATAGCTGACGCACTATGTTTCTGTGACTTTGCGTCGTCAACGTTCGGGCAGGTCTCGGAATCGCCCGATAGTTAACAAAACTATTAATCAAGCAGCCGATAACTTTTGGAAAGAATTAATCGCGTTCAATAAAAAAATAACTGAATTTCTATAATCTCTGTCAGCTCGTTGAATCTCTCGAAGGACTAATTGAGTTTTTTGAAAAAAAACAAAAAAAATATTTGCTTAACAAATTCAACAAAATCATCTTTTGAAACTTTCCGGTGCACACACAAATAAAAAAACAACATTTTATTTAAAAACATTTGATTAACAATGGTTCCTTTGACAAAAAACAAAAAACAAACAAACAAAAATAAACATCTAATTAATAACAGTTGTTTAGCTATGGTTTGTTCGTTCTTTATTTTTATATATGTATTTTATTTGGGTTTTCTTCGTCGTAATTTATCGACTGCCAGTCTTCAATTTAGCGTTTGACAGTTTTCGACTTGTTTTTGCCTCGTCAACTCTCGCGCGCTTCCGTAACTTGCCCGAACGTTGACAACGCGGAGTCACGGAAACAGGGTGCGTCATCTATAAGAGTACCGAAATCTCTGTGGAAGTGTGTGCTCTCTGACTGGTTGTTCTAGTTATATCATTATGTTACAAGCAAAAAACTATCCGCCATCCAGCAGCTATTAATCTAGCTCTAAGTATTCTTTGATATAAAATTATTGTAATTTTAAAAACAAATAGTTTCATTTGAATTACCTCCTTTAAAAAAATATAATATTTTAAGAAAGGTTTTGGTTATTTATCTTTATTTTAATTAAATCACTTTGATTTATTACTGCTAATATCGACGAAACTATTGCACATATATAGGAAATAGGACAATAAAATTACAAATGAATAACAGCAAACATTAAGTTATTATTATCTGTTTAAAAATAGTTATGCAAATTAAGTATATAAATAACTGTGTCTGGATTGTTGCTCTCTACTATATATACCGTATTTCAAAAGATTATGTTGTATTATTGATTTAATTAAGTTAGCCTTTTGGCCAAGATCAAAGTGTAGTATCTGTTCCGATGGATACTGCACCCCTGTCCTGTGCAGTTCTAGAAGGTCCACCCTCCCAGGCTTTGCCTTCTCACCCTTTGAGAAGGGGTTAGTTTATTGCTAATCGCCTGAGGCGCCCCTACCGGTGAATGCCGACGGGGCTGCCCAGGCAACTTTTAATTACCAAAGTGCTCAACTTCTCGAGCGCTGGTTTATCAAATCCCACTTTCCCGACCTTGTGTCACATCTTACCGCTGTGGGAGGTAGATAAATAACATTAACAGTTAGCCGTTTTTATTGTATGGTAATATAGGTGTGATAAATGAATAAAACTTTCGCATTTATTCATTTAGATTTAATTAATTTTTCTTTTCTTTTTACAGACAACTCAACTATTAATGAAACAGATTTTCCTCAACTATCCGAATGCGCTGTGGAAAACATTACTCATGCTAGTGATTTTAATCAAACAAAGGTCGGTGAAATAGATTGCTAATATCTTGCTTGAGAGTGCGACTATATTAAAAAAAAATCAGAGAATTTTAAACTTTAGTATTTTAACTTTTCTAAAAAGAAATTTGCTTGTTGGCCAATCTGTTCAAATCTTAAAAGAGTAAAACCGAAATTCATGTTCTTTTTATCTATTACT
Source organism: Sepiola atlantica (assembly GCA_963556195.1). Taxonomy (NCBI): domain Eukaryota; kingdom Metazoa; phylum Mollusca; class Cephalopoda; order Sepiida; family Sepiolidae; genus Sepiola; species Sepiola atlantica. Next base: position 118,791,002 of record OY744520.1, read on the forward strand.
AATGGAGATTTGGTATCTGTCTGTCTGACGTCGAAACTATACTATTACTTCTAATATTAGAGATTTAGTATCTGTTTGAAGCCGAAACTATACTATTACTATCTATTAATGCTCAGTTCAGTTTACTATACTATTTCAGACTAATGTGCTATCATTCAATGCGCAATTCAGTGGAGAGGGGGTAGTATTTATTGCGTTGTCATGACACCACCCTCCTAGGCATTACCTCCTTCTTTATTTTGGAGAGTGTAGTATCTATTCTGTTGTCATGATATCATCATTCCAGATATTTTCCTATATTTTTTTTTGGGGGGGGGGGGGGGGGTGAAGTGTAGTATCTTATTGAGACCATCCTTCCAGGCATTGCACCCTCCTTTGAGGGGAAGGGTAGTGTTGTATCTGTTTTGTTGTCATGATATCATCCTCTCAGGTATTACCTTCTCCTTTGTGGTGCAGTGTATTATATGTTTTGTCTCCACTTGAAAAGATCAAAGACCAAGTGAAAGCTGGTTTTACAGAGGTCTTTGTGCAGGGTGTCATCCCATCTCACCATCGGCTTTCCTCTCGTTCACTTCCCAGCAACATCTAATGCAAAGGCAAGTTTTGTTGCGGTGTCGCTATTCTCTCATTTTGCCCTCAATCGGTGTAATGCTGTAGTGCCTTCAGATATCCTCATTGCAGACGTGGTCAGGCAGTGTAATTCCAGACATCCAACAGAGCATTTTAGTTTCCATAACAGCGAATCTTCGGTCCACATTCCGCGATGTCGGTAAACACTTTGTGCTGTACAAAGCAAAATAAATAAATAAAAATAATTGTAGAATAAAAACAATTGTCCAAATTATTATCAATCAATTTTATCTAATGCAACAGAAAACAACTAGACATTAGTAAACAAACACTTAGCAAATAATATAAAAAATAAAGTCATAAAATAGAAGTTATCTCCCCTTATCCAGCAAAAATAGAAACTAGATGAAAGAGGAGTAATTTTGTTAAAGTAATGGAAACATTGCTGTAAAGTTGGAATAACTAGTGTAGAAGAAAATACGGTCTTTAAATCAAGTGAAAGGACGAAGGTGGAAACACATGTGTGGTCAATACAAATTCATTACTGGAAATTGATACAAAGAAAAAAAAATCTCTTTTCGAGTTAAATATAAACAATAGAACAAAATCTTACCCACACACAAATTAAATTTATTTGGCATATTATAGAAAAGTGCAACAAGCCATGTAAAGAGACAGGTGCAAACTATTTATATCCACATACAGTCTGAATGTTTGTCTGAGGTCGCTTTAAACCTGGTCATTCCATGGTCGTTCCACGGAGCAGAAACACTGAGCAGAAGCACAGACAGCGAATGCTGCCTTCTTCTATTGAACAGAAATCCACAGTGGTACACTTTTGCGGGCGCCCACAGAAACTATAACTTGGCGCTGCTGTGAAAAACTCCTCGATAGGTAGATTTTCATTCCCGTAGATGATATTGTATTCCAGAATCAAGTCTCCTCACATCCTAAGCTGCTCAAGTATATACATATACACACACAGACACAATCTGCGCCGACACTGTGACACTAGGGCTACTGCTGCCTGTTTGTCTTACGGCTTGCACATGAATAAATAAATATATCTATTTATTTATTTACCATTAATGTTATACATATCACCGTCGTTGCTATCGCGGTCTTCTATAACATCCCTGAACCATGCATAACAAGAATCCAAAACGAGGCACCCATGACAAAGCAAAAGTGATTTTTAAAGCATTTCTGCAACTCCATTATGTTTTTACTTTGTATTGATTTTACCGTATTTTTATTTATTTATTTATTTGAAAACAGATCCTTGGTTACTGGCATGAAATCGCACGCTCCGGCCTTGAGAAAAACACTTTAAAAAATGTGGCGTCCATCCCTGACTCTGCGGTTGTCTATTTTGCCGAAAATGATCTAGGACATCTGACTTTTAATTATTTCGCTGCTCTGTAAGTACAAATCATATTCAATATACCCTTCACAATAATTTCTTACTTTAAAAGGGAGAGAGGTAAAAACGAGGCAGCCTCTAATTCTGAACCTATGCTGAAATTCTATTAAAACTTTATTAAGTAGATTAATTACTAGAAAAAAGTATATATATGAATTGTTTTAAAGATAGAAATACTGCTGAAAGGTATATATATATATATATATATATATATATATATATATATATATCATCATTTTAATGTTCATTTTACATGCATTTTACATGCATTGGACAACTTTTAGAAATTGACTCTCACATTAACCTATATCTCTGAACAGGTCTTCATTTATCCCTCTTTCTATCGAATCCATCTTTTCCTTGGCCGTTTCCTATTAATTGGACCTGTTACCTCAACTGTTCTACACCTACTGACCTAAGAACTCTCATCTATTCTTTCACCACCTAAGTCTGCTGTTCTGCACACATCTTCCTATACTCTCACGATTTAGTCTTCCTCTGAGGTCATCAGATCTAAGCCTGTCTTTAAGACTCATATTACGCATCCATTATATCATTCTCATATCATTTCTCTCCATGCAACGCATGAGCTCAACCCTCACACACCAGTTTTCACTTCCATACATCATCACATTGCGTACGCATGCCTGATAGATTCTTCCCATTGTCGACAGTGCTTACACTCTGCTGTTTAGTAATGACAGAAGTTCTTTGAATATACTCCATCCACTCCTAACTCTTCATATCACACTAGCACCTGCTCCACCTAGTGCTCCAATGGTATCACCAAAGTAACAAAACATCTCAACAACTTCAATAGCTTCGCCATTCAGATATAATTTGTCCACATCTGAGTTCTCATCCATCTCCATTGTCTTACACTTCTTGCACATAAACTGGTTATCATCTCTCAGCCTACCAGTAATTCCATTGCACTTTATATAAGTATAGGTATGTTTATATATTTATATAATTGTATGTACAGCATTCACTCCTAAACTATTAACAAATCATTATGCATTTTGAAACACAACTGCTCGGCGTAAGGGGTTCAAATGTGGCTTATATTTAGTTCAATTTAGTTTTATGCAAAGGACGCAGAGAAATACAGAAACATCCGATTTTTGTGAAATTTAAACACTAGATAGTAGCCATCAATTAATTAATATCTCCCAAATTTCAGCTTTTTTTAGTATTTTAATTAAAGAGAATAGTAGGATGTTTATTGAAATTGTAGCAACGTTAAAAACCAGAAGAAAAACCAGAAGGAAAAAGAGGAGGAGATTTATAAAAATGAGTGTTCTGATAAAAGCTTGGTAATTTTGAGTACATTCGAATTCTGAATGTTTTGGTTTTTTTTTTGGAAAGGGAGGTTCTATTTGTTTTTACTGCCTTTTCCCTCACATGAATTTATTTCTATGTACGCCAAATTACCAAGCTTTTATTGGAACACTCATTTTTTCAAATCTCCTCCCCGTTTTTCCTTTTGTTTTCTTCTCGTTTTTGACGTTATAAGTTGTTGCTACAATTTCAATAAACATTCTAATATTCTCTGAAGATTAACAGATGGGCAACTGAACTGTAATTTGCGTCACAATCTGCAAAGAAACACGTGTAAGAATGCAAAATATTAAAGATCAAGAATTGTATTTTATATGTAATATGAAAATTGAAAAGATAAATATCCAGCAAGGTGTTGAAATAAATAAAAAATAAAAAATTGAAGGAATTTATGAAAATTATGATTTTGGATTGATTTTTACATGGTCATTGGAATCAATCAATATAATATATATGCTCTGAATCTTGTAATACAACTTCATTGAGATTGTACTTGTAAATGTTCGGATACTGTAAGGAGTATAAAATTGAAAATATATATTCCTTGCAAAAACCTATATATATATATATATATATATATATATATATATATATGTTAGTATTTCATGTATCCACATATAATTTTATAAGGAGATATCATTTTTTATGTGTCAATTTTCAGTATTTACTTCAACAGTGCTCGATACGTAAGTAGAGCTAGGTAGTAAGCTATGAAAATAAATTTATTGCTAGCCTGAAGATTCCCCCACCCCCAGGGATGAAACGCGGGAGCCTCTGTGTAGCTTAATCGCAATAAATATATTTTCATAGCTTACTATATATATATATATATATATATATATATATATATATATATAGTGTATGTTGAAAAGAAATCAATAAAGTGCTCGATCGTAAGAATGTGAGAGCTAAAATGCAAATTATTTATTTAAAAACTATACATTACATATTCCAGCAACGTACCATGGATTCATTGACATGAATAGATGGTACGTCTGTGGAATATGTAATGTATAGTTTATATATATATATATATATATATATATATATATATATACTACTTATTTGTATTGGCTACAACATATAACCGTTCCAGTCAGTTAATGCAATTTTTTTCTTATTTCAGGGGAGACAAATGCGTCTCTAATATTTTTGCTGGCAAAACCCGCCCACGCTGTGAACAACAGTTTGATGGAAACTATATTTCCAGATTTCGTAGTAAATCTTGGGGTAAGTAGAAGATCTATATATTTGAAAATACATGAAAACATATACATGAAAAAACATATACATGAAAAAACATATACATGAAAACATATACATGTACTAATTTGTATTATTATTTGCACTTGCTGTAGTAATAGTACAGTAGAGTTACCTTCTAAAGACACATAGAGCCAGACTTTGGCTAAAATTTGGTGACTAGACGACTGTTGACATATATTATTAACTGTCACCGGGGTCACAGATCAAAAGTAAGATGTCTGAGAAATTAGACTAGAAAGGGTTTTCATAAAATTGAAATATGTGTAGGCTGAAATTTTCTGTATTTAAAGTTATTTTGATGAGAAACAGTCAGTTAAAGACTGGGACGGAATATTGTTATTTTTACAAAAGGTGTTAGGGTTGGAGATGGTACTATCAATATTTTAAGCTATTTTTCTCTCGCTGCTAAGGTTGCTGGAAAAGTACTTGACTCCAGATGCAATTCTCCACCTATTATTAAAGTCAGATATGTCCAAAGATGGAATAGTGCTGCCACAAGTAGAGAGGTGCCACACAGAGCACTATTTCTTGCCTTAAAAGAGTACAAAAACGACTTTGAAATCTAGTGGGGAGTTGATCTCTTCTTTCCCATACAACCCCTTTCTCACGTTGCTAGTCTCTCTTTACTCTATCGTTATTTTCATGGGAAGTGCTCGACTGAGCTCCAGTCTTTGGTTCCTCCTTGTAAGACATTCTCAGCAAGAACTCGTCTTCTTACGACAACGAAAAAATAATTTCCTTTCTCTCTCCATGTGCCTAGCATCAGGCAAAATTTTCATTGACAAAGCTTCTTTGCAAAGGCTTCCCACCTGTGGAACACATTACCACGGGACTGCTTCCCTGTTGATTACACCTTGGTGTCTTCAAATCCAATGTTAGCAAATTCTTATCATAGACCGTCCCATAAGTAATTAAATGCAATTCATACCATTAATCAATGTTAATACTCCCATGGTGTTCCTCATTTTTCGGCTAACAATCATTCCCGACTCAATCTTTATCTTTGAGTTGCTCTTGCTTTTGATAAGTAGTGACCCCAATAGTAAAAAAATAAATTTTCTACCTGACGCAATGGGGAACGCTGTATAGAATACAATAAAATGCTATATATTTTGTATAAATATCTCTGCATGTTTTATGATCCATGACGGCGATCCAGTCATTAAGAATCTGCCACCAGACTAGAAATTCTCAACCAGCAGAAGAAACAGGGGAAGCCAATTAAATTAGAAGTCGAATCCACCATGCAACAAGAGTAGTAATATTTATAGGTTAAAAGGCGTAACTGCTACCTTCTCTATGAATTTAATAAATATGACAGAAAATGACTCTTTTTCTTTGTCTCTCTCTCTTTCTTCATATGTCTGTGTCTTTCCTCTTACTGTTAGTCGTCTGTCGACCCGTTTGTTTCTCCTTCCGATGTGTCTGCTTTTTTTTGTATTCCTATTTATTTTACCTCTTCTTCTTCTTTCTTATTCTATTCATTTAACATAACTTTTCCATTGTTTAGGGGTCAGGCGTTTTCTGATATTACGCAAGCTGACTCTCGAATTCTCATGGTTCAGCAGGGCAGCTGTCTCCAAATTCCACTCTGTGCGGTCTTGTCTAATCACTTGCTTTCAAGTTTTCCTTGGACGGACAACCTTCTTGCGATTTAAGACATTCATACTTCTGTAGGAGAATGAATGTTCGACATGTGGAATCGATTCCAGTGGAATCGATTCATCCGTAGGATAATCTCTACGCTGGCCAAATATAGTGCTTTCAGCAAATCTTCTGACCTCATGTATTGGGTTTAGTCAGATTTCATATTGCAGATCCATCTGATCATAGATCTGTCATTGCGCTGCAGTCGAGCGAGAGAAGGATGGGTGAGAGCCCAGCATTCACTGACACAGCTGTATATAACCTATAGAATTTCCATGATTTCTTAAAATCTTTATGTAGCATTACTGTTGACCGATTCTTGTCTCCAATTATCCGGACAGCGGATCATCATGTATACAGCTGAAGTCTCGTTGACACATTATAAGTAGTCAGCTCAACCAGTTGTGACGTCTTTCTGTTTCTTGAAATTCTTTTTCATTGCTAACAGCCGTCGTCAGTCATAATGGACATATAGCAGTAGAAGTTTCTCTGTCTTCCTCTTTCCTTTCATCCTGTAACAGAGTAGCAATTAAAAAGAAACACCAACTACATTCTTGCTCTATCGCGTCATGTGATTTTGTTTGTTTATTCTTTTACTGTAAATATATGCACATAAGCTTCTCTTCGGGGAGGAGAGGGATCGGAGATAGAACTTCGAAAAATGCAGTTGAATCCAATCAACTCGCCAGCCAAAGAGAAATACTTTGCTATCTTCTTCACTATGTGTCACTTCGGACTTCCTGTCCATGACGTCATATCCTGGTACGTAGCTCCTATTCTAATCTTTAACTTCTAATGTAATCTTCCACTTTTCTATGTAATCCAACCTTAAGTGGAAAATTCCATTGTTGAAACATATCCCCCAACCAATTATTGTTAAATATTGAATCTATAAAGCTAAAATTAATTCTTATTACCATAACTCGATGTTGTTAACTTTTTTTATTTAAATTATTTTAAGTGTAAAACGTATTTAAATTTCTCTCAGCCTTAAAATTTTAGACATTTTTTAGAATCAAAATCATGTAATGGATTTTGATCAAAATTGGAATAAGGATAAAGTTTAGTACCATCATATCTTAATTTTAATCTTCGTAAGGGGACATAAAAGTGGTGCAAAACTGTTCTGTTTGGGGAAATAGTTGTGTATTCATTTGATATTTAGAAACAAAATAAATTTCTCAGTATTTACATTAATAAAAATTAAAATAATTAAATATATAAGCCAGTCCATTTGTCATAAAGGTTAGAGTTTTTGCTAATGGGCTAAGAGATCTTGGTAGCCAATGAAAATGGAGCATTCAGGTCGCGTTCAACTATGGTCGACGACTTTATTTTTTATCTATTTAAATATATAATTACATTAACAAACAACAACAATAAAAGTATTTTCTTTAATTAACCGTCTTCCTAGTGAAAATAATAAGTCAATGTATATATATATATATATATATATATATATATATATATATATATATATATATATATATGTAGAAGGATGAAAAGGAATTAAAAAAGCAAAAGTCAAATCTTTTTTCAATTCAGTTGCTCCGAGCAAGGTATATTCCGCAATTTATTCAAGTTAAATTTTTCCTTAAGCCAGGCTTTTCAAAGGTCAAAATCTTATCATCAGAGGAAATCGCTGGGATAGATAAGTTGGCAAAGGCCAAGATTTAAAATTTGAAAAAGTAAAGTAAAGATTGTAGGGAAAAAACACATGGCAAAACTCTGCCCGAATGCAAGCAAATGTCCGATTGCAAAAAAGTCCGGTGTCAAAAAGTCCAGCGGAGAAAGTGAAATGTAGATAGGTAGGTCGTTAAAAGGCACGAGAAATGACATGAGAGGATTCAGAGTTAAATTCCCAAAACCACATCTTCAGGTGCGGCGAAGATAGATAGAATCCAGAGGGTAAAAGGTCCAATAAAAGGCACGTTCGTGGATGCAACAAGGCTCAGTAAAACGTGAGGTGGAGAGTATACGCCATTTAAAAAAGACTTCCTGGGCCGAAAAGCATGAAATAGGTTTAAATTGGCAAAAAGACAGCGAATTAATATTTAAAGGCTAGGCCAAAATTCCAGATTGCCCGTTGAAAACAAGACTAGTCTGAAGAATGGCAAAAACTCATATGCGACCAGTAGGCAATAAAGGAAAGCGTAGGGGGTGTGAGGGAGGAGAAGGGTGCGGGTGCGATGAATAAGTGCGATTTAAAACTAAGTGTGTGAATGTGAGGGGTATGTCGCTTAAAATTGAAAGTGGACGTTAGCGCGAATTAGGGTTCAACTAGAAATGGGATAGAAGGGTGTGGGGGCAAGTCAATAAGTGCGAGGAGGGAGAATTAAAATACTAGAATGTATCGGGGGGGGGGATATGAACAGGGGTATGGGGGTTAGGTGTTTAATCAGATGACATTACTTATAAACAATGAGGCACAATATATTTGAAGGGTAGAAATAAAAAAAATCATAAATAGTAAAAACAAAAATTAAAAATAAAAGTAAAAATTAAAATAATTAAATGAAAAAAATAATAAAATTAGTCTTAGGCTCGCAAGGAAATTTAAACTTTTGCATTGTTCCCTGTGAATCACCCTTCCCATCCACAGTAGTAGTTGTAGTAGTAGTAGTAGTTTTAGCAATGATAACATAGTCTCATTAAAATTAAAAATCGTTCATAAACCGTAATAAATTATAATTAACTAGTTGCACCTTTTCCGGTAGTGTTTTTACTTACAATTTGTTTTTTTTAACTATGCTGCTTTTTTCCCCCAAAAAATATTCTTTTTTTTATTCCAAACAAAAAGAAGATTGATGAATACAGAGTTATGTCATTTTTTATGATGGTGTTCATATGAAAATAATTCCGATCTGGTCAAAATATTTTATGGAAGGCTTTAAATCGAAGTACATTTTATTATTCTTAATAACTTTCGGCAATGATCCACCAAAAAAATGATGAGCTACAATCAAATATTGTTTTTATGGGAAAAAAGCTATCGATGACAAAATTAGGAAAATAGACTGACTTTACGTTATATATGAGATTAATTCACAGTTTTTATTTCAAAGTCACCATAGAATTTCGTGTGAGACGTCATATTTGTTTTAGTTTGTCTGGTTTATGGCATATCAACTCCTATTTACATAATTTAACGTCAAAACAAAGGATTCATTGTATACGATTAATTGAACACAAGTTATTATTTTTATCAGGGAGAGTTCATAACTTAACACTATTAATGCATAATAGAACTCGGCAGAGCCAATTCCATAGTCTGTGACAGTGTATTCATTAAGCCAGTCCCCCCCCCCAATTTGATGGTGTGAAGTTTTTTTTTTGTTGTTATCTTATTTATTTTTGATTTAAGCCTTCTTCAAGATTATTTATATGGATGATGACAGCAAGATTATGATGTACGCCTGCACATACCTTTACCCTGATGGCCAGTGCGCCTTTCCTCTGTTACATGTGCTCGGTAAAGAACCCAAATACCCTGAAAAAGAACTCAAGACCCTGATCGACAAAGGATTAAAGAAATCCTGTATTCATACGGTTGAATGGACAATGCCTGATTACAAGAGTAAGTGTTGTATTCCTTATTTTACTTTAAACAAACTCTCTCTCCCTATTTTTCTATACTCTCTATCTCTATCTTTATTTTCTCTGTCTGTCTGTCTGTCTGATCGTCTGTCTCTCTTTCTCTCTTTCTCTATTCTATCTGTCTGTCTATCTCTCTCTTTCTCTCTCTCATTACAACTGGGTTCATCACCAAATCTCTGAACAAGAACAAGTCCCTGATAGACAAACTTCTGTACTCATTTAGTTGAATGAACAATGCCTGATTATAAGAGTATTTTTCTTTAAAACCCTCTCTCACTCTTTCTATTCTCCCCCCCCGTCTCTCTTGTATCAACTTTGATCTAACTATCAAGTATCTGTTATATAAAACCTCTTCAGGGTGTTTGGTTTTGGTTTTGCTTATGCCTGCTACCTTTCTACCTCATGTCCTCTTGACAGCCCTGACTAAACGAGCCAATTAAATTGTCAATCTCTTTCAGAAAACTGCACGGATTTTTTTATAAGCAAGCAAAATGAAGTCGTCCAGCAGCAATGGCAGACTTCTGACAATCATACCGCACCAAACGAGGGACTTAACCATACAATTTTGCAACCATCTAACGAGAATGACACACAAATAAGCCTCCCTTCAGGTGAAACAATTTTTCACTTTTTTCTATCAAGTTAATTGTTAATTAATGTAGATCATAAATAATACAGAAGGTGCACACTTTGACAAAAACAACAACAATCTGCCTTCATTTGACCAACCGAATTGAATATTCGACTTTCAAATTCTTTCTCCAAATTTACAAGTCATTCACTGTATTTACAAAATTTTAAAAATTCCAGATTTCCTTAATTTGATATTAAAAATGCCAGACTTTAGTATATTGATGTCAAAATGTCAGATTTAATTAATTTGATGCACAAATTTACACAATTTTCCTTGACCCCTAATTTGGCCCTTTACCACCTTCTAAAAACTGTAAAAATGCCAGACATCATTAATTTGGTATTAAAAAGCAAACTTCATATTTGTATAAAAAAAGTAGAATTCATAAATTTGGAATAAAAATGTGAGACTTTATTTAATTGACATAATCATTAATTTGATGTAAAACTACCAGACTTCATTAATTTGCTGTTAAAAATACCAGACTTCAATACTTTGATGTAAAAATACCAAACTTTATTACTTTGGTGTAAAAATACCAGACTTCATTAATTTTGAGTTCAAAATGCTAGACTTCATTAATATTAACTTAAAAATGCCAGACTTTATTAATTTTAAATGTCAGATCTTATTAATTTAATCTAAAAATGCCAGACTTCATAAATATTAACTTAAAAATACCAGACTTTATTAATTTGAAATTAAAAATACCAGATTTCATTAATTTTATGTTAAATAAAGCCAGCCTTTATTACTTTGATGTAAAAATACCAGACTTTATTAATTTGAAATTAAAAATATCAGATCTCATTAATTTAATCTAAAAATACCAGACTTTATTGATTTTAAATAAAAAATGCCATACTTCATCAATATTAATTTAAAAATGCCAGACTTTATAAATTTGATGTTAAAATACCAGACTTCATTAATTTGATGTAACAATACCAGCCTTTATTACTTTAATCTAAATATACCAGACTTCATTAATTTGAAATTAAAAGTGCCAGATATCATTAATTTAATCTGAAAATACCAGACTTCATTAATTTCATATAAAACTGACAGACTTCGTTAATTTGATGTTAAAAATGCAAGCTTTCATTTAATTGACATAATACATGTCATACTTCATCAATTCACAATAATGCCTATCAGACACCTGCATATTGGCTTGCTTGCTTTTTAATATGTGTCATCCTCTAAATATGCTAAATTGTTTAGTTTGTTTGTAATATTAAAAAGGAAAAAAATCTAATGACTGCATTATTTTATATATTTTTTCAGATGCAGTTAAAGTGCAAAATAAATAATCAGGTAAAATCTTTGTTATTACCTACCTACCTACCTACCTACCTACCTACGTACAGCTGTAAACTAGTATGCTGATTAAAAAAATATTTTAATGAGTGCTACGTTTACATTACTCCCATTACATATTATACTACTCGCCTGTGGAACACATTACCGCAGGACTGCTTCTCTGCTGATTACAGCTTCGTTGTCTTCAAATTCAATGTCAGCAAATTCTTGTCATAAACTGCCCCATAAGCAATAAAACGCACTTCATACCATTAATAAATGTTAGTACTCCCATAGTGTTCCTCATCTTTCGGTTAAAAATCGTTTCATTCAATTAATCCTTATCCTCGAGTGGCCCTTGACCTTGATAAGTAGTGACCCAAGAGTAAGAAAAAACTGCATATTTTCTTACAAAAAATGAGAAATGACAAAAAGGTGTGTGTGGGGGGGGGGGAGGGGGCAATAAGTAGAACTCAAATAGAACTTTAAAGATTCCCGAGCAACGCTGAGTAGGGAAAGTTATTTTTTTATGTACTAACGAGTCACAGTTTATCAAGGTCAAAAGGTCACTCGAGGATAAGGGTTACTGAGTTTGTCAGGTGGATGATGAGACAACACTGAGGATTGATAACGATGGTTGAAACTGGGCAGAATTCGATTATTTAAGAGGACGGCTCGACAAGAATTTGTTAATATTAGACTTGAAAACGACCATGTTGTAGTTAGCTGGGAAGCAGTTCTGCGGCATTGTGTTCCACAGACGGGTACTTCTTCTTGGAAAGAAACTTTGCTCATGGAAGTTCTGTTTAGTTTAGGTACACATAGGAAGAAAGGGAAATTATTTGCACTGGTTGTAGCTATATGAGTTTTCGTTGTGAATGATGTTTTACAGGAGGGGACCATAGATTGGAGCTCAGTCGAGCACCTCCCATGAAAATAACGATAGAATAGAACAAGAATAGAAACATCTATTCTGTGAGAAAGAGGCTGTAGGGAAGAGAAGAGGACATACCCCCACTAGATTTCGAAGTCGGTTTTGTACTTTGTTAAAGCAAGAAAAGCGTGCTCTGAGTTAGTGTTGAATAAGTGTCCAGGAAGCAAAAATAGTGGTGTTAAAAAAGGTAAGCTTTCATTTTATTGACATAATATATATTAGACTTCATTTACTTACCATATATATGCCTATCAGACAATTGCATATTGGCTTGCTTGCTCTTTAATACCTGCCATCCTCTAAGTATGCTAACTCGTTTAGTTTGCTTGTAATATTAACTTCAAAGACTCCCGGGCAACGCTGGGTAGGGACAGTTCGTAGTGAATAAAAATGCAGAGACCTCCCTACATTGCCACCGTTTTGAAATAAATTTCTCGTTTTTATTTTTTATCTTTTCAGTTCAATGTGATTTCGGTAAGAGTGGCAGTGACAAAACAAGCCAGCATCTTTCAAAACAGCTTATATATCATGTTCCAAGGTTAATCTGGTTCTTTTCTTAGATCAATGACTCCTCCAAGATATACTGTTTATGTTAAGTTTAGGAGAACAAATGAATCATAAAAACCGACTTTGAATTGATCACGACCTCAAAGAAATCAGAAACACCACCAAGTAATACAAAAAACATTAAGTACACACATTAAATGACAGTTAGAAACAGTGAAATATAGGAAAAAAGTTGCTAAATAAATTGGGTTTAGCGGTTGGCATCAAGGTGATTGAAATAGACAAATGTTTGTCAAAGTCTAAAATCGTATATCTGTGTATTGATTCAGGGAAATCTTTTAAAGGAAACAACGGCACGTACTGCAGCTACAGGTACCATCTGCTTCTCTCAGTGTCAAACGTAGTTCTGCTGCTGCTGCTTCTTAATATTTGCCCTGTGTCTCCCCTTGTGGATAACTTTTAAACCAAGAGGAGATAACCTATATATTTTCTATATAGTCCGCCAGTTAGTAAGAATAAATACACTCGAACACAGTAATCGAAATCAACTGTTTATATTTTTGTTTTTTCTCATAACAAATACTAATAAACACTTTCAGACTTAGTTAATTCTGGTAATGAGGGTTGTTCATCACTCCACAACATATTCCCCTTTTGAAATTTCACTTCCTCCGAAAGTCACGCCCTTTTCTTTTTAGATCAATGTCCAAAGTTGAAGATGTTCATGTGATATTTATGTCCGTCCCACCACAGGAAGATGGGGCACAGGGCCGGAAGGTCAGAATAGAAAGGCCAATGCTCCAGAGTTACTACACTCTGGACCCAGAAAAGTGTCTGAGCAGCCTTGTTGGCAGGCGGTTGGCGATAAATCAATCCTTTCTCAAAGAGAGAAGGCAAAGCCTGGGAGCGCACCACCTAGAGTTGCACAGAACCATACCTTAGCATGGCAGAGCGTTCATGTTCTAGTTCTAATGGAGGTCTTGGTACATCAAACAAATCATACATTACCTTCATAGGCTCTTCTTCCCTACAGTGATTTGGTTTAGATGTCTACCTCTTTTTAAGCATGCTTATATTCTCTTTTAGTAATACATTGGTTGCTTCCTGTATGAGTTCGAATCTTATTCTAGTCGCCAATCCGTTGTATCGTTGTCTGACAGTTAATAGGAATAAATACACTCAAACACAATAATGAAAAGCAACTATATATATTTATTCTTACTCATAACAAATGACAAATAACAATACACAGACATAGTTCATTTTGGAAGTGAGGAGTGTTTGTCACTACACAATAATCTAATCCAACAATGATATCTTGTCGGATTTTCAAAGTCAGACTCAAATAGTATTTAAGTTGACAAATCAAACTTTGTTTCTGTCTAACAAATTTTCATTTTTTATTGTTATACAATGTTATTGGCAAAATAATAATGTACTTAGCTACAATTTATTTTTTTAATTTCTTAACCCAGCCTAGACGACTGCTAATATAAAACATGTAAAACTAATCACCTATAAATCAGCAAAGAGAGATAACTCATTGTAAATTGAAGAATGAATATAATAGTTGTTTACTTTAAGTTTAAAAATGTACAAACAAATAAAAATCAAAAACTAAATTGACTTCACTGCCATTCCAGGCAACAGATAGTAGATAAAAAAAACGAACACGTCCGACACAATGTTTATCGTAGCCGTGTGAAATTTGAATCCGATTTTGAAGCCTTTACAATGTCAGTTATTCACCTTGGGCTTCTAGCCGCTAACACAATTTCTTCTCAAAGGGAGATAACTCTGTCGCCCTTACATTTCCCTAGAATTTAAATTTATTAGCTAGTATTATGGTTCATTTGTGCTTCTAGACCAAATATAATAGTATTTCTCAGAGGAGCATCTATTCCAGAAAAGATCAATTAATAATCCAGTATCAGAATGATTCTTAAATCACCGCTTGTAGAATGTGGCTCCCTCAACCTTTAAATTTCTGATTCCGAAATTGAGAGAAGCCTCCAAAATGGTAGCCACACACGATTTATATATATATATACATTTATAGTCAATACATTTGATAAAAAAAACGAAATATTTTTTGTGTTTCATTTTTATTTTATTGTTATTACCGTCATACATGAGCTGGGTGTGATACAGGGTCGAGTTTAAAGTGTGGACATTTTTTAATGCTATCAGGCCGCTCATGGTCAGTAACAATTTATATAATACTAAAACTCAGGTAAATCTTGTTTGATTTTCTTTCTTTTTTTACTAACGATTAACTGCTCATCAAGGCCCACAGGCTACTTTAGGATAAGGGTTAATTGATTGCGTCAGGTGGATGGTGAGATCCACACCATGAGAATTGCAGACAATGAATTTGATCTGGGCAGAATATGATTACTTAAGAGGACGGCTCAAAAAGAATTTGTTAACATTGGACTTAAAAACAGTCATGCTGTAGTCGGCTGAGAAGCAGACCCGTGGTATTGTGTTCCACAGACGTACAGTTCTTGGAAAGTAACTCTGTTCATGAAAGTTCCACTTAGCTCCAGGTACACTGAGGAAGAAAAGAAAATATTTTACATTGGTTGCAACTAGACGAGTTTTTACTGTGAATGCTTTACAGGGGGAGCCAGGGATCAGAGCTTGTTTGCATATTGCATGTTCTAGATAATGGAAGGACGAGCGAATGAGACGAGAAGTGGTGGGAGGAGGGGATACAGAGAGTAGTAATAGCAGCAGGAGGAGGGTAAGATGATGATGTAAATGAATAAATAGCGTAAATAAAGACAAAAAGAAAAAAAAAAAGGATATATATATATATATATATATATTCAATATTACAATATATATTTTTAATTATTATCCACTATTCACATAAACATGTTTCATCCTTTTCCGGGAATCATCAGTATGGATGGTGATTGTTTTGCCGGTCACACGATTCACACCTCAGACCCAAGTCATCTTTTAACTTGAAAGTCTGAACCTCTATTGATGTGGCCAAGCCAACAACCACATGGGAAAAAAGAATTAAAGTCTATTTATGTCTTTATAAGCAGATATACGTAGTAAGCTGTCATAAACAGTGTTCAACAATTCAGTTGGACAGAACATCGCATTCCCCATTCATTTGACAGCCTATTTTTAGTTCTCTTAAAGAGTCCATCCTTGCATATAGGAGTCTATAAACAATATTATGATAACTATTTTTAATTATTATCCACATACACATGTATTTCATCCTTTTCTGGGAATGATCAGTGTGGAGGGTGATTGTTTTGCCCGTCGCATGATTTGAACCTCAGACCCAAGTCACCTTTTAACTTCCAAGCCTATTGTTTATTTACTGACTATGTAATGTATACACTAATGTCCAATGTACCAATGTTGACAAAACAGGTCAGAGGTCGTCTCATAATACATAAATTGGTGTTAATCATAACTTTATTCACACGCCGATTCTAAACACATGCTAGCAATATATATTTTACAGACTATTTGAAAAATTAAAGGAATGATAATTTTCATTCATTTATCAAATTGAACTGCAGGCTGGACAGACTGAGATCGCAGGCATCACTCAATAGGTTCCGGGCTTAACCAATAAAACAACAACTTTTCGACCTTATTGATCAACATAGTCATCGTCTAGGTTGATTCCAACGCTTCCCTACTAACTCAATGCCTTTTTTGTAGAACGATTTGTCTTTGGCCTCATAATACACCTTAGTTTTCAATATCACTTCATCATTGGAGCCAAATCTTTTTTCCTAAAACATTCTTTTGAAGTCTGCAAACAGCCAGCAGTCGCTGGGGGCCAGATCTGGAGAATATGGTGAGTGAGGAAGTAATTCGAAGTGCAATTCATGTAGTTTTGCCACAGTGCATTGTCTTGGCTAAAGAGCATCTTTTTTCTTCATTTGTGGCTGTGTTTTTGCGATTTCTTCCTTCAAACGCTCTATAATATTCGCTATTGATGGTTCTTCCTTTCTCAAGGTAATCGATGAACAAAATTTTGCCTGCTGATGTTAGCATCTTTGGTCGCTTTGGACGGCTTTCACCTGCTGCTGTAACTCAGCTGACTGCCAATTTGACGATGTTTCATCCATTGTCACATATTGATGCAAAACTCCTTTTGAATCATCAACGTGTTGCTGTTTTTGATCGACTGTGAGCAAACGTTGCATCCAATTTGAACACAGCTTTCTCATTGATAAATTTTCATGCAAAATGGTGAATGCACTGTCTTCTGATATCTTCAACTCCTCAGCTATCTCAAGAAACTTTAATTTACGATTGACCAAAACGAGTTTGTCGACCTTTTTGATGTTTTCCAAGGCAACTGCCAAATTTGGGTGACCAGCATTATTTGTGTCTGTACGGCTTCGTTTAAAGTCAGCATATCACCTCTTAACTGATGGAGCAGAGTGCGAATAATACTTATTAAGCCATTGTTTTGCTTGAAAAGTATTTTTCCCATCAGAAAGCAATGTTTTATCAACACTCGAAATTCAAACTTCCATTGTTTTGAAAATTTGCAACAGTAGCTTCACTTAAATAACTGTAATTTGTAAATCTGATTTGTCAGGCCCAGGACTTACTGAGTCATGTCGTGGAACAAAAGTGGATGAGTGACTTTCACTTTGTTGAACAAAAGTTTGACTCCATTTTCAATTTTTATTTAAACACTTCATTTTGAAATCAAATCAACACGCAGTGAATAAAAAAAATTAGTCTAGGCGACATATTATATAAGACATTAAGTATGTCAGTTCACATTATCGTGGGCTAAAAATTAATTGCTACAGTGTTTAATCTTTCAGATTTTTACACTCTTCTGCTGCGTGAGTTCAGAAATTAATAATATATGATTATAAATAATGGAACGAATGGCCTGAACAATTGCTGTGACAGGACAACAGTATGTCGCTGGTTATAGTCCTAGTAATTTATATATATATATATATATATATACAAGGTGGGCAGAATATTTAATAATTTTCCTGATATTCTTTCATTTCAGAACCATTTGAAATATTTAATAGCGGTAAAGTGCAACGGATAGCTGTTTTTGTGTACTAATAGTGGGTTTGAAAGTTGGAAAACATGAACGAGCGGAAAGCACCAGAACATCGAAAGAATGTCGTCATCATCATGATTCACGTTGGATGAAGAAATTCGGAAATCTTAGCTGAACATTGAATATCTTGCAGTCTGTGAGATGTAAGTTGGAGAATTATGACAGCGATGCAGAAGCAGTGACTAGCAGGAAGGATCATAGCAGACGTTCTGTATGAAATTTATTTAGAAGCTGCAAAAAAGGTGCGGCAAGATCCAGATAAAGCAATGCAGACCTTTGTCGGGTTGAAACTATGAAGAAAGTGCTGAATGAGGATCATACAAGAGTTGCAAGGCCCAAGAGAACAGCCTTACAAAAGCCAAGAAACTCCTCTACCAGATCAAACACCCAGTTGAGCTGGGGATGCACTGATTCTTTTCAGGCTAAATTGCATGCAGAATCTGCAGAAAGTCCTGTGCATCATGAAAATCAAGTTGCTTAAAAATGTGATGGTCTTTAGCTGTATTTCCAGCAAAGGCCATGTTATGTTGGCCCACATCTCCAAAAAGGGACTCAGGCACAATTCAGATTGCTATAATGAGTTGCTGTTTACTGTTGTCAAGTGCTTGGTGGAGAGGATAGCTTCACGAAACCAAACATGTGGCAGTATGACTCAGCGCTATGTCACAACCTTGGGAACACCCAGAAGTAGATGTTTGAGAACTTCCATGACTTCACCGATCCCAACATCTCCCCCCCCCCAACTTGCACGATTGCAACTACATGGACTATTATGTGTGGAGTACAGTTGAGAAAGACACCAACCATACCGCCTGCAACACCAAGGATGAGCTGATTGCCAGGATCAAACTAGTGTTCAGGCATCTCTCAAAGTACACTGTGAAGGCAATGTGCTCCAGGTTCAGATCTTGCCTAGAAGCCGTGGTCGAGGTTTATGGCAGCTTCTTCAAGTGAGCTGTATTCAGCTAAAGACCCCTTAAGAGATGCACTTTGAATTTTGAGAATACATCAATTATTGGCTAAGATATGATGTTTTTTGTTTCCTTTCCCAAAAATGTCAAATTTGTCTCAAACATCCTATAAATAATGTAACTGAGAGTTCTAACTATCACCCATGACAGACGTCAGTCTATCGCCGGATATACTCCCAGCAATTTATTTATACTCCTGGACAGGGTCTATACTTACAGAAGCTGGTATTCTCAAATGGTCATCCATCTAGCTTCTTACCAGGCTCAACGTCACTTAACTTTGTTGATCTGATGGAAACTGATATGTCAATGTGATTTAGCTGTAATACTGTTGTAAAAAAAAACTTATGTAGGTTTTACCCAACATAAGGGTGGGGGGCGGTGTGAAACGGTCCAGCAGCGAGTGTAGTGACAAAAGTAGAGCTTGTTAGAAGCAGCAGCTGCAGCGAATGTTGTTTTAAGTATCAACTATCGAGTGGACAAAAGCTTAAATCAGCAGTTTCTCTCAACCAATCACAATGCAAGAAATATTCAGTTCCAAAAATTTAAGACACAGCTATCTTCCTCTTTTTCCCCTTTTTTCCTTTCGGAGACAGCACACGTGCACATGACACAATTCTATCTGAGCCGTTTGAGCCCAAAGGTCCTAAATAGCTGCAACAAAAGACACACACCGACTACTAAACATAGCAACAGCATATACACACTTGAAGAGGATAGAACAGATGAAGAGGATAGGAGAATGACAAAGTCTATATATACAAAATTAATTAATTTAATTTGACAACTTGTTAAAGCAATGAAAATGAAGAGTGTGATAAAGATTGAGAGTTCAAAAAGTCCAAGAACGTTCTGGTGAAAAGTGTTTTTCTGTATGGAGAAATTGAGTACACGTTTGTTTCGGCTATCTCTATGTGTGCGCATGAATATATATAAAGATATATGCATGTGTGTATTAGTCTGCCTTTGTTTTTTTAGTGAGAGAATGTATGTATGGATTTATGTGCACATGCGTTCGTTCAACAGGGTGTATTTAGTAGAGAACGTATGTATCTATGAACTTGTCTATGTGTTCATTCATTTAGCAGTGTGGATGTGCTTTGCAGGGTGTTGTGTTTAGAAGTCTGTGAAAGTCTCTTGTTCACGGGCAAAACAGGTACGTTAATATACAGGTATTTACTCCTCCCCAGGAGTTAGGCACAAGGCCAGTTTTATCTTACTCCCACAGGTAAGATGTGACCACAGCTTGGGTCGAGAAAGTGGGGTTAAAAGCCAGCGCTCGAGAGGTGAGCACTCTGGCCATTTAAAAATTGCCTGGGCAGCCCCGTCGGCATTCCCCGGTAGGGGCGCCTCAGACAGTAAGCAATAAACTTACTCCTCCCCAAAGAGGGGAGGCGAAGCCTGGGAGGGTGGACCTCCTAGAACTGCACAGGACAATCCCATAGACAGGCGTAAATCAAGCCCCGGAGGACAAGACAATACCAGTCTATGGGGAACAGATACTACACTTTGATCCTAGCCAAAAGACCAAGTAAAGCATACACACCTACAACGCCTATTCAATTTACACACACTGCTGCACGTAAGTGCACACGCTGCTAGCCGAAATGAATATATCTACTCAAATTCTCCTTACACAAAACAACTTCTTTTTACTTGGAATGTTCTAAGACTCTGAACTTTCTTATTCTACCAACTCTTTATCTTTTGTTGTCTTAACAAGTTGTAAATACAAATTAATTATAGAGCATGGATAGTGTTAGATGAAACAGATTTTATCTAGAAAATATAATTGAAAGAGAAAATAAGTTTGTACCAAATGCTGTTTCCCTTGCCCTAAAGAGATTTTGAGGAGAGTTATGTCGCTTTCAATTTGAGACCAGCCGACATTTTGGATTGGATGTGTCGCACAGCGACTTTCAATTAATACGTCTTAATTAATAAGTAATTCTTCTACAGTTGTAAATATATAATAAACATTATTTGTTGATATATACAGAAGCGTTTTTTATTCAATTTATTCTTTATATTCGTCCCATATCTCACAAATAGCACCACTTCATTTCAGCTGATAGACTTTGCCATTCTTTCATTTGATAATATCATATCTTCAACATTGGTGACCCAGAGTGAAACACAGCCTTCCGACAACTATATGGATCGATTTGGTCCTTCTAAACACTCGTGCATTCTTCTCTACACCAGTATAACATTATAAAAAAATGACATATAGACTAATTTTTAACCCAAAATGTGGTTTACTGAGTTGTTAGAGTTAGTGTTAGTTAGGGTTAGTGTTAGGGTAAGGGTTAATAGGTAGATCACAAATTGTAATGTAAACAACTCGTAGATCACATATTGGATTAGAAACTATTCGGTAGATCACATAGTGGAAAAGCACCAGACCACTTTCAGGTGCTTAAGGGTAGAGGGAAAATAGGTAGAAAAAGACACAAAAAGGTCGTAATTTAACATGTAAATATCTTGCAAACTAATAGTTTTCGAAAAATTTAAGTAATATATTCGTTTTTAAATATAAATACTTAAGAGATTTAGCAAGAGAACGGTTCAGTTGTCGCTTGCCGAAGTCGGAAAAATGCTGAAAGAAAGAGTGAAGACGCAGAAGACAGAGATAAAGGAAAATATGTATTAATATTGTTAAATTAAATAACAATACAGAAAAGTCTTGCAAAACTGATTGTGTTTGCGGCTTTAAGAAGTCCAACTAATAAAAGAGTTCTTTAACGTCCAAAATAGACTGCCCCCTGAATTGTTCAGATTCTAAAATCGTTGCATTCAAATTAAAGAGAAATTTTCCTTACGTAGTCACGAACACATTCAAAAGAGAAAGAATAAGGGCTTTTTGATTCAGCCCGACAAAATTAAGTGTCTGTTGATTGTTCAAGGAGAATCGTCTTGGCTAATCAAATAAGGCTTTTTCAGAATAGGAGGGGTTTTCTTGATGGTAAAGAAGAGAATTATTTATGGGGAAAGGGAGGTAACCTTTTTTTAATAATACACAGGAAAAAAGCGGTTTTGAGACGGGACTGCCTGAAAGGAATTATGAAAAAAAACGAGATAAATAATGTAGGAATTTTATTTGCCAGAACTTGATGTGGAGGGGAGGGTGCAATGAAATTCTGTAACTAATTTGCATATTGTATTTACATCGAAGTTCTTCCAAATTTGATTGGATGAGGTTACATTAGAAAAACTATAAAAGCGATTGTTTTGCACACCCTCTAGTTGACTAGAGCAGAGTGAGAAAAGTTGGTTAACACCAAACTTATGTTTTTGTATGTTACCGTGTTTTATTGAGAACTTTTGTTGGTAATGTTCAAGATCTGTTGCTGAAATTCAGTTCCTGTTCCTGCTTCGCAGACGAGAAGATGGTTACAATGCAGAAAATGCCTCTTCTGATTATCTTCCTCATGGTGAAACTCGTGAACTATTGTTGCAGGGGTCCGGTCACCGTGGGGTGATCGGTCTTACAATTAAGAAAGTGGACACAGGAACAGGAACCTGGACAGCTTGGGTTGGTGTCACAGAGATTTGTGTAGAGGTCCCTGAGGTGTTATGAGGTGCCTCAGGTAGGTCTGGTCCATGTGGTCGTGACCAAGGGCTGGATCTGTTGGAGTGAGCTGTGGGCCATTGGAGAGTACTGCAAAAAGCTGGGTAGCTGCTGGAGAGTGTCATACTGCAAAAAGCTGTGGGCTGCTGGAGAGTACTAGTGCAGAGTGCTGGGGTAGCTACTGGTGAGTGCTGCAGAGTGCTGGGGTAGCTGCTGCAGAGTGTTGGACTGCTGGAAACTTTTTTAGAGCGCTGAACTGCTAGAGAGAGCTGTGCTGCTGCAGAGGGCTGAACTGCTGGAGACAAACTGGAATCAGATGAATTGAGCAGGTAGTAGCAAAATGTGAGAACGTTACCGCAAGTAGTTTGATTTAGTTAACCCTGAAAATGGCTGTTTGATTGCTGAGAGAATCGGGGCTGCTGCAGAGTGCTGGAGTCTACTGCAGAGCGCTGGACTACTAGAGAAGGCTGTGCTGCTGCAGAGAGCTGGACTGCTGGAGACAGGTGGATTGAGCAGGCAGTATTAAAGTTGAAGGTTTATCACATTAGTAGTTTGAGTTGTAAGCCTTGAAAAGGGCTGTTTGATTGTTGCTGTGCTCTTCTGCTTCCTGGCTCAACGACTGCTGGTCCATCCAGTCGGAGGAGGGAAAGTTACTTGGAGGTGTTTATATTAACCTCGGCTTGTTCTAAAAATCAGATGTTTTTTTTCAGTCTAAAAAATAGGGAATACATGTGAAATCTGCCCCAGTGTTATGTTCTAGAACCTTCTACTTGAAAAAACAATAACAAAGCAGCAGGAGCCAGTAATCTTCTACGTCATAGCCATGAAAGAGTTAATCACCTCCCCTGCTTTTTTTTGCTAATCAGCTGTTGTTGCTATCATCGCCATGATGAGGTCTGATTAAAAAGTAAACAAAGGAGCGGCACTATTTCTAATATAATTCATTATAGACTGATTTTTGGTTGAAAATAAAGAAGAAAAAGTGTATTTGTAAAAAGAAAAAAAACCCTACATTTCCGCTTCATTTGAGTATTTGTAAAAACAAAAGGTACTTCTGCAGTTTACGAACAGTGCTGAAATAATAACGTTATTATTTAGAAAGCCATTCTTAACATGGGGATGAGGCTTTATTAACTATTCTGTACTTTCACCGAAATATTTAATAAACAAAGGATACCGTAAAAATTAAATTAAAAACCTTTGATTTTCTAATACGTGAATTATAATGGGGAACACTTTTTGCCTTGTCACTGTCTTCCCGTCTGTGAAGCAGTAACCGGAACTGACTTTCAGCAACAAAACTTGAAGATAGCTCTTTTGTTACTATTACAAGGACGATTTGTTTGCGTGTAAGCAACGAATCAATTCGTTGCAATCCAACTACAGGCGTAAAGGAGTTACCACACTGCCACTGCCAGGAAGGATTTTATCGTTTTTTATCTTTCAAATCGAGTTTAGGTTATTTTTTCTTCGAGTTTCCTCAACGGTCCTTCAGCCCCTCACCCTGTTATGTCGTATAGAAAATCCGACAATAATTTATGGCCGGGGGTTTGAACAAAGAATATACCAATGGCGATGGATGGCCGGACAAATGGTTAATCCATGTGGGATCCCCCGAGCAAAGGTTGTGGGAGAGATGCCTTTATAGCAGCATGTCATTCCCACTGTTCGAAGTGGCCCGACTACGTGTGGATTAGTCGAAGCGGCTCGACCACGTGTGGATAAAATTAAGAGATTAAAACAAAGGAAAGAAGGAAAAACATTATTATTATTATCTGAAATTATATTAGAAAGAAAGCGAAGGAATAATAAAGCTAACACACAAGAATGGTATTTTATAAAATTAATAATTAAGAGTAAAACATTCATATTAAACAAAACAATTTAGTTGACTAAGACATTTTGTAGAGTTCATATTTTTAAGGAGTGAAAAAGTTCTGTTTGTAAGTCCATGTTTGTACGAAGGTGTATATGCGATAGTGTTTGATGTAAAGTGATTTTTGTGTGTGGCAATTGTAATGTGTGTGCCTGACAAAATAGTTCATCATTCGTGGTAGGAATTAAAAGAGATTACTTTTTGCCTCCCCCACCTCCTCAGTCGAGCCGGTGTGTGTGTGTGTGTGTGTGTGTGGGGGGGTCGAGGATCTCCTCTGTGTGCGTTCGTCCAGAAAGCGGAAGAAAAAGAGAAAGAAAAGAGGGTGCGTAACTTCTTTTATAGGCAGTCAAATCACGTGTGGTCAAGCTGACCTGTTCGTCCCTGATTGGCCGGAATGTTTGGCCAACGTTCTTTCACGAGATCATCCCCTCTTCTCTACCTCAGTGACGAAGAAGAGCTGAGTAAACAAAGAAAGAAAGGAGTCGCAACAAATATCCCCTAGCCGGTTGTGGCGTCACCCACAAATTCTCAAAATATACGTAATTACAGTTGTAAGAGAGAAACCTTAAATTTTGGAGATATTGGTCCAAGCTTTCATTCGGGTCTTGTTTATGATTCGCAAGAATATGGCTGCCAAAAATGCTGTACGGACAAAAGCCCACCGAGCACTTCCGGTTCGCGATGGAAGAATATTCTCAATTTATATTTATTTTTATAAACAATTATCAATAACTCTTTGTCATTTTTATTTCTTGACAAAATTTTAAAAATTTCATTTTTAAACATATTTCCGTAAAATACTGCATACTTTTAAAGATTACATCATAAAAAACGCACCCTTTTTACTATGAACTCTAAGTCCGGGTGGTAAAACGAAAAATACATTTAAAAAAAAAAATATATTGTATTACTCATCTTTCGTGGAAAGAAAAAACAACAATTATTTTAGAATGCAAATTGGGGGATCAGTTTTGCATATAATTTTACCATAAAATGATCCAACATTTCAGGGCCATTCTAACTTTTTAGGGCATTAACCAATTTTCTTTTGCGATGGGAGATAAATGTTATGCATTGTTTTTTGGGCGGTGGGTGGGTTCTACTTTTTAAAAGCGATTACGTGTTGTTTTACGACTTTGCCGGTCGGATTTAGGATTGATGGTAAAATAATTTACTTAATTGCCCTAAAAAGTTAGAATGGCCAATTTATAAACTTCTGCCATTTTTACTAAATTCAGTGAATATAGCGATTTGAGAGATAGTTTAGCAGTCATGAGTTTTCTAAATTCTCCATTAATTGAAAATTTATTTAATTAATTTCAATGGGAAATGAACATTAGGTTTAATGAAGTAAAAAATAATTTGGCAAAAAAAAAAAGATACTTAAACTTATTGATAATTGTAAAAAAATTAAATATAAAAAGATTTAAAAATTTTTTTTCTTTTTTTACGTTGGTGGGGTTTTGTTTGTGTTTGAATTATTTTGGTGAGCTTTTGTCCGCTTTTCCGGAAAGTCTTCAGTCTCTGTGATGGAAGTACGTTTATAGGGGACATAAACTGAGAGACACCGGGCACTTCCGGTTCGCGACGGAAGCCTATTCTTAAACGCTTTTGTTTATGTTTACTTCAACTCGGTAAGCAGTTTATTTTCGCATTTTCTCTAAAATGCTTATGTTTTTATAAATTAAACTACGACATTTTTTTTCTATACACAAAATATCTGTATTCCTATATTAAATGTTGCAAACTGATCTGCGAAAAAAAATCCTTATGCATTTACTTCTTCTTTCGGGTGAATCAGATGATTCTGTCGTTGGCATTAGTTCCCCGATGTTTTTCTAGTTAGAAATCTTTCTGGAAAGACATCGGGTACGGGAAGGACCACGAGAAGATTGCCAACATCCCAAAGTGGTACTGTGGAACCGACTGGATTCGAACTTGGAACACCCAAGTCTTCAGTCCATGTCGAATAGGCAACAAATAAATTTTACGCAAGATAAGGTACTCTTCTACTAACCTAGATAAGTTTATTTGTGTTTTAACTAATTTTAAAGCGTTTTCTTTGTTCAAAACAAACCTGGTATCCACCTGTTCAGTTAGAACGGGGGGAAATGGCTGTTCATGAGCCCAGCACGGGGATCCTTGATAATTGATGAAAAATCGAAAAATAAACAAAATAGTGTTAGAACACATCCAATAAATGTCACCAATCGTGGGAAAATCTAATGTTCTACCAGTATTTTTCTTAATTTTCGTTTTTGGGCGATTATCGAACCTCTAATTTGAGTTTTTTTTTCGTTTTAACTGAACAGGTGGACATCAGGTTTGTTTTAAACAACAAAATAACTCTTTAAAATAAGTTAAAACAAATAAACTTATCCAGGTTAGTAGAAGAGTAACTTATCTTGCCTTTCGTAACATTTATTTGTTGCCTATTTGTGTTCGCTACCCCTTTTTCGTTCTGTTAGCTGTCGTTATAAATGCCCAAATCCTTAATAAAAATGACTTTTATCTAAACAGAAAAATTACATAAACAAATAATGTTCAGTATTATGTGAGAAAGCGAAATAAATTAGAATTTTATTTAATTTTGTAATTGTATTTTATAATTGGACATACCATTTTTAGTCATAAACTAACGCAATAATTTAGCCGATCTTAGCTATTTTGTAGACAGTCTTAGCCCCCCCCCCCACACAAAGAAACCTTGAGTTCGCAACAAATTCTTTAAAATCTCCATTTTTATTGTACTATTTGTTTACCAATATTTATTAGTAATCATTACTATTATGAACATAAATTATTTTAATGGAAATACAATTGGGAAATTAATCAAAAACAATTTATTGTAGTACTTACTCATTTGTGACGTATTTACATTAAAGGTTAAAAAAAAAAATATTGGTGCTTCGCTAGATTATGACCCGAGCTAAAGTCAACCTGGCGTCGTTAGAGTTGGGGTCAGGGTTAGGGTCAGAGTTAGCTCCGGTCCTAATCTGAATAAGTAGCAAACTGTTTATTGGATACCGATTCTGAGCAAAGTAGCCATTTTTATTTACGTTACTGACAAAGCAAAGATGACTACTTTGCTCAGAATTAGTTTTTACGCGAACTATACAGGCTTATAACTTCTATTAAATATTGATTTAATTTTTTAGCACAAATAGGTCACAAATGTTTTTAACTAATTTCCTAACTGTATTTCTTTAAAATAATTTATGTCTGTAATAGTAATGATTACCTATTTATGTGATATCCCTTTCAGTATAATTAGTAAAATATCTGTAATCCAATTTTAAATATCTATACAGAAGGTTAGTCTAATCCTCTAAACTGAGCTGAATTTGTAAAATATTATGAATGATGTAATTTCGAGTTAGAAGCTTTCTCGTTTCCGTTGTAATATTTTTTTCAATTTATTTAGTAATAAAAAGTAACCGATTCTACTGAATTATAATTTTTTGACGGATTTCACCAGAATTTCAATTTTTGGCACTTCTGCACTTAGGAACTGGGCGAATTTATTTGTTTTCATTTCAGAAGAGCTACAATAGTGTAAGGGGCAGACAACCCTGTACACACTGTAAAACTGTAAAAAAAAAAAAAAAATGCGTTACCCCAAACAAGATGACTGTTTTAATTTAATTTTTTTATATTGTAAATAAAGACTTTGTGTTTTATTTTTTAAACTGTAAAAACAAAAAAATAAAAAATGTGTTAACCCAAAGAAGATGACTGTTTTGATTTAATTTTGAAAAAAAAAAAAAAATACTGTTTTTCACAAATTTTAATTTCTTCAATAAATGTTCTATTAATTAATTGAATTTACATTAGTTCTTATTTATTTATTCCTGATTTAATTTTGAAAATTTATATTCAGGGCATTCACGTCCATTTTCGGAGAAATTATGTACTAAAAATGTACTGAAAGTGAAAAAAAAGAGGATTGTCTGCCCCTTACACTATTGTAGCTCTTCTGAAATGAAAACAAATAAATTCGCCCACCCCTAAAGTGTAGAAGTGGCCAATTTTTGACCGATTTCGTTTTTCCTATTTGAACTACATTTCGGCAGATCTAACCTCTGACTTCTTTTAGGTGTGTCTTGTCAAATTTGGGAATTTTTATGTCGAACTCAGGATGTGTATGGAATTTCAAACTGACCCTTTGTCAAAAATCTTTAGAAAAGTCGTATTTCATATTGCAGACAATGGATAAAATGCAAAGTATAATCAGTTTTCAGTGTTCCATTTGAAATTCTAGACAAATTATCATGTTTGACATAAAGATCTATGAGTTCAACAAGATACACCTGAAGAAGGTCAGAGGTTATATCAAACGAAACGTGAGAATAACATTCAAGATGAGAACAGTAGTTCTAATAATCTAAATAATACAAATTATCAATCCTCATCTAAAAAATTCCAAAACATAAACTATTTATCGTTAAATCACAGTTCTACACTGATTTTTATTGCCTCAGATTATATTCATTTGGAGAAGACTTGAAGTGTCTTCAACTGCCTGTGCTCTAGCTGTTTCTAGTTTTAAGACGAATTAATAATTTAATAAGTAAATGAATGTCATATGAACAAGTAC
Source organism: Sepiola atlantica (assembly GCA_963556195.1). NCBI lineage: Eukaryota > Metazoa > Mollusca > Cephalopoda > Sepiida > Sepiolidae > Sepiola > Sepiola atlantica. Next base: position 118,820,318 of record OY744520.1, read on the forward strand.
TAAGTAGATGAATGCCATACAAACACATACTAAGTAGATGAATGCCATACAAACACATTCTAAGTAGATGAATGCAATACGACCAAATACTAAGTAGATGAATGCCATATGACCAAATATTAAGTAGATGAATGCCATATGACCAAATACTAAGTAGATGAATGCCATACCAAGAAATACTAAGTAGATGAATGTCATACAAATAAATACTAAGTAGATGAATGCCATATCAACAAAGACATGTTTTGGTAATTTCTGCTTGTCATAAGTAACAGCATTTCAAATATCTTTGCCTAATGAAGTGACCAGTCTGTCAAACTTCCTTGATGATATTTTATCTTCAGTTATAGATTACAAATTTCTGAAGCTGCTTATCATTGTGTCAGTTGCCATTTTGCATAATCGGTAGTTTTAAATCTTTTGAAAATTAAATTTTATAGCAAATCAGTAACATTTTTTAATTCATCACTTTGATCCAATTGGTAGCCTACCCTGACTGAAGTAGTGATGTCCATATTTGTCAACTCCCCACGTGGGACAGATGTGATACAATGTTTAATGTGTAATCCAGCTCCTCAAAAAGGAGCATTCTGAATGGGACAAAAATAAAAAAAGAACAGATACTAAACTGTGATCCTAACCCAAGGGGCAGGTAGTACCAGATAATCAGCAGTAATGTACATTTGGCTGTTAAACAAGTAGGCATGAACACTGCACACATTCTTTTCAACTATGCGATTAACTACACCTTCAACAATGCCCATTGGGACTACGCTAACTAAACTGTGTATAAAGGAAGGGAAACAATTTATTTGGTATAACTCAAAAGATCAGTTTAGAGGAAATTTGATTACTTGCCATCAAACCTAAATTATTTTCTTGTAGCGATTTATAATAAATGTTGATATTGTTGTGTAGGGTTATGATAATTCCATCTGAAAACCTCATTGTAATTTTGAAAAATCATGTAAATGATTTCCCTAAAAGAAATATCAGAGCAATGTGAAATTATCTTAATCCAAAATCTTATTAAATCTAAATACAATCTTCCACTTGACCACAAGGAAAAAAAATTTACAACAATAAGTAATTTAAAGAAACATGTGAAGCGACACAGAATAGAAATATAAACCTTGTGAAGTGTATGGTTTATCATTTATATAGAATGCACATATTCAAAGAGATACGCAAATAAAGTTTCACGCGAAATGTATGGCAAAATATAATTAAAGACAGAAAAGACCAAACTGGAGAGAAACCTTATCGTTGTGAAGTGTGAAGCTTATTATTTTAAAGAAAAGGTATTTTGGTACCACTTTGGATTGTTATCTTCATATCATGCATCTACTTTGGTATGATATCTACACGTTGTTATGCGATCTACACCTCATATTGGCATCAACACAGTACAAGAACAAGGAAAACACTTCTCTTAATTGGTTTCAAAAGAATGTGTGTTTACCGAACCTGGAACCCTAACCCTAATCTCTGATCCTTAACCCTAACCCTCAACCTCTAACGTTCAAAGGGACTATGTGACACTTCAGTCAGTTATTTAATGAGAAGTCACCGAAGGCTCAGTAATCTCTTCTAATGAATGGAGAGCTTATGCTAATTTAAGCCAACACAATTTTCGTCATTTTTTTTTGTAAATGATCAGCAAATTTTGTCGTTTCCAACACTGGAGTACATACACTAGGAATTGAAAGATCATGGCTTGATGCAAAAGTTTGTATATAAAAAAAATGAAAGGCATACAGTGTAGATATTTTTTCCTTGTAGGTATCAAGCCAAAATAGCACTTGTACTGTGTAGATATTTTTTCCTTGTAGATAACAAACCAAAACTGCACTGGTATTTTAAAGAGATACATTATTCTTGTGAAGTTTTTGGCTCAATAATAAGTGCAATGTGAAAATCTCTTAATTTCAAATGAACCAATCACATATATCTCCAAACTAAACTTGGTTGGTAATTTCCTGCAGTCATGTCTCCTCTTTAACAAAACTAAAATTTTACTAGAGAATATTTTCATTACATATCATTCTTTGCCAGAAACTTCATAATATGAAGTAACCCTGTAAAACCCTGTCTCAAAATCTGTATTTCTTTCTCAGTTTCTTCTTGTGAGTTACTATTAAACATTTTATCTTTAGTAAGCCTCATTTCCCAAATTCACTTTCTTGAAAACTCTTTAACGACCGAACGAATTTTAATGCCAGTTATTTTTTAAAAGCTTCCAGAATTTGTAAAACCAAGGACTTTTTGGCACTTCATTTATGTTGCTTTTTCTTCAGGAAGAGGTGAAGACAGAAACAATAAAGATATTTATCCGTTTTTGAGTATAGCAACCGTAATATTAAAAAACAGTCTATCCATTCTACATAGTTTGGTAAAACCAATGCTATAGCACTATTCACAAATTAGGTTTTATTCCACCCTTACAGTCGAAGCATAGCATCCATTTGTTTATTTGAAACATTTTAGGTCACAATGCTACTAGACCAACAAGCAACTGGCCCGATCAAGTTTCTGAACAAAATGCAACAGATTTCTACAGAGTTGTTTTCACTTTTTTCTATTTTTTGTTTGCAAAAACTTGCCCAATCCCCTCTTTCTATCCATAGATGTCTCTTCTTTTAGTGTATCATTAATGTCACCAACCATTTTCTGCAAGAAATTCCTCTTCAACCATTTCTCTATATTTTCGAAAATAAAATGTTGAATTCTGGTTCTAATTCAGTCGTACAAATATTTAATGTAAAAACTGTTGTAAAAAAATATTTTATCAATTACTATTTGCTTTTAATGTATATCTGCTTTATATTATAATGCTTAAGTTGTTAAATAAAATCTCTTATTTATTCACAGGGAACAGTGAAAATGGAGAAAAATGAAAGTATCACATGAGAAAATATGGAATAGAAATCTTAATCTTCAAAGATGTATGGATAAATATTAGCATTAACTTTTCATTTATAAATAAAAATAACCCTAATCTAACACAGACATGGAAATACATACTATAGATAAAGCTTATTCTTCTAAAGTGTGGAGCTCATCATTCACAATGGAATCTGATTTAAAGACACAAATGCAAAACCATACAGAAGAAAAACCTTATTCTTGCAAAGTCTGTGGCTCAACATCTACATCTAAATTTGATCTAAAGAAACACATGCGAACACACACTGGAGAGAAACCTTATTCATGTGAAGTTTGTGGGTCATCATTTGCACTCAAATGTAATTTAAAAACCCATATACAAACACATACTGGAGAGAAACCCTATACTTGCGAAGTTTGTGGCTCATCATTTATATCTAAATCTGATTTACAGAGACATCTCCGAACACACACTGGAGAGAAACCTTATACTTGTGAATTTTGTGGGTCATCATTTTCACTTAACGGTCATTTAAAGACACATATACAAACACATACTGGAGAGAGACCCTATTCTTGTGAAGTTTGTGGGTTATCATTTTCACTCAACGGTAATTTAAAAAAACACATGCGAACACACACGGGAGAAAAACCTTATTCTTGTGAAGTTTGTGGTTTATCATTTTCACTCAATGGTAATTTAAAAAAACACATGCAAACACACACGGGAGAGAAACCATATTCTTGTGTAGTATGTGAGTCCCTTTTTTCACTCAAATGTAATTTAAAAACACACATGAAAACACACACAAATGCTGAAATGGAGAAATTGAATGCCTACTAGACATGTTCTCGAGTGTCTAAGGTTTCTCTGTATAAGGGTTTGTCAGGACAACCTAACATGAGGATACTTCCCCTTACAAGTAAACCCTGACCAAATATTCAAAATAACATAGTATTTGGTGCCCAAATAAGATCCCCTATGTATAGCTACACCACAGTAGCTTATACAAGGAATGGTGCACCTTCTCCAAGTCATGTTTCCTCTAGTAACAGTACTAAGCTGGATACTCCACCAGACAAGATGAATTCTTGTCCTGGAATCCGGTAAGACCAAGAAACCACAAGAAAGATATACTATGACATAGTTAACTGGTCAATTGGGGAGAGGGAAATTGATGTTCTTAACTTCTTTATGTGTTCGGCATTTGACAGGTAAAGGAGAACTTTAATGGAACACTTAAATATCTATGTATCTCATATGGAGATCAAATGTTAGCTCCAGGAAGGGGCCCCTTCATTTCTGAGAATTTCGACTGAAGTAAAATGAAACAAAAAAATGCTTTAGGAGTGTTTGAATTACCTACTAGACACCATCCTCGAGTGTCTTCGGTCTCTCTGTATAAGGGTTTGTCAGGACAACCTGACATGAGGATACTTCACCCTACAAGTAAACCCTGACCAAATATTCAAAATAACATAGTATTTGAAGCCCAAATTGATACGGCTATACACTGGCTTATACGTGGAATGGTACACCTTCTCCAAGTGATGTTACCTCAAGTAACAGCACTTAGTTGGATACACTACCAGACGAGATGAATTCTTGTCCTGGAATCCAGTAAGACCAATAGACCACAAGAAAGATATACTATAACATAGTTAACTGGTCAATTGGGGAGAAGAAAATTAATATTCTTAACATCTTTACTAACTCAACGTTTGACAAGTAAATGAATATTCAAATATATATGTATCTCATATAGGAATCAAGTGTTAGCCCCAGAAAGAGGCTCCTCGATTTCTGAGAACTTCGACTGAAGTAAAATGAAACAAAAAAGAGATGCTTTATGCAGTTAATAATCTTTCTCTAACACAAAGAGAGGAAAAAAAATAAGGGAACTTGGGGTCAAAACCATATGAGCCAGTCTGGAAAAGAAAACTGCGACAGAAGATAAACTCAGAAAAGAAACGGCCTGACTCTCTGTCTTTCTGTAACATGAAAGTCCAGGGAAAAAAACGTAAGAAGATGAACAAACTAAAATCAGAATATTCCCTTAAAAATCCAAAGCAGCTAAGAGCTAAAATAGCAAACACCAAGCTGAAATAATAGCCTTAGCTGCATAAATAAAAACCAAGAACAAAAAAATATAAATCAAAAAGAATAAATGGTGGAGAGTAACCACATCAGAGATGAAATAAAACTGAAGTCTCTACCAGCAGAAAAAGTGAACAACTTCTATGGCTACTTTATGAAGATCCCAAACAACATCAGGCAAAAGAGTGGATAAACATCATAAAAGAGGACAACAAGGAGAATGTAAAAATGTCAGCTGTGGAAATGACCAGAGAAATTGTCTGCAGAGAAGTAACTCAGTTCAGAAATGAAGGAATTTACAATATCTCAAATTTCTGTCTGAAAAACCAAATTGACAGCACTTCATCATCACTATGGCCAAGTATTCAATAGAATCATTAGTGGTGATGATGATGAGCCACCTGAATGGCTGACTGTGGGCAATACATCCCATCTGCTCAAAAGTTAGGAAACCTATTTGGCCAACAAATATAGACCTATCTACTACCTTATAACAACTTACAAGTGGCTAACAGAGATATGAACATTTGGCTGCCAGAGACTTCCTTGAATGTGAGCAGAGGGGATGTACCAAGAAAAGACTTGGAACAAAAGGCCAACTCCTTGTGAACATTACCATACTGGAGGACTGCCATAAGAGACAGAGAAACCTGTCAACGGCCTGGATTTTCTACAAGAAGGCATCTGGCCACATACCTCACTCCTGGATACTTTGTTTAGAGCTGTATAATGTCCCCAGACACATAAAGTAATTCTTCCAGGTACCAATGACCAGATGGCAAACATTAATTACGCTACACCACGTGGAAGAAAAAATACAGATCCAATACGTGCAGATTCAGCCAAGAATATTCCAGGATGACAGTCTTTTCTGTCTCACTATGAACTCACTGAAGAAATTGTGTAAACGATACAGTGCTGGATACAACCTAAGAAGGGACAGAAAAAGTTAACAAGATAAAAGAGTGAACAATCTACTCTTCATTGACGACATCAAACTCTAAGCTGAATCTGAAAAACAACTTGTCTCTCTGATTGAAGATATTTCACAGAGGACATTTGCACAGAATTTTGATTTGACAAATGTGACAAATGCGCAATAAAAAAAAGCGAAAATAACTTATGTTCTTTTATGATTTCGATTCTAAAAAATGTTTAAAATTTAAGGCTTAAGCTTAAAAGACCTTAAAAAGAAATTGAAATACAGGGGATCTTGCTCAATAAAAAAGCAAAAAAGGCAGCATAAGAACTTCTTAATATGAACAATAGCTCTATTGAAGACCTAGGAGAGTCTTGGAATAAAGGAGAATGTAATTCTTGAACATGAAAAGATGAGAGCTAAGGTGAATTAATAATACATCAATGGCCTTAAGAAAACGATGCTCACATCAGAATTAACACCTGAAATCAAAATAACTGCCATCAACTAACTGGCAATACTTGTCATTTCTTATTGATTGGTATTATTGATTGGTATTATTGATTGGCTACATCAATAGTTTTGAGATTTACTGACTCAACCATCTGTGAATGTGGATAGGAGGACCATATGATGCAACATTGTCTGGTCTGCCCCCTACAGCCCAACCGGTGTAGCTTGAAAGATCTTGCAGAGTACAACACTATTGCAAAGGACTGCATAAAAATGTGAGAAACTGTCATATGACCACATGTTTCAAAGACACGCAAAGAAGAAGAAGAATAGTCTTGACATGAAAACCATAAAATGTTGACCCTTCATAAAGTCATTTACTGACATCAATGTATGGACGTGATATATGTACCACATAGAAAAGGCAGTTTGAGCACCATTGAAATCCATCATGCATAGCGAGCTTCAACGGTAAGCATGGAGCAATACATCAAGAACTCTTGTGATGCAAAAATGAGAATGGTAAATGAACATCAGACCAAATGTGTACGTCAGCAGACTGCACAACTCGCAGAATACTCAAATGGAGACACACTGGAGAACACTACCAAGAATTATGATGACCAAGCAATTCTGATCGTGAGAAAGAAAGAAAAAAGAGTAGTAGACAAAAGTGGAGATGAAGATGCAATTAAGAAAAGTCATCACTCCCAAATCCTCCAACAGAAGCTAACCCCTACGAAATAAAATCGTCCCATAACTTCTAAAACTATATGTAGGGTTTTTTGTCACCCCCTTCTATCCAACTACTCGCCTTTTCCATGATCACTTGGCCTAGGGAACATGGAGTTTCTCTTCAGATTTTCTTCCAAAATGTCTGCTCCACAACACAGTGAGATACGGAGGACAAATCCCTATGTTTAATTTAGTTGATCCCTGTAGAAAACTGGTAAGGAACAATCACATATTGAAATCGGATTTACCCAAACTTCATCCCCTCTTAAATTTAGGTGTTATCTGAAACTGCATGTGTTATGTCTTATTCGTGTTTTCTGCTTGATTGCTGATGGTGGGTAACAACACAATTTTACATAAATAACTTGTGCCCTTCTTGCATCGACCCCTCCCCCCCCCCCCAAATGCATGGTCTCAGCCTTCTTTTTCATTGCCTAATTCCAACCAAACTATTGTTATGGTTTTTCTGTAGCTTTCTGGGATCCACAAATTTCATCAATGGTGCTCTGCATAATCCCTGGTAAACAAGCTGTTGAAAAGTTCAGATGGCAATCCTAAAATTTCAATGCTTAAAAAAATCCTCAAATATAAATATAACTCATAACGAATTTAAATGTTAGTCACAAGAAAGGAGGGGACTTTGATCTATAAGAACTAACTGAACTATTAAACTATTAACTATTAAAAATTAATAAAACCAGTTATAATGCCAGGGGAGATTTAAAACAAAACTGCCACGATTTGTCAACTATAAGAAACCTGGTATTTACAGAATCCCTAATTTCTGACTGAAACAGTTGACTGTACTGCATGGCCACTACAGTGGCTGCTTCAACAGATTGTTGAAGGGTAGGGAGGCCACACCGCCATGACTTACCAAAGAGGGCACAAGCCTCAAAGCGAAGATATATATATATATATATATATATATATATATATATATATATATATAAGATAAATGAAGGAAGAGAGAGATAAAGATGTACGGATGACAAATCTATTTCATCTTCGATTGTTTAATGCAAGGTGTACTCGATAAAAACATGTTTATTTTTCTTTCCTTAAGCCAGGCTTTTCAAAGATTAAAATCTTATCATCAGAGGAGTTACATAGATGGATAAGTTGGCAGTGGAATAGCCAAAATTCAAAAGTTGAAAAAAATATAAAGTGATGGAGAGTAAGAGTGTGCGTGTGAAAATAACATTTCATCTCCAAAGCATCATGGATTTACACTTCCTATGAACTCTCCCAGAGATTGGAAAAGTTAACTGCATCTAGGTACAGTCTTAAAACATCTTCTTTCCCTAAACAAAATGAGCTTCTCAACAACTTCGAAAACGATTTATTCGACCTCATTAGACGTATCAAATTTAAAAAATGCAATAAACATTCCAACCCCTTTATCAAAAAAATCAATAAATTCACCAACAAGATTAAGAAACACCCCAATATAATTGTCCCTGCAGATAAAACAAAATACTTTTACAAACTGAAATACACAGACTACAAAAGTTTAATCTACAAAGAACTGAACAAATCTGATAAAACTACCTCTAGTAACATTCTCAATAGCATAAACAATGAAGCTAAATCCCTACTAACCTCTTTAAATATCCTTAATTACACAGAAATCTTTACCCCAGCCACACCGAGATGCACCTTAAAAGACCACAAAATAAATTTTCAGGAAAACCCATTCATTAGACTAATATGCCCATCCAAGTCTGACCTAGGCATCATAAGTAAACAAATCTTAGATAGAATCATCCCCAACTCTAAAGAAAAAATCTCATGCACCCTGTGGCAATCCTCCAATGAGGTAACTAATTGGTTCCTTAACCTCAGAGACAAGTCTAATTTAAACCTGAACTTTATCACTTTCGACATAAACAATTATTATCAGTCCATTTCCCCTATCCTACTAAACAAAGCATTAATCTTCGCTGAGAACAACTCAGACATCACAGACTTAGAGATCAAACTATATATATATATATATATATATATATATATATATATATATATATATATATATATATATATATATATATATATATATTCAACACGGCCAGGAATATCAAAGTATTTACCCAAATATGAGATAGATAGGATCAAAATGGAAGCCCTGGGTGAAGCAATACTACAAAAAGAATACAAACAAACCCAATGGGGCAGCAAGGAAAAATATATGCTGATATCGAATATGCCAAAATCAGTGAGATCTCCGCTTTTTCATTAAATAAAAAAAAGATTGATTTTTGCTGAATCATAAAGATTACTTTGTTATTTTTACTGTCATTTGGCTGTATTTTATTTCTCTTTTTTTCCTCTTTTTCGTTTTATCTTTTTTTCTCTTGTTTTTTCTTTGTTTCTATTCCTCTCTCTGTATTGCTTTGCCTCACCATACTTCAAACGATTGCTAATTTCCACCAGCCTTTTGTTCTGCACAATTTGGAGATCTGACAGTTAAGGGCAACCACCGTATGACAGATTGGTTACAATTACACACACACACACACACACACACACACACACACACACACACCCTCTCTCTCTCTCTCTCTCTCTCTCAAAACAACAAAAAAGTTACTTTCTTCTCTCGCTCTCTCTATCTCTCTTTCTCTCTCTCAAAGTATGGCATTGGGTTTTTTTTATGGATTAGAATGTTTAAATATAAAAGGAAGAACTATTTGTCCTGGGACAGGTATTTTCCTAGTAGAAAGAGAGAATAATAAAGGTTAACATTAACTTAACTGGAATCCTAAAAAATGTTGCTGGGCAGTATTTCAAAACAACTTATTACATAAAGCCATTATATTTAATGTTTTTTTGGTGACAAATGTGTTTTCTATTCAATTAGATTCCACATATTTTTTGTCAATAAAAACATCAAATATAATGATTTTATGTAATAAGTTGTATTAAAATATTGCCTCAAAACAAAACGTCCAACAAGAAACGACTGATGCAAGGCGAATAACTATAATTTTCAACAAATATTTTCTTTCTTTACAAACCTCAAAACAGCGGAGTTTTGTTATTGTTACAAGTTTAAAACACCAAAAGGAATGTGTATACCATCGCTATGGAAACATTTCCACAAATATGACGATAACAGTGAACCATAATTCTATTTTTAGAATATGTTAAAAATGTGTAAAATTATGATTTCTTTAGTCGCCGTCAATAAAGTTTAAATTTAAAAACCAAATTATTTTCATACGTAATACAAATTTTCTTTTGTTCGACATTTATTACTAGAGACCCACAACTAGTGCATTTTTCCGTTTGCCTTACTGTCGTTGTATCCCGTCTTTTAAAACGAGTCAGTGTCCACTTGTACATATTACTAACACCTATAAAGTCTTATAACAATGAGCATGCACCTTTTCAGTCTTACAAATAGCTGCTCGCCAAGCAAGACATCGTGGGCGCTTCTAATTCCGTAAGTGTTCATCTCTATCTTCACAGGGATATACTAATTCATACATTTTTACCACGTTATTAGTTGCCCCACACTGTCTTCCAAGCTTCAGCCTCTGTCCCATCGCTTCAGTATCACATCTCTGTGCTTGTTTTACAAGTACTTCAACGGAATGTGCTCCGACAGACTTGCTGCACTTAAATGTCCCCGACCAACCCAATAAGTAGCAAAATCATTCCCCTTCATTGTATAGATCCCCAGATACCGGAAGGCTTTCTACTCTAATAGCTTTTTCCATCGAACCACTTGTATTTGGAATTACCTCCTTGCTCCCTGTTTCCCTGACTTTACATACAGAAATTTAAATTGTTGCACAACTTAGGATGCCCCCATAAATCTAGCCCCAATTCACAGCAGTCCCTTACATCTCAATTGTAGTGTGCCTTGTTTGGGATGAATTGAAGTAACAATTACACCATGCCAGTTCGTGTTTATCTGAGGCTATATAGCTTTGCAAGCTCGCTATCGATTCACAAAATTCTCTACTTAAAATACTTGAAATAAAACTTTTAAATTATAAACATTTTATTATTGAAAACAGGAAGCAAACACTCACATTATTTGATATAGATAGATTAACATTAACATTTTGGTGATTTTGATAAAAAAATTATTCATCAGTTAAATATGACCGCGTAGAAAAAGAAATCAGTTTGCCTGAGCGGTGGTTAGTGTGTGTATGTGTGTGTGTGGGTGGGGGGGGGGTGTTTTTAACTTCCAATTGATAAATGGATTGCAACTTGTTGAAAAACAAGTCGGTTCCTCAAAAGAATAGGTTGGAAAGTGACACAATAGTGAAGCTTAAACTACTGTCCTATCATCATAACCAAGAACGAGAACCCACCATCATTAGTATTTCTGAATTCTATTGACTTGCTAAACATTTGTACACGAAATAAAACAAAATGAATCGTTGAATTTAGAAAAAAAAAGATTAATTAATAAAGTATATTTTTGCACTGTAATATGCTAATTAGTTAACTAATGAGATCACATACATAAGCAGTATATAAAACAGATAGGGTACTGCTATTGTGTAAACTTCAATTAACTTGAAATTAGGTGTTTTAACTTCACCGTTAGTGTGAAAAATGAGCCAAACTTTCGCACTTATCCATTTAGATAAAGGACAGATTAGGTATTCACCATTGGTTACGTAATATTACTAATTTTCTTTTGTTCCGGATTCATTTAGGGGTTATTATTTTTTCAAATACAACCAAAATTTAACTGATAAAAATAAACTGATAAAAATAAACTGAGTTTATTATGAATCTGTTAAACATCTTGTTTAATTTGTAAAAAAGAAGAAAAAAAAGAAAAGTTCTTCCCATTAATATAAAAGTCAGGATATCATTTTACCCTTTACCGTTCAACGGAAAAACAAAATAAAGAGATTCTATTTTGTTTTCGTTTGATAATACGTCATCACTATGGCAATACCTGGGAAAACTGACGTTTTTTCTGTTTTAGATTTTACAGTGGGTGTTATTTTACTATACAAATGTAATGTAAAAAGGTCACTCAGTTCTTCACCACATAGCGTTGGACAGAACAAGTAATTATTTTATTTGTGTATTTCTAAAATGTCGACCATGGTTTAATTAATTTTTAAAAAGAATTACTAGTACATGTTAGATTTTTTAGGGTTAACGAAGATCGTCTCTTTTGTAATTTTTTCAGCAGCAAAAACAGGACCCCTAAAAAACATGCCTTTCATTAATCCCAACACTAACCCTAAATCGAGCAATACGACCCCCGACTAAAATATAGCAGTAGAGCTGAAAAAATATTAATTTTTTTAAATGGCGGTCATTTTAAAAATTCACTAAAATGGTTACCTGTTCTAACCACGTTTGGTGGTCAAGAATTGGGTGATCATTTTATGTTAAGTTTATATAGTAAAATGAACCCCATCTTTAAAGTTGAAAATATTTTATTATTATATTAAGTTATATTAAATCAATTCCATGTATTTCCAGGATGTTGACATGTAATCGCACACGCGTTTCTCTCTCTCTCTCTCTCTCTCTCTCTCTCTCTCTCTCTCTCTCTCTCTCTCTCTCACACACATTTTTATTTTTCCGTTAACAACATTGGGCTAATAAAAAATACAATCAATATTAAAATATTTATAATTTTTTTAGCCAAAGGTATTTAAAAAAATATATCATTAACCCAATTTTATTAGTCATTATTATTTTATTATTATTTATATTTTACTTGCTGTATTTACAGGACGTTGCCCGGGTGGAGATATATTGCCGTGTGACGGGATTAGAAAAAGTAATTCAAAATATAGTTATGTTTAAAACAAAAAAGAAAACAAAGAAAAAAGAATCCAGAAAAGAACAACATAAATTATTTTTAAGGAAATACAGCTGGGAAATTAGTCCAAAGCAATTTATTTTGCTTTATATACACATTTGTGATCTATTTGCGTAAAAAATATAGATATTTAATATTTAATATTTAATATAAGTTTTAAGTTCCGTAAATATCGGATCTGAAGAAAGTAGTCATCTTTGTCCAGTTAGTTAGTAACGTAAACAAAGATGGCTACTTTCCTCGGATCCGATATTTACGAAACTTAGAATAGAAGTTATAAAACGTCTATTAAATATTTTTTAACGCAAATAGGTCACAAATGAGTAGGTAAAGCAAAATAAATTGTTTTTTTGACTAATTTGCGAGCGGTATTTCTTTTAAAATAACTTATGTCGGTAATAGTAATGATTACCTATCAAAGTTACATTGATGCGAGAAATACACACAGACACGAAATCTTGTCTGATATCTATTAATTACAAAGATGATCGATTTCAGCGATAGGAGTGTAGTTATATAGAGTAGTTTCCCTTGAATAAAGGAAACATGGGAGATAACTCAGTTAAACCTTATAGCATTTAATGAAATGTCATTTTGTTTAGAGTCTCAAAATAATTACTTTCATGAATACTATTAATTAATTTTGATTTTAAATAAATAAATAAATATCAAGTTACTACACAAATAATAAGCAACGAATTTGAATATATTTTACATTCAAAAGAATTCAAATAAAAACACCTGCATATTGTTTAACGCCATTTTTTTTTAGTAAAAATCCGTGCCTCCAAAAACAAGAAATTTTTTTTACATCTAATAAAAACCCATTTATACTACGTAAAAATACAAACAAATGTTATAGGTAAGTAGGAAAATATCTATTCTCGACGTAGGTCACCTTCACTTGTATATATATTTTTTTTACCCCGTTCTCGTCCGTTTTTTTGACCCCGTCCGCGACTCTGCGGATTATTGTAAAAGATACCCATTATTTTAAGATTTAACTTTTTAAAAATGAAATAAAATATTGATATATGAAATGTTTCTTAGACGCCGCTATTCCGAATCCGCTAAAACTTTGGCAAGGGAGACAATTTTTTTTTTTATCGATGCATGAAAGAAAATGCGACTGTTTTTGTTTGTAAATGTCACAATGTTAATGTAATTTTTAATCAAGTCTCATTAAAGATAACTTTTAAGCGTTTTTATTTACATGTCACAAACTTTATAAACTTTTAAATAATTAATAAAAATTTTTTTTTATGTGAGACTTTATCAAAAATTACATTAACATTGTGATATTTACAAAAAACAGCCGCATTTTCTTCCATACATCGATAAAAAAGTTATCTCCCTTGCTAAAAGGAAAATAGAGTTATCTCCCTCAGCTCGGTTACTTTCTATCCAAAAGCGTCGAAATGTTTAGTATTAAAACTAAACATGAATTGACTGCTCTGCTACTTCTGACTCACCCTGCTATCTATCTATCTGTCTATCTATCTATCTATCTATCTATCTATCTATCTATCTATCTATCTATCTATCTATCTATCTATCTATCTAATAAAGAATATGATCAACCATTTGTCCTATGTTATCTGTAGTGATGTCAACCCCCTGGAATCCAACTGAAGATATCTATCAACTTTCATCTCGCGAATCTGAACGCCTTTAAACGATGACATTTTCGGTACAGACAGCATTTACCTTAGCGGTTATTTAACATGAAAAAGAGGCGCCTGACCATCGATTCATTCCTTCTCGGCCTATATTTATGGATAGACAATAACTTTCAGATGTCAAAGAAGAGAAAATCAGTTCCTAACACAATTAGAATGACATATCTCTATTTATATTAAGTTATCTATGTGTGTATGTTTATAAACATTTGTATGTACAGGATTCCCCCCTAAACTAATTAACATATCATTATGAATTTTGGAACACAGCTGCTAGGCGTAAGGGGTAGTAATGTGGACTATATTTAGTTTTATAAAAAACTAGTTTTATGCAGAGGTAGTGACAGTTGTATGATATCGGGATATGTGTAGTGGCATGTTGCACATCGAAATGGACCCTGCACTAACCCTAACCATGCACCTATCTCCGGTGGGCTCTCCCGAGGCCACAACCCCATAGATAAAGACTCGGCTAATAGTCTACTACTTATAAAACTTGGTTTTAATATATAATTCAGGTTTTACTCAGGTGTAATATATTAGGTTCTTATAAATTATAATTTAGGTCTTATAAATTATAATGTAGGTCTTATAAATTATAATTTATGTCTTACAAAATCAATTCTTTTTAATGGAGCCATTTTAATTACAAGCCAGCTTTTATCTTTTGGATCAGCTTCGATCGAAATATGTTTCCAATGAAAAAGTTTTGTAACCTTGGGTCCGAGTAGCAATTTAAAGGAATTTTATTTGCAAGGGTTTTACTGACAGAATTGCATATACACTGCGACTAGCGATAATAGCTTTCGAATAAAAGTTAAATTTATTCATCATTCTGTTAACCAATTTTAGCAATTATTTTACAGAAATGCTGGCCCATTATGATGGCATTATTTGATTGATTTACATATTGTTGTGAATAGTTTGTACAGTCATTAACGTTTGTTTCGCTTTTCAGGGTGGCCAGACATAATAGCTTTTTAAAAACTTCTTAACAACAATGGGACGTTCAAAATCACTAACTGAGGCAGAAAAAGAAATTCTAATAAAGGAAATGGTTAAAGGAACCTCTCCTGGTGTATTTGTCGGACTAATAAGTCATCAGGTGGATACTGTAAAACGTTTTCTGAATGAACCTTTCACAAGAAAGGAAGGATTAGATGCTGGAATATCCAAGACTGTCACCAACAGGAATCTGAGGAATATTAGCCGTCAACTTCATTGAAAGCCTGAACAATCAAGCAAATCAATCTTCAAGCTGGATGTCCTGACGTACCAAAATCAACAAGCAATGCAATTCTTCAAACAGTGGCTTCTGTTGAAAGTTCCTCTTACAAAGCCTCTTCTTACAACAAGACACAAAATTTGAGAATGAAATCGGCAAAAAATATATGGAGATGGATATGAGTAAAGTTTTTTTCGCTGATGAAACCCGGACAACCTTTGATGGAGTTGATGGCTCGGTAAAAGGATGGGTTTATTCTAGAGATGAGAGTCACCATCTTTTAAGACAACAACAAAAGGGTAGAGGAATCAGGATATGAGCGGGTATCATTGGAGATAAACTTGTTGGTCCTATAAAAGTACCAGAAGGAGTAAAAATTACGTCTTCTGCCTATTGTAATTTCTTGAGAGTATCTCTGGTATCTAAGCTAGATAACAAAAATCTTGCTCGACTAAAGGACTTTGTTTTTATGCATGATAATTCTCCTTCTCACTCTGCACATGTCACTCAAGCATTCTTAGCATCTTTAGGCATCAAAGGTACAAAGTTGATAATCTGAGCTTCATGCTCCTCAGATTTAAACACAATAGATAACTTTTAGTCTATTATCGAACGAGCTGTTTATGCAAATGGACGTCCATTTTCATCTAAAACGGACTCATAAGAATCCATTATTACTTCAACATGGGCAGTGCCACCATACACTATTAAAAGATTGACTGATTCAATCAATACATGATTGTTTTCAAGTTAGAAGGGTCCATGGTGGTTATGTGGGTAAATAAGGTATTTGTTCATTATATGTATTAAGCTATATATTATTATATAGTTAATTATATCAATTAATTGTTAAATATAACCGTCATTCATCTTTATTTTATTTATTTATAATTTACTTTCACTAATAAACGTTAATTTTTGTTCTGTTAATTAGAAAGCTATTACCATTGGTTGCTAAACATTCAATGATTTCAACAAATATTTTATTTTGCAGATACTAGCTACCAGTTAATGCTTATTTTTTTTAGCAACAGTTTTATAACGGAGTGCTAGATTATTTGTGAAAAAAATTCCGAAATTGAGTCATGGAAAAGCGAGAAATAACTATTTTTGTTAGAAAACTATTATCGCTGGTCGCAGTATATTTAAAGTTCAGAACAGAGAGAGAGAGAGAGAGAGAGAGAGAGAGAGAGAGAGAGAGAGAGAGAGAGAGAGAGAGAGAGAGAGAGAGAGAGAGAGAATGGAATAGTTTATTTTTCTTGTCAAAACTTTACTCGGATATTTGTTCTTTAAGTAAGATGTGTTATATCCACATATTTTGCTCCGTAAAGCATGAAAAGAACAATAGGGGACTTGTTGGCTCATGTTCCCAACAATAAAAAAAGTAAGGCGCAACTCGCCAAAAAGGAAACACACATAAACATTGGGACCGGATATAGTCTAGACAGCGAAAGGCCAAGAGCCGTAAAATCAGCCCACACAGTTTGCGGGGGGGGGTGTAGAACAACCAATCAAATTGGATGAAAGCCTATTGCTATGCGAATGAAAGACCCTATATGGAGACAGATTGCAACAGCGGCGGAGACAGTGTAAACAGGTACCCCACTCTGTTCCTGCGTCACAGAGCCACTTATAAACATATACCCGCTCGTGGTCTCTGTCTTGCTGCTCACGCCTCTGGTTCTCTACACAGAGATCTTGCCAGACCGTGAACACTCTTCAGCCGATTGTCGTAGTGGCAATAAAAAAATATGTCGATCGAAATTCCTCCAGGCCGGGATGACGACAATGATTAGTGATGGCTTCGTCGATCTCGTCTTTGTGAAGGCAAATGTTATTCAAGCAGAACAAATCAACAATAGAAATGATGCAACAACTCGGCGAGGTCTTTTTGTATGAAAGTAATTATTAACAAAGATAAAAGAATTGTTTTTAATTTGAAGTAATGTCTATCGTATGGTGAATGTCTTTTGCATTCAACTATTACGTTGTCTCTTTGTGCGCGCATACAATCGCAATTAGCTATTAAAGTCCTAAACTATGGGCGAACGGCGATGGCGAGAATTCTGTTTTCTCCGGCGATTTTTTCCCGACTTGCTTTCTCGCCTGTCTTTGGCGATCTGCTCTCGGGGCGTTTTCACGCGTCGACACTTATTGAAACTGTTTATTGCTACACCCTTTTCTTCTCTCTTTCCTTTTCTCTGTGTCTCTTCCTCTCTCAAGGGTTTTGAGGGGCGCCTCTTTCAACGATACAGATAAATGGGATTTCTCTCTTTCTGATTTCATTGTTATAAAAACAATTACTTGTGTTCTTTCGTTGTGGAGCAAGGCCGTTTGCCCTAATCAATAACGACAGCTTAGATGGTTATCTTGACTATCAGCTTAGCCCGCCCGGCTTCGCCTGAGTCCCCGGCGTAGCACTGATACACCTGATCACATGTTTTTTGTTGATGTTTATTTAGGATTTTGGTGATTAAAAGATTTTGCCCACATTCTGATTTCACATCTGTTAAGCGTAGGCTTTGTGTGTGGTTAAACAAAAATGACAATTTACATGACTTTTCGTAGACATTTCGACGCTATTTTCTCGCCTTGTTTGGATAGTCGATTCCCGTCCAATATAGGTACTAGTTTTATATCACCACCTCGTTTCTACGTAGGGTCTAGCATCATCACTAAGATGCGTACTAGCGCGTCACTAGGGTACCCGATCCCCGTCGGCCCGACTGCTTTGTCACATCAGGATGTGTCAAGATTTGCTGCTCACAACACCGACAAATCAAAAACAATATATCTTCACACAAATTTCAGTGGTGGAAGTAAGAGGACGTTTCCAAGATTTGCTGCTCACTAAGCAGAAATCGAAATAATATATCACCGTATACAAAAAGTGGGATTCAAGATTTATCGGCTGAGAAAAAATACAGCGACGATCTTATCGCTGTCTATCGGACATCACAAGGAAAAACCCAGTCCGACAAAGTTGACCACAATAGACAAAGTCAACATTTTCCTTTCTGGATACGAAATTGCATATATCTCGCAACACTAAAAACTGTCCGCGAAAGACGGACGTCAGAATCTACAATTCTGTGATAATATCTTTCACACAGCCGTCAACTAACGATAGCCGTTCAGAAATCGAGAGGTCGCCGCAAGCTCTCTTTACTCGCTCAACGTGTAAACTACCGCACGAAAAACATTATAAAAAGTATGTGTCTTATGGAAAAAAATAATTCTATATTTAATTCGTCCCAACTCTGAACTTTCGTATTTTTTCAATCTTGTCTCATAGATGATCTCATATTTGATCAACCACCATGGTTTTATCAAATCCAGCCCACTCTATTAAAAACTCCCCGTGAGTGGAGAATAACTTTTCATTTGTTCATTGAAATATGTGTTATATGAATAAAAAAATAAGGGAATTCCTATTTAGTCCTTCCAAAACTATGAACCTTTGTATTTGCTAATTTTTTACTCTCAGTTAATATCCTGACTGATCAACCATCTCGGTCTTAACAAAACCAACCCCTCTATTAAGAACTCCCCTAGAGCGAAGCAGAACTTTTCGTTGATCATTTGAAATAATAAACACTTGTTATGTTTGCATAATATCGCCTTTGTTGATTCTTACAAGTGTCTTATTTTTTATGTTTGTAAATTGTGATTCTAATGTGTCTCGTTTTTTCTCTCGCACGATTACTTGTTTGTTTCTCTTTCACCGTTTTGATTGAAAAAAAAAGTCATCTTCACTAACAGCGAGTCTAACAAGTGACTCGCAGGCCCCGAATAAAACACAAAGGATAGGAGACACGTAGTATGAGAGGGGCATGAGAGATACCACTGGTGTCGGCGTATGGCATGACGTTGTAAGGATCGTCTTGTGCTTGTTTTACAAGTATTTCCAAGGAATTTGCTCTGATGAACTTACGCAAATACCCCTGCCCCATTCAACTAGCAGCAACATCCCACCCCTTCACTGCAAAGATCCCTAGATACCGGAAGATTTTCTACTCTAATAGATTCTTTCCTCGGACTACTTGCTTTTGGAATTCCCTTCTTGCTCCCTGTTTTGCAGACCATGCAAAAATTTAAATGTAATGGTAAGAAATATCTTGTTGCCCAACTCTCCACCTTGGTTGCCTCCGATTAATCTGGCTCCTATCACAGTAGCTCCTTACACGGCAATGGCAATATGCTTTGTTTGAGGAGGACAAAATGTAATTATATATATGAATAGGTTTGGTTGTTTTGTTTTACGGCATATCAACTCTTTTCGGGTTATTTAATGCTAGAACCGATCATTTTGGTAAAAGTTTTTATGCTTCAAGTTCTTTATATCTTCAAATATTTATTCATGGTCTTTGATTTGGCTGTTTTGTAGATGAACATTATTGTTTTTGTTTTTGGCTTTGCAGGACATGATTTAGTTTTGCAAAGGGAAAGGAAAAAAACAATAACATCAATGTTTGGTGCATTTTTGGTCAGGAAGCCAGTATTTTCAGACAGCCTGATCTGGTAACATCAGAAATATATGAATAAAATAAATAAATAAATAAATAAATAAATTGTTCATTAATATCCTGAACAAAACTTTATACTGGTATTTGTTTTTATATAAAACGTTTTCAATTTTAAGAAGAAAAGAAGAAGAAAAAAGAAGGGTCTTAGTCAAATCAGATTGACAACGGAAATAGCGGAAATTTGCCGAACGTGCGATGATTTCGTAATTTATACTGATATATTTTCGTAATGAGTGGAATTTTATATTTTGTTACTGTTAATCTCTCTCGCTAAATAAACGTCAACTACAAATTATTAAAAAGAAATCAGAGCTTTACATAATCTATAACATTGTTGATGAGATGACGTAGCCTTTTTAAAACAAATTCAACGAAAAGAAATATTGTTCTTTCTTAAATGTGTTAATACTATGAGCTCGTGTTTTTTAAAGTTCCTTCCTCACTTCTTCCTACTCTCCTTAGTTCTCTCCTCTTTCATCTTTGTATCTCCAATTTACCCCCCTCCCCTACACTTTCACTACTTCATAGCAAGGCATTATAGAACTGGACACATGTATCACCATACCTATATAGTACTAAAACTGTGGATCTTGATTGTTTGTCTCCCTGCAGACAGGATGACGTTATCAAAATGGTGACATCACAAGATGATTAAAAAGTTAATAAAAAAGATTTTAATAGAATTTAGAACATCGATGACGAGATGACGTAGCATGTTTTAAATTTCAACGAAGAAAACGATTTCTTGTTTTTTAATTGTTGATAATATGAGCTTCTGTTTTTAAATGGACATTTTCGTGGATCGGCTCTTCTTTTTCTTCTTTTCCAACTCTAATTGAATAAGTAAATTATATATTCTTGTACATATTAAAATGAAAATGCCCATATTTCTTTGGATTCCTTCAGCTGAGAAGTTCGGTTTTCTCTACTCTATCGTTATTACCATAGAGGGTGTTCGGCTGAGCTCAAATCTTTGGGTTCCTCCTTGTAAGACATTCACAGGAAGAACTCGTCTTTTTAGCACAACCGAAACCGAATTTCCTCTCACTTTCCATGTGCCTAGCGTCAGGCGGAATTTCCATTGACAAAGCTTCTTCGCCCCTGGAACACATTTCCGCAAGACTGCTTCTCTGCTGATTACAACTTGGTCATCTTTAAATTCAATGTCCACAAATTCTTTTCATAAAACGCTCCATGAGTCATCAAATGCAGTTCATACCTTTTGACCATAGTTTTCCACATTTCTCGGCTTACAACCATTAACTTTTTATCCTCTGGGCCTTTATACATTATGACCGAATAGTAAAAAAAAGCATAAGCGCAAACGGAAATCTCCCTTTTTTTTAGTTGCTGTTGCTGCTATCAATCGGCCTGTACTGTCGATCTCAGATACGCCATGAGGTGGCTTGTGGTATAGAACGCCATCTTTTGAGCTCTGATGTAACCTAATGAAGGGAGGCGCGAGAGCGCTCTATCCCTTAATAGACTTCACAAATGGCCTATGCTGGAAATCTCATTTCTTTGATCAATCATAACTCAAAAACCAATAAACCAAATTAGTTAAAACTTTGCACAAAATTTTCATTTGATAGGTTCTATAAGTGTGTAGAATTTCAGCAACATTAGTCAAGGCAACCCAGAGATCCAGAAAGTTCAATCATGAAATCATGTTATCTGTGTGTACGTACGTACGTACGTACGTACGTACGTACGTACGTACGTGCCACCCTGTATCTCATCAACTATTTGATGGATTCAGCTGATTTTTGGCAGAGATAGAGGTTCTAGGGTCTAGTTGATGGCATTTTAATTTCAGTTTACCATATACCTTAGTTTTCCAGAAAATTAAAAAAAACTTAAAAATTACCATTGTCTTGAGGCATAGCCTTTACAAAAGTAGTGACATTCCATGAAAAATGCCAGTATACTGAAATCATATGTCCTTAATAGGGTTAAGATTAAAATTCATATACGCTAAATGTACAAAAGCAAGGAAATTCCCAAATTTTTACATTTTTATTGTCATTAAGGGTATGACTACATATCAACCAAACCATTTCATTATCACATCACTACAGTATAAATCTCTATGTATGAGTGGATGAAGTGTGTGAGGTGCGCTGAAGAAAAATTCCTACCAGTAAAATACATAGCCCTGTTGTGCTCGCATACCCTTAATGACAATAAAAGTGTAAAAATTTAGGAAATTTCCTTGCTTTTGTATATGAATTTTCATGGAATGATCTTCGATTCATTCAGCCAATCCGATGCTTTGAATGGTTAACGTTAATCCAGCGTTTTCAATATGAATTCGTTACAAAAATGTAAGCGTAACAAAGATTAACGGGACCCCCTGTACATTTAATATATAAAGTTATTTTGTCAGATTTGTTAAAAAAAGCGTCTATCCATGTAAAATTTACACCGTAAATATTGCATAATTGCCAGGCGGAAGTGAGTGGGTTTCATTTTAGTTGTATTTAGCATAATTTCACTTAAATATGAACTTACGATTACATTTTCGTTAACTCAGGCCCAAATAGCATTTAAGCTGACAGATAAAATTTTACTTCTGACTAGCAAATTTTCATTTGTCATTGTTGTACCGTGTTATTGGCAATATATTAACGTATTTAGCTACACATTATTTCAAACATTATTCCGGCACAGATGACTGCTGCTATGAAACATTTTAAATAATCACCTAAAAATAAAAAGCAACAGTTGTTTAACTTAAGTTTTAAATTGTGCAAACAAATAAAAATGTGTAAAAAAATAAAACACACACACAAAAAAATAAAACGACTTTATAGCATCCTGGGCCACGTCGGTTAGGTATAGCTAGGTGCTCGACAGAGCGCCATAATTCCTAGCCCCTTCCTCCGAAAAACATTCACAGCCAAAACTCGCCTAGCTACAAGGACAGAAATAAAATTCTTTTCTCTCTGTTTGTACTAAAAATCAAACGGAATTTCCATGAACAAAGTTTCTTTCGTAGGACATCGCATCTGTGAAAAAAAATGCCACAAGGCTGTTTCCCAACCGACGACAGCATGGTCGTCTTCAAGTTTAATGCTAACAAATATTTGTTGAGCCGTTCTCTACGGTAATCTTCTGTCCATTTCACCCATTTTTCGTGATGGCGTTTATCGCCTAACTGAAAAATTTCTTTACCCCTTATCCTCGAGTTGCTTCTTGGACTTGATAAGTGGTTAATCATTAGTAAAAAAAAACAGACAAACAAAGCCAACAAAACAAATACAATCCTCGGTAAATCTAATGCAAACGAGATTATGTCTGTTTAGTTCCTTTTTATTTTATTTTATTCTATTTTATTTTATTCTTTTTTTAAGAAGGAACGTTCTGTTTATTTTGTTAAACTAGGTTAAGAAGAGGCCGTCTGGATGTTTTGAAACCAAGCCTTGCAAGTATGCATATGCACGCAAAAGTGTGTATATGCATAAAAGAAAAAAATTATATATATATATGCGCGTATATGTGCGCACACGACGTAAAATCGTGCAGGTGCGCAGGTGTGTGTGCGTGCGTGTGTGTTAGTGTGCCCGGGATTGAAAAGTGAGCGGCGGTACGAAGGGAGAGGACAACAAAAGTCTGCTACCGCCTTTTATCAATATAAAGATTAACCTTTCGAGATTTACGATGGATTTGCTCAAAGGGAAGATTCACGTACAAAAGACAGGAGCGGAGTTTTGTACATATCTGTTTAAAAAATATTAATATAAATAGTTCTATTTACTATTGAGCACTATCATACAAGCCCTGTTGACATTTTTTGGACTTTTACCCTGTGAATATATACTTAACCTGGATTATATATATATATATATATATATATATATATATATATATGGGGTAAGGTACACGATAAGTCATGAAAATGAAATGCCGTGGTAGACAAAATGTGTGAAAAAAGACAAACGGAAAACAGGTTAAAATGCAGGACGAATAACAAAAACAAGAGATTTGACCGGTTTCGTTCGTATTAACGAACGTCTTCTGAAGACGTCTGTTAATACGAACGAAACCGGTCAAATCTCTTGTTTTTGTTTTTCTCATGCATTTTAACCTGTTTTCCGTTTGTCTTTTTCACACACACATACATACATACATACATATATATATATATATATATATATATATATATATATATATATATATATATATGGAAAATAAAAAAGGAAAGCCAAAAACTATATTATTTATGCATTCATTAACATTTCGTCTTTATTGTGAGACTTCCTCAGGATGAAGAAACATGCAGAAAAAATAATCATACAATTACCAAATTTGATCTGCTCGAGGGCGATGTTAGTGAAAAGAAATAAAAAAGAATTGATGCAGGTTAAATTGGCTGTGCATTATCAGCAGCAGTTAATGGAGTTTTAGGATGGGTTGATTGGATATGACTTTATTATCTTTAGCCTTCAAAGAACTATTGTTTGGGTCACTGTGCCTAAACGATCGTTTGAGGCAGGGGGTGGATGGGGCGGAAGTCTGAACTGATGGCCCCCGTTCCGAATTAAAAGGAAGTAGGAATGAAAAATTAATTTCCATGTGCAATATAATCGCACATATATCTCCGGTAATCAGCAAACTCATCATCGCTGAACAAAAATTAACATCAGATCCTGGATAACCACCCCATACCACATTTTCTCCACATGCATCTCGCACAATGTCTATATAAATTTTGTATTTCAGTAATTCACTCCCACATATAAAGCTACATTTTAGGGCTCGTACATGTGCACGTACACATATACACGTTCATTGTGGGCAATTAAGTATACATTAATTTATGACACTATCAATATTTTAGATGAATATAATTAAATTTACCCTTTTCCCTCGTCTCTCAATTCTCACCTCACAATTATATTCTCTCCCACTACATTGTCAAACATTAAGATTGTTTTTACCACACAGGATGGATGAGCATACACTTATGTGCATGCTGTATATACACACATATATATATAGATATTGCATATGCACATACTTATATGCTTATAATTAATTTAATGATTATTGATTGATTGATAATATACAAGTAATTAAATAATTAAGAATAAATAAATGCATTCACACATAAATAAACTAATAGATATTATTTTCATCTTTCTCTCAAACCTACATATACATAGTGCATGTGCATATACTTATATTCCCATTAATAATTAACTATTATTGATTAATTAATAATGCATAAATAATTAACTAAATAGAAATAAATAAATTTATATATTCACACATAATTAAATAAACTAGTAGATATTATTTTCCATGTCTTTCTGACACATATATATACATATGGCATATGCACATATTTATATGCTCAAATATAATTTAATAATTAGTGATTAATTAATGATACACAAATAATTAAATAAATAGAAATAAATAAATACAATTCACATATAAATAAATAAACCAATAGATATTATTTCCATCTCTCTATTAGACTTATATATACATATTTCATATGCACATATTTATATGCTCATAAATAATTTAAGAATTATTGATTAATTAATAATACACAAATAATAAACTAAATAGAAATAAATACATTCACACATAATTAAATAACTAGTAGATATTATTTCCCATCTCTTTTTTACACACACACACATACACGCATACACACACATATACATATTTGCATATGCATATATTTATATGCTCAAATATAATTTAATAATTATTGGTTAATTAATGATAAACACATAATTAAATAAATAGGAATAAATTAATACATTCACACATCAATAAACTAATTGATACTATCTCTTTTCTCTCCCTTTTTTTACCACATTTTCGGTTTTTATCAGAATTTGCATTTCTAAAACAATCACGCGATTCTATTGTACATAGAAATTAATTTGTCCTTCCTACTTCCTTTTAATTCGAAACGGGGCAATGATTCAGACCCCCCCCCCGGCCCCAAACGCTCGTTTGGACACAGTGACACAGACAATATCTTTCTTTCAAGGCTAAAAATAATAAACTCATATCCAACAAACCCATCCCCCAAAACTCCCTTAACTGCTGCTGATAATACACAGCCACTTTTGACTGTCTCAATTAAAAAAATTCTTTTCACTCACAGCCTGGCCTGAGGCAGATCAAATTTGATAATTGTATGATTATTTTTACTGCACATTTCTTCATCGTGAGGAAGTCTCACAATTAAGACGAAACGTTGATGAATTCATATATAATATAGTTTTGGCTTTCCTTTTTCATTTTCCATTATTCATATTCCTTCATATATATATATATATATATATATATATATATATATATATATATATATATATATATATATATATATATATATATATATATATATATATATATATATGTATATAATGATACTAAACCCTATGTATAATTTTTATTCTAATTCTGGTCAAAATCCATTACATGCTTTTAGTTCTAGAAAATTTCTAAAATTTAAAGCTTAAGATTAAGAGATCTCAAGAAAATTCAGGGAATCTTGATTAATTTGTGCCAAATGACTATGGATCAAATTCAATAAAAGTTTGATATATTTGAATATTTAAATGAGTGGCTGTGCTCATATTGTGAGGAATATTTATTAATTTATGTCTAATACCTATTGATAAAATTTCACAAAAATCAAAGGTATCTAAATTTTCGCAAAATCGTTTTTTCTCCATCTGCTTCAAAGTAAATTAAACTAAATGTAATCCATATTACAACCCTTTACACCTGTTTTCCAAAATTCATAATGATCGCTTAATTAGTTTAGAATTGAATCTTGTATATACAAAAATATAAACATATCTAACTAACTAACTAACTAACTATATATATATATATATATATATATATATATATATATATATATATATATAATTATAAATTATTCATTACCTACATAGTATAGGTTTCATCCTTTTGGGAATCGTCAGTCTAGATATAATTATTCTTACCGGTCGCAGGATTCGAAACTACAGAACACGAGTCATGTTATAATCCAAATTCCGACGCTTTAACCAACTCGGTCACTATGAACAACCTGATAAATCAGCGAAGGTTTAATGATAAAGAATAGAAAAAAGTGTTCCGATGCAATGAAAATTGAAAAAGAGAAAACCAAAAATATTATTTATGTATTCATCAATGTTTCGTTTTAATTATAAGACTTCCTCATGATGATTGTCTGAAAAACATCACACAAGTACCAAATATTTGAAACAAGAGGTGGTGGCGGGCGTGAGCTTAAACTTGGGGCCGCTTATGAAATAAATGACTTCTGAGATGCAAATATGGTGGCAGTGTGTGGGGATGGTGACGGTTGGAGTTACAAGATCAGGGGGACAGATATTACAATAATCGTGGAAGGAGTGGTGGCGGACATTGATAGCGGTAACAATTAATTTTAACTATGAAGCGGGAGGGGATATGAGACATGTTTATTGAATCTTTTTAAAATTAGCATTGCCATGAGAGAGCAGGAGGGTAAAAATCATCAGAGTCGTGTAAGCATAGAGAAAGGCGAGGGAGGGGGAGAGGGGGAGAACAAGATCAGCCGTGGGGAAAGGGGTCCACAGTTGACGCCTACATATATATATATATATATATATATATATATATATATATATATATATATATATATATATATATATATATATATATATACAGAAACATATACACAATTAAGCATATACATATATATTCACATATACATACACAAAACACGCACGTAAAATCGCACCCAATGTGTGGAAGACTAAAAATAAAAAGTGGAAAAAATATTATTTATGTCGTGACGTTTTCGGGGGATTGACTTGAAATAAAAAAATTTAAGAGTATTAAAAAGTGGGGTTTTGTCCATAATTTAAAATAAATCATAACTGTAGATTGATGACATAAGTAAAGAGTTTAAGAAACAGAGATTTATTTATTTTTATGTTTTGATGTATCTATTTATTATTCATTTAATTATTTACTATTTATTCATTCATTCATTTAATTATTTACTATTTATTTATTCATTCATTTAATTATTTACTATTTATTTATTTATTCATTTAATTATTTACTATTTATTTATTTATCCATTTAATCATTCACTATTTATTTATTTATTCATTTAATTATTTACTATTTATTCATTTAATTATTTACTATTTATTTATTCATTTAATTATTTACTATTTATTTAATTATTTATAAGTATATAAATACATACGCATGCACCCATATACATGC
Organism: Sepiola atlantica; assembly: GCA_963556195.1. Lineage (NCBI taxonomy): Eukaryota > Metazoa > Mollusca > Cephalopoda > Sepiida > Sepiolidae > Sepiola > Sepiola atlantica. The sequence continues at coordinate 118,848,913 of OY744520.1, forward strand.
AAACACGTATACATATACACATACATATATACACACACACGGAACGGATGTACTCATTTATATTTATTATTTTTTCAGTGTTTATGAAACAACAATACACTTTGCATGGTCGAATGGCTTTGTAGAGATATAGAATACTAGCAGGTGTGATAAGTTTTTTAGCCCGTAGAAGGAGTCCACTTTTCTTGCAGTATTTTCTATGTATTTGTTCAAATTCATGTTACCTGTGAATGTTAGGTTGAGGAGTTTTAATCTTAGACTCTCGGGTAGGGTGCTATTAGCCATGGCAATCGGTGGTTGTAAAGGTTACTTATAATTGTTAAAATAAATGAGCTTTGTCTTAGTAGCATTAAATGTAACCATCCATTTATATCCGCATTTCACTACAGACTGGAGGTAATTTTCTAAGGATTCAGCAATTATCTTTGATATGTGTGTGTTTGATTTGGCCCCATGTCGAGAATAGAGCGTGCTAACATCAGCAAATATACCTATCTCGGATACAATTGCATCAGGTAGGTCGTTTATAAAAATCAGGAATAATACAATTCCAAGGATCGACTCTTGGGGCACACCTGCATTAAGGTAATGTTGTTTAGATGTACAGCCATCGAAGACAATCTAAATCTTTCTTTTGGCTACAAAAGCTCTGATTATACTAAATATCCGTCCAGTAATACAGTACAATTTATTTTTTATGACAGACCTTGTCAAAGAATTTGGATGATATATCAAGTGCTACCGCCCTAGCTTCACATGCCTCGTCCAGTGTATGGTATATATATTAAGAGATTACCATTAGGATATCCGCAATAGAACAGGCTTGCCTAAATCCATACTGTTGGGCAGAAAGAAGTTTAGCCTTTACGAGGTGGTGGACAACCGCTAGATTGATAATTGATTTAAATATTTTAGAGAAAAGCAGGAGGAAACTGATAGGGCGATAATTCTGCGGCTGAGTTCTTTCACCAGAATTCTTGAACACTGCTTCCACAGAGGCAATTTTCCAGCTATAAAAGAAACAAGATACGGCAAAGCATATGTTATAGAGTTTGGAAAGGACAGGGGCAGCCTTATTATAATAGCAGGGATCAGATCATGCACACATGATTTTGAGGTATAAAGGTTGTTTATGATATCCCAGACATAGGAAGAGGTGATGATCAGATCATCGAATATGGCTTATGTCTGTGTTGGAAAAGTTGGGAGGGAGTAGTTTGTGGAGTTCAAGATGGAGTTCAAGGCGAACCGCTGAGAAAGCAGTTAAGCCTGTTCAGTTGTCGTGCAAGCGACATCATGGTGGTTATTACTCACTTATTTAGAACACACACACACACACTATATATATATATATATATATATATATATATATATATATATATATATATATATATATATATATATAACAGTTTATATATATATATGTTATATATACATATATATGTATACATATATGTATATATATATGCATATGTATATATATGTATATATATGTTATATATGTATATCCATATATATATATAAAATATATATATAACAGTATATATATGTTATATATATACATATATATGTATATACATATATGTATGCATATATATATGTGTTATATATATATACATATGCATATATATATATGTATATACATATATATGTATATATATAACATATATATACTGTTATATATATATATTTATATATATATGGATATACATAGATACTATATATAACATATATATATACATATATATATACATATGCATATATATACATATATATATATACATATATATGTATATATATAACATATATATATATGTAAACTGTTATATATATATTATATTTATATGTTATATATATATATATATATATAGAGAGAGAGAGAGAGAGAGAAAGAGCGAGAGAGAGGGACACAGGTGTCTGATGCTTTGAGTCAAGTTTTTAAATATACTATAAGGGTCACTCGGCGTTGCCCAGCAATGAATGATAACATCAGTGTAATCCTACTCCCAACCCTGAACCCTATGTTACCATTTTGATAATGTTCTGTAATTTTTAAGTTTTCCCTTCTTTATTTACGTCAATTATATTTTATGTCATCATCTTACTCTCCTCTTATGCTGCGGACATGAATTTGGACTTGCATTCAGAGACTTCTGAGGACCAAGTCTAGCGTGAAACCACAGTAAAGCATTGTTTCTTCCCTTCCTACATGTAAGTGGATAAGCAAAATATAATTTCCCCTAAAGAGTTTCTTTTCAAAACCTTTTTTTATTGCTGTGTTTTTCTTTTCTTTCTAGAGACGCAGATCGGCCATTTTTATTTTAACGAATGAGTTTGGCGTTGGGTCGAGAGAACAGCAGTCAATTTTTTTGTTGGCAATACATTAAGTTTGCATTACTTGTTGGCGTGTGTTGAGTGAATCATTTCCGCTGCAACTTTAGTCTTTAATTCTTTTGGGTGTGTAGTGCGTGGGGAAAAACTTAATATTTTTTTTTTTCAGTCTATCTTCTACTTCTTTTTTTTAATGCGTTAATCGCGATCTATCTATCTATCTATCTATCTATCTATCTATCTATCTATCTATCTATCTATCTATCTATCTATCTATCTATCTATCTATAAAGGGTGTTCGGGAACATTTGATAATTAGAAAGGAAGAAAAAGCCGTCATATCTTGGCCAATAATTGATGTATAAAAAGAAATCAAAATACATCTCTTAGAGGGACGTTTGCCGAATATAGCCCACTCGAAGAAGCCGCCATAAACCCCCACCACAACCTACACGCGGGTCCTGGACATGGAGCACGCGGTCTTTATGGTGTCCTTTGAGAGACGCCTGAACACCAGTGTGATCCTGGCAATCATCTCGTCCTTAACTATGCCACACACATAATAGTTCACGGGGCTGCAAGCAGGGAAGTCGGTGGGAGCAGATATTGGTACTAGTGTAGTCGTAGGTAATATGGGCTATATTTATGGACTATATTTATATTAATTTAGTTTCATGCAAAAAGGGGATGAAAAACCTTCGCGAAAATTTAGATACATCCAATTCTTATGAAATTTTAATAATAGATATTATATATCAAATAATAAATGTCCCTCAAATGTCACTGCTTTTAGAATATTTTAAAGGGATGCTTAATGAATGACGTCATTATTTTGTGAAATAATCCGTCGCGTACGGTTATTCCCGTGTCTCTGTTTTAATGGGTTGAATCATTTTGATGATATCATTCACTCTACATAGCTATCTCCATCTCTGTTTTAATGGATAACGTCACAAAAAGATAACGTCATCCAGTGAGAACGGGGATCAACAAACAAATAAATAAACAAGATAACAATAAAAAACGAGACCCACAGAGTTTTAGTAGCATAAGATATAGATAGTAATATATAGATAGAAAACATTAATGTATCACGTAAAATAAACATTGCAGTAAAACGGCTGTAAACATCTTTAAGCTCTTTATGTATACTCTTTATTAGGAATATGATTCGAAAATGATTTAAAACTTCAAAAATACATACATAGATAGATAAATCTTTTTTCTGTTTGATTTTATCTAGGAATGTACGTACGTCTTCAACTAGAAAAATCTGGACTATTTTGCAACCGGAAATGCCTCACTTCAAACCGGAAATAGTTTCATGTCAAATGTCAGTTCGATGGAAATAGTTTCATGTCAAAGGTCAGTTCGATGGAAATAGTTTCATGTCAAAGGTCAGTTCGATGGAAATAGTTTCATGTCAAAGGTCAGTTCGATGGAAGGCCGAAACTATATATTAAATGACTGTTTTGCAGCAGGCATTTTGTAAAGCAAAGGGTTATGAGTTTACTGTTGCCATTGTTGTCGGCAGTGGTGATTGCGGGGGTGGATGAGGTGATTGCGGGTTATCGAATCTCCTGCGGGTAGTTGGCGGGTAGGTGTTACCTTAAATATCGGATGTACTATTAATAATTAACCGGTTTTTCGACAGTGTTACTGTATTGTTCGTCTGTTTGTTGATATTTTTGTATTGTTTGTTAGTGGCCGGGTTTCCAGTGAACAGGCAGTAAAATAAGAACATTGAATTAATGACAATAATGGGGTTTCGTTGGCAAGCCAGGAGCAGGAAGGATAAAAAGAAGACGAAAAATACGGAGTGAGGGAAAAGCTACACGAAGACGAATAAAGTGAAGAAGAAAAGAGTGAAGAAGGTGAAGAAGAAAAGAGGAAAAAATTTAAGAAGAAGAAAAAATAAAGAATAGGAAGCTGAACAAGAAGAAATAAAGCGAAAAAGAAGGTGAATAAGAAAAAGTAAAGAATGTGAAGTAGGCGATAAAGAAGATAAATTAAGAAGTTACAGAAAAAGAAGAATATAAAAAAGGTGAAGATGGTGAAAAAGAAGAAAGTGAAGAATGAGAATAAGGTGAAGAAGAAGAAGAAGAAAAATAAAAGAAGAAGGCGAAAAAGAAGAAAACGTGAAGAAAGGTGAAGGTGTGAAAAAAAAAAGGGTGGTACTTACTGATTGTGTGCTCAGCGTTTGGGGGATATGTGGCCAACATGAGTTACAAAGAAGGAATGACTTTTATAGTCAGGAATGAGTGGGGAATAGTGGGAGTAATTTCACCTATAAATACGGGTGCAATTCTCCTGTTGTTGTCGTTAACCATTACAGTTCTAGTTTTGATTGATACCAGACCCTGTTGGCGTGGGTCGCTTAAGGAGCACTCTTTTTGCAACCCCAGCAGCTGCAGACTTCCTTCTGGGTACCGCCTCTGAATATTTTTTCCATCAAAGGAGAAGGTAAAGAAGTTGAACAAGAAGAAAAAGTGAAGAAGAAGAAGAAAAGTGAAGACGGTGAAGAAGAAGAAGAAAAGAGTGAAGAATAAGAAGAATAAGAGGAAGGTAAAGAAGAAAAAGAACAAAGTGAAAAAAGGTGAAGCAGAAGGTAAAGAGGGTGAAGAAGAAGAAGAAAAGTGAAGAAGGTGATGAGAAAAAGAAAGAAGTAAAAACGGTGAAGAAGAAGAAGAAGAAGAATTTTTCAACTCCGATCATATTGCTCCTGTATACTTCAGAAAAAAACAAAAAACAATTACGCACCTCCCGGGAATATTTATGAAATTCAGACTTTAGTCGATCTGTTATACCTTTGATCGGGTTAACATCATTGAAACTGTTCTTTCTTGAACAAAAGTGTGAACATTTGTTAGGCTTTGTGGGTCATATTTCAGCATATCAAAATTTGGTAGGCTGACTAAGGACAATTATTCATAAGAAAAACCGTATTATTATTGCAGATCAACATAAATGACTAAAAGGCTCAGAATACGTTCTGGCAAAAGTGTCACGCTTTGTGTGGCTTTCCAAGTTCGCTGGAACCATAAGCCTCGGCCGGATGCGGATAATTATTTTTCTAAAATCCCTATTCATAAGACACATCAAAATAGGAATACAAATTGGCAAATCTATTATTATGCTATAGGGACCTTCAAAGCGAACCATTAAATTTAACCCCCCCCCCCCCAATATTTAACACGATGTAACTTTAATACGAAAATAATGAAAATGAGAAACATAAATCGTGTTTACATTATCGAAGCCTTAAGACAACGTTCCTATGTAGTGCCCGTTTTTAACAGGTTGATATACGTGTGTTTAATAAATCTAGCAAAAAGCAACTAATAGTCAGATTTTCACGAGATTTTCGATACTTATTCACTATTCGATTAATTTCTTTGTAAAATGCTGTTTTTGAATAATATATCAGGGAAAATACTTTTTCTACGTGACCCCCCCTTATTTCACTTTATAAAATCTGAACAGTATATATTCGGCCCGATTAAAATTCTAATGTCATATAAAGCGAAAGAGTCTTAAAAACATATCAGATTTACCTGATTTTTCTTTATGATGCTGTGTTTTGGTAGAATTCCCGTGAATTCATAAATAAAAAGTGGAAATAAATGCAATATTATTATTTATTTAACTTGTATTCCATTTTCTCATTAATATATACTATGATCTGTTGAATTGCAAATAAAAAGATCTGTTCTAAAAAAATGATTTTGAAGAGATTTTAATTCGTTTAAATGACTTCAACCATTTAGAAATTTTAAAGTTTAAACATCTATTTGAAAAATTGGGTTTCGAAATTTAACAAATATTTGAATATAATATAACCCTGACTGTTATGAATCGTAAAAGATGGTCATCGACTGCAGCCGAATAATTTGTGATGTTTAATAAAATATTCATCTGCTGCTGGTAACGAGCGTTTATTAGGATTATTTTGACATTGATTAACTTCCTGTATTACCAAGGAAATTTTTAAAGAGAAACGAGTCGTTTTTGCAAACACACGCGTGTTACTGCTGTTTAAAATAATAAATTATATATATATATATATATATATATATATATATATATATATATATATATATATATATATATATATATATATATCACATGTTTCGGAAAAGAATGTGTATATCTGGCTGAACCTGAACAAAAGATCAATTTTTCGTAAAAGTGTCTCATATCTGAGGCAATCCTCTACCTGTATAAGAGTCAGATACGCCCTAAGAGTGAGTACTGTTGCCAAATCTGGTGAGGTGCCGTTCAGACTACTCTTTCCTGCCTTGACAGAGTACAACATCGACTTCGAAATCTAGTGGGGAATGTACTCTTCTCTTCTCTACAGCCCTTTTTTCACAGAAGAGACGTTGCCAACCCTTTTATTACTCTATATTTATTTTCACAGTCGGTGTTAGATTAAGCTCCAATTTCCCCCATTTTTGAAAGCAAGTAGCAAGTTAAGCAACTATCTCAGACTTACCCCGCCGCCTGAAATTAATTCGGAAAGAAATCATCCACTCTATAATAAAAAGTCAACAGTGGGTGTTTTTGTCTTTAGGTCATTATAAATGATAATAATAATTTATATATGAAAACTTAAATCACTGACGTAATTCTACGATTTTATATGAATATTTTAGTAATATATCTAAATAAATAGAGCAAGTGCGAACAATGGTGAAGCATAATTTTTATCGTCATTTTTCACGAAGGCTGTACACTAGTACGTATATATATATACTTTCTTTCACAAAGAAAGTTTGTCAAAGACAAACGTAAGAGGACGTAATACATGATATACAAAAAGAGGGTCCACATTAACAGATGTAATTCCTAATGTAAATGTCCACGTTAAAAATCCATACACACTAGCGAAACAAACATGAATTGCCAGAGTAAGCACGAAGAATGCGATAGATTACGTAAAATAGAAGTAACTGATGTTGTATTGTCTGAAACTATTCTACACAAGAATGATACGACCAGTGGCGAAAGTGGCTTGCTGAAATGGCTAGCTCTGTGTGGAATCCACGTCTAAACTGTTACAGAACCGAAACTTGATGACACGGCGTTAGTGGTTTAAAACCATATAAAAATATAGAGCCGGGTGGACACGTTCGTTGGCCTCCAAATCTGAACCAAGAAAGACACCAAGCCTCAATTTGGAATCACAGACCACGTCTGTGCGAGTCTTTTTCGTACTTCAAAATTTATTAGTCATCCTCGCTGTTTGCCAGTATCATTCCGGGGAAATAACTTGAAAATGATCCAAGAGAAGTTACTCTCAATATACTGCTGTAACACTATTTTGAATTACATGAAATAAGGTGAGGATTTTTTAAATATATACCGACGAGAAGCCATTCCGAGCATAAGTTTGCAGCTGACATTCATTATAACAAACAGTTTGGCTTGGATCAAGAAGCCCCTCCCCGCCTCACCACCACTTTGAACGTAGGAACTGCAGCTCGTATACATTATAACAAAGGGTCCTTCTGAACATAAGGTTGTAGCTGACATACATTATAACAAACGGGTTGGCTTGAACTGAGAAGCCATAATAATATAGATCATGCACCTGATATACATTATTAGAAAAGGTGTTGTCTTGGGCCGAGAAGCCTTTTTGATCTTAGGCCATTCACCCGGCATACGTTATAACAAGAAGAGAAGCCCTCCCGAACTTAGGTTGTTCACTTGACATACATTATAACAAAGGTATTGGTTGCAGAATTATCTCCCTTGTAATGATAGCTGAATTATCTCATTAGGACTTATTCTGCGAAATGTTAGAATATGCGCTCTCATCCCAGGAAGTTAATAAAACTTGTTCCACGCATGCACGGAAGTTAATAAAACTTGTTCCACGCATGTACGGAAGTTAATAAAACTTGTTCCACGCATGCACGGAGGTTAGGACGAGATCTCCCACTCGTCTCAAAGTTTGTTAGTTTTTCTCGGTCAGATGAAAGCATGTGCATGGGTCGGACGAGGACTATTTATTGTTCAGTTCCAATTAAAGTGACAACAGTCTCAATATATATTCGAATAGATTAACTACAAATAAAGAGGAAGGTGTACGATGGACATAATGCATTCTGCCACTGATTAGTAGATTTGCTATCCCGAGTTTGAATTCTATCGGTTCTATCGTGTTGCATTACAACCTAATACCATTGCGAATGGTATGGATCCACAATTTTATCACAGCTATTCACAAAATAGCAACTTTTATTTAACTAATTGTATACAAAGAATCATTTACACTACATATTGTGACCGGTATATATGGCGTAATAATTAGAGAGTTCGCTAATGGGCCGAGACACCGGGGTTCAATCTTTGGACTAGTCATACCAAAGACTAAAAAAGTTGTACTAGATGCTCTCTTGCGAAACACTCAGCATTATTAGGTGAAGATCAAGAGTAAGTGGAGTAATCCATGAAAAGGAGTGGCATCCTCCCCATCATTTCTGTCTAGTATCCAATGAAAAACGAAGCTGTCGGGTCGCACTCGACTACGGTCGATTATTTTACTTTACTTGTGTTTCGGCATTGAATAATCGAAAAATGGTTGATAGCTAGTAAAGCGTATGAACCAAACAAACCGAAAAAAAATGGCGGACACATAATTTAGGGCACTAAAACCATATATAGCCATAGTTTGGTATCAGCAAACCGGGAAATTCCACGGTGCTTTCTATACAAATCTGTATAATTTACTGTTAATTATAACTTTCATTTTGAAATAATAAATGATTGTCAGGGTCAATACTATTACTGTTTTAAATACTGTTTTAGTCGACGGGACGATATCATTTTAGTTTGGAACAATTCATTTAAAATGGGTAAAGTCGATTCTTTTTTACGACAGCGACATCAGATAAATCACCAATACACATATTTGCTGATCGGACGATCTCATTTCTTAAAAATGTGTGTGAAATGTGAAAACATACGTACGAACATGAAATGTCTAAGCATATTATTATTATATAGGAACTAATGGAACACATATTTACAAATAAAAGAATCACCATTTTTATTAGCCTTAAACCATGTATTTAAAAGTTAGTAACGATTAATAGTTAGAGATACTGTTAAAGTCCTGGAAACGTTGTTTATACAAGCAGAGTCTAGAATGAAAATACGGTATTTAAATCAGGTGAAGGTACGAAGGTGAAAGCACGTATAGACCGTACGAATTTATTGCGGGAAACTGACACAAATTAAAAGAAAAAACACATTTCGCGCTAAAACGTGCAGCTGCTGCTGCTGCTGCTGCTAAAACTAACAGTAGAACAAACAACACACACATACAGGGTGGGCCAAAATAAGGGTCCTATCTTTAAATTTGAATAACTTGAATTTGAATAACTTCCACAAAATAAAAGTTAAACTCACCAAACTTTATGTGTGTGTAGACTGACCCTTCCGAGATTTTTTGAAATAAACAAAACAAATTTTAGCCGAAAAACACTTCTTAAAACTTACAAAAACTAAAGTATTGTTTTTTACACTGTTTTGAGTTTTTTAAGCAAAAATAATGTTTTCTAAATGAGGGTACGTTCCTTAGGGCTAATACGGCTCATGCTTGCTTCGGAAGGGGTCCTTTACTTATTCTAAAAAAAAATCAAAAAAAAAATCAATAAATAAAAAAGTTAAAAATTTTTAAAAATAGGACCCTTATTTTTGCCCACCCTGTATATACATATGTTGCGTACCTCTCCTCTAAGGGGATGCCCAATGTCTCAGAGATCACAATCAATTAGAATATACGAGTTCATAAACGTACCTTATTATCGCATGCCGATCAGAATCATAACCATGCTGTCGGATTCTACATGACTGGAAACACCTGCCATGTAATTAGTGTTTCATAACAGCACGAAGAATGAAGAACTCATCGATTTGAAGAAGGAACCTTTATATTGATGGTGTTGGCGGGGCCGTCTCTCCTGTTAGCGGCGAGAAGCGCATTCCCGGGATACAGATAATTTGGGGCCCTGAGTCCATTAATTTATCGTCGATGTTCAGACATTGTCAACACGCCGTGTCGCTTCACAATCTTCTACGCGACTGCCTCTTCTTTTCCCTTCTCTCTTATAGCCAGGTGACGTCACGTCCGTTTCCAGTACACGGCAGAGTCGAGATAACATTGAATGTACTCGCTGACCCGATAACATGTGTACGTGTCGACGTTAGCCGTGAATTAAATCCACGAGATGAATACTAGCAATCGTACCCACTTATTATTTTACACATATACATACGCAGTTCCTGTTGATACTGTAAGACTAGCGTTTCTGTTGCTTGTTTCAACGTCCCACGACTCACCCATAAAATGAACACATACATTAATTTACTGTTAATGTCATACACACCAGCACTGCTGCCGTCACTCTCTTCTACACTTGCACAAAACACCAATGCGCGTACATTGAATGTATATATATATATACACATGCAGAATTCAGCAGATACGTTTTTATGTAATCTTTAATATGTATTTAAGAAAGTATTTTCATATTATCCGAGAATAATTCATTTTTAGAAGTAAAAGTGGGTCGCGCCTAGGATTCTATCTCTACGAATTTACTATCAGACCTTGTATGAATTACTGTTGTCATATTTGTGCTGGCAAATCTTTGTCCTATTTGAGAGTTCTTAGTAAGGTTCAGAAGCGTATCTGCAATTTGGTTGGCTCCACCATTTCTTCTTCTCTCCTCCTCTCTCTCACAGACGTGCTGTTGCTAGTCTCAGTCTTTCCTATAAATACTATTATGGCAAGCGTTTTTTCAGAATAGTCTAGTGATCTTTATCAATTCGTCGTAATATATCTTCCTATTCCAGTAGCTTTTTTCAAAGAATTACTGGCTTGTGGAACTCTCTTTATGCTGGCTGTTTACCTCCTACATATAATCATCATACCGTCATCTCCGTTTAGTCTTTAGAGACAATGAATACCCTGCTGTAAGAGTGGCTGCGCGTGTAATTGTGAAGCAAGGCTTGTGCAATCTCCAACAACAACAACAACTCTCCTAAGTCCGCATTGCATAATTCCAATGACAATGAGAAGTCCAGGACAACTGGAAACAATGCCGAGATAAGCGAAGAGCACATACAGCGCCTGGTATTCCCAAATGGTCACCCATTTTAGTACTAACTAGGCCCAACGTCGTTTAACTTCGGCGATCTAACGGCCGTATATATAATCATAACCTTTTTAAAACTAGGATCAATACGTATCTCCTGTTTTTACGATAATCATATTCCGTTCTTGTTAGCTCCTAACGCTTCGTCTTGATTGAATTCCATAAAAAAGAATTAAACATGTCCGCGAAGCAGACTAAACACAAAATAAATCGCATGGCCGACAAAAAGCAAAGAAACACAGTACAAATGTTTATTCATTAAGCGGTCTCATATATGTAACGTGTACAAGGATTTAACTGTTCTCTCAGTAAGGATAACTTTGCGACCACAATAACATCACAGTTTCCACATTGACACATGCTACGCAATCTTAAATAGAGTCACAAAGCTTTATACTCGACGCCATTTTACCTTCAAATGAAAGAAAATTGAACTTTGAATCAAAAGAAGCTGAAATTCATATTATAAAAGTTTAACTCTAAATAAAAACAAAATTCAAATTCAAATTAAAAAAGTAGAACTTCGAATAAAAAGAAGCTGAAATTCATATGATAAAAGTTTAACTCTAAATAAAAACACAATTCAAATTCAAATTAAAAAAGTTGAACTTTGAATCAAAAGAAGCTGAAAATCATATTATAAAAGTTTAACTCTAAATAAAAACAAAATTCAAATTCAAATTCAAAAAGTTGAACTTAAATTAAAATGAAAAGAAACTCAAATTTAAATTACAAAGATCTTAATTTTAAATTAAAAAAGATCGACTTCAAATTAAAAAAAAGATCAACCTTTCTAAAGGAGTCTGCCGGGGAAATCACGTAAACATCCCCAGTTACATCTTATATTAAAAAAACAGCCTTAAATTTCAGATTCGATCAAATTTCACCACACACATTTCATTCGCTCACATTATTGTTCTTATATTGTGATTTTTTTAAAATTCTCAGCTTACTGAGAATATAAAAAAAAACATCACAATATAAAAACAATAATTATTTCCTTTCATAATAGTGTCAATTTAAAAATCATTTCTATCTCAAAGCCGCAGATTATTGTCTACTAGCTGGCTAGTAACTTAAAATAATAAACATTGCATTCATAACTTTGTTGTAAACACGAAACAAAATCCTTTTCATTTATTCGTATAGATAAACATTAACGGTTTGGTAATTTCGATACAAATTTAATTATCTTTTAAATGCGACCGTAAAGAAACGAAAAAAAAGAAGAAATCAATTTGCCTTTTCACTTGCAATTTAGAAATAGCTCGCAACTTGTTGAAAATCAAGTCAGTCCCCCTAAAGAAACATTTGAACACAAATGCTAAACATTTGAACGAGAAATAAAACAATATTGCTAAATAGAACTACTTGCTATATTAAAATCAGAACAATTGTTGAATTAAAAATCAAAAACAAATAATGGTTAATTAATAAAATGTCATTTTTCAAAACTAATATGCAAATTAGTTAATCTTGCGAATAATATCGCATATACATAAGCGGTATATAAACAAAATGGTGCGTCTATTGTGTAGAGTTGAATTATCTTGAAATAAGGCGTTAGTGCGAGAAATGAGCGCAACTTTCGCATTTATATATTTAGATAGATTAGCAAGGCTTCGCTCAGTACCATATTCCTGTAAATAAGAGGGTCCAGATTAACCTTATTCCCGTAAATTACATACATTAAAAAAAGTAAAAATAAACTATCCGCTTAATATAATTTGAAATGCCGAAGTTTATTTTTGGACAAAATTAGAGTAAAAATAATTATGCTTCGGTTGAGGTTAGAAATCAGAACTTCTGTCTCTAATTATTGCGTACTGACCGATTGAATCACGGAGGCAAGTACAGAATGGCGACGCTATCAAATATATAAACCAGACTTACTTTTTTTCTTTTCTATCCTCCTTCTCTCTCTCTTTTGGGTCGAATGTTGGTCAGCTGAAGGCAACGAAATAAACGAGAGAAAGAAAGCGAAAAGAATAAATCAAGACTTCCTTTCTTTCTTGTTTACCGATGCACACCGAGAATATTGTTCGTTATTAAATTAGTATCCAGTGATCTGGGTGGTAGTATTAGGACATCCGACTGTGATGGTAATAACCCCCTCCTCTATAATCAAAACTATAATATCGAGCAGGATTAAATATTGAAATCCATCAGAAATACAAGTTTTTTTTAATAACAAGACCTATATTTACCTTATATGCAAACAGATTTTAGTAGGTAGCTTGTAATAAAAAAGCTATTAATGACAAAGATACACAATCGTCTTTACTTTATGTATTAGACGAGCAGAAAAACCCGACGTTGCTCGGGATTGAATGAGAATCACTACTATGTACTTTTTCACTAGACTCATAACACCATATGACTTTCTTTGTTTGTTATTGCCCTCCCCCTACAGCTTAGCCGCCTTATATAGTCGGAAGATAATGAAATGAAAGAAATCTCTATAGGATGAGTGTCTTATACATATGGTTTACATTTCATTAAAATCAGATATACGTATATGACGTTTTAAGAAGGTTCTATCTCAATGGGTTGCTTAGAGGTGGAGCCACGTAGATAGTCAGCATCTACAGGACAATGTAGAGAGTCAAGGCTACTTTTATATATATCATATACATTTAATCAAAATCGGATATATTTGAAGTTTTAAAGAATGTTCGGCCTCCATAGCTCTCTTAGATTACAAGGGCATTTAAAAATTCGGGCCCACTTCCATTGTCTTCCGCAAAAATTGTATACATATGATTTAAATTTCATTAAAATAGGATATATTTAATATTTTAAGGAGGTGCACTTAGAGATTCGGAAACACTTCCATTGTCTCCCCGATAAATTTTACAGAAGAATACACTTAAAGGTTTTATGTAGATTCTCTACCCTTTCTTTCTATATATATTCTATTTCTTATATATTCTATTTCTTTCAAACATGATACACACATGTATTGAATTTTACATATATAGATTATTATATTTAGATCATAATTATCGTTAATGAACAACAAACCAGCATCTGTCAAAGACCCTTCACCAGATTGGAATGTATGCAATCTATTAGATGTTTACTTGACACGGAAGAGGACTTCAAAAGAAGAAAGCAGCTCGTATTAAATGCGATGAGGAAACATAAGCATATCTTAACATATTGGTAATAAAATGGAAATAAGGACCTTCAATGTGTATATTGGTAGTATATCCCTTTATGACTCTGAAATAAACAAGCCATTTATCAACTAGATAGACAGCATTCAAAGGTGACTACTAAGATATGCGATAAATTTCAAGTGGTCAAAAGAAGATATCAAATGAAAAACTCCACACGAAAACGAAGTATGAAAATTGGAACAAAAGAATCAAGAAAGGACGTTTCCATTTTGTGGGGGGGGGGGCAGGTCTTGAGGTTGAGTGAAGATAGTCCAGTACGAATTGACATAAAAGAAGCTTTAACCTCAACCGATATGAAGAGAGGTCGACCAAATGCAACGTGGATTAAAACTGCTGTCAATGATTTGAACTGTGGTGGCTTTGCTTATCAACACCAAACATCCAGAGGAAATGATTCATACACTAGTATTACAGAAGACAGGAGATTGTGGAGAGATACTGTGATGACGACACATACAGTAGTAAATTGTCAAGAGAAAAGATGAGGAGCTGAAATCTCACCTGTAAACTATATAACGTTGTTTCTTCTACCTTAACGTAGAAATTAAGGATTCCAGATTGTAGGTTCCCTCTACCGAGCTAGAACACTTTTTGCATCAGCCAGTTCCTATATCTATATAAAGGCACCATTTGCCTGTGAATGCAGTATCGTTGCCAGAAAGAGAGAGAGAGAGAGAGAGAGAGAGAGAGAGAGAGAGAGAGAAAGAGAGAGGAGGAGGAGGAGAGAGAGAAAGATTTGGTAGCGAATATCCCCTGCGTTGTGATTGGTTGAAAGAAACTGCTGATTTTAGCTTTTGTTCAATAGGGAGTCGGTACGTAAACAAACAACATTCGCTGCTCCCACTGCTTCTAACACATTATTTTGGAAATTAAAAAAAAAAAAATCGTACTGCTCTACTTTGTTAAAAGCTATGGGCACATCGATCATATATATGTTTATCTACATTACACGACAAGTTTATAGTGAAGGGATCATCTCTCACAGAAATGGTCTCTGTGGATCGGGTAACTACTTTTTCCATGATCAGACCCATCGACATTCTCCGGCAGGGGCGCCTCAGACGATCGACTATAAACTAAAACTCACACCGGAAAGAAGAAGTAATGCTTAGGAGGGGGAGGATGAATTACCTGCTAGGACCGAAACAAAGATCAAATAGTGAAGGGCCAGTTTATTATTTTATTTATCTCCTCTCCAGGAGGTTAGACACCCAGTCAGGTGTGGTTTTAAAACATACAAAAAATGCATGAACAGCCCAGTCGGCTTCCCCAGTAGGGGCGCCTCAGGCGAATAGCAATAAACTAACCTCTTTTCAAAGAGAAGGTAAAGCCTGGGACAGAAGTATATGTTAAGTATACAGGGCCATTTTGTAAGAATCTGTTTTAGCCAAATGTTATTCAGAAAATTGACAGCATTCTTATCTCCCTAACCCTAACCCACTCGCTTAACTTCTTTCCCCCCCCCTTGCGCTTTCAAGTGGACGTTATAAATAGGATCGGAGTTTTTGATTGGATTATTCACTTTGTTTGTGTGGGTGGGTGGAGGATAATTAAGAAACAGGGTTCGGGGAGGGGGCAGGTTAGGGGCATTGAGGGCAAATGTACTTAATCGACGCGCCCGTTGGCATCTCAATGAGGGGAAAAGGCTGGTGAGGAATGAGTCGGGGTTGGGGCGAAATTGTGGGGGTTGTCACTCGGTACAACAGGTGCCCCTGGGTACGTCATATCACTCGTTACGCCGATAGACTTGTCTAATCATTATCACACTATGCAACTGCACAGGAGATAATTTGAATGCTTACTAGATACTGTCCTCAAGTGTCTAAGATCTCTCTGTAAATGGGTTTGTCAGGACAACCTGGCATGAGGATATTTCTACCTACAAGTAACCCATGACCAAATATTCAAAATAACATAGTATCCGAAGCCCAAATAAGATCCCTGACTTATACGAAGAATGGTTCATCGTCTTCAAGTGATGTTGCCTCTAGTAAAATCACTAAGATGGATACTCCACCAGACTAGATTAATTTTTGTCCTGGAATCCGGTAAAACCACAAAACCACAATAAAGATATACTATAACATAGTTAACTAGTCAATTGGGAAGAGGAACATTAATGTTCACTTCTTTACTAACTTATCGTTTGGCAGGTAAAATAGTACTTTTATGAACACTCGAATATCTATGTATCTCATATAGAGATAAATGTTAGCCCAAGGAAATGGGCTACTTGATTTCTGAAAACTTCGATTGAAGTAAAATGAAAAAAAAAAGAAGAAAACCGAACAGATATTTTAACGCGTATATATGGCGCGGTGCAGTGATTACAGGCGCGAACTGTTGGCTTGGCGTGACGGGTTACACATCTGTAGAAGCTACTATATAGAAGCCGATCTTAGCAGAGAGTGTTAAGACTAACTCATATATTATTCTTTATAACAACAAAAAAGGTTGTCACACAAAAGGAAAACAAAAGCTTTTTTGATAAACAAACAACGATATGTATTTATTTTAGTTACCTACACCGTTGGGTGTAGGTTACAACAAATTGGACCGTGTCTGAGTGAAGAAATTAATAAAGTAGGAAGTCGGCTGTTGCTTTTCTTGGAGGAATATATCTTCGGGGAAGACAGCTTCGGTCGGCGTCAGTGACGTGGGCAGACGAGACAGTCTTTCTTGGCTGATGCCAGAGAATAATCTGTTTACCGTCTGCGATTCCTAAAGAGGCTGGAGCAGTCCTTACGAGGACGGATGAAATTAATGCGCACTGCAAGCTGATTGGCTATTGTGTGACCCAATCAACTCACAGGGGATACTCTCCGCATGAAGAAATAAATAAGAAAGTTTATGACTGCTACATCTACACCACTTACACAAATAATCCTGGGAGAGGTATGCATTCATATATCGTCCTTTCAAGTATGGATTTAATAGAAGGATGGACTAGACTCCTAAGCATTGGCCGTGCAACTAGTCTAGAAGGAAAGACTTCTTCTTCTTCTTCTTCTTCTTCTTCTTCTTCTTCTTCTTCTTCTTCTTCTTGTGTCTTTGAAGCATGTGATCATACGACAGTTTCCCACGTTTTTACGCAATCCTTTGCACTTTTGTTGTACTCTGCAAGATCTTTCATGCTGCACCTGTTTGGCAATAGAGGGCAGATAAGGCAGCGTTGCATCGTATGGTTCTATTCCACATTCGCAGATGATTGGGTCGGTTTTGCAGCACCATCTAGTCATAGCAGCTATTGATCGCCATTCTCGTTCTCAGGCGGTTGAGTGTTTCCCACTAGAGCCAGGGTACTTCTGAACCAGAAGAGGGGATTCCCATATCAGTGGGAGGGGGGTATTCTCTAGCCGTCTGGTCAACAACTGTGGTCAGATCTCTTCCTGATATGATTGTTAGGGGCTCGGCATGACCGAGGAAGCTTCTTTTTACTTCAGTCGTTGGGCCTTTGTTTCACGTCCATGAAGAAGATGGCGGGCATCACTGGTAGCCTTTTTGATCTCTACTCGACTGGCAACTTCCCGTCTCACATCTGTAAACTCCTAAATAACACTAGTATCTCTCTGCTTACCTCGGCATCGTTTCCATTCGTCTTGGGGTTCTCCTTACAACGAGACTCAAGCAATCTCGCTAATCTTTTACCCCGCGCAAGCATTCTTACAGGAAGTATCCATCGTCTCTCGAGACTAAAAGTTTCGAGTTTGTACAAACGAAATGTGCTTTTAATTAATTACGGATGGCCAGAAGACAAACAAAACCAGAAACCCGTTTTGTTCTTTTTTCTTCAAAACTAATAATAATTTTTTTAATTAATAATTTTAGTAGATCATTAAAGAAGAAAAAACTGAAATAGAAGCCTTCGTAAAATTTAGGAAAGTTAACAAATTTAAGTTTGATATATTAGCGCAAGGCGTACAATAAATAATTATAAAGAAGAAAACGTTTCTAATTGTGTAGTGATGGCTGCAATCATTTTCCGGTGCTTCTTCAGATAACAAACCTCGGTAACTACAGTAAATGTATTATTATACTAAAGCTGAGTTAATCAACGATTTTCCTCATATATTTTCCTATATATATATTAATAACGCCAAATACATGTTAAAATATTTCTAGAGTTTGAATTGAGTTATGTTTCAAGAAAAATAATTTTTATTGCTCTAAGTATACGTAATTCGCAATTTACTCACGAAATCACCCATCTCTTACTAACTTCCTGTTTATTACTCTCCCCCTCTCTCATTGTATCTTGTGTTCTTATTGTATTCAGTATCTATCACTCTCGTTCCTGTTTCTCTCTTTCCTTCTCTCTCTCCCTCTCACACACTCTCTCTCTTTCTATATATATATATATATATATATGGAAAATGAAAACCAAATAAATATTTATGTATTCATCAACGTTTCGTCTTTATTGTCAGATTTTTTTCAGGATTATTTGCTTGAAGAAAAAATCATACAAGTACAAACATTATTTGCCAGCAGGCTCAGAGCTTGTGGCCGATATTAGCGAGCAAATCAAAATATGAGAAACAATTAGATGGTGGCAGTGGTAGCAATACGAGTGTAGGATTATTAAGAAGTGGAAGAGGCGAATATAGTGAAAATGGAAAAGAGCTGTGGTTTAACCGGGATGAAGTTACATTTTGAAGGCGGAGGGGGCGAATTGCTATGTGAATCAATTTATTAATTTATCTTTGAAAGAGAAAAAAAAAACGTCGTGGTCAAAGATTGTCTGGGTTATGAGTTTGGAGAGTGTAGGAGTGAAGGGGAACTAGGACCGGGGACGTGCAAACATGGTCAGGGCTTGGTAGGGTGTTCACATATGACACCCCTATACATATTAGCACACAACACATAATCCAAGGCCGAATGTATGATATGAAGAGAAACTGGAACCTCAAAAACATCAACATTATCCCAGTTATAATAGGAGCTAAAGGCCTCATAAAGAAAAATTTCAGAAAGTATCTGGAAAGTATTCCCGGAAAACCAAGTGCAAAAGAAATCCAAATAAATGCACTTAAGGGAACGGCCAACATCCTTAAAAGAGCACTTGGTTGGAGCCTCTAAATAGCAGGTGATAGTCTGTCATTTGGAAGAATGCCCCGTCCATATGCTAACGAAAACAGAAATAAGATAATCATGTTAACATATAGATACATAAACATACACATGTTAAAAATCTTTGAAACCAAAAAATCACCTATAAAAATAATTACATAGAATTACATTGAATACTTGGGTGATAAAAATCGTACATATTTCCACACAGAGCGTATTGGCCCAGTGGTAGAACGCTGGACTGTAGACATCAACATCGAGGGTACGATCTCTGTGTAGGTTAGCCATACTGATGAGCCAGAAACACGTGTCCATGGATTACTTTTATGTACGTATACGTTTAATAATTATTAAAATTAATATATATATATTAACGAAAAAAATACGTCCTTGAGTTTTAGGGCGACTAATAATGCAGTTTTCTGCATCTTAATCACTTAGGAAGTGAAACAATTGAAATAATAGTAAGCTCAATAACAACGAGCTGAAAATCACGTATAAAAATAATTACATAGAAATAGATTGAATACTTGGGTAATAAAATCGTACATATTTTCGCTCAGTGGTAGAACGCTGGACTGTAGATCTCAACATCGAGGGTTCGATCTCTGTGTAGGTTAGCCATGCTGATGACAGCTGTGAGCCAGAAACACGTGTCCGTGGATTACTTTTATGTACGTATAAAATTTATATATATATATATATATATATATATATATATATATTTATGTCTGTTTATAAACAGCAATCAAAGGTAACACAACTAACCATCAAACAGAAGATTGAAATAATCTAATATAAAAATGGACAATATCACCACAAATATTAATATTTTTAACTCAGAGCTGAAGAGAATAAGAAAATGAAGAAGAGAGAGGAATATGTAGAGAAAAGAAAGACTAATTTGTGATATTGTCTTTTTATTTTTTATTTTGCGAACTCACTTTTCCTAATTTTAGCAATCTAACCCGATCTCAATAGGTGACCAAATTGGTTATATCTTTTCTAGTACGATTCTAATTTTATGCTTTGCAAACAGTATAGAAAAGTAATACTTCAACTGACAAGTTTTATTTAACATTTTCAAAATTTCAATAAAAATAAAAATCGTAAATTGCTACAATTTTGAGATTTTACGTGGAGTAAATACACTTTGGGTAGTAATTGGCAAGAGAGGATAACTCAATCAGACTAAATCATAGTTAAATCTTAAAAATGGCGACACGCCTGATTCAATTCGCAAGCTAAGAAAACTTGAAAATTGTAAATAAAATACAAAGTACTCATTTATTTTCACTAAAACTTGAAAAATTACTTTTATTGGAATTTATAAAAATACTAATAGATTAATCAGTGGGTTGCCCCCTTGTCCCTATAAGAGTCGCGTTGATTGACCGAAATGTAACCCAGTCATTGCCCTTAGGGGTCTCGTTAGCAAGCCTATATAAATTCAAACGCTCCAATTCTCTTTTGTCAGTTTCTCTACTACCGTTAACGTCGGTTTGACTGCATTACGACAAACGCCACCAGAAGGCAGGTGCATGCGTTCAATGCCTTTTCCCCTGTTTCGCTACGACGGTTAACGTCGGTTTGATTGCATTACGACAAAATGCACCAAGAAGGCAGTCGCAGGCAACAAAACGTTTTCTCCAGGATTTAAAGAGCCCGAATTGCTGGAGCCAAGCCTGCATACCTGTTACTCGAACACTCTTCATTCAAGATAATTTCTCGCGAAAGCACGTACTCGCAAACTTATATTTACCCTTTTCTGTTGCATATCAGTCTTTATTGTTTGGCACAGTAAAAAATGTTCAATTAATATACACTTTTCTTATTCTTTCTCTTCAAAATCTGCCGCTCCTAATTAAATTTTCAGCGCTTATCTTTGGATATAATTCTTATTTCTTTCACATGCGACAATGAACTTTCTTTCGGGAATAAAAATCCTCGTACATTTGTATACAATAACAAGTTTACATAACGCAAAATTAGAATCGTATTTTTTTCTCACACGACTAATACGTATTTTGATTAAAATTCAATCGATTATAAAATGTTTAAAAACTTGAAAAAACAAAAACATTCGGGAATTCAACTTTAAACTTTAAATTGTTCGATCATTTTGTGCAAACACCGGCTCAAGTTTAAATATAACAAAAAATATTAAACATGTTTGCATCAGCCAATCAGAGACCTGGAAAATATACGAACCGCAATGTTCAAGAAATTATTGGAAGTTGAAATAATTCCCTCCAACGGTCAGGAGCCGACTTACACCTTTATAAACCAATTTAGCAGTAAGAAAGTTAATTGTGAAAAGGCTTGTTTGCGTACACACACGCGCGTGCGCGCACACACACACACACACACACACACACACACACACACACACACACACACACACACACAGAAACCAGTGGCTATGACAACCTATCTTGACGTGTTGAACTACCATTCACTCGCATAAGCAGGACAGTTAACTGTTAGACAGAATGGAAGAAACACACATGACAATTACACGCACACTGACGCAAGTTATTGCTGCTATTATTCTCTTTTAGATCCACCCAAGACTCATTCTTTCCTTTTATCTCTGTTAAAAAATAATTAATTGATAAATAATTAATTACATCTTCATTAAAATGGGATACTTCTATAATCTTTGGTATTTAAAAAAAAAACTCGAGGCCATTTCTCCTTAGGTAATTTTGGCGATATACAAACACATACATACAGTTCTAATGCTTTCAAATGTTACACGTGTACACATATATTATTAACTGACAAGCACATTCACATACCGGTTGTAAGGCCCCTAATATTTGAATATTTAATCCTGGTCGATATTTTTGATTATTCATGAATAGAGGAAAAGGCGTATCATCACCACAGTGAGATGTCCTAATACTGCCACCCAAATACTAATGTAATAACAGACAATATTCTCGATGTACATTAGTGAAAAAGAGATAAATGGAATCTTGATATGCCCCTTATCGTTTAGTTAGCATTGATTCCAGTTAACCTTAACAGTAGTACATATCAACCTGTCATCTATGGGTTAAATAGAAATTGTCTTGGGTAAGGAAAGATACTACAACCAAGAGTGAATTCCCGATTTAGGGGTTTTGGGGGGGGGGTGGAGTAAGACGATCGTTACCATTACTCCCAGGTCCACTCTGATCCGGATCGGTAGAATCAACCAAGGTCTTATCTATGTGTTAAATAGAATATGTCCTGGTGAGGCTTCAATGTGAGAATTTGAAGGGTGGGGGTGGAGTTAGTCATTCGTTGGGGTTATTTAAAAGCTCACCCTGACTAGGAGTCGTATTACCTGTAAGGACCACACCTTTAAGATAAATAGAATATATCCTGTTTATAACATGCAACTGCATTCAGTGGTATGCATATAAATGTACATTATGATAATAGTTAAAGTCAATACCATGAATAAATAGTTGAAGATTTTAAGAACTTGAAGCGTAAAGACTATTAAGAAATATATATATATATAGTAAGTGATGAAAATATATTTATGGCAATTAAGCTACACATAGGTTTTCGCGTTTCATCTCCGTAGGGAATCGTCAGGCTAAAATGCATGGAGTTTGTGTTGCCGGGTGTTTTTATATATACACGTGGTGTTTAGTCTAGCTAGTTAACCAATATGATTCTTTGTTATTCCCCCCCCACCAACCATATTTACACGTATCAATCGCGAAGCCGATCTTCTGATCGAGGTGTTAATGTCAGTGTTGTAAGTTTGAACCCTTTGGTAGGTAAGCCAGTATTGTAAATCTATATTGATGAGTCTTAAAAAATACGAAAGAGGCCTGCCTATAGATAAAAATTAAAAAAAATTATTATTGTAATAAAGGAGGGCACTTTGTTTGGGACAAATTAATTATATCCTTCTGACAGTTACGCTATAGTCTCCTCCCTTGGTTGGTCGTGGACAAGCTGTTTATCTGAAAATAAAAGTATATATACGTAAATCCAACTGATTATTCTGAAACACATGTGTGCTATCTACGATAACATTACACATAAAAAGGTGACCACGTGTGCGGGAAAAACATCCCCGAACAGGTAGTCGCTAATATCGTAAAAATATCTAATATTCATAACTTTTCAGTGGTATAAATATTGTGTTATGGGTTTCTCCAATAATATCATGGGGTTCGCGTCCGATATTCGTTAACAGCAAAGACGGCCTTTTTTATTTATTTATAACTTGAAAATTAAAAAAAATTAAAAATAATAATATTAATTATAATGTTGTTTTCATAATTGGTCCTCATTCATTTTATTAAAGGTCCATTTCAGTAAATTGTCTCATAAAAAAGGGAACTTTGAATTGTTTAAACATGGAATCGAAAATAATATTTTTTGGATATATTTTTGTAAACTTTACCATTACTTTACCAAAACTTACCCCCCTCCCTAACAAAAACTTTAAAAATAAGTTAGATACAAAAAATTTAATAGAGAAAACATTTGATCTACATCAAAATTTGAGTTATATTAAGTAATTTTTTAAAAAAAGGATCGGCGCGTCAGCGTCAATAATTTGTATGTGCTTAGTAAAATACTAAACTATTGAACTTATCACAATGTCAAGCAAAGGTAAGCGAGTAGAACTAGTGCCCATTTCTTGTCCCCAAACGAAACCATTTTAAGTGGTAAGGGGAACCAAGAAAGGAAATAGTAAGTCAGAGAACCATCACAAACTTACCCAGCCGCCTGAAATGTATTCGGAAATAAATCCTTCACTCTATAATAAAAAGTCAAACGGTGGGTGTTTTTTTCTTTATGTCTTCAGAAATGATAATAATAATTCATGTATGCAAAATTAAATTATAGACGTAATTCTATGATTTCATATGAATATTTTAGTAATGTATCTAGATAAATAGCGAGTGTGAACAATGGCGATGCATAATTATTTCCCATCGTGTTTAACGAAGGGTGTACACTCGTATTAGTATAAATCTACTAAATGTTGTTGTTTTGTTGAGTGTGTGTGTGTGGGGTTGGGGTGGGGGTGTGATCGGACTTTTGCACAGAATCTACAGAGATTGTTTCTCATGATTGTCCGGTCTGCATGAAGTTCTCCTCGTTGGCCGTATCTATTTGTTACACATCCAAGATTACAGGTCTTAACCCTTGACACGAAGAGAAGCAAGGCCCAGCGGTTACATACAAAGTCGGGAAAGGTTTGTCCCAGAACAAACATAGAAATGGCGGTTGCACATGATCAGAAAGAACAGTATTAAGCGCACTCCATGGATCTGTGCTTGCGCGTCTTATACGACCTTGCTTGACACAAATGCAGAGGCAGGGATGACCAGAGGACGATGGATTCTGATGTTGAGTCCTCCTAGACTTTCACCAGGGCTCTGTTAGTCGGGTTGCAGCCCTACTACCAGACCTACACGCCATGGGTGATCCTGCCAGAAAGAGTTCTAGGCGGTAGAACTCTGACACTACCACGTTGCCCCCCCCCGCTCTTATCACAATGAGAAAGGGTTAGACTTTAAGAGAGGATTGCTGTTAACTTGGGTGGGATAAAATGTACTTAATTGTGAATCGCAATTTCTGGGGCAGACTCATACTGCCCCTGCCGCATTTCTTTCGACACGCACTTTGTAAATTAGATCAATTAACACAACGGATTGCATTCGATAGTCTTGTGGGAGCTCGTGTCACAGACGAGTATATTTCATATCAAAGTGGCTGTGGAATCTTGGAAAAATAATCAGAGACGTTTCAATATTTTCACACTTTGAATAATGGCCCACGTCAACTTGCCATTCTTGTTTACAGTGATAGGTAATATGCCAACAGCTGTTGAATGTTAATACTGTTATCAGCTCCAGACCCCCTGCTTCATCAGGGAAACGCCCGAATTGCCAAAAGCGATCGTAACATCACTGGGGATGATTGAAACCAGTGTTTCTCAACGCAAGAAGCTACGACCCACAGGAGGTGCAATGTGAACATTATGTATGTATAAAAAAGCTTTTACGGAACCATAATTGTTGATGGCCAGGAAATTATATATATATATATATATATATATATATATATATATATATATATATATATATATATATATATATACATTCTAGAGATGAAAGATACAATATTTATTAGAACATCAAAAGTTCAGTGCAAAGAGCTTCATATCCTTAATCCATGGATTTTCAAAGATAAACTCTTTTCATCAGAGGATAGAGGAAAGCTGACGATGTAATTGTAAATATTATCGGCAACATTTAACTTTGAAAATTTTGCATAAAATAAAACAAAAAAAAGGCCAAAGGGTTATGTTGAGATGAGAGCGTAAAGTCAGGGTGAACGATGTCCAAAAACACGTCAAAATAAAAACAGCTGTTATGTTGGAAATGAATGTTTGAAAAAGAATAATACTCAAATTGTTTAGGAATCCAAATATTTTTGTTAAGAGGTTGGTAGTCAGACGGCAATTGGTAACGTCCAGTTTATCCTGTTTGTGCATTAGTTTGGTGCTGGAATTATCCATTTCGCAGGCTCGCTCTGAACTTTTAATGTTCTAATAAATATTGTATCTTTACAATTTTTTATTCTCATCTTTCATCTCTAGAATGATGGCTCTATTCAATATATTGAGCTTTATATTATCACGATAGATCATTATTAAACGATAATTCAATTATCTTTAATTTAATTCAACATTTAAATATTATATATATATATATATATATACATACATTTTTATTTCATATTTACTCCCTCACACACATACATATGAGGATAAAATACACGATATATCATAAAATGAAAAGTCGTGGAGACAGAATGTATGAAAGACAAAAAGGAAAACATATGTTTACAAAAATTTAAAAAATGACTTTCTGTGTTTAATTATTTTTCTTCTCTGTCTTTATATATATATATATATATATATATATATATATATAAAATTTAGGGATCATATTTTTTTTAAGCATCTAATTGAAATTTAATAAGGAATAAGGTAAAATAAATACTTTTGACGCATTTAAAGATGCAATATCAATTTTAAAATAAAAATTCATCGAAACCGATTTTTTTTTCCTTTTATAAACTTTCATTTTTTTTTTTAGTTTATAGTGATACAAATATTTCACCAATTGAAAACTTGGCCTTTTCAATGTGTCTGTATATCCTGATCTTATCGGATTTTGATTTTCCCGGCTTCTGTTGGTGCAACCGGGCTTAAGGGATGTTGTTGTTGTTTTCCACTTTCAAATATGAGATCGTGAATGCACACGAGATAGGTATAACATTTAGGGTTCATATTTTTTTTAAGCATCTAATTGAAATTTAATAAGGAATAAGGTAAAATAAATACCTTTGAAGCATTTAAAGATGCGATATCAATTTTAAAAGAAAACGATTTTCCCGGCTTCTGTGCATCCACGATCTCATATTTGAAAGTGGAAAACAACAACAACATCCCTTAAACCCGGTTGCACCAACAGAAGCCGGGAAAATCCAAATCCGATAAGATCAGGATATACAGAGACATTTAAAAGGCCAAGTTTTCAATTGGCGAAATATTTGTATCACTATAAACTAGAAAAAATGAAAGTTTATAAAAGTAAAAAAAATCGGTTTCGATTTATTTTTCTTTTAAAATTGATATAGCATCTTTAAATGCTTCAAAGGTATTTATTTTACCTTATTCCTTATTAAATTTCAATTAGATGCTTCAAAAAAAATATGATCCCTAAAATTTATACCTATCTCGTGTGCATTCACGATCTCATATTTGAAAGTGGAAAACAACAACAACATCCCTTAAGCCCGGTTGCACCAACAGAAGCCGGGAAAATCCAAATTCGATAAGATCAGGATATACAGACACATTGAAAAGGCCAAGTTTTCAATTGGCGAAATATTTGTATCACTATAAACTAAAAAAAAATGAAAGTTTATAAAAGGAAAAAAAAATCGGTTTCGATTTATTTTTCTTTTAAAATTGATATCGCATCTTTAAATGCTTCAAAGGTATTTATTTTACCATTATTCCTTATTATATATATATTTCGATAGGATAAATCTAGTATATTAGTTTAAATGTCATTTGTGAGACTGTGTCTCCGACAATGAAATAAAAACATATACGTAGGTTTGACCACTACAACGTTGTCGAAACTCTTATCTATGCACTTATCTGCCACCAGCGCAATAGCCCACCACCTTCGGTCTCAACTTGAAAAAATCCTTGCAGACAACACAATCATATTAGAACACAAAACTAACAAACTAAGACTACAGATATTAGAAACTCTGCACATAAAAAACAAAAATTCGAATAACGAGAAAGTTACGCATGTAAAATAGAGGGATTCATATCCGATGTTAAAAGTTCATTGGAAAAAATGCGTGACTCACCAGAAGGAATACAAGTACAGGGTGGGCAAAAATAAGGGTCCTATTTTAAAAAATTCATAACTTTTTTATTTATTGATTTTTTTTTTTTTTTTAGAATAAGTAAAGGACCCCTTCCGAAGCAAGCATGAGCCGTATTAGCCCTAAGGAACGTACCCTCATTTAGAAAACATTATTTTTGCTTAAAAAACTCAAAACAGTGTAAAAAACAATAATTTAGTTTTTGTAAGTTTTAAGAAGTGTTTTTCGGCTAAAATTTGTTTTGTTTATTTCAAAAAATCTCGGAAGGGTCAGTCTACACACACATAAAGTTTGGTGAGTTTAACTTTTATTTTGTGGAAGTTATTCAAATTCAAGTTATTCAAATTTAAAGATAGGACCCTTATTTTGGCCCACCCTGTATATAAATCTCCAAAAAACTAAAAACATCAGTAAATCCATTGCCAGACAAATATCTTCCTAAAGCAGATCAAAAAAGGCCTTTAAAATATCCTTTGCAGAGCATATCTTTTATTACTTGACCTCGAAAAATGTTATTTTTACTTTTTTCCCAAGCAAAAATTGTAAACATGACGATATTTCAAATTACTTTTAGCAAGAAACCTTCCGACCAGCAATATATCTCTACACGGGGAACACCAGATCAATACAGTTAATACACACACACACACACACACACACACACACACACACACACACACACACACACACACACACACACACATATATATATATATATATATATATATATATATATATTAATTTATAAATTGATCTTTTCTTGCAAAAATTTATTTATAAATTAATTAATTAAAACATCTATATATACAAAAATTGATAACACGTCCGATTAAGGGCGAAGTAAATGCAGTCCTTTGCATATTCTTAAAAATAAAAACCGTTCAGGTCGCAACAAATAATAAACGAACCGGTAAACACCGGTCTACTATCGCCAGTAAAAACAATAACAAAAAACAAAACAAAACAGTATTCATCTGATGTGCCCCGTCTCTCTCTCTCTCTCTCTCTCTCTCTCTCTCTCTCTCTCTCTCTCTCTCTATATATATATATATATATATATATATATATATATATATATATATATAGAAATTAGCCTTTAAAAAAGATGCCAAAGATCGCATTTTAGATTCTATCAGAGACTCTGAAAACATTTGACTCTCGCCTGTTTAATTCTGGAAGCCCCATGATATATATATATATATATATATATATATATATATATATATATATATATGATATAATATATATATATATATATATATATATATATATATATGATATTAAATTATTTTTTTATATTTTACCTACGTACAACATAGTTTCGAGCTTATGGACCTCATCAGCGCAGGGAAATTACAATCTCAGACGGTCATAGGGCGCGAACACCGTTCACAGAGACACCGTGAATCTGTAAGCATTCACCTAGTCCAATTAGGCCTCGAGAGATTGTCACGTGATAACGGAGAAAGTAAGTGATATTTACACTGAAAACGGCAAGTATAAATATCTAAACAATCGATAGCACTCAGAGACAGAGTCGGAACATTGCACTGAGGCTTTTAGATGAATGTTTATTTTTTATCTTTCCGACAGTGCTCGACTTTCAATTTTACTTGAAAGGGGCTTCTAATAATATTACATTATTTTTTAAATATTTTACCTACGTACGACGTCATTTCGAGCTTATGGTTCTCATCAGCGTAGGGAAATAACAATTTCAGACGGTCATAGGTTCACAGAGACATCTTGAATCTGTAAGCGTTCACCTAGTCCAATTAGGCCACGTTTACCTAGTCCCATTAGGCTATGAGTGTGTGTGTTTGTTTGTGTGTGTGTTGCAATGTCATTCGTTGACAATGTTTGAAAAGGAGACATTTATGCCTGCAAGTAAATAATGTTGAACGGAGGTAGTTAGAATGAAATAGAGCGGAAAAATATCTCCGAAGTTTGCTTGCTCCTATTGAAATGAAGAGAATCATTGAAAAGGACGAAATCTCTTCCGCCATTTTGCACACGAATGGCATTTTCTGACAAACAACAAAACCGGATGTAGGCGGTGTACGACAAGTCATTCTTCGACAGTTCTTTTGTCTTTTAATAATCTTTGACTGAACCTTAATACTTCTCTTACGTGCATTAGTATCTATCTTATCTGTATGTATGTATGCATGTATGTATGTATGTATGCATACATGTATGTGTGTGTGTGTGTGTCTCTCTCTCTCTCTCTCTCTCTCTCTCTCTCTCTCTCTATATATATATATATATATATATATATATATATATATATATATGGGAAATGAAAAAGGAAAAACCAAAAGGGATGTTTTTTATGTATTCATCAACGTTTCGTCTTCATTTGTAAGACTTCTTCAGGATGATAATATTAAGAAAAATGTCATGCAAGTACGTGAAAATATTGGGTTGACATGATGGGTTGATGGGAAGAAGTAGTAGCCACTACTGGGAGCAGTAGGACCGAGGTCCGGGCTTGGTGAGGTCAGTCGCATGACATGCATACATATTGAGGAAGTTAAAATATGAAATCAAAATATCAGACACAATGGAAAATTGGTTTATTGAATAGTGCATAAGAAACTAGTAGAAATAAAGACACACACATAATTAATGCTGAACCAAGATATTTCGATCGATTCGTTCGACCATATTCGTTTGCCATAAAAAAATTAAAAAATGAGTTAAGATTGATTTGTCTAGGCATCTACATAATACTACATAAGTAAATGATAATTCCGACCCATTTCGTTGTTTGAAAAGACGACATGACAAAAATGTTATCCGTTTTTGAATCGCTCCGTTGAGTTTTTATTTACTCATCTCCAGGAGTTAGGCACAAGGCCAGTTTTATCTTACTCCCACAAGTAAGATGTGACCCAAGGTTGGGTCGGGAAAGTGGGGTTTGAAAAGCCAGCGCCCGAGATGTGAGCACTCTTGCCATTAAAAATTGCCTGGGCAGCCCCGTCGGCATTCCCCGGTAGAGGCGCCTCAGGCAGTAAGCAATAAACTTACTCCTCCCCAAAGAGGGGAAACGAAGCCTGGGAGGGTGCACCTCCTAGAACTGCACAGGACAGACCCATAGACCGGCGTAAATCAAGACCCGAAGGCCAAGACAATACCAGTCTATGGAGTGCAGTATCCTTCGGAACAGCTCCGTTGAGTTATTCTCATATATTTGAATCAAGCAATCTTTAATTTTAGTGTTCTCTCAGGAAAATTACTGACATTCACGCTGCCGAAAACGAACAAAATTAGTAACAATATTTATTCAACTTATTTCTTTACATTGAAACAGAATGATTGATAAACAATAAAGTTCATTTAATATTAATAAATGAAATTTAATTTATAGAATCAATAAGCAAATAATATCTACATTCTATAACTAAAAAGAAAATTTCTGTAGGAATTTTCGATGTTTTGTTTGATTATTCCAATATGTTCACTAAAATTAAACGTTGACATCACGTATGTATGAGCTGTCCCGACCCGGTGTTGTCCGGGATTCATTACGTTTAAATTTCCCTTATAAACATTTACATGTTTTAATAACCTCGCCTTTTTTGTTAGATTCAGTATTTGAGGAGCACAAAAATAAAACGCAAATAAATAAATGTTGATACTAATAAGTAGTTTTGGCTGGAATTATATTATTAATACGGAATTAAAGTTAGCATTAGTAGAACACACTACAATATTAGAACTAATGAATCAACACTATTAGAAGTTTCATACATCAAAACCAAAAAAAAAACAGCCATAACAGAATCAAGTTTAATACTAGCGATATCATATCAGTATAAAATGTTTATAATGTTAACTTTACTGATTCCCCTGAAGATGGACTCGGGTGTGCTCGAAACTACTTGGACACCAACGATTATGACCGATTCATCGGCGAATTCCCCACCGAAACTAAGAATTAAACATAACAACTAATAGTGTACGATCGTTTCAGAGACGATATCTCGCTATTATTATCGAATCATATCATCAGCACAGCGATTAGACATCAATTTAAACATTAACAGACAGCATCAATGCTATAGTGATTAACACTCCCAATTATACAGCAAATTAGAAATAACGAGAGGAGTTAGAGTTAGGTACATAAAATCAGTACAGACTGTGTACAAACAATACAGTGGGATTCAGAGTGGAGAAACACGTATGTAACATTACAAGCAATAAGAAAT
The DNA here is from genome assembly GCA_963556195.1 of Sepiola atlantica. Lineage (NCBI taxonomy): Eukaryota > Metazoa > Mollusca > Cephalopoda > Sepiida > Sepiolidae > Sepiola > Sepiola atlantica. The sequence goes on from OY744520.1 coordinate 118,881,319, forward strand.
TCACTATAAGAAAGAGGGCAAAAACTTAGAGGACACCGCGTACATATAAACATAGAAAGTGAAAAGTTATTAACTATTCAGATTGCTTATTATCAATGGTAGAGAAATTGGTTATTATAGCTTTAGTAAAAAGGCTAATCTGAAACTATTCATAATAACAGTTATAAAGTAAGAAAAGATTAGGAATCAATATTAAAGAGTGTAATTAAGATTTAAGGTTAAAAATTTAAAGAACTGTCGGAATGTAATGCTTAAGTATCTAAAATAGTATATCTGCTAATACCCTAGGAAGTGACAATATATATATATATATATATATATATATATATATATATATATATATATATATTTATACAAACATTATTGGTTACATATGTGCATACATGTTTCGGTTGTACTCTTCTCAGAGTAACCAATAATGTTTGTATAAATAAAAATTTATACTAAAGAACAGCTGTACTTGTTATTGAGCACTTTTTATAAAGACTGGAGTTTCAACGGATTTACATCTACAGAAACTAATACAATACGTGTACCATATATATATATATATATATATATATATATATATATATATATATATATATATATATATATATACTCACTGTTGAAGCCAAATATTTCTATTTACTCACTCACCCATTCTGTTCTTTGTATGTACATTTCTATAAGATCGTTTTCCACATTTTAAACTCATTCTTTTGTGTGCCTCTCTCTTCGACTTCCGTCCGCCTTCCACTCAAATGTTTAACGTAATTATTGCGTGCCGATTCATGGATTTCAATGGCCGTGAATACACGTCGTAATGACAAACCGCGGCTGCCTCTCTCGCGATCGCCATACACACATGCGCGTACCATTTTATTTTTATTTTCCGTTCCCTCTTTTTCTCAAGAAGGCTGACAGTTTTAATTAGACTGAGATGAGGTTGTCTTCCTCCCAATTTCACGGTTCGGGGGCAGGACGCTGACCCCCAGAGTTAGGGTTAGGGAGACAGGTTGCCCTTCGCTACCCCCACCACCCCTCACCTATCATAAGATCTACGTTTTTTTTTAGAACGGCCCTTTTCTACTTAAAAAGAGAAGCAACGTCTCGATCATTTGAAAAGCACGAAATATACAAACAAAATAGCGACCGACATTTTTGAAATTTTTTGAAGTTTAAAGATTTCCCCTATTTTATTGACCGGAATAGCTTCATAGATAAAAGATATTTAAAAAGATACTTGACCCTGAAGGGCTTTGGCATAATGGTTAGCGTGTTCGTTAATGGTCTGGGAGACCGGGGTTCAATCCTCGGTCAAGTCATACCAAAGAATCAAGATAAACACACATCATTATAATGTGAAGTATCAAGGGTAAGTGGAGTAATCCTTGAAGAGGAATAGTCTCCTATAGATTACTAGCTAATGAAAAGGGAACATTCGGGTCGCCCTCGACTATAGTCAACCACTTAAAAAATTGTTTCGCAATTCATTTTGTCTAAAATTCGTCTGTGTCTCTATTTACTTGCCTCCTTACGAAGGTAAAATTAGACACACGGTTGGTATTTAATGTGTGGGGTTACCCAGCTCCCGCAAAATGGGTTCTCTGGGTGGAACAAATATAAAAATTGCCTCCGACCGAGGAAAGAAAAGATACAAGACTTTGAATTATTTATTTGCACAAAAAATAAAAATAATTACATTCGGAACAAATTAGAGACAAGACCATCAAAAGTGTTGGGAAAATGGGTATCGTTGGTCATCCTTGGTCTAAAGTGATAAAAATGCCTATCCTACTATTAACTAGAATCATCTCAGTCACCAATAATAGACTGCCCACTGTTTTTCGGTTTCTTCAGAACCGAAAACAAGCAGGACAAACTCTAAATGGGAGTGGGATCTAAGTGGGATAAAAAACGGGGGATAGAATTGGGAGAGTGAGTGGTGTCTTTCCAAGATAAATGCAAATTGAGAGAGGCTGAGGAGAAAAAAAATTAAAGCGGGGAGTGTGCATCTTGGAGGATTTATATTACCAGGAGGTGGAGGTAATTCATTCACTGGACTAGATAATGGACTAAACTTACCCGAAGGACTGGGGTCCGATAGGACAAGGAACCGCGCACCATGTCCAGGCAGGGAACACGTACTCAGTCTTGACTCCCTTTCATACACACAAACTCACTACTTGCATTAACCTTTTTTTTCAAAAATCGAGTAATGTAATCTTTTTCTATCACAACTGATCTTGAAAATCAGCTGTGTTTGAAAAAAGCGATCAGATCCTGATCAGCAAACGGCTTTACCCCTTACTCATTTCTCAAACGCGACGCCCACACCACTATTCGGGGTACAGCTGAGATCGCGATAAACACCATTCGTCTCTGTCTCACAGTGGCCGGACGCTGTCGATTACGTAGGGTAGGTTTACCGGCGCGGCTGCTCGGGATCGTTACGAGCCGTCACCTTGTTGGTATACCCCCAGTACCGCCGGAGTTCGCGGCATTGGTAGAAAGCGTGATCAGGCGTTTCTTTTTTTTTTGTCGCAGCAGGGATACTCGGGCGAGACATCCATTCTAGAACTGTGTTGTATGGCATTGCGGGGTAACGCGTTTCGGACCAATCGCCAGGTCAGAGAGTTCAGAGTTGTTGAGATTACTCGTCCCTGGCGCCCAAATACATTCGGAGCGGATCTTGTCTTTCGATTGCCCGAATCGCTCGACGAACGGATCGTCAGCAGCATCGCTCACTAAACTCAATGTCAAGTTCTTTCCCAGAAAACCGAGAAAAGTCACTGGACCGAGGAAGCTTTTTGAGCACGGCTTGTCACTCTCTGATGAACTGCGATTCGCCCCTCAGCCCACAACGGTCCTCGCTCGAATGGTTGAAGATCAGGTTGGGGAAGGCGCTATTGGCCGCGAGGCTTCACGCAGATTCCTCTGGCAATGTTCAACTCAGGAAAGCCAGTCTTTCAGCGTCTCGATGACACGTCAAGTGTGGCACCCCCAAGCCTCCCTCTCACGGACATTGAATACAGACCTGTCTTCGAACCCAGTGCCTCTTTCGGTCCTCTAAAAGCGAGGACAGAATGCGCCGGAGGACCTTTAGGCCTCTGACAAGCTCTCGATGTCTCAGTAGCACGACACAAAGACGATGATGTCATCGCCGAACGCGGAAACCTTAGCTCACGTCCCGCCAGGCTAAGCGATTCTGCATAGTACCAAACTTGCCTCCCCGCTCCTTAGCTCATTTAGTAGGATGTAGAGCAGAGGTGACAGTAGACAGCCGTGACGCATCGACCAAGAGATAGCGATACAGAACAGAGATACATTTGCGGAAGTCCAGATTAAAACCGGCGGTTTCTAAAACAGATGTCAAGAAGCGATGATCAAGCCTGACGAAAGTTTTGGACTGATACAAGTTGATCAGTGCGGCTTCAGTGTCGTCTTCTATCCCCTCTATAATCGTACGAATCAGATGCAAGTTGTTCTGGATCGATCTCCCCTTCACGGTGTAGTTCTGCTCGAATTCGATAAATTATCCGATAACATCCTGCAACCGATTTAATAAGATCTTGGCCCAAATCTTTAACTGTATTTTACAGAGTTATGGGCCTGTAATCGTCTAGTTCTTCCACACCCTGCCTGTCCCGTTTATCAGCAAAGTGATCACTCCCTTGGTGACTAGACCTGGGATAGAACCCTCGTCACACCAATGGTTGAACACACCCGTCAGTATCGGTACAAACATATGCAAGAGCCTCAAATACAATCCGTAGATAAGACCATCAAGTCCCGGCGATCTGTTGCAACCGATCTGCTTCAACGCAGCTAACCCTCGCGCTCCGTAACCCTGCCTTCACAACCAGCTGCTGTAGCCGCATCGAGGCGAAGGGAATCAGCCAAATAGTTTCTAAACGCCTAGACCAGGAGGTTAGGCAGTTGAGTGAAGGGCTCTTTGAAATCCCTCGCAGATCTCGCGAGTCGATTCCAAAGTACGTGCATCTGGGTGCTTCACTTTTCCAATGTACCTATCCGAGCCACGCCTAGAAACTTCCTTACTCTCATCCGCGTCAGAGTTCACGGCTTCATTAGAAACTTTCCCTAGCCTTGCCCTAACTACTTGGCCCTCAGAACGCTCGCTAGCCTCGCGTCGGAGGTTCTACTTATCTACTAGTTCTATGCTTATAATACTCCCCCCTCCGCCCAGCCACCGCTCGAGTTAGTTTCTCTTCTAAATGCTTCTTCGCCTTGGCCTTATCTAGTGGGAGGCGCTGAGTATATTTGACGGAGAAGTTCCTGATCTTGATATTCAACCTAATCCACCACTTACTCCCGGTAACCGACCCCATTAAAGCCTGCTGGATAAGTAGTTGTAGCTTTTTCCGGAAGTCTCGTATATCCAGCAAGGAGGTATTCAACTACTAGTACCTGGCTAGTTTATGTCTATTTCCTAAGTTAAATTGAACCATAACTAGGTTATGGTCCGATTAACCTAGCCACTTGAACGTAAAACCCAATATAAAGTCTAACTCGCTTTTTCTAACTAACATCCTATCTAAATGAGTATTCGAGTAGGAAGGCACGTTATTTGTCCATGCCCACATTTTCCGCCCCGGATGATCGAAACAAAACCTGTCGACCAGATTGCATCTAGTGATCAGGTCAGCCAGGCTGGTCTCACATCTTTCCGTCCCTCTAGCCGCCCCTCTCCCGACCTTGTCTATCTTCGGATCAAGGCGGACATACTACACAAGTTGTATGTATCATAAAAACTCATTTTCAATCATATTAACCGATTTCAATATTTAGTCCTGGTCGATATTTAAGCTTTAAAATTTATTTTCCTGAGAATTTACATTTTTTCAATTGTCGATCCTACCTTGTTATTCATTTTCACTGCATTGTTTATTTTTTTTTTATTCATGTCTATTTTTGTTATTTTGTCATTTTCTTTCTTAATTCTTTTTCTTTTTTAGTTAACTTCTTTTCTTTTTTACTGTATTTTTCTACCTCTCTTCCTTTCATTCCTCTATTTCGTTCCTATTCTTTTTTTCTTTATCTTTCCTCTTCCTTTTCTCGCGTTCTTTCTTTCTCACTTCTTTATCTTTTTATTATTGTAATATCCTTCTGTCTTCTTCATCTTTCTTTCTTTTATAATTCTTCTTCACCTTCAGTTATATTCCTCTATAACTTTCTTTCCTGCTTTCTTTCATTCTTCTTTCTTACTGTTTTCTTTACTGTCTTCTTTTTTTCCGTTTTCCGTTATTTATGCGTCTTTCTTTTAACTTTTCATTTTCTTTCATTCTTTCTCACTCCAGATTTCCTTTTCATTTCTATTTTGTTTTTCTATGTTCATTCTTTCTTTCTTTCTCTTATTTCTGCCTTTTTCCTCTTTCTTTCTTCGTTACTTATTTTTCTTTTTACGATTCTTCTTCGCCGTTTTTTTTATAATGTATTCCTTCTTTTCTATCTTTCATTTTTTTCTTTTTTGTTTTCTTTATTTTTATTGTTGTTCTTTCTTTATTATTCCTTATTCTTTTCTGTGACCTTTGCACTGCCTTTCGTTTTTGCTGTTCTTTCGTCGCCCACTTTCTTCCTTTCTCTCTTTCTGCGTTACGTTGCCTTTTTCCATTGTTTTACTGTCTTCTTCTTCTTCTTCTTCTTCTTCTTCTTCTTCTTCTTTTTTTCTTCTTCTTCTTGCATTGTTTCTACACGATTTTATTTCCATATCCCCCTTTCTTTCCTTAGTACGGTATCTCTTTCTTACTCTATTTCTTTCCCTCACTAGTGTACTCCTCTCTTCGAGACATACACACACTCTCTCTCACACGCTAATACACACACACACACACACACACACACACACACACACACACACACACACACACACACACACACACACACACACACACACACACACACACTACTTGGTTGCCCGTCGTATCCGCTACCGATGATTGTTTACGTATGGTATTTACCAGCATGCGTAGCATTATCTTGGCCTCTTTGACAGGAGCAACATGTAGTATCTGATCTAAGACTGCACTAGTCTTTCCTGTCCTCGGTCAGTGAAAAAATGTTCTAGACTGGAGCAATTTTTATTTTTGTTCCAATGCAAAGTGTCCATTTTTGGGGAACTGAGTTTCCCCCACATTAAAAACCGACCTTGTGTTTAACTCTGCCCTCGTGAGGAGTTAAGTGACTAGGAACATTATCGCATTGATGATGGAAATCTTCTTGATTCTCTCACTTCCAAACTGGAGCACGTGGTGCAATGAGGAAACAAGGGTCTGGTTACTTTTAATACGTCTAAAATTAAGCTTCTCTCACTTTGCCTTAATTGAATGAATAGTTCTCTCCTTGAGAAAGCCCTCCCGCTTTGATAAGCTTCTGGGACCGACCTTCATTTAATAACTGAAATGAAAGACTTATATCAACTCCGTTGCTAAGGTCGATGGAAAATATGATTGGATCATTCTATCGCTCCGAAAAGTATATCACTCCTGACGCAATTCTCTACCTGTATAAGAGTCAAATACGTCTTAAAATGTGGCCACATTTGGGGAAGTGCCGCTCAGTGGACCCCTTCCTGCCTTGACAAAGCACAAAACCGACTTCAAAATCTATTGAGCGATACCCCCTTCTCTTCCCTGCAGTCTCTTTCTCACAGAAGGAGCGTTGCTAGTCTTTCTCTGTTCTATCGTTATTTTCATGGTAGGTGCTTGTTTGAGCTTCAATCTATGGTTCCCCCTGTAAAATATTCACAACAAACCTCGTTTATCTACAACCACTGTCAATATTTTCCCTTTCTCGTTCTGTATACCTAAAAATAAAAGGATCGTTCATGAGAAAAGTTTATTTCCTAGAACTGCCCGTCTGTGGAAAACACTACTACGGGGCTGCGTCCCGGCTGACTATAACATTGCCGTTTTCAAGTCCAATGTAAACAAACTTTTGTTGAGCCGTCCTCTTAAATAATCCATTTCTGACCTGTTACAAGCATCGTTACAAATCCCCTCAAAGTTTCACCGTCCACCTAACAACCTCAATAACCCTTATCGTTTGGATCTTTATAAGCGGTTACTTGTTTGTAAAAATAATAAAAAAATAAATATAAAAAGACCTCCAATGCGTATTAATTTCGACCGAAGCTTTGAAGAACTACATCCACACCCTTTGGAATTCAGGTTAATGTTAGGCTTAAGTAAGTGCATGTGTGTTTTTATAACTTTCATGTCTCGGACAACACCAGGTAAGTCCATCCTTTAAACTCTTACGTTCGACTTCTGTCACTGCTTTCAATCAGGACATTTGAGAGGTAAAAAAGAAAGAATCTGACGAGTTTTAAGGAAGATTTTGGCATTATTAACATCATTGCTGAGAAAGTTCAGTAATCAGCATGGCGGGCGTAATTCTGATTTTTAAATCAATTTAAATTCAATTTTAACTAAAAAATCATAAAACACACATGTCCTTCCTTAACGCTACCACTAACACTAAGTCCGGGTGGCAGTAAGAAAAATTATTAATAATAATAATAAAAGCAACAGAAGAGGTGTGTTCGACGTGAGTGTGACAACTGTTAAAACTTAATATATAATCTAGGAGACCCTTAAAGTTCAATTTTGTCAGGAGTTTGCAATCCTTCTCAAAAGAGAGGAATTAACGTAATAGATCCAACGACTGATGTTGGTATTTACCTTCCTTTCATCGCAGGAAGATGTGACACACGTTCGGAAGGTGGGGACCGAAAAGCAAGTGCGCAAGAGGCGTGTGAACTCTGGGCAAAAAAAAAAATGCCCAAGCAACCCCGTCGGCAAACCCCAGTAGGGGTGCTTCAGGGGATTAGCAATAAAGTAACCCCTTCCGAAACAAACCAAATAAAGCTATGTGAACTTCCTAGAACTTCACAGAACCATACCCCAGTCGAACAGAAGCAAGGTGACCAACTCAAAAATGGACCTGACTCTGTCGGACTGATTGTCGAGGACGTACTTGATCTCGGCGAGACGTTTCCACAATCCGCGCCTGTATGCACACCCCTTCCACCACACGCACACCCATTTCGTTTGTGGTTATTATCTTTAGGCTAATGAATTTGGAGTGAAATGGATAAATCCCTCAGGGTCGGAGAACTTATTTGAAGTTCGTTTTTTTTTTATCTCATTCTTGTGAGTGATAACAATTTTCCCTCTTGATATGGGATTTCTTTTCTGGCGGCGTTCGACTTAACAACTTGTTTACGTCTCTGTAAACAAACGTTGGACAATGAACGTAAAGTGTTCGAGCGGTTGGTACAGACGCACTAAGTTTAGTACATTTGACCTTACCGCGTACATCGTTGTACGCCATTTGATAAAATATGATACGATTTGACCGTATTTTAATATAATAAAAACGAAAATGCCACGTGACGACTATAACTTGCTCAAACCGATGGTCAATTGGGATTACGGTCAATATAAGTAGAAACTTAGAATAACAAAAAACGCAATTTTAATGTAACACCACCACCACCACCACCACCACCACCACCACCACCACCACCACCACCACCAACAACAACAACAACAAAAAGGAGAATAACCATACTGCTTCCACATCCGGAGATGTGCCATACAGAGCAATCCTTCCTGTACAAATTCGACTACGAAATCTAGTGAAGGATCATCTCTTCTTCTCTTTACAAACCCTTTTCTCACAAAAGAGACGATGCTAGTATTTCTCTACTGGGAGGTACTCGACTGAGCTCCAATCTTTTGTTCCTCTTTGTGAGACATTCACAGTAAGAATTTGTATTGCTACCACAACAGAAAAAGACTTTCCTTGCTCCCTCCATGTGCATAGCGCAAGGCGGAATGTCCATGGACAGAATTTCATTGTCAAAGATTCCCGCCTGCGGAACACATGACCGCGGGACTGCTTCTCTGCTGATTATAACTGGGTCGTCTTCAAATCCAATGTTAACAAATTCTTATAATAAAGTGACCCATAAATAATCAAACACAGTTTATTCCATAAATAAATGTTAGTATTTCAATAGTGTTCCTCATCTTGCGACTCAACTTGATTCCGTCTCATCCTTGAGTAGCTCTCGGCATTGACTCAATAGTATATATGTGGTGTGGTTATTTATTTAAAACTACACGTTATATATTTCATATACGTACCATGGTTTCATTGACATGGATTGAATTTTACTGCTTAAAAAGGCTGTTGGAGTCCATTCAAATTATCATCGATAGTTTTTAAATAAATAATTTATATTTAAGCTCTCACATTTTTGCGATCAGACACTTTATTGATTTCTTTTCAACATACCCGACGCACTATATATATATATATATATATATAAATAAACATGATTTTGTCACATTCCAAAGACCAAGATTTCATTTATGTTGCGAAATATTTTTTTTAAAACAAACCCTTTCGTAAGATAAATAAAAGCTTATTCTTTGAAATGTAATAAAATCTTGTTTATTTATATATGCTCTGTTGTTAAAAGTTGAAAATCATCGAACTTTCAATTAGAAGAAGTTGGCATGCATAAAGAATAGAAGGTATATGCTAAAACATACTTTTGGACAACTAGAAGCATTTTGGAATTTGCTTAGTGCATTGGACGTAGTGTGTAAGAAGTTTAATTTTTTGAAAACGGTGTCAATGTAGTTTGGTAAAAAAACAGTTGGATACGAGACAAGGTAAACAGCTCAAATGACACTATTGAAGAATTCAATAATTTTCAATTAAATATTACCAACGTAATCTGTCTAATCACAATGGTATGGATAGTTTAATTTCTATTTCGAGGTATATCTCCTTTTCAAAAGGAAATTACCACTCAATCTCGAGTGTGTTTTCGTTTGGAAGTCGGGAAAAATTATAGAGTGCATTTTTGTAGCAGTCTCGCAGAAATTAATTATTTATCATTTGATTATTGTTTTAAATGTTAGTTAATATTTCGTGTTTGTTTATTATTAAATTATTATTATATTGTTAAATATTTATTATAATTATTATGTACTTTTATTTAACTATATATATTTTTATATGTTTATGTACGTTTATTGTGTTTAAACTTTAGATGTTAAATTGGTTACTAATGTAAGGGTAATAATTTGTTTGAACTAAGTGTAGTGTTACCTCCATTGAAGGGAGATAATTTGCGGTTTTATTTTTTCATATGTTGTTTTGATTGTTTTCGTTATTTTATGAATTATTATTATAATATTTTTTGTTATCGTTTGTATTAAATATATTATTCGTTATCGTATGCAGTGTAGTGTCAGGTTGATTATTAATCATGCACTTCACTAATGTTTATTCGCTTATTAACACACACACACATACACATATATATAGTATGCCTTCGTCGGTCGTGTCCGACCATGAATGACACTTGCAGATCTGGCCGGCTAGTTTCAGTATTTACAGTCTTGTCAGTAATGGCAGTGCCTCAAGGGGGTATACTGACAACCTAGGCATTTCTTTCTGTGACTGAGAAAGCCTATGAGAGCCTTGCAGTCTCTACCACAGTTACCACAGATGAAGGAGGAGGGTCAATGAAGAAGCTCACTTACTTTTACCCTTTCTTTCTCCTTGCACGCTTTTCAGTGGCTTTTGTCTTTCACTTTGTTTCCCCGATGTGAAGCTGTCGTTTGAGGGTTTTTTCCATTCAACCCTGTCAAAGGCAAGGATTTCCCAAGATGACGGATCGATGTCAAAGGCCTTCATGTCTCTCTTGCAGATACCCCTGTATCTTAGAAGGGGGCACTCACGGTCTCTCTCCCCTTCTTTTAACTTTCCATAAAGGAGATCGTTGGGAATTCTGCCATCAACCATCCCGTGAACGTGACCAAGTCATCTCAGTCGGCGTTGCTCTCAGCAGTGCGTACATCGATTTCAGACCAGTTATTTCAAGCACCTCAACATTTGTCTTTTTGTGTTCCCATCTGATACCAAGGATAAAACGCAGGCTTCTCAGATGGAATATCTACAACTTTTCTCCTTGTCTAGCATAGGATGTCAATATCTCACTGACATAAAGCAGGATGCTTATAATGCAAGCTCTATAGACTGAAATTTTAAAGAGGCACCCACCAGATCTTCTCCTAAGAAAAATGCCTTCCTTTTCATCACGAAAAACATACTTCAGAATAATTGAGAAACAGATCCAAAAGCGGGTTGGGGCCAGAACACACCATTGTTTCACTCCATTGCAAATGTCAAATTGTTTAGACAGGCTCTCATCAAATTGTACTGCCCCTTTCATATTCTGGTGGAAGGATATTACGAGACTCAGGAGCTTTGGCGGGCAGCCAATTTTAGAAAGTACAGCCCTTCGCGACTGACAGTATCAAATGCTTTTGTGAGATCCACAAAAGCGATCTGCAACGGCATATTTTGTTCCCGGAATTTCTCTTGAAGTTGTCGCAATGAAAAGATCATGTCTACTGTTGATCTCTCTGCCTTGAAGAACCATTGAGACCCAGGATAGACACGTTCAAAAAAAGTCTGTAACCTTACAAGAAGTACCCTTGCATAAACCTTGCCCACAATACTTAGGAGAGATATGACCCTGTAATTGTTGCAGTCACTCCGATCACCTTTGTTCTTATAGAGAGAAATAATTTTGGTGTCTATCATATCATGTGCTTCTTCACCTTCTGCCCAGTAACAACAAAGAATATGATATATGGGTTTCAGGAGGACTATCTTACACTGTTTGACGAGATCAGGGGGCATCTCGTCACTACCTGGGGCTTTTCCAGGGGCAATCTGGTCTATAGTTTTGTTTAGCTCAGAAATGATTGCCATTTCACCAAGCCAATGCAAGGCACTGAGTTGCTCCATCACAGCAAGTTTGGACTCAGAAACTTCGCTCGTCTTTGTGTAAAGGTCAGAGTAGTGTTCTTTCCAGCGATCCATCTGCTTCCCTTTGTCAATAATAACTTCTCTAGATGAGGATTTCAAGGGGGCAGAGTTCCTCTGAGTAGGACCCGTAGAAACCTTTATGCCCTCATACATGGCTCTGATGATGCTTGTGGCAGATGCATTTTCAATGCGATGGCTTGACTCCACCTAGTATTCATCTGCTTTGCTTATTTTCTGGATTGCCTGAGCTTGCGCAGATTTAGATTGCTGGAGAGCCGGTTGTACTCGCACTGCATATGCCTCTTACTGTCTATACAAGGATCGAGTCCCTTGGACTTTGCCTCAAACCAGTCAGTTGACTTTTTTTCCTATGTGCATTGTTCAGACTCATTTGTGGAATATTACTTCTCAAAAAGGTCTGCAAACTGCGACACAAGCACAGGATCCTGCATATTCGCAGTATTCAGACGGGGCTTTCCTTTAGCTTTTGAAAAGAACAACTTCTTGGCGAGAACCTAATTTTGCAGCAGACAAGTGAGTGGTCAGTATCGTAGTTAGCGCTGTGGTAGGATCTGACAACTTTGACAGAATTGAGGTTTGCACGGCGGATGAGCAGAAGCTGGTGCCAATGCTTGCTCCGCGGATGTCCCCGAGAAACTTTGTGCTGGGGCTTTGTGTCAAAGAATGAATTGGTAACACAGTTGAAAGTGCGTGCATAGTTCAAGTAATCTCTGCGCATTTTCATTAATTTTCTCGACATTGAATTTACCAAGTGGTCGCTTCTAACTCGAGTATTAAACTCACTGAGTAAAATTATTTGGAATTTGGAAGGGAGCTTAAGGAGGGTGGCAAAGAGGCTCTCATAGAACTTATCTTTAACATCAAAGGTATCCATTAGAGTTGGGGCATAGACACTGATGAGTGTGATAGGACAAGTGGTAGCGTTGGGTCTCAGTGTGATGGTACGTTCAGAGCCGTCTATAAGACGTTCTATAATTTTTAATAGGATATTCCTCACAGCAAAACCAACACCATGGTCTCTCATCGCATCTTTTGTTTTGGCGAGAAGAATGTGTCATTTTTTCGTGCAGGCTAGCAGCCCCAGCAAGTCTCTTGCAGTGCAACACAGTCGACGACTAGTCTATGGAGTTCGTTGTTGATAACTGCAGTTTTCCTGAAGTCAGTTATGCTTATCAAGTCGTCTGAAATGCTAGTAAGCATAGTCATGACATTCCAAGTTGTCAGTTTAAGAGCTGGTCTCTTTGGTATAAGTTTTGTTTTAGTGCTTGGTATAGTTGATTCGTCTAATTTCTCGGCTTTTGACTTAACTCCACACACCAGATGAAGCAGGTTAGACGGGCACGAGAAAGAACCTTATTAGCCAGGGGCGATAGCTTTCCAGTGGTGCGCAAAGACCCATCCCACCGTTGATAAGAGGCCCCTGGACACCTCAGTCAGAGCTTATAACCGGTAAACTGCCTCTTATTCGTGTTATGCTCCACCGAGATGAACTCGATGGATTGAAGTGTCCCCTCCAGTGTAAGTGCTGCAAGGGAAAGAAGTAAAATAATAGGAATGCAGATGCTGCCCAGTTACCAGCATTTCCCTCTATTTCCCAGTGATTACACAAGCTAGGCAAACGGAATGACATCACTTCGTCACAAAGGGACGCATATTTTTTTATAGGGTTGATCTCTCTAGGCATTACTTTTATAAGGCGGGTAACACCGGCCATTGCCCCTCAAAGTGGATCATCAGCTCGGTATTGTGGGTTAGGACCATAGAAAACATAACTGCATCAGCTGCTTTTCAATCCTAAAAGTCACATGCTTCCATGACTTTACCCTTTATCTTTAAACAGCCATTGACCTACCCCTGAAGGCAGAAAGATTTTTGAACCTATTACGTGGGCCATTCATGTAGTTTGTAAGCCTAGCCGAGACCTGGTACCGGGGTGTGGCCGTCGCGTGCAGTGCGACTTCTTAGAGTCACACATGAGCTAGATTTGCAGTGTGAACCAGAGGCTGCTGACCAGATCCCAACGTATCAACATGGGTCTTTCTCCAAAGGTGCTACCACTCCTCCATATTCAACACGAAAATTTCACCGTATCTCTGGCAGGGTGGCTTCCCGGTACCATACCTCGCGATTTTGTCCAGCACTGTTGGATATTCGCAACAGTTAACTTTTATATTTAAAGGCCGTTCCCCTATTCGCAACCTGGGTAGCCGGTGGATGGGATTTTTTCTTCACCACACCACAATATATATATATATATATATATATATATATATATATATATATATATATATATATATATATACGCGCAAAAACACATACGCACACATATACAGCGAACGCAAGCATACATATGAAATGCAGTTGTAAATAAACACACATACCCGAACACACACAAATGTACACACGCATAACTATGCATATATACATACCTATATATGCAAGCATGAAATGAGTCAAAGTACATGTGGTTTAAAATAGAAAGGAGATTTAAATGTTACCTACTACAAAAATGGAAAGAAAATAAAGGGTTACCAGCTTAGAAGTGTGTGGACCGTTTCGCATGGTGGGCACTCGATTTTCAGTGGAAAAAGATTTTTGATAAGTAGCATTCATTTGCATATGATGAAGACAACTACTTTAAGAAGGAACGAATGGGGAAAGACAGTTTAGTTTGAAATTTGACAGCTGAGAGAGAAGATGGAGATTGAGATTGTAATTTAGATTGTTCGTTGTGTAAGAGAAGCTGCTTATAATCCATAACCTAAACCAGACGGACACAAAAAAAAACATCTTCGCCTCCGTCCTTGAGGTTAGAATTCACAAATATCCGAGGGCTTAGAACCAACATAAATAACGAATACACCCTTCTCCAAGTAAACTCCCCAGAACCGGATATCCTAACACTAAATGAAACAAACCTACAATCTTCAATATCCTCACACCAGTTTTACATGACTGAATGCCCCCCCCCCCACTCTACCGTAAAGACTCTGACAAACATGTGTACAGGATAGGAGTTTATATTCGGAACACCCTCACCTTGACTAGAGAACATAGGCTAGAATGAGATGATCATACACGCATGTGCTTTAGATTAACCTTACAGAACAGCGTTAGTTACTTATATTTCTTATACCGTTCTCCTTCGAGCCAGGACTGTACCCGGCTTAACTTTGTCTCTAGAAGAATAGATACAGCACTCTCAATTGACTCGACTGTCCAAATACATGTATTTGGGGATTTCAATGTACATGACCGTGACTGGCTTAAATTCTCCAGCTATACAGACACAGCTGGTAACTACGTATAGTTTCTCCATAGCGCGCTCTCTCTCACAGATAGTCACTTTCCCGACCCGCCCCCCCTGATCGTGTGGAACAGCAAGCCTTACTTCTTGACCTGTCCTTGACCTCACTGCCTGACGCTTGTGAGACGGATGCCCATAGCCAGTTTTGGAGCGCTGATCACCTTGTGGTAATGATTGATATCACCCTAAAATCTCGTCCCAAACCTGATGAGCCGTTGCTCAACTCGACGAGATACTATAAGCGGGTTGATTGAGAATCCATCAAAGATCACATCAGAGATGCTCCATGGAGTGAAACTGTTCATCTCCCTGCTTATCAGTGCGCAAATGAGTTAACCCAATGGGTTAAATCAGGCATTGAAGCACATGTCCTCATGCGTAAATTCTATAACAAGCCCCACTCTCCACAATGGTTCACTTCGAAATGTGCAGCTGCTATTGCTCAGAAGCAGCAAGCACTCCGACGATTCAACCTCCATAAGTCAACTACCAATAGACAGAGACTTATATCGTCAATAAATCATTATAAGACTGTAATAGATGAAGAAAAGAGAAAGTATACAGAGATGACCAGAAAACGCATTCAGTCACAGAAACTAGGTACTTATGATTTCTGAAACATCTTCAATAGTGTGGTGAACAATGGGCAATTAACAATTCCCCCACTATCCAACTACGATGATTTGCACGGCAACTGATCAGGCTTGAATACTTGCCCAGCGTTTCGCCTTTGACTCCACTTTGGACTCCGCTAACAACTCTCTCCCAAATTTCCCATTGCGAGCTGAAGCCACCATTGATGACCTGACCATCACACCATTCTATGTCCGAGACACCATTAAAAACCTAGACACTTTTAAAGAATGTGTGCCTGATCTTATACTAGTAATAGTAATAAAGAAATGCTCTGCTGAACTGGACCCTGTCCTCTTCCAAACTCTACAACAAATGCCTTGCCGAATCTTGCTTCCATGGAAGCTGGAAAATTGCCTCTGTAGTACCAGTCTTCAAGAATTCTGGAGATAGAACTGATCCTCAGAATTATCGCCCCACCAGTACTCCGGCTCTTCGCTAAAATATTTTAATTCTTAATCAATCTAGCGATAGTCCGTCACCTAGTTAATGCTAAACTTCTTTCTGACCATCAGTATGGATTTAGGCAAGCATGGTCTACTGAGGATATCCTTACGGTCATCTCTGAACGCATATACCATACACTGGACAAGGCAGGTGAAATTAAAGCGGTAGCACTTGATATATCCAAAGCCTTTGGCACGATTTGGCATAAATGTCTTCTCATAAAAATTAATTCATAAGGTATTACTGTACGAATATTTAATATAATTAGATCCTTTCTATCCAAAAGAAAAATCCAGGGTGTCTTTGATGGCCGTTCATCCAAACAACATGACATAAATGCAGGTTTACCCCAGGGATCGACCCTTGGACCTTTATTGTTCTTGATTTTCATAAACGACCTCCCTGATGACATTGCGTCTGAGATGGGTATATTTGCTGACGACACCGTGCTTTACTCTCGTCATGTGGGTAAAACGGACGTGCACATATCCAACATAATGGCTGAATCCTTAGAAAGTGACATCAAGTCTGTAGTGGAATGGGGTCATAAATGGATGGTAAAATTTAATGCTGCTCCTTTCCTTCAACAGCTACAATAAACCTCTTCAACCACCGATTGCCATGGAAAATAACACCCTACATTAGAGTCCAACGTTCAAACTCCTCGGCCTAACATTCACAGGTAACATGAATTTGAACAAATACATAGAATACATTGTCAAGCCTGCTGCAAAGAAAGTGGGATCCCTCTATCGAGATAGAAAACTTCTCACACCTGATAGTATCCTATATCTGCTCCCTATTTCCCGACTGTACCGACATGCAAGAATTTAAAACTAATGTGAACAAGCATCTCGCTGCATAGCTCCCAATTTAGGATGACCCTAAAACTTTCACCTTAATTCTCAGTAGCCCCTTACGTCTACAGTGGCAACTTGCCTTGTTTGGGTTGAACTAAGTTTTTAAAAAATTACCGGATTACAGTACTATAAATATTAAGGCATGCATATACACAGACATGCGCGGGCATATATGTAGTTTTCTCACACATACAATTATTCCTGCTCGGAATATTTTTTCGAAAGGGATCCTCTTACTTTTCTGCAGCAAATGTCAATTAACAGGTGGACGTCATGTTATCTATCAGCAGCACATGTTCGCTGTTACATAATCATAATACTAATACATTCTCTCGTTCATTAATACCAAATAACTGTTTAAAATGTCATATTTTCATTCAAATTGAAACGGATAGGTAAAATCTGAAAACTGTTAAATTTCGATGTTAAAAAGTGTTAGATATTAGGCAAGTATAATTTTGTTAGTTGAGAATTAGTCAATGGGGTTCCGTTGAGGTCAGCTTAGTGTGCTCGACGGTTATCTCGACTAACTGTGGGAATTGATAGAAGCAGACATGAAGTCACATGTCTCGAAGTAAGAGGGACTGAGAGAAGTAGGAGTTCGATTGGAAGTTTTGTAGTTATTACACATGCCTTGAAAAATGTCCTGTTAAAATGTGGTTAACCAGTAATTACCCCCCCCCCTTTCTTACCCCACCCAGCGGCCAGAACAGACGATCCTAAACGAATAAACTTTTTGTTGTCTTGAACTGTTGTCTTTTCTTGTTTCTTTTTGTGCAGGCGGCGTTTCCTCAGTCAGGCAAGATTACAAAGGGACAAGTACCGGAACGAACAGCTAGAAAGTTATGTTATGAATGGTTTATTTATTTTAATTGATTGTGACTTGTGACATTTAATTGATTGTGACTTGTGACATTAGACCTTCCGTCTGAGTGGAGGCATATGCAAAAAAAAGGTCACATGACGCATCTTTCGTAAACGGTGTTTTTATTTCCAAGCATAACTCAAATAATGTAAGGGAAATAACTCATATTTTAAACTGAACGATATAAGGCGAGTTATCAACCTTACATAAACACCAAATTAACAATATATTTTGTTTGTCTAGTACGTTTAAACAGTTTATATAAAAAAATAATTACAAACCAAAATATCATTGCTGCATCCCGGCCAACGCCGAGTAAGTACAACTAGTACATGATTAAAATAAAACGAATTTATCAAGTTTAAATGATAGCGACAGGGTACGTATTTATTTATGTATTGAGTTAGATGCTTTTGATATATATTTACTTATCTTATTCTTAGACAGATCTCTTCTTACCAAATGACGGGGTGTTAAATTAGAGCTAGTTTATTTATTTTTTGGGGTGGGGGGTGCGAGAGGTGACAAGCATCCTTACAGCACCCTTAATGCGTAGAAGTGGGGGTAGCGATTCTTTTTGGTCTGAATTGCCTTCACAACAGATTGACTATGAGAATGATAGTGTTGTGCAGAGTAGAAGGTGGAGGAGTGGTGACTGGGGGTAGATAAGACATGGAGGACTGTAAGGGTTTTTTTTCTTAAGGGAGAGAATTAGAGGAGAGGTAGTTCTTTAAGCTATTTGAACGTTTAGGCAGCGGGGGTGGTTGTTAGGGTATGGTTTGGTGGTTGTTCGGGGGGTGGGGACAAAGTCGATTGCTTGCACGTGGACTTGCTTGTTGTGAAGAGATCCAAAAAATTGTATAGTGTTTGCCTGGGATGCGGCAGAGTAGGGGTGCAGACTGCAGGTAGGGTAGATTTAGAAGGTAATGTTTAAAAATTTATATATATATATATATATATATATATATATATATATATATATATATATATATATATATATATAAATCAATTTATTTGCTTGTTTTGTTTATTTTATTATGAGGGAAGGATTTTCGTTGTGTGGAAAGAATTGAACGAAATGAGATCCAACGAGACAAGAAGAACGATTCTGGGACGGAGAGGCGTGAGGTAGGTGTGGTGGGGTCTTGACAGTGTAGGGTCGGATGGGGTGTTTGTTGGGTATTTGAGGGGGTAATTGAGAGGGTGGAGATAAGAGTCGTGTCCTTTTCTGTTGCAATTATTGTTAGGGTAGGTGGAAGATGGTTGCGGCGAAGTAGGTGGATGAATGCCGGATATGAAGGAGGGTGGTGGCGCGTTACCTCGTCCACTTTCGCATTGATGACGTATCCTTGGAAGACCAAATAAAAAAAATATATTTTATAAAATACACACACACAAACACACAAACAAAGCACAACCAGGCACACACATACATGTGGAAACGCACACACGCATATATATAAATATATATATATATATATATATATATATATATATATATATATATATATACATATACATATATATACACATATATATATATACATATACACATATACATACATATACATATACACATATATACATATACATTATATATATATATATATATATATATATATATATATATATATATATATAGAATAAATATGAAACTAAAAGTGAGCTTTTAGTAAATAGAACCTATAGTGAAATGGTTTAAGCTCAATATACGAGATAGACCAATTATAAAGATAGATGAACGAAGAGTGATAAACATGTACGAATGTCCAGATTTATTTCAAACTTCGATTGTTCAGTCCAAGGTATATTATGTAATAAAATTATGTTTATTATTTTTTCTTTAAGCCAAGGCTTTTCAAAGATCGAGATCTTATCATCAGAGGAATTATACAGATAGATAAGTTGGCAGTATGAAAGCCAAAATTCAACATTTGAAAAAATATATTATTAAGAAAATGGAGGGTGAAAAAAAGTTCGTTTAAAAAAGATATGGGTTTTTTTCACCCTCCATTTTCTTAATAATATATTTTTTCAAATATTGAATTTTGGCTTTCATACTGCCAACTTATCTATCTGTATAATTCCTCTGATGATAAGATCTCGATCTTTGAAAAGCCTTGGCTTAAGGAAAGAATAATAAACATAATTTTATTACAGAATATACCTTGCACTGAACAATCGAAGTTTGAAATAAATCTGGACATTCGTACATGTTTATCACTCTTCATTCATCTATCTTTATATATATATATATATATATATATATATATATATATATATATATATATATATATATATATATATATATATATATAAAACACTGTAGTTTCATTGGATTAACATCTATGAGCCAACTACCATATACTCACTATATATGCGCATGCACTTGTGTGTGTAGGTAAGGTATATTTAGAGGATTAATATCCGAAAAAATATATAAATATAAAATGGAAAAAAGATATAGAGAAAAGACACATGAATTAGAACTAAATTAACACAGAGACATGATTTGATTACAATGTATTTCGTACATTTGAGGACTTTCTCAATAAATGCATGTCAAATTAACAGAGACAATATATATACATAAAGCAGGTTCCGTGGAAGGATTGTGGTAAATGAAATCTGCTGCTGCCATTAGCAATAATGCAAATGACTTCGTCAAACGAATAGAGAACTCTTCAGCAACTGATATTGGTTATATAAGCATTAAGATTTTTCTTCCTCGTGGCTTGTGCTGATGGCGCAGGGGATAGACGCTCCGACTCAAAAAGAAAATAGTTCGGTTTCAATCACAGCATGAAGCACTTGTCTAACCCTACTGAAGAGTTGTGATAAAGCATCCATGGGTTACACACACACACACACACGCACACACACACACACACACACACACACACACACACACACACACACATATATATATATATATATATATATATATATATATATATTTATATTCGCATTTTGAAGTAGGAGAATGATAACTAAAGGCTAAAGCAAAACTCTTCCGTAAAATGGGCACTTTCGATTATCAGTATGGTAATAAAATATAAATAAATGAATAGGTTCATTTAAATATGATACGCTGTCAGTAGCAGTACCGGACGCCGACCATTAGGTTGGTGCTTCAGTTTCAAATCCCGCTGCATCTAGCCACACAAGACAAAACACGCGTTTGTGGGTAACTATATTATCTCTCGCTCTCTCTCTCTCTTATATATATATATATATATATATATATATATATATATATATATATATATATATATATATATATATATATATATATATACATATCATAATATAAATTCCTTTATTCATATAAATCTTATTGGCTACATATGTGCATACATGTTTCAGTTGCAATCTCTTTCGAAATCCAGATTCTACGGACCAAAATGAAACTGAGATGAGTAGAAATTTTTGTACATCGTTTTAGTTTTGAGGGGAAGAAGGGGGGAGGAATATTTAACGAGCAGAGTACTCATCACTGTGATTTAGTTATCTATACTTATGACACCACCACCCTAATTTTGAAAACATTCATACGACTCCTTTTTTTACTCGCATCTGCATTCCAGGCTAATTATTTTTTATTACTCTATTTTGCTTTTACGTTTCTATTTTATTACTTGATACTTCTTTCAAGTATATTGTCACATACTGACGTCTAAGACAGTGCTATTGCTCCATACTTCCACCAGTCTCTGGGTTAAGGTCGTGCCAGTCTATACACACACACACACACACACACACACACACACACACACACACACACACACACACACACACACACACACACACACACACACACATATATATATATATAACTTTTATGTGTGTATAATAAAAAATAAATAATAAAAATTTAAAAAACTTTATACGCTCCTCCCCCTCAAAAAAGGGGTGCGACAGAAGTCAGTAAAATGCATTTGAACAGAAAAAATACCATCATCACCGCTAAGGCACCAATATGTAATTGAATGAGTTTTCATTCTGCCCAACGGCGCTTAAGAAAAACAACAACAAAAAAACTATTACGCGTGTATGAACTATTATACATATGTATATTTGAAATGATGAGTATTCATTTAGGGTATACTTTATTTGGTGTCGACCAGCCATGTTTTTCAAATTGGTTAATCTGGTAAATGAATATCCGATATTGCAGGAAAGAGAAATCATTAACAATGTGTTTTTATGTCGTTGTTGTGATTGTGCAATAGTCGATTTTTGAGTGGAAGCGTTGGTGAAGGTGTTGGGAAAAGTGGAGTTTGTCGAAGAGGGTATTGTATGCCATTAGTTATATCAGTGGCTTTGTGTGTCTGAATTATGGGAAGAGGAAGGCCTTATTCCCATATTCTCTATATATAATTCGCGTATAAACATATATATTTACGTGTTACAACATTCTTTTTGAACTTTTTGTATTCATACAAACATATGCGATGTCAAATATGTTTGTATAAGTAAAAATAATTTTATAATAATTACACAGCTCTTTTTCTTCTTGAGCACTATGATATATATGCGTTTAGGTTCATTGAATTGATTGCATATATATAATGTATATATATAGTAAAATATGAAAATATATTCATGGCAATTGTTATAAATATATTTTTATACTTTACTACTAAGCTCTACTCACATATTTAGCAATGTATAAGTAAATTCGGAAAATCTATACACTATATATCATATCACCTTATAATATAATATGTACATACATGAAATAAAGATATATATATATATATATATATATATAAACATATAAACACACACATACACACAGCCATATATAATTTATTTGTTTATTTTCTTTGCGATACTTTTTGAATAAATTCATGTATATATATACATCAAACTTACTGTATTGAAAGAAGGCACTCATATATATATATATATGTATATATATATATGGGTGCCTTATATATATATATATATATATATATATATATATATATATATATATATATATACATATATATATAATAGAGAATGGTAGTTTCTTTGAAGCATTGCTGGGAATAGTAGTAGTATGTTTGAGAAGGCTAAGGGCAATGCAAAGTGCCTGTAGGCTGAAAGCTGGAAGGAACAAACATAATAAATCAAAATGGGACTTACTATTTATTTTTTCTTAAAATCTTCTTAAACATACTACTAATATATATATATATATATATATATATATATATGGATATGAGGTAAGGTACACGATAATTCATGAAAATGAAGTGTCGTGATGGATAAAATGTGTGAAAAGATGACAAACGGAAAACAAGTCAAAGTGCAGGAGAAAAACAAAAACAAGAGATTTTTTTACCGGTTTCGTTCGTGGAGAACGTCTTCAGAAAATAAAGATACAGAAATAATTTTATTTTGAAGGCACACACATGGGATGAGGGAAGAATGATCTGATTGGATCATATGAGAAGAACAATAAGTGATGTTGGGATATGATAAGTAGGTGACACATTCTTCTAAGGCGGTGGGGGAGGGGGAAAGGTGGCAAAGAACCTAACTACGGTGAACAAAAGGGGTTGGCATGAAATTGATACACTGGAAGTTAGCACCTAAAGATTAATAAGAAATAAACAGGGATGGGTCAGCTAATTTGTCAACAATAGGTTTTTAAAGAGCAATTCATGAAGATGAAGACGTTCTCCACGAACGAAATCGGTCAAAAAATCTCTTGTTTTTGTTTTTCTCTTGCACTTTGATTTGTTTTCCGTTTGTCATCTTTTCACACACACACACACACACACACACACACACACACACACACACACACACACACACATATATATATATATATATATATATATATATATATATATATATATATATAGTATTATCGTAGGTTCAATTCTTGCCCAGGATCGCCATGCTGATGACAACTGATAGCCAGAAACACGTGTCCATGCATTCTTTGTATATTTACGTAAAAAAATGATTAATTAATATATATATATATATATATATATATATATATATATATATATATATATATATATATATGTCGTTTGATAACCACCTGCGAAATGTTATTATTGGCAATAAAAAAGGATTTGGCAAAGAAAAGTAAAGCCCTTCATTATCATCATGAATAGACTCTCTCGGCTTTTGCACGTTTTTATTCTTGTATTGTCGTCGTTAGAATGTGGTGAGATGAAATGAAAAAATCTTCTAATTGTTCGTAATATACTTGCCATTTAATTCTAACGATGGTTTTAGCAACTGAAACTGGATTATATATGTATTTTTATTATAAATCTTTTGAGTTATGTTAAAATTTGGGACTTAAACACTTCCTTATTGTATCTATAAATTATCAAAATACATTTTAATTAGGGAACTCTAGTTGTCTAATATCTATACATTATCAAAATACATTTTAATTAGGGAACTCTAGTTGTCTAATATCTATAAATTATCAAAATACATTTTAATTAGGGAACTCTAGTTGTCTAATATCTATAAATTATCAAAATACATTTTAATTAGGGAACTCTAGTTGTCTAATATCTATAAATTATCAAAAAAAAAAATTAATTAGGGAACTCTAGTTGTCTAATATCTATAAATTATCGAAATAAATTTTAATAAGGGAACTCTATTTGTCTAATATCTATAAATTATCAAAAAAAAAAAAATAATTAGGAAACTCTAGTTGTCTAATATTTAGGGTTTATATTTCATGCAACTCAAGAAAATTTTCTTAACTCACCGGTGTTCCGGCGTTTTCTTGGAAAGTAGATTAACCTAAGAAATTCTCGGCCCCAATCTTGAATTATTTGCTGTTCATGGTTATCTGGCGCAAACGAAGACTCCACGATGTTAATGGTTGTGGGTATGGGTTTACCACCCGGACCTATGAAGAAAGTTTAATTGCCAACCCGGACTTAATGTTAGTCTTTTGGAGAAGTGAGACTGTTAAAAGTCAATTTCGCCCCCCCCACCAAGCAAGCGCAAACAAAGTAATTCATCTTGTTTTTTAACCTTACTATTTTTTTGATTATTGTGACTACTATTTTTTTATCTTGGTTGTTATATTCAAGACGTTTTCGCCGATGCAACCTCCGACCTTTTTTTTTCAAGGGACTCTTTTGCGAATTAGGGGATATTTTACTCGAACGTGAATGTCGGTGGTAGTATCATGGGACACGTTTTTAATAGAAAAATCAAGATGAAAAATACGAAATATAACTAGCCATTAAAAAAGATTCCGAAGCCTGTTTTTGTGTTTGACGCCTGAATAAAACAATGTATGTTTTGACGACAGTTATGTAAAGATAGGAAAGAAAATTAAATCTAAATAAAAGTGAATGTAAAAAAGCTAAAAACCTAGCGACATTTGAGCGGCCATGTTGATGCAACAGGATGTAAGGGGTTTCTCTGTTCGAAAATTTTAAACATATGAACAACTATTTTACATTAACATCGTGGGGTCTTCTTTCGCGCCAGATACCATAAGCAACAAATCACTCATTTTTACTAATTTTTATTTAAACTGTTATTCTATCCTATTACTTCATCAAATAATTTTTATTAAAAAAAAGATCATTATTTATTTAAAAACATAAATAAACTACGTAACTCAATATTTGTTCAATCACTAAATCCGGTTATAACTAAATTAAACTATTTTCTATTTATGATTCTAAGTTTATATTCAATCTTATAATAATTATTCCTAGCTCAATTTATATTCATTTCAAATTCAGTTAAGCAAATTTTGTATCGATCCTATGATTTATTAAAACATCCGGTTAATAATAAGATCTCATTAATTCGTCCCTATGTTATTCTACTTATTAAACAATGTATGTTTTGCCGAAATTTATGTAAAGATAAGAAACAAAATAAATCTAAATAAAGGTGAACGTAGAAGAAGTTAAAAACTTACCGACATTTGAGCGTCCATTTCATGTAACAGGATGTAAGTAGCTTCTCTGTTCGAAAATGTTAAACCTATGCATCGCTATTCCTAAATGTGAGAAATGCGAAAGAAGATGCAATAAGTGACTATTCTAGAAAATGTTACGTAAGCATAACAAAAGAAGAAAAAAGGTGGGAAAGAGGAAACGTAATTAAGTGGCTGACGTGACCCATGAATGAATAGTTTGTTATTACGTAAAGCATATGATAAAAAATATGAATGAAATTAAAATATACGTGAATGAATGTTAGCGACCTCTTGTTAACCTTGAAGAACGTTTATTTTTTGTTGATAATCGATCTGCTATTTCTTTATTCTGTCATTTAAGGATATGATAGAAGGAATTTGGAACTTTGGAAGAATCAGTAGGTGAAGGGAGCGCCCATTATTTAAGTCGAAGATTTAGTGTAGTGTAATAAACACTAATAATAGCGTCCAAATAAAACAATGGCGATGCGAGACCTGAAAAAGTGAACCTATTAAAATAAGTTCCTGATGATATTGAGGTTTTTTAGAATAGATATTATCATCAGAGTGAAATTACCTCCAACCTCCTCTGCAAATGATTGTGTTTGGAGACGCTGCTTAGTTGAAAAAAAATTAAGAAAATTTGAAAGAGAACGAAACGAACGCATATTTTCTGAAAAGACGCATTAGGGATTAGCTTAAGTGGCTTTCGGAACAGATTAGAATATAATGGTTTTGCTTCTAAAGCTATGATGGTTAATGAAATAGATGAAAATTGATTTTTACTTTATTTTATCGAAGGAAGGTTATACCGATTTTCAGCACCTTGAAAACGCTTTAAATACTCGAAAGAAACTGGAATTTAGAAAATAATCTTTTTATAGCCATGGTTAAAATATCACGAAAATCTAAAATATTTTAATTTTCATATACCAGAAAAATAGTGACCCATTGGGTCAATCATTGAACTTGAGTAAGATTGCGTGCAAAGTCAGTTATTTCTTTTAAATAATAATTTAAAAAATCCTAAATTGGTTTCTTTCTGCTCGTTATACTCCACTAATTCTCTTTCTCTTTCTTTTTCCAGATAAGGGTTAAATAGTATTACTACTTGTGGTGATATTTTGTTTTGTTTATAATGGATTATTCCAGTCTTGAGTATTATAGTAGCAGTAGTCTCCGTCCTCTTATTTTCTCATTGTCTCTCTTCGTCAATATAGAAATAGATGAGAGTAGATGCGTTGAAAGTAACGGCGACAGATAGAAAAAGAGAAGTTTACAGAGAGAGAATAGCAGTAGTCGACATTTTCGTCATCTCTGTCCCTTTATCTTCTCGCTGTCTCTCTTCGTCAATATAGAAATAGAGGAGAAAATAAGATATGTATTACATTTTACTGTTAATAAACACAGAGAGAGAGAGAGAGAGAGAGAGAGAGGGAGAGAGAGAGGTATAGATGGGAGCGAGAGTGATAGACACCATATAAGATACGCAGAGGGATCAAACAACATACAGAGTGAAAGTGATAGATTGAAATTTAGTAAGAGATGGGATACTTGATGAGTTAATTGCATGTTACGGCTAAATAAAAAAAAATTGATTTTTTAACATAACTCATTTCCAAAACTAAGGACTATTTTAACATATATTTTGTGTGATTAAAATATATAAGAACACAGCTTTAAACATGCTAATCAACTCAGCTTTAGTATAACATATGCACCCCTTTCCTGAGTTGAGCACTGTGGTATATGAACTCATTCATCTGTCATCATTGAAAATTCAAATAGAGCACTCTTCGGAAATTAACAATGTTTATATAAGCAATTAGATTTTGTTTTTCTTTGTATTTTGAGTTTCCATGTCTGTGAACTGGTTAGAAAAAGAAATTTCGAAAGATGTAAAACACATTTGAACTCTTTTATTACACACTAATAACTTTTGAGCGCAAAAAATACACTGTGAACACTATTTTTATACAAAAATGGACACATTTCAACTAAATTCCTAGTCCCTATTCATCACGATGGCAGAGTTAGAAACACAAAATCCAGCTCCCCAAAAAGGGGCACTCTGGATTAAGACCAAATTAACATTGCGTCAGTCTATAAGGATTACTCTTTCACTGACGGAAGACAGAAAAGATGAAGTGTAGTATCAGAATAGGTGTCGATGGGTAGGCATAAAAGTTCAATTTTATATACGTTCAAAAATAAAGTAGAATTTTGTTTTAGGACAAACAAAACGTTTTTTGTCATGCAGACTAGTTTTTGTGTAAAACAATATTTCACATTTTAGGGGAAACAAACTATTATTCGTTTTTATTGATTTTCATGTACATATTTGGCCTCCATCTTGAATATTAGTCTAAATTAGTTTTATATCGTTTTACCTTTAAATCACAAGCAGGCTTCCGCATTGAAACTACATGAAAAAGCCATCAGTATCCCTTCTAAATACTAAACAATTACTTGATCAAAGATGAAATAATTTCAGACAGAAATGAGTACCGTAATATGTCCATAACCGTTCCCTTCGAAACGTCTTGTCTATCTGCTTAGCATCAATCACTGTGACGTCAGCCGAAAAACGAAACTAAATTGAATGGCATTCTCTTTACGAATGCCACGCTTCGACATTTATGGTGTATTTTATTTGAAAACAAAAACAGCGTATTTCTACAGAGAATGATGTTCAAACAATTTTCTGTTGTGGAGACTTTAATCACTTTACCCAGAATTTCAAAGAAATATTAGTAGAACTTCCCAGCGAGTGATTTTGTATATTTTTAGTATTTTACTATACGTATGTTACTTCTTTATAAATTCATAAAATATAATTAGAATTAAATTGTATTCACAGTTTCACTGTAAATCATTCACATGATTCAATTGCGATCCGCTAAATCATAGTTACCGAATTAGGAATCATCCTACAATGTAAAAATTACCGAATTGTCCGGACACCATAAATGTTAAGACTATAAGAAAATGGAAAAAACTTACCTGTTTAATATCTAGATAAGAAAAAAAGGTCAGATTGTGATGTAAATTTGACGTAAATTGACCTCTAGGTTATATTCTCTCATGTAGGTGGTCAATTTGCGTAAAACCAACATCCCGTTACCCCTCTAACAATTAAACAAGTTAGTTTTATAAAAAGTTTTTTATAATAAACAAAAGCTCCAAACGGAAACGTTAGGGGTTACTATGATTAGGAGCCATATTTATAATGGGCACCATTAGTGTAGAGTTGTGCACAATATATTTGTTCATATTACTTTGAAATTGCTGCATGTTAGTTCAGTCGGAGAAACAGGGAGCAAGGAATGAATTCCAAAGGCAAGCGGTCCGAGAGAGAGAGAGAGAGAGAGAGAGAGAGAGAGAGAGAGAGAGAGAGAGAGAGAGAGAGAGAGAGAGAGAGAACAACTATATGAATAGAAAGTCGGGTTTGTCGGGGGTATTCAGGTTGGGGGGGTGTACAAGTGCAATAAGTTTGTCGGAACACATCTCGTAAAAGTACTTGTAAAACAGGCACATAAATAAAATATTTCGGCAATGGGACTTGGACTGTCGCTTGGTAGACAGCGCGAAAACTATTTGATTAGAGACTCTCTTTTACACTCTGTTCAACTTGTAACAACAGAACATATACAAATAAACCCGATTCTGTTACATTCCAAAGACCAAGATTTTATTTATCTTATGAAAGGGTTTGTTTAAAAAAAATGTTTTGTAACATAAGTAAAATCTTGGTCTTTGGAATTTAATATAATCGTGTTAAATATATATATATATATATATATATATATATATATATTTATATACGACCTGTCATCTAGTCTAGCTTCTCTTCTCACCTCTATTTCTCTCCCTTTCTCTTTCGTTCCCCGGATCACGGATCGTCTACTCTCTATATAAAGTTACTCAGATCTACCATTCACCCTTCATGACGTCATCTACTTTCACGTTGTTATATATATATATATATATATATATATATATATATATATATATATATATATATATAAGGAGATTTAGTGAATTATAACAACAAGTCTATTATGGCGTACGGTCGTTTCCAAAACATTCTGGAAATACTTTATTTTATTCTTTAATTTAAAAAAAAAAACAACAAAAGCTACTCCAAAACGTCACTTCATCAGCGCCTTTAGCATCACATCTTACAGAAATTCACGGAAAAATAACAAACTCGTCTTAGAGGAAGATCTATTGGAGGGAGGGCGTACATAGACCAATATTGGAAAAAGAATAAGTTACAGATATAAAATAGGGATATAAAGATAAAACTGATTATAATAATAATAAAACCTTATAAACATTATAAAGATTATTAAGAAAAAATGAAAAAGATAAAAATTAGAACAAAAATAAAGAGTAAAAATAAAATAAAATAAAATATAATATAAAAATAATAGAATATGTGAAGGAAAAATAAAATCAGGGGATAAGAAGAAAAAATAAAAATAAAATATCAAATAAAAAATAAAAATAAAATAAAAATAAAAGCAAAAATAAAAATAAACAAAAATAAAAATATAAAAAATATAAAGATATAAAAATATAAGAAAATATAAAGGAATTATAAAATTGAAAAATTAAAAATTAAAAAATTAAAAATATATAAAAAATATATATAAAAAATATATAAAAAATATATTAAAATATATAAAAAAATAAAAAAATATAAAAATATAAAAATACATAAAATAAAGAATGAAGTGTAATAGAGTAAAATAAAATAAAATAAAAAATAAATAAAATATAAAATATAGAAGGTAAAATCAAGTAAAATAAAAATGTAAGTGCGATAATCGAAATATAAAGGAATACGAATATATGAGCAATATAAAAATACATACATATGCAGACATATATACATATATATATAATAATGGTAATAATCCAGGTGAAAAATATCCACAGGGTGGTAATCCAGAGAATTTTAACCGGGTTTATAAAAAGTGCTCAATATCAAAATAGAGCTTTATATATGATAGTTTTATTTACACAGACATGTACAAAATCTGCTCTCAGATTTTGTACATGTCTGTGTAAATAAAACTATCATACATATATATATATATATATTCATATACAAACGCACATATATACACATACATAAAAATATATAAGAAAATAATAAGTTAATAAAATTATAAATAAGTAAATAAAAATTGTTAACTTATAATATAGAATAAAGGTAAATTAAGAAACATATATATTTCTTTCTTTCTTGACAACAATCATTCGTTTTTTCTATGCTTTTCTCTCTTTCTGTGTCTTCACCCCTTTCTCTTTCCCCTCTCTCTTTGTGTCTTTCTTCTCCTCTACCTCCCTTTCCACATCTTACTTTCCCCACACACGAACTCACACACAAACAAACCAAACAACCCAAAAATAAGTCAGAATTCTCTCTCAACATTAATTTTATTACGAAATTAAATTCCACCATAATGCATTTCAGTTCAATCGTAAACAGATCAGGCATTTCATTATTTTTTAAGTGTAACTTTAAAAAGCTCCCGCATCTCCGAGACAGACTGCGGACAAACAAAAAGTCAGTGAGTATCTCTTCCCCACATTAATCTCGTTACGAAATTATATTTCATCATAATGAATTCAAAGTTCATTCGAAAACAAGTCAGCTATTTCATTCTTTTGTTAAATTGTATATTAAAAATACCCCTAATACACGCACACACACCGCGAACAATATAAAATGTCAGTGAGTATCCACCCACATTAATTTCATTATAAAATTAAATTCTACTGTAAATATATTTCGGCTGATTTGTAAACAAGCTAGCCATTTTATTCTTTTGTTAAATTGTATATGAAAAACAAAGCCCCCTTCCAAAACATACACATCGCTACCAAGTAAGTAAGTGAGTAATCTCTTACATTAATTTCATTACGAAAATAAATTCTACCATAATTCATTTCGGTTCATTCCTAAACAAGTTCTCTCCGGTCAATTTACTTCTAGCGCTTTCGGTTCTGGGTTTCCTCAATTTTGCCGGGCAACACCGGGACACGGACCCTGCTAGTAAATAAATAAAATCACAACAAAATGGAGGAATAAACTTCAGTATATAGTATATGTTTTTGACTGAACAGATACTCTCGTATTTAAATACAGAAAAAAAAAACAAGGTAAGGGAAGGTGAATTGGCCTTTTTTTTCGAATGGTGGAAAGTCAATGGCGATGAAAACCGCTGCAATGGCCAAACAAAAAGAATAGAATTGAAATCCAATCTGATCTCGGCGAATAAGAAAATGCTCGAAGAAATGAGAATAAGAAAGACGTTGAAAGGCGGGTTGCAAAAGGTGAAGCATAGCAAATCCGTCACTTACGGTGGCCTCTATTAGTGACAAGGTAGATAGCGATATATATATATATATATATATATATATATATATATATATATATATATATATATATATATATATATAGAGAGAGAGAGAGAGAGAGAGAGAGAGAGAGAAAGAGAAAGAGAGAGAGAGAGAGAGAAAGAGAGAGAGAGAGAAATGGAAAGGAAGAAAGAGAGAGAGAGAGAAAGAGCGAGAAAGAAGAAATGTCTAACTGAACTATATATATATATATATATATATATATATATATATATATATATATATATATATATATATATATATTGTGTGTGTGTGTATTTAGGCAGTATTTTCTTATTTATGCAAACATTGTTAAAAATAACAGAATTCGTCTGTTTAATTATACCTTGTTTTATTCTTTCAATTTTTCTGATGGTCTTTTTTGTATTAAAAAATAATAAAAAAATGTTCCCAAGGTTTCACAGGTTTTAAATTGGTTTCAGAATGTATAACTTTAGTGTTATAAATTCGAATTTGTCTTAAATCAGAGGGAGGACAGTTATGTTTTTGTATTCCGAAATCAATTTAATAAAATTAAAAATACTGGAAGCTATCTACATGAAAACACAACAACCCAAAATCAACAACATCACACATGAAACCAGTGGTAAAATACTTGACGTAATGCGATTTTGTTTTGTGATGCTATCCAGCGTTGCTTAATTTAAATCGTCAACGACTTCCTGGAACAATGCGATAAACGTTCTATGCGCGTTTCTCCGCCGTCTTTTTAATAATTCTCTTCTTTCTCCAACTTTTTTGTTCATTTGCATTTTACCGCCAGCCTTCGAAGAATTTACCTTAGGGTATATTCTCTTACTTTGGGTATACTATGGAGATTATGAGATGATATCCTTCTTTCTCTGAGTACTTTAAATACCCCCCCCTCTTTCTGTAGATCTAGTAACTTCATATCCCTCTTCCTACCATGCTAAATGAGACTCTACTATTAAACAACGATCTTGCCGGAGTTATACCACCAGTATTAATATAAATATTAATATAATATGACTTTTATACTGATCATTTTCTCGCTACTGACAGACTTATTTCACCTTTATCGAAATGCATATATTTAATTTATACACTTGTCCGTATTCGTTGTCTTGCGATATATTGTTTTTGAGTATATTTACATGTGTTTAAGTGTCTATATGTTTATATGTATATATGTATACGTATGTATGTATACATATGCATTTGTTTGAGTGTATTTTTATATATGTATATGTAGTGATGTCTGCATATATGTGGATGTTTTTCAGTATCTTAATCTAAAGTACATTTTTGTTCATCTTTATATGTCTAAATGTAAAACTGTGTATGTATAACACTGTATTGTTATATTTGAATATCATCTTCTGGTTGTATTAACCATATATTTGTGTATTATCTTTCATTTATGATCTGCTTATACTTCAAAAGACTTTGTTCTTTTTTGTGTATTTTCGTATAATATCTTTTTTGTATAATATTTTTGAATAGCACACACGGGGTTCTAACCGGTTTGTGAAAACATGCTATGGATAATTATTTCTAAAAAAATGAGATTTTCGTAAAAATTAATATGTAATATTTTAAATATTTTAAATTATTTTTAACTTTGAATTCATGAATTTATAAATTAATAAAACATCTCTTATCATTATTTTTATTTTTATTCTATTGGTTTATTCTTTTATCTTATTGCATTATATATTTATTTTTCATTGATTTTTAATTTTTAAAATTTTAAAATTTTAAAATCATCATCATCATCATCATCATCATCATCATCATCATCATCATCATCATCATCATCATCATCATCATCATCATCATCATCATCATCATCATCATCATCATCATCATCATCATCATCACTACTTTTTATTCTAATTTATTATTTTATTTATTTATTATTTATTTTGTTACTTATTTTTTATTTTTATTATAATTCTTTTTTATAATTATTATTAAACTAATTTCTAATCTTAGTTAGTGCAATTGTTAAACTGCAAATTATATTACTGTTTTTTGTTTAACTTTTTTAATTAGATATGTTTCAAGATAATGTATCTTGAAATAGTTATATTTAAAAATATTTCTTCAATTTTATTAATGGAGAATTTATCTATTAATTAAATGTTAAACTATAGGTTTTTATATTTTTGTAATTTTCTATTGGAAAAATGTTGTAATTGTAAAACAATTCCCCTTTTTTTATGCTTTTTCTGTTAGTGTGCCTCTTTTTATGTTCGATTTAATTGCTTTGTATGCTATTTGAAGTGGTTCGTAATTATCATAGCCTAACTCTCCCTCAACCTCTCGAATTCCTGTATAACTGAGAATTGTCTGCACTCTAGTCTTGATGCTATGTTTTAACTTCGAACTTGGTGTCTACGCTGTACTGATGAAGTACTTGATATAAAACAAATCCATATAGTCTCAGAAACGATTGTACACTAAACTGTTATTTATGTTGAATTATTGGAACATATGAAATTGAATGTCATAAATTTACTCCATATCTATCTATCTATCTATCTATCTATCTATCTATCTATCTATCTATCTATCTCTCTCTCTCTCTCTCTCTCTCTCTCTCTCTCTCTCTCTATATATATATATATATATATATATATATATATATATATATATATATATATTAAATAAGTTCAAATATATTGATAACATGAACTTAAAACCAATATTATTTCAAAAGTGCGTAATACAAGGTAAAGCTATAAATATAAATCAACTAAAATAAACATTAAAACAGTCTTCGCGGATCAACCAACGTTTCAACGTTTACACGTCACTTTAGGAACTTTTTTCAAAAGAAACAAGACAGAAAAAGGGGATACAAAAAGAGAGTAAACCTCATTAAGCATGTCATTTATTCTTCCTACGATTAGACGCCCCCCCTACCTCAACACATTTGCCGGGACTATGTACAATTTAACTTGAGATGGAACGGAAGCCCTTCCTATCCCCGCCCATTCCCTCTCCCATTCTTTAATCGCTTAACCAACACACCTATTTTGTTCTACCGCAAGCAATTCAAGATTTATGCACATTCATGTTCCAGACACAAGTAAAATTACCTATCAAACACTATTCACCGTACATTACATATTTACATACACATATTATAGGTCATAGTTATCAATAGTATTCACATATTCATTGATTGTAATCTTAGAGCTGTATTATTTTTCATTAATTATGTTCTTGCAAATTGGCATAAGTTAGCTATCACGGTGGGGGTCTGTAGAGACACCATTTTAATTTAAGTACCATATTGGTTTACTGAGTGTTTATTTAATAAATTTATGATTATATAATTTTATAATTTATAATATAAAAAGAGCTAATTTGCTAATTTTCTAATACCGGGCCTGAGTATAAAAATAGTAAATTAAATTCAGAATAGTTTGGCTGTTTCAACCAAGTAACATATATATTGTTTCTGCACACAATTACCCAACAACCAACCTATACAACTACTGCATAGCATTTGGATGGATTATCTCCCTTTAGTTTAGCGTATTAGCAGTAGCGCGGTCAAGATAATTAACAAAAGGCATTAAAGAACATCAATTATATCACCTGGAGTGACAGTCAAAGTACAATCTATGGGTTAAATAGAAACTACCGTTTACTGACTCTTTGTTTACAAAATATACGCCTGCGAAACAAGTTGATCTACACACCAATCATATACAAAACATATGGATGATTTCGGCATAAAATGACCCAATATTGGCCAATGGCGGTTGACATGCCATAATACTCAACAATCAACCAACATTGTTCTGTTATCTCTACGTAGGCTTTGTTGGCTGCGATTCTTTTGTAGCCTTTAATTCCAAACTGGCCTAAGAGCTGATACAAATAAGCTGCAACAAATCCCGTTGCTCAAATATGAACATCTCTAAGGATCACTAGTTTTCACGAAAGAAAGTTTTACAAAGCAAAGTAATTTACAAAACAAATCGTATACAATAACATTTGTACGGTTCCGCCATAAAATGGTCCAACAATGGTTGATATGCCGTAAAAACCAACCAACCAACCAACCAACCAACCAACCAACCAACCAACCAACCAACCAACCTGTCTCTTTCTCTTCACCAACCGCCCCCTCTTTTTATATCTATTCTTCTGTCTCTTTCTCACCAATAAGCCCCTCTCTCCATCTTTGTATTTCTATCTTTTTTCTCAGCTTCATCTCTATATATTTTTCTAATTACCCAACTCTTTACTCTCTCACTATATACCTATCTGTCTCTTTCCCTCTTTCTCTCATCTTCCGCTTATACCTCTATCTCTCCTTCTGTTTTTTTCTCTTTCTCATCAAACCACACCTCTCTATCCCTATCCATTTACGTATACCTCTCTTTCTCCTCTTAACTTTGTATTTCTATCTGTCTCTTTCGTATCAACACCATATATCTATCGGTTTGTCTATTTATCTAGCTCTTTCTAATTACACAACTCTTTACTCTCTCACTATCTACCCATCTGTCTATTTCCATCTTTTTCTCATCGTACCCGTTTATCTTTCTCTATCTCACTCTCTTTTAATATCTCTCATCATCTATCCTTTTCTCTGTTCCCATATCTATTAAGGTCTACCTCTCTTTCTGCCCGCCTAACAATTCAACTCATTCACCCCCAAAGCCGTCCATTTTAGACAAGTGTCAACATTTACAAAATAAACCCTTACTTGATTTCCGCCATATTTTTTTCGCCTGGACCCTCGAAAATCCCCATCTCCTCCAACCTCCGTACTTCGCGCCACCCCTGACCTTTCTCCCCAACACGAGTCTCAAGTGTGTAACACTGTCATTTATCATGTGTTGACATCTTGTAGTTCGCAAGGTCCGACATGAATAACTCGGGGTTGGTATGGGAACTCGTACAGGGCATACCCCATAATTTTAATCTATGTCTTGCCTTTACGGTGTAGAGATATAAATTACGATTAGTTTGTTATTCCATATATATATATATATATATATATATATATATATATATATATATATATATATATATATATATATATATATATATATATATACATATATATATATATATATATATACATATATATATACATATATATATATTTATATATATATAGTCAAACTTTCAAGTTTCGAGCTCAATAGATGTTCATTTTTTGAACTCCAGAGCATATATAAATAATCAATAAAATGATCCATTATTGACGAATCATTTCGTCGTCACTAAGGCAACCATAATACAGAGTAATATTTTCTATGAATGTGACTCGTCAGAAGGAAACGCCAAAATCGGGTCCCAAAACATCAGAAGAAAACCCAAAGATAACAAAACTCACATTATTAAATCATTTATATATGTAGGTTCATTAGGAACACACTTCTGTTTACTTTCATGGATGGAAGCCATATGCATACTAACAGTGCTATAAGAAATACGTATACTTTTTCTGAACATTTAAACTCTAAATTAGATCGTAAATACACTTATTTAGAATCAGGGAAGAAACGTCAAATAAAAAAGAAAAAGAAAAAATAGACAAAAGAAGTAGAGAAAAAGAATTAAAAAATAATACGGAAAAAAGTTATTAAAAAATTACATCTAAATAAACAGCATTTAATTTTTAAAATAAATGAAGCAACCCACAATTTTTAATTGAGAGTTACTTAGCTTTATTCAATTTAATCTAATTATATCTAGCACTAAGTGAAATTTAATCTAATTATATCCTAGCACTAAGTGAAACAAACCTACAATCCTCAATCTCCTCACACTATTTTAGCATGAGTGAGTACCTCCAACTCTATCATAAAGACTGACAAACATATGCACGGGTTAAGAGTTTATGTTCAAAACACCCTCCCTTGACTAGAGAACATAGGCTAGAATCAGATGATCAAGCCTACATGTGCTTTAAATTAACCTTACAGCACAGCAGTAGTTACTTATATTTCTTATACCGTTCTCCTTCGAGCCAGGACTCTACACTGCTTAACTCTGTCTCTGAAAGCATAGATACACCACTCTCAATTGACTCGAGTGCCAAAATTAATGTATTTGGGGATTTCAATGTACATCACAGTGATTGGCTTGGGTTCTCCAGCTATACAGACGCAGCTGGTAACTCCACATATAGTTTCTCCATAGCGCACCGCCTTTCACAGACTGTCACGTTCCCAAACCGCCTCCCTGATCGTGTGAACCAGCAAGCCTCACTTCTCGACCTGTTCTTGACCTCACTGCCCAAGGCTTGTGCGACAAATGCCCATAGCCTGCCGGGGAACGCTGATCACCTTGTGGTAATGATTGATATCACTCTGAAATCTCGTCCCAAAACTGATGAGCCATTGCTCAAAACGACGAGATACTATAAGCGGGCTGATTGGGAATTCATCAGAGTTCACATCAGAGACACTTCATGGAGTGAAATTCTTTCTCTTCCTGCTGATCAGTGCGCAAAAGAGGTAATAGAATGGATCAAAGCAGACATTGAAGCACATGTCAGCATCAGAAAATTCCACAGCAAGCCCCACTCTCCACAATGGTTCATCTCGAACTGTGCAGCTACTATTGCTCAGAAGCAGCAAGCTTTCGGACAATTCAACCACCATAAGTCAACTATGAATAGACATAAACTTATATCGTCAACAAATCATTGTTAGACTGTAATAGATGAAAAAAAGAGAAAGTATACAGAGATGACCAGAAAACGCATTCAGTCACAGAAACTAGGTACAACAATTTCCCCGCTATCCAACCACAATGGTGTCGTTTGCACGGCAACTGATCAGGCTGAACTGCTTGCCCAGCGTTTCGCTAAAAACTCCACTTTGGACTCTGCAACTCACCCTATCCCAAATTTCCCATTGCGAACTGAAGTCACACTTGATGACCTGACCATCACCCCATCTCATGTCCGAGACATCATAAAAAAAACTTGATACCTCCAAAGTATGTGGGCCTGATCTTATACCAGTAATAGTATTAAAGAAATGTTCTGCTAAACTGGCCTCTGTTCTCTCCAAACTATACGACAAATTCCATTACCGAATCTTGCTTCCCTGATAGCTGGAAAACTATGTGATACCAGTTTTCAAGAATGATCACCCCATTAGTCTATTCCCGCTAGTCGCTAAAATCTTTGAATCTTTAATCAATCTAGCGATAATCCGTCACCTCGTTATGCTAAACTTCTTTCTGACCATATGTATGGATTTAGGAAAACACGATCTACTGAGGATATCCTAACGATCATCTCTGAACGCATATACCACACACTGGACAAAGCAGGTGACGCTAGGGCGGTAGCGCTTGATATATCCAAAACCTTTGACAAGGTCTGGCATAAATGTCTTCTCATAAAAATAAATTCATATCGTATTACAGGACGAATATTTAATATAATTATATCCTTCCTATCCAAAAGAAAGATCCAGTCACTTCCAGTCTGCAATGGAATGGGGACATAAACGTTCTTTGCGCGTTTCTCCGCCGTCCTTATAAAATTCTCTTCTTTCTCCAGCTTTTTTGTTCATTTGCTTTTGACACCTGAGGATAATTCGACGAAGAATCGAAAACGTTCGTGAAACCTGTGAAAACTTTTTTGAGGAGTTCATGTTTTATGTTTATGAAGTGATCCTTAGACATTATTATATGGTAAGATTCAAAGATACATAAGATACATTTAAAAAAATTAACAGTGCTATATTTATTTGCTCTACCGATAATGGAACTTTCAGTTCGTATTGCACTATATTATTTTGTAGTTCTCTAACATATTTAGTTAATGATGGTGGGTTATCATTAGGGTCAACATTCTGTCTTATTTTGAATACATGACTTCTATACCTTGATTTAAAATTCCATCCGGTGGACTCTGTGTATGCTATAGTATTATAGTATTATTTCTCTCTATAATATTACATTTATAAACATGTTTACGATTACATTAATTTTCTTAATTAGGGGGTAGAATAGTTATTTGATACTTCAATATTTATTTTTCTATTTATTTTAGTATTATTGGAAGCTATAATAATTGTAGTTAAGTTAAGTTGTTTACTGTGTTTTTTTCAATAATCTTCTCTAATCTATACAAATATATATATATATATATATATATATATATATATATATATATATATATATATATATATATATATATCTTAAAAGAATATATGTACATAAACACACATGTATGTATGTGCATATATATGTATATAAATATATATAATCTATACAAATATATATATGTATATAAATATATATAATCTATACAAATATATATATATATATATATATATATATATATATATATATATATATATCTTAAAAGAATATATGTACATAAACACACATGTATGTATGTGCATATATATGTATATAAATATATGCATGTGTATGTATAAATACTAGACGTACCCGTGTGTTGTTGACTCACAATCACTACCGCTATTTATTCTATTTTGATTTCATTCGAAATTAATAAACTATGACAACGAATATAACAGTCAGATGTTTGGCGAAGACCAATCACTTTAGACCAAGGATGACCAACGGCACACCTTTCTCCACACTTTTGATGGCCTTGTGCCTAATTTGTTTTAAATGTACATTTTATATATTTTCTGCAAATAAATAATTAAAAGTGTTAAATGTGGTATTGTGATGATTCAATAATTTAGTAGAATCCTCGAGGAATATTGGTTAGGATACGCTAACTGTATGGGTATCTACGGGTAATTCAACTCGTCCATTTAATTGGTGATATGACAACGTTATCTCAGAGAATCTAGATAAAAGATGAAAATGTTAGAAAGTATGGGTCAAACACAAAGTTTCGATTTTAATAGTCAAACATTGAAGACACAGGTAAGAGTTGGTGCGTTTTAATTACTCATTTCACCCTCTTGTGCGAACATACTTTTATGATAAAATAATAACATTTTATTAGGAATGCCATATTACAGATGCCATCTCTATCGATATATCCACCACGTTTGTTAATTCATTATTTAAAGGCAAAAATGTACTTTTTTATAATTCATTGAAAATGGAACTTATGAAAAACTGGACATTTTAAATTTTGAACAACGCTCATTTCAAATGTTCTTTGTTGACGCTACCTTACCGCGACGCGTACGTCGGCCTCACGAAAAATTATACGTTTGAACCGCAAGCAAATTTGCTTTCTTTGTTGTTAATATTTTGTTCGCAACGTACGCGCGTCTTTCTTATTACCGCCAAGTACAAGTGAAGGGAAACGAAGTCGACATGTCCCTTGGCTGTCAACTAAAATCGTTGTAACAAAGTGGAGCTATCGTATTGAATAAGCCATACACATACTTGTGACGATTCCAGGTTGAAGGCCACAGGGGGACAAGGGAAATAACTTATATTGTTTAAGATATACGGAATTAAATTTTTATACGTATACCTATACGTATTTTATAAACTTATTTTTTATACGTGCGTTACAGTTGTTTTTTATATATATATTATATAGTTCCGTCGAAAGGGTCACTCATTTAGTTTCGTACCGTGTTGCTTTCGGGGTCAGGTTTTGTTGCACGAGAAGACCCCCCCCCCTTGTGAATTTTAATAAATACAATTCTATAGCAATTCTGCGAATTGATAAGACTCCTTCATGCTTGGCAGGACATATCGTTGGCTATCAAATTACATCATTTCTATATTTCAGATTATTTCGATTATTCGGAGTCTTGGGTGTTATTTT
Organism: Sepiola atlantica; assembly: GCA_963556195.1. Taxonomy (NCBI): domain Eukaryota; kingdom Metazoa; phylum Mollusca; class Cephalopoda; order Sepiida; family Sepiolidae; genus Sepiola; species Sepiola atlantica. The sequence goes on from OY744520.1 coordinate 118,923,382, forward strand.
CACAATATTTCGACCGATATAACCTCCGATCTTCTTTACGTCGAACTCGAGAATCTATATGAAATGTCGAACCGAACACTTTATTTAATCCAGTAGATTGTTCTCGTTCCGTCAGCCATGACCGGGTAAAAGTGTTAGGTAATATTTTTATTTTATTTCATCGCATATGGTGAGGATTAAAGCTTCAAACTCTACAACTTAGATCTGATTGTTACTCAACGCCTTTATCCATTGCACCATGGATTAATGCAGACAATTCTAGTATGCATTTTGGGCGCTTTAAACCTGATATGGTTCTAAATGTGTAGTATTACTATACGTTTCTATAGTTTGCTAAGTAATTTGCTCTAATTTTCTTTGACTATTTTGGAATTTTCTAGAATATTCTTAGTATATTCTTACATATTAAGAGCCATGTTTATTTTTATGCGGTTACTTGAATTCATAGACAGTCGGTATTCAAGGAAATGGCGGGTATGCCTATATTTTATGTCACCACTATATGCAGAATACGTAACGTATTTGAATCCAGATTTGTATATACACAAGCAGATAATAATGTATTTTTAGCGAAAAAGATTTTGAGAATAAGGATTGTATTGCTATTTTATGCATTAAAGCCTCCTTCAACTTCGATAACGGCTTTGGCGTAAGGTATGAATCGCCTATATGCTACGATCAGATGGTCCATGTTTATGTTGGACGTTACTCTAACTATAGATAATTTTAGAGATTATTTAGTGTATTAGAAACAGCAACAGAAGCTAATGTTATTTTTTAAGTATCGACTCTCGATCGACCAAATTTCAAATCAGCAGTTTCTGTCAATCAGTCATAGTCGTGAGAATATTCACTGCCGAAATTTCGCGCATAATATAAACACCCAAACATACTACTTCCTTTCTCTCTTTTTACGGGTTTTCTTCCACAGTTGACGCATGTGAGAACGGCTCTCACAAATCTCCTCGGCACCTTGCGTCGAGGGCATAGTAGCAGACGCATGCACCCCGCTTACCGAACGCACGTACACATATGTTAAAGTATACACTCTCCCACAGGCACGCTATTATACACAAATATATCTACAGTGCCTATCCCATTTGCACACATTGCAACACCCAAACTCGCACGGCACCAGCCGAAATGAACATGTCTACTAAATTTCGCCTTACAGATAAAACAACCCTTTCTTCGCCTAGAACGTTCTTAGGACATCCTGAACTCCCAGTCTTTAGTAATCCCTCATTTTTGATTGTCTTAACAAGTTGTCAATAAACATTAATGACTTTTGTCATTCTTTCCTTTGATATTACTTTTACCTCTACAAGTGTTATGAGGCTGCTCATTAACACTATTCACAATTACGCTCCATAGTATTAGTCCAAAAGATTGAGATATGGGAAGCTAAGAGGTCATATGGTCATGTGCTCATGTAAATTTCCCGCCATCCATTTCTGCGTTTCGTGAGCCTATTAGGCGGTTCTATTTCTAAATTCCTATATTCAGTATTTATAGTCACGCTAATTGTGTGCCTCTTCATTTGATGCCATTTATGACGGGGATGACATTTATAATTCTGAAATATAGAAAATATAATGTTTAATATTAAATAATATTAAATAATACTCCTGTTATAATCAAAATAACGTATGTTCTCAAATACCTTATGCACATTTTATAATCTGAAATTTGTGGAGATAGGTAGCATTCTCTCAATAATGCATGCTTGGTTAAGCAAGATCTACAAATTCAAAATCGAAAAATCAAAGAAAGAGAAATTAAATTAAGGAAAAACATACAAATGCTCTTCTTAATCTAGACATAGTTTTGTAAAAAAACAAACAAATAAGGTATATAAATCACCCGTAGCCGTAAAGACCATAAGGATGATCCAAACTTCGGGATGAACTCCTGATCACATAACACCGTAACAATACTGACAAAATGATCTAAATTCAACACCCCCTCCCCACACACATTTTCTCTCTCCCCACTCTTTCTCAGTTGCTGAGTTTATTACGTCTTTAAAAATAACAAGTTAGTGTATACGCATGCAAATTAGTTGCCTACGTTTGCAAATACATTCCAATTATAAAAATTCGCAATTTCCCATTAGCAAACGGCCGCCCGACACGCAAAACATCTGACACGGTAAGTTTTAGTCTCTAGTGTCACAAGTATGAAATAAAATTAGTTAAAATAAATAAATAAAGAAAGAATGAAAGAAAGAGACACACAAAAAAGAGAAACAGAAAGAACCACAGAGCGAAAGAAAGACATATCAAGGTAATATATTTAGAAAGAATGAAAAGAAAGTAAAGAACAAAGAAATATAATGAAGAAAAAAAAAATGAAAGACAGACGACAAAAGAAAATGAGAGAAAGGCGGGAATAAAGAAAAAAAGAAAGAAAGAAAAAGGAGGAACATGACTTCTCTTCGACCCCTAGACAACGGGGATTAGTGTCAGGAAGTGGTGTGAATAGAGGATGGGATTTTTATCTATTTATTTATTTATTTATTTCGAAAAAAAATCTACTGAGATCACCAAAACCAAAATTAAACAAACGCTTAAAACAAAGCCAACGCGACGAAATCAAAACAAAACATCAAAGGTGAAGGGAATAAAGTTCGGTTCTTTCAAGTTTACAATCTCGCGCCATTTTAACACCACCGACCTCCTCCTCCGTTCTTCCTTTGATTTTCTCTCCTCTCACCACTACCATAGTTTGTTTTCATTGTACTTTACCCTCCGTTTATTAAGTTATGCCATTCGAATTGTCACCAATTATTTGCTGTTAAGCAATTTACCCGTCATTTTTCAAATCTTATTTGTTTGTCTTGTCCCACTACGACTACGACACTCTGTCTGTTTATTTGCTTGTCGGTCTGTCTCTATTTTTTAGAGTCGATGATACGTCCTCGACGATCAGTCCGACTATGCTGCCTTAGGGCCGGGGTTAACCGCCAGACAGCTAGAAATAACTCCTTTCGAAAAACAAGACTCTGAGTCATAGCATATTTTAGTCGCAGGTTTTATTGTTCATCGAAAAGGTAAAAAACGAAGATGGCTAAAATGTCGGAATCTGTAGGGAGATTGAAATTCCACCATACGGTTTCGTTCATGACATAGCAGCAGCGAGAATCCCAAAACAGAGCACCGGCAAGCTGCTTGCCGACCGGTGTCGGGGATAAAAAGTCGCTAACAAATGGGGAGGGGGGCCGGGAAAGGGAGATACATCTAAGGGACTTATTCTAGGCTAGACAGAACAGTCCTCGCCTGGCGTCTTCGACGTCATGAAATTGCACTAGTCCTTGACACAAATAACGGGTCTGAGTAGTTGCTGCAAAAGGGAGATGGAAGCCGCTGGAAGGAGCATGAGCAGCTGAAACGAGTGGGAGGCTGAAGCAGGTGCTGCATGGAGTGAGCTGGGGAGATAGGCTGGGCCAGGGGTTGTGGTGCTGCCCTTTCGCTTTGGTGTTGTTTAAAATACTGTGTGATGGCTGACCGTATTATGTTCTTTAGTGAATTCGGAGGCGAATGGTTTCTTGACAACTATAGCCGTGATGGCTGAAGATGCATTCCCTCTAAGGAGTGATTGTCTTTGTTCTTGTTTATCTTGACTGTTATTGGCAGGATTAACCTCTAATTTTGGTGGTGGTTCGGGCGGTGGCCTGTCTACACCAGCGAATTTACAATACTGTTCAGTCTTCTCAAGAATACTCTGGGTTCTGTCGTCTTTAGCTGTGCTCGTAGTTGCGGTCATCCTTAGTAAGGCTAACCTGGCTGGTAGGTCGTTTTTTAAAGTGGTGTTTGTTTTTGACCGAACAAAACAGATTTAATCTTAGAGACGCTTAATTTAGCAGGTGAGGCAGAAGATGATGGTAAGTCTTCATCCAAAATTGTTTACTTAGTAGATATCATTGATGAGGGTTGAGTTTTTTGTTATGTCACAAGTTTCTTTGGTGTAGAAGTAATAACAGATCTTACACTTGCCACCCATTTTGAAATCTCATTTTTAGATTGTTTCTCAAGTTTTGTGTGCATAGATTTGGTTTGCAGTGGTGTACTTGTCAAAATGGGTTGAATGACAGTTGAGGCGAGAGCATTTAAGAGTTGGTTGAAAGGACAATTATTTGTAGCAGGTGATGCAGATGATTTAGAAAAAGAAGGAAATCTGTAGGGAGATCCAGGTGGAGGAGCTGCTTCGGTGGCTTGAACATATCGAAAATTGTCGGCGATATGTATGAAGTTGGGTGAGGCTTTGGTTATTGACGACCAAGTGGAGAGCTTCTCAAAATGTAGGGATCCGAGCAATATGTTCGAAGAAGATGTGGTTAATATAGACACTTGCAGACAGACTGTCTCTGGGTGGCCCTCGCATCCCGGTAAGGGAAATACAGGACTGTCAAGCCAAGCGGTTCTCTGGAGATGAGATGAAGGTATAGAGCAGATGCCAAGGTGAGCATGGTTTTGATCGGTGCGTACGTATTTCAACTGTTTAGGATGAGAAGGTCTACGTATACGCAACACACGATTGCTGAGGTACATGTAGAAACGTCTTGTTTCGATTTGGATGTACCCTAAGACTACCTTACTGTGCGTGTACGAGGTAATGGAGTGAACCTGCAAGTTCGTCTCAGAAGAGATCGGTTCGCCCGTCAGGAGGGCAGCACAAAGCTCCGGTCTGGGACAAAATGTTCGGGTCGTGGGGTAAGTTTCACTTTCCCCGTGATGAAGCTGATTTGACAATTTGCTTCGTTGACGGTGATTTTGATGTACGCTACTGCGGCAATGATTTTGGTGGGGTCATTGTCGATGGACCAAAGGAATATCAGAAAGTTCCTGTATTCGTCTTTCGCGGGGAAACGGTATAATGTCCCTTCAGTGTTCGCGGTAACGACTTCTTTGAGGAAACGGGTGAGAACTCCAACCAGAGTGTTGTTTAGGTCGGGTCCACTTATTGGCACTTTGTTCAGGGATACTCCATCGTGTTTGGTACTGGAGTCAAAGACCACCCGGGATTTTCCTTTTTGTGGATGGTGGCATGGGGTAGATCTGGAAGGTAGTGAAGCGATCCAACTGTTGTTTGTGTCCTTCTCAGCTCCCAGTTCCATGATACTTGGTAAAGCGATATCCTCAATAGGAGGCGCTGCCTTGTCGTCCTCCTCGGTGTGTTGGAGCACGTTTTTTGAGGGGTTGCCGTCACAAACCTGTGTACGCTGTGAAACCACTTCAGTTGCAGTTAGGAGGTCAACCTCCCCGCCGTGCTTGGGGGAGGATCTTGCGTGTACAGTTCGAGCTAGTGTTGATCCAGCTGTCTCTCGTTGGGGTTGACTTGCCAGGTCAGCTGGCATATAGCCAAGTTTTGTTGAGTAGCTATAGCTAGACCGTTTGTTGTACTTGTTGGCGGTTTCCCTCAAAACCTTTGCTTCGGTCACGGCAGCGGCCGCCTCCATTTCGAGCTGTAATCTCTCCAACTTCCCCTTTATTTCCAGTTCCCTGTCAACAAAGGCTAGACGTGTCTTGGCCTCAGCCTTTGCTCGGGCACTAGCAGCAGCACTCGTAGACGTCTTGCTCGAGGAGCGAGAGTTACGTGAGGCATGAGGCCATGGCCGGTTAGACACGTTGTGATTCATCGTCGAAAGGATAAAAAGTAGCGGTGACTGGTTGTGAGACCGAAGATGAAAACGTAGCTGGAAAAGGACAAACTGTATGGAAACTACTGTTGTTGAAATAGCGTTCGTAGTTCAGATGGATTTTTTTTTTGCTTGTCTTCATGGAATGACCGCATTTCTGACGGTTGGTGTAGAACGTGTATTCCAGTCATTAGGAGGCCCTCCGTTTCTATCATGCCTGCGTCCGACCATTGGGAGGCATCTTCGTTTTTTACTATGCTGCCTTAGGGCCGGGTTTAACCGTCAGCCAGCTAGCAATAACTCCTTTCGAAAAACAAGACTCTGAGCCATAGCATATTTTAGTCGCAGGTTTTATTGTTCACCGAAAAGGTAAAAAACGAAGATGGCTAAAATGTCGGAATCTGTAGGGAGATTGAAATTCCACCATATGGTTTCGTTCATGACATAGCAGCAGCGAGAATCCCAAAACAGAGCACCGGCAAGCTGCTTGCCGACCGGTGTCGGGGATAAAAAGTCGCTAACAAATGGGGAGGGGGGGGCCGGAAAAGGGAGATACATCTAAGGGACTTATTCTAGGCTAGACAGAACATCGACAGTTGCCTTGCTTATGTCGGGCTGAAGTATGGTTCTGTTCAGTCTTAAACAGGGTTCACCCTCCCAGGCTTGACCATCTCTTTTTGAGAAGAGATTAGTTTATTGCTAATCGCCTGAGGCACCCTTACTAGGGAATGTCGCCGGGGCTGCTGAGGGATGTTTTTGTAGGCCAAAGTGCTCTTCATCTAGTGCGCTGGCTTTTCAAATCCTCACTTGACCCTGTGTTTAACCTCCTCGCTAGGAAACAAATAACAAGCCTGTTTGTTTCTACATCTTAGGCCCCTATTTACTGCCCCCCCCCCCGGACGAGGGCAGATTTAGAGGCAGAGTCGGTTTTTAATGTGGGGGAAATCCAGCTCCCTACGAAGGGGCACTCTGGATTAGGAGAAAAATAATAATTGCCTTAGTCTAGAAGGGGTTCTCTTTCTCTGACCGAGGACAGAAGAGATGATACGTAGAATCTGAACAGAGAGTTACTGCACTTTGATCATAGCAAAAGGCCGGGTATTCTTTATTTACTTACTCTCTAGGAGGTTAGGCAAAGGTCAAGTAAGAGTTTGAAAAGCCAGCGCACTAGGAGAAGTGCACCCTGGCCTACAAAAAATGCCTGAACAGCCCATCGGCATTCCCCGGTAGGAGCATCTAAGGCGATTAGCAATAAACTAACCCCCTTCTCAAAGAGAGAAAGTAAGGCTTGGGAGGGTTAACCTCCTAGGACTGAATAGGCCCATACCTCAGCCCGACAGACGCAAGGCCATTAAAACGGGTATTGTATTGTTTCTATATCTCAAACTTTTAGTTAGATCCGTTTTACAGCATATAAAACGTTTTCGGTTATTTAATAAGGTTGTTAACCTATGACCCACCCCAGAACGACCGTCTTACCCCAAACACATGTGCTATAATTTTTCTTCTTATTGACTATGTCGAGATTCTAGTGTGGGCGCTCACCGAGCGCGAAACACAGTTCACAATTTACATACATAATAAAATAACACACATATGCAAACAGTTTATACCAACGACTTGTCGGACATGTGTGCGTGTGTGTGTGTGTGTACGTATCGTAGGGTTCCGTCGTTAGTGTCTCTATATCTGAGCTCAATTCCCACCTATCAAGTTCACGATCTCAGCTAAGACTAACTCCGTCGTTTGACCCTTCCCGATCCTCCTGAACCGTCTTAGTCGAGCTCTGTCGCCGATTTGCCCGTCAAGACCATTCACTGCTATCTTTATCGCTGATCTCCTCAACAGCCAGTGCCCCCCAATATATTTACTTTCAACATGAACCATTTACAGTAAATCTTTACTATAACACTGTCATAGTTTACCTCCTAAAATCTTTGCCACTACTGCAGTTTAACAATTCTAGCGAATTTATTTGTTTTCATTTTTGAACATTTACATTCGCGACAAGGGCAGACAATCATGAACTTTTCAATATGAATGGGGATAAAAAATGCCCATCGTCAATAACATCTCAGGAATAATACTGTGTTATTTGGGGGGGGGGGTTAAGAGCAAAGGAAGAATAGTTTTGTTAAATCCTATTTAAATCACGTAAATTATTCAGAGTGAAATAGATTTCGGCATTATTTTCGAAATTTTTTTTACTCGACAAATTTGTCAGCGGCATTTTTTTGTGTTTTCACTTCTTTTTTAATGTGCTACAAAACGTAATACACATTACTTTTCTACTGACCTGCATAGTTTTAAACTTCTGAAAGTGTTTTAAAGTTTTTTTTTAGTTCAATATAAGATTTCGTCGATATCCACTCCTTCAGAAAATTCAAAATGGCCGATCCATAAGTTGGTATTGGTGTTTTATTCATTAAATGCAGTTAAAATGACTTATCATTAACCTTAAGTCCGACTGGCAGCACCCTCGGACTTAGAATTATTGGTAGAGTTGTGGCATTCATGTGTAGTATAGTTAACATAATATAGAAAAAAATATAATTTTTTTCCACACTTCATTTTAGTGTAGAACTCCGCCCCCAAAAACACCACAAAATTGAAATACTATACTAATATACGCTTAGTTAACACACACATACATAGTCCAGCATAAAACCATATTACCTCTAAATGGCCCGGAAGTGGGTGTTCATTTTAATTTAATTAATATAGGAAACTGATCCCCAGCCTCAGCTAAACAAATTAATTTTTTGTCGAGATTCCTTTTCACATTTAAATCATTATTTCATATCTTGCTAGTTTATATATGAAAATACATAATCATATGAAAGTGAAAAAATTAAATTATGGCTGTATAAGATTTAACAAAAGTAGAAATATTTGAGCTTTAAAATATAGAGATTAAATATAAAGTATATAATATTTATAATTGTAGTATTACGGTTTAGGAGATGTATGTTAATTTTTGTTATTATAATGTTCACTCAAAAAGTTATATCTAGGGCAGTAGCTTACCCTCGCTCCTTATGCAATGTGCAGGCAGTATTTCCTGCGATAAAACACACCCTAAAGATCTCAGACTTGCATTCAAGCAGGTGGTGAGGTTAGATGTCATGGCATGTGAACTAATTAGTTTTTCAGCTCTACACAGTTACATGTTTTGAAATTGAAGTATACGATTCTTAGTTTTTTAATACTTTCCCTTTCAATGCATATGGTATATCATGATTTCTAAAATGCCGTGTTTTCTCAGCTAGTACAGCTACTACTCACTTACCAATGTTTCTAAAATCGCTGTTTGATGTTTTATCATCCCAATGTATATTTTGCTACTCGGGTTACGCGTGTTTCGTGTGATTCTGGCGTCATATACAACGCATTTCATTTCACATCT